>JAOTQM010000043.1:2400000-3600000 GCA_026939265.1 Oreonectes daqikongensis | reverse complement strand
TTTATCTAAAGCATACAGTCATATGGATAATACATCAGTGTGTTTCTGTTTTCTTTATGTAGCTCATTGCAAATCTGTGTTCATACCTCTGAAATATTTTTATCTGTCTCTTTTCTCTTCTCCTCCAACTTCCGCTCAATCCCCACAATCCCCACTGCGCGTGTCCTTCCTGCCTACAGGACCACAGAAAGAAGCAGGAAAAAATATCACTCATTGTTACACGCACAAACAATCAGTCAAACATACATGCAAACAAGTAACAAAGGCAAAGGAAGGAAAGGGCTTGCCCAGGAGTAACTTTCAGGGCTCGTGTATGTAAACAGTATTACAACAGACTAAATGAATCAATGAGACAATACATTGTCACAGTGCCATCAAGAGGATGAAATGAATAGTACATGTTAGCTGAAAATCATTATAACCACATACAGTGCATCTCAAGAATCTGGAAAAAAAAGAAGGCTGCAAATGTGGGAAAAATAAGAGGATTTTTGAAAATTAAGGTTGGGCAAGTTATTTCACTAAAGAAATGTTAACATAAAGTTCACATTAAAGAATAATAACAGAATAATAAAAAAGATAAATGGTGTAAATTGTTATTGTTTCGATTACACATCTTTTTTTCATTTAGTATGTCCTTCAGAAGCAATAAAAATACATATATGGAAAATGTACACCAAAACCATTTTCAGAGGTTTACACCCACCAGACTTCAAATGACTAGTGTTGCCTTCATAAGCATCACTGAATGTTTTTATCTATTGTAATAGTTGTGTATGAGTCTCTTGATTGTCCTCAATGTAAAAAGATGAATCTCAACATCATTCAGTTACTGCTGGACATGAGTCAAATATACAGAAATGCTGAAAAAGCAAAGATTCTGGAGGACCTGGATGATTTTTCTGAAGATCAGTGGACAGTTTAATGACAAACAAGAAACCCTTAAACAACTATGACAAAACATAAAAACTGCCATTGATTGTTCAGGTAACATCATACAGTATTAAGAATCAGGGGGATGTACACTTTTGCACTGGGTTATATTTTTAGAAATTCTGTTATTATTCTTTTGTGTGAGATTTATGTTAATATTTCTTTGTGAAATAACTTGCTCAGGGTAAAAAAGAATTAAAAATAAACCTTAATTATCAAAATTCCTTTTTTCCCCCAAATTTTCTGCAAGGGGTGTGTAAACTTTTGATATGCACTGTACATACTAGCATACATCCAGGTTTGATGTTTAAAACACAAAAGGTATTGTTTGTAATGCATCACACAGACAAAGGTGACCATACTGAATAAGTGACCTCTGACCTTGGGTCCTGTTCCTGTAGGTATGGGCTGTGACACAGGCGTATTCTCCCATCGTTTCTTAGTCATCTCCTCTGTTAGACGCCTGTAAAACTGCACATCAAAAAACACAAACATTACAAAAAATATAACTTGCCTGTCTTAATGTCATGCTGCTTGTGACCAAGTATAAATGTATTATTAAGACAGATTTAGCAGCACTATACGCTCTTATAATCTTAATTCAAATATTGCTGTTATGTAAATTACTGACCTCAATCTGCCCATGTTCCTTGAAGGACAGCTTTATATAAGAATACTTGCTCTGTTGGTAGGGGCCTGGCTCCTTATTTTCAGAGGCCGAGCGCAGGTGGATGACAATTTTAGCACTGTGAGGTTTGAAAAGCAATAGTTTAGTTAACAGAATCACCAAGGGACCACTACACTGACAGATATATTGGATAAGTCACATCAATAGTACTTTAGCATGCCAAAAAATCCACCTCTTTCCAATGCCTGCTGCTTGCTCTTCAAAGAATATAATCTGTGATAAAGGTATGTATATACAGCATTCCTACAGAGGAGCACAAAAACAATAATATTGTCAGTAATTTATGTACAAACTAGACTGAGGGGACTAAACGGGAGAGTTGTGAAAATGCTAAAAATGACATTACGTGGTTCTTTTGGTCTCTCCAGAGCAAACGATGTGTACTCAGTAGAACAATCCCTACATCAAGTTTAGCCTGTCATGAAAAAAACAAATGAGACCTGTGTAAATAATAAAACATTTTCTCTCACTATTCAAATTAAACTACCAATTTACATTGTACATATTTTAACCAGCCTAAACATGTTAAAACTTCAGCATTTGTATCTTGTCACCTCATAACTTTCTCTTGTGTTAGCAAAGTCTACATCAACTAAACGAATAAAATACCTTGTCTTCACCATCGTAAAGTCGCACTCCTCTTTGCTGGATTACTAACGTCTCGTTCATCTCAAGGAGTCCATTTGTCCACATAAATCTGTCCATTTTATCAAAACAACAAAATATTTGGAGGAAATAAAGAGAGTTTGAGCACACATGAAGCTACAGCTGTTTACTTCCGCTTAGGTGTCTGAGAATGTGCCTGTTTGAAAGGTGATAATTCAATTAAAAGTTTCCTCACTCTTTTAAATATGTGTTTTATAATCTCAATTACAAAAAAATGAATAAACTAGACATTTTAAAACAATACAATATTATAAAATGTATCATGTTTTAGAATCTCACACATACAGTATCTAGTATGCTTAGGCCATAAGACCTATTTTTACAAAAAATACAATACCGCGAACATAGTTATGTATTATGAATATCTTGAAAAACGACACTGAGAGCATGGTTTACTGCAAAATAACTGAACTAATCTCGAGGCGTATTTATGAACAGACGCTTTCATGTCGGGGTCCTGAAACATACAGTCGCACACGTCCTGCATCCTTTAGCATCGCAGCTAAACACCAACAAACAGCGAAAATATATCAAGCTAAACTAAATCAACGAGAAAACGATGACCTTGCGCCACATCGAAGATATTAGTTATCGCACAGAAATGATAAAAGACACGCATATGCGTGAGAAATGATGCATTGTAGCAGTGTGTGGATTTAGCACTGGACTATTGTTGTTTCCCATGTCAGTGATGCTAGTCTCTACTTAAGGAGACCAGCAGTGCTGTTTTACACACAACTGCACTGATCTTCGCTAAAAGATTAGATTAGGTTCCCGAAGACGAATAATATGAAAATCAGTGCTGTGGATCACAATTTCGGGTACTACATGAAGTTTACCATTAGCAAGTGAATGAAGGATTGTCGTTGAGATGCTGTAGGACGATTGGTAATCAATACAGTGATCAGAGCATCGACAGACAAGATGGACAAGAAATCTTTTGACATCGTCTTGGACGAAATCAGAAAGGTAAAATGCCTTTCAAGTGTTTTGAAATAATAAGTCTGCGTGATGTTTCTTCCAGTAAGATAACATTTAAAGTTTTGTTTTTCTGTAGTGTGTTTTGACAGATCAGCGAATCAAAGCTATAGAGCAAGTTCATGGGTATTTTTCCAGTGAGCAGGTATGTAAATAATAATACAGTGCAGCTGCATGTAGTTGTTTTAAACACTGCAGTATGTTGCATCTGATGCACCTGTCTAAATTCACTTTTTCTTAGGTGATTGACATTCTGAAATACTTCTCCTGGGCAGAGCCACAAATAAAAGCAGTTAAAGCCCTTCAACATGTAAGAGTCCCTTTCCTTAGAGTTTTGAATCATTCACATACACCGTATTTTTATTTAGTTATATAACATGACCTTTTTTCTGCAGAAAATGATTGCAATTCCAACAACCAAGGCTGCAAACATTCTTAATTGTTTCACATTTTCAAAGGACAGAATCATTGTATTGGAACTCATAGCTCTGTAAGTGTGCACTATAGAAATTCAACAAAAATCTAAAACAAAAATGTTGGTACATGACTTGTTATTCTGTTTTCTGGACAGAAATATTTGTGATGCTCAGAACTACCGTCCCGTGGAGGACGTGTTCCGTATTCACCTGTCTGAGAAGAAACGTGTAAGAAGGATCCTAGAGCAGGTAAAACTTAATCTTCATGTGAATTTACAAACTGTGGTGATTTAATGTAAATGGGGCCTAATTGTCTCTGCGGTTTTGTATGGTGTTCAGGTATGTAAGGTGGGATGCAAAGCTCCAGTAGCTATGGTTTCATCCTGTGGGATGATCCCAGGGAACCCTTATCCCAAAGGCAAACCCAGCAAGGTCACTGGATCCTTTCCTGTGAGTTTCTTAACCCTTTTCCTACAAGAAAGCATGTTGTGCGTCTGCTCCTAAATGCAAATTGCATATTTATTTTAAGCTGTGTTTAAATATATCTCTTTAACATTTTATTGGATATATAAAGGGAATTCCTGGCAAAAAGGAGGGAGAGGATACAAGCCTGGATGGAAAGGGAATTGCTGCACGTATCCTTGGACCAAGCAAACCAGTATGTTTTAATGGGGCAGATGTTGCCCGTACATTTGGTTTGAAGATGCTTTGTTTATTTTTGTTATTATTGCTTTACATTTCATTCTTTTTTTCTTTCACCAGTCACCATCAACTTACAATCCACACAGACCGGTGCCATATCCTATCCCACCTTGCCGGCCACACGCAACAATCGCTCCAAGTAAGACCTTCTTTCTTCGGATTACATTAGAGGGAATAGCTGTTTCCTTAACATACAAGTTGGAATGAAGCTGTGGGGATTGTCCTCAACGTCACGCTTACAAAAAATGTTCAGGTTTATTATAAACATACCATAAAAAATAAAATACAATGTTTTGAAAGTATAGCCATGAGACTTTCATCAAATGTGTTAACTTAATACTGAAATTATGAAATAACACATTTTTGTTTGGAAACTGAATTGACTGTGCCATAAATAACAAAACAATTAAAAAAGTTTGTATTTTACCCAAAATATTCTTTAAACAAAGTTGATGAATCATATGCCAACAGTGTGTGCCTTTGTGCACTCACATAATATGAACATTTGCAAGGGGTTAGATGCTCCTATTCATCCAACATTACAGAATGTTCTTACACTTTTCTCCGGATACTGCTCAGGTGCGTACAACAATGCAGGCCTGGTGTCAGTGGGCGGGGTCATCACCGCCAGTGTGCCACCCCCACCCTACCGAGCCACTCCCAGTTTGGCAGGTACAACGTGCAGTTGCTGCTAGCGCTGTGTGCTGCCTTTAACAGCTGCCATGACAAATGCTGTCTGTAGATGCTACCTCACCACAGCATGCTCTAAATCTGCCTGCAGCATCGATAACATGCAGTTCGATAATGCTTAAAATTCTCTCCATGGGTTTTTTCTGATCACGCCAAGCTAATGTGGTATAACCACTGTATAGGACAACAGAATGCATCACTTGTCTCAATTTTTCATGCTCACTAAACATCATTTCTGATCTTTCAGAGTATACATGTTAAAGGCTGTAAATATCTGTGTAAAACATTATTATGTAAGACAGAAAAGTACTGCACCCACAACAATTTCTTGGTGTTTCGGATAAAAAGTGCTTGCTATGCAGCATTGTGTCTCTTACGTTACAGCTACAACGTGGGAGATTTCCTGTTTTGCTTCCTTTCTAATGCATCTTCTAAAGCAACACTAATAAACTTCATGCATGTGGTGTCTGTTTTTATTTTTTCATTTATTACTTTCTCTACAAATTTTCTGTATCTTCTGTATTTCCAGGTTACAGTCGACCTGCCAGTCAGCAAAGTCAAACCTCCAACATCACAGGCACACCTGCTCATCATAGCTCCACCCCAACGACTCCTTCCACCTCCCAGCCTCAGCCTACCACACCAATCACTCCAGTGTTCCCCGGCATGGTCCCATCCCAGAACCCTCTCACCTCTGTTCCTGCCCCCTCACCCTCAGTCATCAAAGGCCCTCCTGCCCCAGCCGGTTCTCCCCACATTGCCTCTAACTCTGGTGGCCACACACCTATTTCCTCCCCATTCCCTGTTATGCCCCCTTCCGGTAGAAACACCCCTTCTGTTATCAAAACCCCATCTGGAACACCATGTGGCACACCTCCGTTTCATGTTGCACCCCGTTCAGAAACACCTTCCGGTAGCCGCACACCCACACCTAGAGGGAACGGCGACCCCTTGACTCCTCATGGAGCTGCTATGGGTTTACCTTTAAAGAAGGGTTACCCAACCCCCTTAGATTCCCAGTCGGCCCACTTGTTCTCTGGGGCTCCTTCCCCTCAATCGCATTCAGTAATCCGTAGCTACACACCCGGCCGCTCGACTCCCGGCATGCAGAGTGCCTCCCCTGCTCCCAGTCCGAAGCCCACATCTGGGCTGTCCAACCAGTCACCAATGAGTAGCCCTGCCGGGGTGTTCTTTAGCGAGCAACATGCCCACGCCATGGTGCGGCACGGTGGAGGTAGCGGAAGCAACAGCCCCATCCCTTCCGCTTTTAAAGGACCCTCGAGGTCTGGCACACCTTCTCTTAGCTCCCTCGTCATGCCTAACTCCGGCGTTCTTGCCCGACCCATGGGCGTGCCCCATGGTACTGCCTCACCGCAGCCCTCTTTATCCAGCACTGCTGGTGTAGCCGGACTCCACTGTCTTTCCTCATCCCTCGGCTCCCAGTCTGGAGGCAGCCCTGCTTCACATTTTTCAATCTCTCCATTCCCTGGAGGCCAGTCTTCTGGTTCCACCCCGTCCACTCCTACTCCTCCCGCCTCATCTGTGTATTCAAGCCTGGCTCACTCTAACGCTCCTTCTCCCTCCCATTTCGGCCTCGGCTTGACCACTACTGCCTTTCCGGGTCTCCCTTCTGGTCCCAACCCTGGTTTCCCAGGTTTTGGAGGCGCGGGGAATCCTGCGGCAGGTAGTCCGGTTCTGTCCTCTTTAATGGGGCTTTCAGGAGTCTCTTCCTCAGTAGCCACAGTTGCACCTCTCCAGGCGGCAGCAGTCGCGGCGGCCGCAGCAGCAGGAGTTCCCACTTCTTCCCCCGTGCTTCCTGGATTCGCCTCTGCATTCAGCTCTAACTTCAATCCTGCTCTGGTTGGCCAGGCTGGGTATGTTTTTCTTCTCTTGATTGGTTGAAAGTTTATATTTAGATCAATTTTAACATTTGTTTACTCAAGTTTCCTAATAAGTACAGGACAATGGTACCAGTTGTAATACTGCCTCTAAAGTCCAAAGTCTGGAGTTTCTCAGTACTATCAGAGTGTTACACATTACTTGAAGATATGGAAACACTGTCAACACTGGAAACGGAGTAATTTATGACATATCACATGTCTGTTTGACTTACATTGTAGATAC
Organism: Oreonectes daqikongensis; assembly: GCA_026939265.1. NCBI lineage: Eukaryota > Metazoa > Chordata > Actinopteri > Cypriniformes > Nemacheilidae > Oreonectes > Oreonectes daqikongensis. Next base: position 3,592,803 of record JAOTQM010000043.1, on the reverse strand, counting down.
TGTGTCACTCAGCAACATGAAAAGACATGTGAATGATAGGTCTTAAAGTGATTCACCCAAAAATAAAACTTCTGTCATCATTTACTCACCTTGTCATTTCAAACCTGTATGACTTTTTTCTGCAGAACACAAAAGAAGATGTTTTGAAGAATGTTGATAACCGGCACCTAATCACTTGCATTGGTTTTGTATCCTTACAATAGAAGTGAATGGGTGCCGGCAATGTTCCGTTAACAATTTTCTTTAAAATATCGTGTTATGCGTAAGAAAGAAAGTCATACAGGTTTGAAATGACGAGGGTCAGTAAACAATGACAGAATCTTCATTTTTGGGTGTACTATCCCTTTAAGCAGTGTTGATGATGTAGGCATGTCACATGACTGAATGCTTTGATACAGTGTTTTTGATCGTTGTATGCTACCCAGGCTAACCGGTGGTCTCCAGGCCCCTGGTGGAGGAGCTTTCCCAGGGTTGCTGTCTTTTACCCCAGGCATGCCTAGCTTTTCTACTACAGCGTCTCCTGCTGCCCTCTCTGGTTTACACAACCCTGCCATGCAGTCTGCACTTTTGCAGGTAACACAACTAGCTTTGGCCTGTGTGTAATGTTTAAGTTAGAAGAGGTTGCCTCTTGCAACTGAAATGTGAGCACCACTGTGTGGATGCACTGTTAATGTTTGTTTGACATCTCGGTGGTTTGTGGTTACAGGCTCACTCAGCATCAGCACTGGACAGTTACCCTCCCCAGCCGAACGGATTTACAAATTACCCTGCAGCCGCCGGCTCAAGCTTCCCACTCCAGCCAGGCCTGCACCCATCTCTGGGATGGCAGTAGCTACCTATAAAAAAAGGAATATGTGAAAAATATACAACTTGGAGTGTTGGCATTGTGTTTGCTGTAAATGATGTATGACGGGGATAAACTGAAACAAACATTGTGGACTGCGGTTAAATTTAGAAAAACTAAAGCTAAATTTAGAGGGTGCGGATGGAAAAAGATGCGTCAAATCAATTGTTGGTTAAAACAAAAAATGACTGACAGTTCCTGTAGACGTGGGTCACATCAAAACAATGTGGTTTTGCTCTGCACTAAACATCACTGAAGATGGTTCTCTGAGGTCTGGACTGCATTTAATAAGTGTGTATTTTGATGAATGAGATGGAGACTTATCTCTAGAATTATTTTGTTGTAGAATTATTAGGGCATCATTGTCATTTTATTGAGATGACTACTGTTGTTTATTAATGAAAAATCAATTTTAAAAATACACCAGTAGATTAACTGTGAATAGTGTGGGTGTCTAAACTTAACTGTACTGTTTTTTTTACCCTGTATCATGAACTGTAATGGTTTAACTGAACTTTCCTCACATACTGTACATGAAGATACCCTTTGAGAATGGGTAAAGGCGGTGTTTGCTCTTTGTGATTTTAGCCGTTATTTTGTTGCTGTTTTTTTTTTTTACCCAAACAAGCTTCTTTACAGTTGTTTCATTGAGTTGGTAACAATAATGTTACATATTTTACACGGTTGTGCAATTTTGCTGATGTTAAGGTCAGTACCATACAATCTGCGTGTGACCTCTATAGTGCAGAGAGCCTGCAGTACTTCATTTGTTTCCACCATTATATATTATAAAATATATGATAGGATTAGTCTAGAGTGTTCTAACAGTATAATGAAATAAAAGCCCTTTGTTCAGAGACACTTGATTTTTTTTTTATTTCTTCATAATGGGTTTAGGGTTTTCCAGAATGGCCACAGAACTCACAGGGACTTTCTAAAATACGAGTGCAGCAACATTGGTATCAACAGAAGAAACTAAAATGCATCGTGATTTCAGAAGATATGCAATTCTTTTTGTGTTTGTTGATTAGTGAATTGTGCATATGATCATAACAAAACTGGATTAATATTGAAGCGTTTACTAATGTATAGAATGTTATGACCCAAACTTAACTTTCGGTAGACCTCCGCAAAGAATCAATAACTTTTGAGTAGTTTTAATTGAATTGAATACAATTAATATACAATAAAATATTAATATACATGTATATTATTATAAATATAAATACATATACATATATTATAATTTAACCAAACACAGACCAGAAGTTAATTTCAGGCCAGGCGCATGCATCAGATGGAATCATCTGTAGCGGCAACATTTTGGAACTGTTAATGGTTCAAGGTAAAAAGGTTCATGTGTTATGGCAAACTCATAAAAGGAAAGCGATAAGTAGTGGAAACATGTACGCACCTCTACATTACTCTTTACCACGTCATGGTCATAAGATTGTTGCTCTAGGTTTCCACTTGACCCTTGGTTCAGTTTTACTTGTCTAGCTGTATTGTGAGACAATGTCTCACACGTAGGCCGTATAAGCGAGGTTCCTCCTATTGGTATCCATTATAAATACATATTTCCAACACTGAAGAACTACTTTACATTTCAATTAATTTTAGCAAAAATTATAGCAAAAGTTACTCACTTTTGAGTTCTTCTGATGAACACAGAGAAAGATATTTTAAAGAATGCTTGTAACCAAACAGTTCTTGGACCCCATTGACTACCATAGTAAGACAAATTCCTTTACAATTTTTTCATCTGTTGAACACAAAATTAGGTATTTAAAAGAATGCAGGACAGCAAAAAGTTCTGGGGTATTTTGACTACCATTGTAATTTTTCTTACGTCAATGGGGTCCAAGAATTGTCTGGTTACGAGCATTCGTCCAAATATCTTTCTCTGTATTCAACCAAACAAGAATATTTATACAGGTTTGGAACAACTAGAGAGTGAGTAATTCATGACAGAAAACAAATAAACCCAAGACCCATAACTTTTCATGAATGTTAGTACTATAAATGTTGAAATTAACATTAACTGAGGTTAAATGATGTCGAAGTCTTGTTTATTGTTAGTTCATGTTGTTATCGAATGTTAACAAATGATACCATGTTGCCAATAAATGAGTATATTATCAACAAAAATACGATATCACACAGAGCTGTATTACGAATAATCAACTAAAAATCATTAATCATGATTAATCGCATCTAGAAAAAAAACATGTGTTTACATATATGTCTGTGTACATGTGCATATTTATTTTGTACAGGACACAGACATATATTATGTAAACACACACTTTTATTCATGCGATTAATCGTTTAACCCTAATATAAATATTACAAGTGAAATGCTCATACAGAGAGTTAACCGTAAAGCTCATGTATAGCACGACTGAGGTTATGGGTTCGATCCTCAGGCAAACACACATTTATAAAACAAATTGAATGTAAGTCGATTTAGATAAAAGCATCTGCCAAATGCTTAAGTTGTGTTTGCAGGTTTGCTGATATGATTTATTGGTTTGATACCTGTAATATATTACGACTTTGATTTAATGTCTATTAGAAAAATCACAACAATCAAATAGCTGTAGATTGTCACGAGACCATGAGTGTCTGTATCTTCTAATGGTACTTTAGATAAGGCCACACCCCTCCCAGGAAGTGATTTACAAGTACAAATACATTTCTCTCACACACACACACACACACAGACACACACAGTTACTCAGAAAGCCATTACCACACTTACGGTGTAACACCACATGGAAATGGAGTCTGAGATGGAAAGAGGTGCTCCGAGCAAGCAGGATCTAATAAGTAAGACATATTGTATTTTTTATTTAACACCTTCTACTGTATAGTGTGCAATGTAACGTTATTTAGATAAGCGTCTGCGCGTAAATGTAAATGTGATTTTTTTTATTTTATAACTGACCTGAGATTTTGAAAACTGTCTGTGTGCTTTATTAGCAAAGTAGTCAGCAGCACCACGATATTTGCCGGACCTGTGAGAGGAAAAAGATAAGCTGCATGCAAATAATATCAAGTTACATGGACTGTTGACGTTGTGCATAGTGATGGCAGAACCCGTTCATACAGTATGGAGATTATGTCAACACAACAGACTGGAAAAAGTAAATGGAGCTCTTGGAAAAATCCACTGTGCTTTTAATGGTTTCTAATAGTCCAGTAAAACGAGATTGAAAACTGTAAGGCATACTTCTCTTATTGTGTAATTGTATGCATTCTATTGTCATGATATTATATTGGTTGAGGGCTGTGTAGGACTGCTTGAAAAACAAGGATGGAAACTGTGACCTAAAATGTTGATGTTATTTGGATTTCAACATTTTCAATAAGGTTGTGTTAACATTAGTTAATGCATTAGTTACATTAACTTACAATGAATAATACCTTTACAGCATTTATTCATCTTAGTTCATTAATGTCAGAATTTACTAAAACAATCTAAAATCAAATGTTAACATTACATGCGCAATGAATTAATATGAACAAATGTAATGGCATCAACTTTGACATTAGTAGTATTAACATTAACAAAGTTTAAAGGTGGGGTAACAAGCTGTTTCATGCATTTTGACTTCTTTACACTGTTAAACATGCTGGCATATAATGCTTAACATGGTCAACTTGTCAAGAAACGAGTTGGGCGTATGGCGTAGTTTTTCTGTGCTCGATACACTGCCATGTTTCGGAAAGTTTTTTTCGAGCATGCACCTGTTTCATAACAAGGGTTCTTAGTCCCTAACGCCCTGTTCACACCGGCAGCGACACCTTGCAGCAAAGCGACGCCATTCATTTCAATGGAGAGCAGGCGACTTCCGGACAACTTTGTCACGCCCACTTCCAGTCGCCAACGGTCACTGTCGATCGTGTCGCCGGAAGTCGCCGGCTCTCCATTGAAATGAATGAGATTGTGTCGCTTTGTCGCTAGGTGTCGCTGGCGGTGTGAACTGGGCATTTCTTAACTTTATCCAAAAGATGAGCGACTTTTGGGAGCGACTACCAATAGGAGTAAAGCAGCGGAGCTCACGTCATCCGTCTCCTGTCAGTTACTGCAGGGTTTGTTTATAACTGTTACTACAGCAACCAAATCTAGGAACGCCTTCTAGCGACCTGGTAGCCAGAGCCCTTTAGTACCAGAGTCGCGTCATCTTCATTCACTCCAATGGAACCGTTTTTTCACAGCAATGGCGGTTGATGGAGCCTCTCAATAGTTCCCGGAAGTTACTAGTAATGCATGGAGCTGCAGCAAAGCAGACCGATTGTGACGAACTTATAAACAATTTAAAGACGTTAGTCATTTAAAAAATAAATAAATGAAAGAAATAAAGCATTTAAAGAGAAAACATAACTTCCGGGAACTATTTGAAGGCTCCATGAATCACGTGACACGCAAAAAATTTGAACTTCCATTGGCGCAACTCTCTCTATGGCTCTGCCGGTAGCAAGAGACAGCAACACCCAGACAGAGTCGCTGGCAGTGTGTACGCTCAGTTAATCCTATTGTAGACGCTCCCGAAGGTCAAAGTTGAGCATATCTCAACTTTGTCGTGTCACTAGACACTCCATGAATGACATTGCGTCACTTTGTCAGATGTCACTGGCGGTGTGAACAGGGCGTTATACATGAAATGTAGAAAATATAACCACATGTGATGTGCTGATCTCTCTGACTGTGATAAACATGAAAAATGTTTTATCATAAACTGGCAAACACAAAGCCATTGTGTGTGTGTCTGTGATCACAACTGTACCCATGAAACATATATGATACTGATATGTTTAAATTACTGACAATGTGCAATCGTGTTCAGTGTTCACATGCATACAGTTCCTCCCCCAACACACCACCAGATCGGATTTTTGCTGGACGAAAGGGTAACATGTCTGGTGTTTATCTGAGCTACTGCACAGGATAGTGTTTTAATAGCATATAGTTTATAATCAGCTGACACTCTCATTGTTAACATTATGACACCAAATTACTTATCAAATACTTGGAGTGAGGGGTAAAAGATAAGATGTGTTTTACAGTTAAGAGTCAAGAGAGTCGAGGTGAGTTTAAGGGATAGGGAGAATTTTAGTGTTTTAGTTTGTTTAGCATTTTCATTCAAGTGTTCGTTTTTGAACTTGAAGTCATTACAGTATGTGACTGTGTTTATGAACTTTCTGTTTAAGTTCCCATTTAAATTCCTCATCTGAGTTGCGTGCCGTTGGTGAGAGCGAAACTGTTTTGTGTGTTGTCAGGTGATAGTAAAAAAGGTCTAGGCTGCTGCGGGTGGATCCTTGTGGTCATCTCTGCTATTTTCTGCATTTTGGTTTTTCCAGTCAGCATTTTTATAAGCATCAAGGTAATAAGTTAAAACAAGTCTTGTAATTTAAAAGGACAGTTCACTAACTGTTTTTTTCTTGTAAAAGGTAAAGAAATGTGTTTAAACTCACCACATGCTCTTTGTTATTATGATTTAGATTGTAAAAGAATATGAACGTGCCGTCATATTTAGACTGGGACGGATTACAGCCAGAAAAGCAAAAGGACCAGGTAAGCAGGAACATTTGGTACCCAACTGTTTCTCAGGTCTAGGATATTTCAGAGACGTAAAAGCACTAAAAAGTCACCTTTAATTCTAATACCAAGATTGCTATATATATATATCCTGTAGTTTCAAAAATAATTCCTAAACGTTGCCTTCATCTAGGAATCTTCTTCGTCATTCCCTGCACGGACTCCTTCATCAAGGTTGATCTGAGAACCATTTCATTTGACATTCCTCCCCAAGAGGTAAAGATACCTCACCCAATTATTATCTAGCATCTCTAAAAATGTCCATACAGTCTTTCATCCATAACATTTATCTCTATGTAGATCTTGACCAAAGACTCAGTGACGGTCTCTGTCGATGGTGTTGTTTACTTCCGTGTAAGCGACCCGATTGCGTCTGTGGCAAACGTTAGCAATGCCGATTACTCCACGCGTCTTCTGGCCCAGACCACTTTGAGAAACGTACTGGGCACCAAGAACCTAGCCGAGGTGCTTTCTGACCGAGAGAGCATCTCTCATAGCATGCAGGTGGGTACAAAGAGCTAGGTTCTTACATTTGTGATTTATCAGTGCTATAAAGTGTATGCATGCAGCTTTTCTTATAATGTCTCTGGTTTATTCCTGCTGCAGATGACTCTAGATGAGGCCACAGACTCGTGGGGTATTAAGGTGGAGCGAGTGGAGATTAAAGATGTTAAACTGCCCCAGCAGATGCAGAGAGCCATGGCCGCCGAGGCAGAGGCAGCCCGTGAGGCCAGAGCGAAGGTAAGCTTCAGACAATATATATATACAGTACACATGCAATATCGGAATCCACGTACTGTACATACACAGACTGGTCTGCATTTGTTTTACGTTGAATGTAAATAATTTATTTCGCAGGTCATCGCAGCAGAGGGAGAGATGAACGCATCCAGGGCTCTGAAAGAGGCGTCTTTGGTGATCGCAGAGTCTCCATCTGCCCTTCAGCTGAGATACCTTCAAACTCTGAACTCCATCGCAGCCGAGAAGAACTCCACCATCATTTTCCCTCTGCCCATGGACATCATGAGCCACTTTATGTATAAGAAGTGATTGTGAGAACGTTTGTATGGATTTACGCAGTTTACAGATTTGCCAAAATATATATACAGTTTAGGATAATTTGTTTCCAAATTTTCAATAATAATTTTTTGCAATATACCATGTTTAATATATATTACAGTTTTGTAAGTGTTTAATGTATGTCCAACAAGAGTATGGAAACTTTAGGTTTACAAATGACTATATAAAAACAAAAATGCTATATAAATATAATATATTTCTGAACATAATATAAAAAGTACAACATTTAAATGTTATCGTTACATTCCTGTGTGCAAAATAAAATGCAAACATTAGGGTTTTTTAATTTGCGAATTTTATTGTCCACATTTAAATGTCCACATTCACCTGTGAAAATGAGAATTAGTCATTAAATTATGGTTGTTGAAATGTTGAAAGTGAACCATGAAGCATCATTCACTGAGGTACCAACAACACAACTTTTATGTCCATCAAGTTAGTTCAGTGGACTTCTAACCTCTCCATTTATAGTGCGAGTTAATGTGCCGAAAAGTGCTCAACAGGATCTAGTTTCCATCTCATGGTGGAAGCTCAAAGATTTCTGTGTGATTATCTGCACTTTCTTCTATCAGCACGCTGGATTCTTCACACGCGTCCAGATGCAGACACCGAATAACACTGTGGGGAATGTTTATAATCAATGTTATAGTTTACTAAAATTAATCCTACATGTTGGCCTGAATATTATTTAAAAAAAACTTTTTCTAATAAAAGAAAATGAGAAGCAGTAAAATTAATAAATGAAAATGAAACTAAAACAAAATCTAAATAAAGTTTAGATTTTAGATAGCAACAAATAATATAACAAAAGCACATAACAACTGCTAAAAATGAAACTAAAATTAACATAAAAATAAATAAAATACAATAAAACTGAAAACAAAACCATAATAACTCTGGTTACAATGTTATGTTAAAAGTATCAGATTTTAAAATAGAATTTAATAAATATTGTCATAACAACAAAAGGAGAATATTGCATGCTCTGCATTGGATGCAATGCAGGAAAAATAAAATGTCTGTAAATATTTACACATTTTCTTTACTTTAATTTTTGTATAATTCTTAATATGAATAGATGATTGTCCACATGAACCAAAAATGGCTCTAATTGAGGTACACTATTAAAAATAAAGGTGCATCATGATGCCATAGAAGAACCTTTTTTTGTCTAAATGGTTCCATAAAGAACCTTTAATGTCCGAAAAACCTTTCTGTCTCACAAAAGGCTTTTTGTGGCAAAAAATGTTCTTCAGATTATAAAAATGTAAGAAAGAGATGGTTCTTTAAAGAACCTTTGCCTGAATGGTTCTTTGTGGAACCAAAAATGGTTCTTTTATATGGCATCGCTGTGAATGTAGGATGTATAAAAGGCATACTCACCAGATCAGGGCAGCAGGTATGAGAGTGAAACCCGCAGCCAGCAGGAAAGTGAACCCAGAGAACCAGGACAGTGTTGCTGCGTATATGCTGCTGAACATCGTGAATGAAACACCAACGCTCAGAATCTCCACAAATGCAACACATGCAAACATGGCACCTGTACAAAAAGACACCTTGAAATGAATCTAAACCTAAAAACAAATAATAATTCATATCCTTCAAATAGCTCGTTTTGACAATGCCTGGATCTATTTATTGACAAATGACTCCCAAATATACATTTTCTCTATTAAAGCTATTACCTTGTTCAGATCCAGCCACTAATTTGGACATCATGGATCGTAGAACAGGAGTCGGCATGATGGACAGCAGCAAAGGCAGTCGAACTACATAAAGAAAACAAAATGTTTCACACATGCATTTATTTATCAATTCTTATAGAAAATGCTTGAACCCAGTCTTACCCAGGAACATGAGGAGGGTAGATTTTGCAAACGCTGCCATGATGAGGCCGGCTGCTACAGACATCAGGCCCAGCAGAATGATGTAGGTGTCATGCAGACAGCGTGAAAGCAGTGCCACGCCGGCAAAACTGACCAGAAAGATTGCAGTGGTGAGAGCCGAGCCATAGCCCACCAGCAGCTCACTCCAGCACAATGGAGTGTTTAATTCATACAAGATAAAGATAGACATGCCACCCTGTATTGAGAACTGTGACAAAAAAAGATTTGATCACCCCAGTGCCTAAAATATAAATGATTCCTAATATCTGAGCTAACAGTAATTCATATTGAGCAGAAATTTATAGAATTTCAAGCTGAGCAGAAATAGGAGAAATTGAGCCAAATTTTAAGTTATTATAAAAACTATAACAACATGACAATCTTAATTTTCAAGTAAACAGTTTCTTTAAATAGAAAGAAATATATTTATATATATCTTCTATATCTTCATATTTATTAATATATATATTAGGAATGCACCGATACCATTTTTTAAAGACAGAGTACGAGTACCGATATTTTTTTCTGGTACTGCCCAATACGGATACCAATTCCTTTATCTGTATTTATTTTTTGGTGAGGTGGCAATTTCTCAAGCACAACACAGTGAGACTAATAAAAATAGAATAACTTCATAATTACAACTTCACCTCAAACACATTGTAAAAAAATAAATAATTTTATGTGCTTGTCACAAACTGTTAGCACAAGTTTCAGTCAGTTATGTCACATGAGGTATCGGTATACTTTAACGAGTACAAGTACATGAGCTTAGTATCGGGCCTGATACCGATACTGGTATCGGTGCATCCCTTATATATATATATATATATATATATTAATTAATAATATATAATATAAATAAATCAGCTGGTGGCAAATAGTGTTAAAAATAGTTTTTATCAACTGATACGATATATCGGTGGATCTCTAATGAGATTTTTGTTGTAAAATTGTTTCCATGATCACCTTATAAAAGGCAAAAGCAGCCAACAAGAGCAAAAGTGCTATGTTCCGTCGCCTCGAGGAAGCTGCAAACAGCAGGTAAACCCCCTGTAGACGGGCAGTCAAAGCTTTAGCCTGACGTATCCGAGGAACTTCAGATGGGCTGGATGTAGACAAGTGGGAACTTGGAAGAACCAGGGACTCCTTTAAAACCCCCAGTACGTAAAAAAGGTTCAGAAGATGCAGAAGTACCGCAGTAAGGAAGGGCCAGGTGAAGCCCGCCACTTTAATGTAGAATCCAGTACAAAGAGAAGCTAAACCAGACAGCACTCCAAGAATCATGTCCAGGCGAGCCATTCGGACAGTCTTCTGTCCTTCCGAATCTTCTCTGCAGAGGTCGGCCACGTAGGCGAAACATCCTCCGATCAGAGAGGTGGGTCCTCCCATCAGGCCAGTTAGGAAGGAGGCAGCTAGCAGGTATTTGAGGCTGAAGGAGAATCGACTGACAATAACATAACTGATGGTGAAAAGAGTGTCACCCACCAGAGGGGGAACGATGGCCACTTTACGTCCGCAGTGGTCACTGTATGAGACCAGGAGCAGAGCGGATATGAGACTGGGGATGAGGAAGAAAATTTCACTCTGGAGGAGAAAAATAGACGTCTCCTTTTGTACTGCCTGGACGGGAGGAGAGAACAACAGAATTTTAGAAGAGTGCAAAGTATTTTTGGTGTTAAGCCTTATCAAGCCTAAAACTAAAAAAGTATACTTTTAGTATATTTTTATGTACATCTCAAATACATACCCACATGCATACTATTTTTAAATTACATCAATCTATGTTGCTTTCTGTCCCCTGCAATGCCGATACAGCCCACCGGGGGGCTGTGTTCTATGTACAGTACACCTGGCTTGTATTTCAAAACTTCAGATTGTATTTTCATAAAATAAAATTTTTCTACAAACAACAAATTAACATATACAGTAAGTATTGTGATAGCTTACTAGTTTATATTTGTAGCACATTTTTGTTTTATGAAAATACACAACTTTTTTTCAGTGTAGTTGCAAAAACATTGTGTACTCCGTTTAAGTAACTAACACTTTATTTTATGGGGCCCTTGTAAAGTGTATTTAAATATTAAAATATCGAGTAATAATAATTAACTACATGTATACTTAAGATAGGGTTAGGGTGTGGTTTAGGGTTAGTTATAATGTAATTATGCATAAATCATAGTAAATACTATAGTAAATACAAGTAACATGTGTAACAAGGGCCCTGTAATATAAAGTGTAAACAAATATTACACGTTCAAGTAGTTGTACACTGATATTAGTAAACTTAATAATAGAACTTAACTATACTTAATAAAATGAGCATAATAGGGTGATCACCAGCACTAACAGGTTAAGTGTTAAAAGTACAAAGTGTTCACTGTAGTTCTTAGTTATGCATATAAAGCTTTGCTGATTTTGGGTGAAAGGAAGATACTTTGGGAGCGAAACCTGACAATGTTAATGGATCAAATAACCTGAAGTAGTTTCACAATGAGCTCTGAAGAACTGCTTGAAATTTTCATACACACAATGTTAACAAAACAACGTAATTAAATAATAAAACACAACTTTCAATGGTCAACAAATATTACCGGTTCTCCATAACTACTGTAGATATCATCAATGTAAACTATAGTGACTGTACAAAGCAAACAATGATCTCCAGGCTGCCAAACTAACTTTCATTTCAGCCAGCACAACCAGAATACAAAATGATCATGTATACACAAAACCTGGATAAGATTGAATGATTTCAGTTTGACTTTTAAAACAGTCTATTTCGGATGTGTTTTATTTGACTGTATGTTCAGTGCGGTGGTCAGGACGTCTCTCACCTGGTGAATGGACACATTGCTGTGGTTGTTTGAGCAGTGGGACAGGCTCTCAGCGGGGTAGGGTGTGCCGCTCAGCTGAAGCCACAGTTGACGGTACACATACTGTTGCAGCAGTGGGTAGATCATAAACGTGGTAAATGCATACAGGCCAATCACCGGCTCTATTAGAAACACACGACCCATCCCACTTCCGGTTCTGGACCAGAAGAAAGGAACTGGAGGAAAGGGAGGCTGTTGGACTGGGTTTGATGTAATACAACATGTAATATGAAAAGTAATAGTAATAGATTAGCTAAATGTATTACATAAAAAAAGAAATGCCTTTAGGTTGCAGGATGCTAACACTTCCACTCAAAACGTTAACACAACTGTTAATGCAGAAAATGTTCATATTTAACCAAACAGGTTAAAACAACCCTGCATAAGTTAATTTAGAACCCAGCAGTTGGGTTTGTCCTTTTTTAACCCAACGCGGGTTAAAATAAATAGCAGCAGTTTTAAACAGTAACAACAAAATTTGGAGGTTCTCATTTGTCAGCTATAATGTAAGCTACACTGTAGATCTATTTTCATACATTGCTCATTATAGATGCTCATTTCTATCTTTATACTGTAATAATCATTAGTTTCATACATTGAGGAGCTTTAAAGATTCTTACCTGAAGGTTATGAGGTGATTTATCTTTCCATATTTTAAGTTTGTATCCTTGCCGAAAATCCATCAAAAAGTATGCAGAACGAATCATTGAATCTTTAGTTTTACAGCACTTTACCCATGATGTGAGAATCTATTCAAGCTTTTATTTCCTGTGAGATGGCGTCTTCCACTTCTTACCTTACAAACTCTTTGTTTGTCAAGACTGCAATCCTCAAAGGAACACACCCTCAGGAGGAAAAAACTGCGTATGTGTGTGGCAAAGAGAGAAAGAGAGAGAATGCAAGTTGGAGAAGAGAGAAGTTTGAACAGGTATCCGTAACACACAGGTACACAATCTCAAACTCTAAAAATGTTACAATTTTAATACAAAATTTATCTCACTGTTAAGCTCCTTTACAGATGTAAGCGTCTTTACAGTTGCGCACCTTTAGGTACAAATTAGTGTCGTGAATATGAATGAAGGCAGCACACAAGAAAGCAAACAACAAAATGAATGAAGAAATAACACTTCTTTTCTCTTGAAAGATTTTTAATATTCATCCCCACTCCCCAAAGTAAATACAAATGTGTTAAATATAAATTCTTTCCATTCCTTAGTATTATATTCTCTATGCTACAGTTACAGCATCACAAGTCTGAAAACATACACAGCAGGGAAGAAATGATCTGCCAAGACAAACATGCATCGATTACTGTGCACTACAACACAATAAATACTAGATTACAAGCGACTGTAAATCCAGTCAAAAAAAGACATAATAAAGTCAACTGTTAGTAAGAACGGACAAATTTCATTCAGTACGATAACACCCCAATCCGTTTACATTGACTGTGTCAGTACTCAGGGATAGGTTGACATTCAGTAGTTTAAATGTCCACAGGACAAAAGGTCAGTGCAGTCTCACCACCTAATTCATGTTAATAACATCGGTGATTTAATCCCATAGTCATAGTTGTCTTAAGGGTCATAAAAAAACACAACCTAGAAACCAATAGTCTCAGGACTTAAACAGTAACAAATTTGTTCAAATTGACAATGTATCATAGCAGGTGCAGTATTGAAATCTGAGCAATAAATTGAACACGCTGAGGTTTTGGTTGAGACATAAACATACAAAGGACTGCAGAATGCTGGATTACGATAAAAAATCTTAAAATGATCGGTTTTAAAAATAATTGTTTTAATTATTCTGAGTAACATTTACATTATTGTTTACACAATTGTTTGTTTTTTCTGTAATATTAGAAGCATATTCACTGTTGTAAGAGTGCAGTGATGTGAACCATTTTTGCTACTTTGCACGATAAGTGAAGGCACATCCCTAAAGTCAATATTTTGTAAACGTTGAATTTCAGACTTTTGTCTTTTTAAAATTGTCAAAACTTTCTGGTTCAAACTAGAGACTTGTTTTTGCTAAAAAAAATGTTAAAAAGATTATAAAATATAAGGTGCTGGAATATTATTAATTCATGTTTTTGTGCTTGAAACATCCAGAAAACTCTTTAGCATGTGTGCAAGAGTAGCAAAAATGGAACGCTGAAAACCCAGATAAGCCATTTGTATCACAGTGACTGAGCAAATTAAATGTAAAATGTCATTTTGAATGTAAAGCTACATAATTTGAATATGCTTTATGCTCAAAATTCAAACGAATATATTAAATTCACAGTAATAATATGAATGAAAAAACTCGAATGAAGAAAATCTACTTAGCATAAATAACATACTCGCCGTGTGTGGACTGCAGACAGCACTTTTTCGTAGATAGCTGGTCTTATATAGCAGATTATTGTACATTTGTGTACGATACCCTGTACAAGCACCAACTGATAATACTATAGAAAAAACATTATCAGTAAAGAGTTTACAAAATGTTTCCTTTAAGATATTTGTATCAAAAGTTTAGAAGGTTGAGCATTGAAAGATGTATCAATTCAATTGTAAAAACAAACACACAATCCAATTTTTCAAAAATGAAACAAAACATATGCTTTGAAATATCAAAACCCACTTTGCATTAGGAATGTCTTTATGCTATTTAAAATATCTCAGTATTACGAAAATGTGAAACTGCTTTCGAAGCAGCAATAACAATTTCCCTGAACATCATTTAAAGAGACATTACATTCCTTTCTAGTTCATCCAAAGACAGAAAACTTTCTCTAGGTTATGCTACACTCTATAGAGGTAATACAAGGGTTAACCAGCATTACAATAAAAATAGCTTAAATGACTTCAAACATACTAACTGTTTACCTTACCATTTCACATACCCCAGTAGAACCCCTTACAGGTATAACTTGAGGTGTCATTTGTCTATTAGTTAATTCATTTCCTCGAGGTGGACGCTATCATTCCCACAAGTCCGAGTATCTACGCTAACATGACAACTATCCTACGTTCACATTAAGAATGGAAGACTCACATGCACATAAGTAGCAAAATGTCCATTATGATAAATAACTGATCAAAATTATGACAACAATTTACAACATTTCCTGTAGTCGGTACTTTTACATTTTCTGGATCTCCGTTTTGTTTCATGCACCAGTGGCTTGAATTACAGTTATGTGACTAACATTCTGGATTACACCTGTAGGAAAACTGGGAGAATCCTGAAATCCTAAACTAACAAAATAAAAAAATGCTGGTGCATTTATCTGTAGGAAGAAGGTTGAGCAGAAACATAAAGTGCTTTTTGTTGTATCAGAGTTCTCATGTACCATTCAGGAGAACGTACAGACATGTGTGTTGGAGTCCAACAGCGTCTTATAGAGTTGTAAAGTTGCATCTAAAGCCGAGTTACTTGTGTATACACAACAATAGTCCTGTCTCCACCTCAGCACCATCAGCTCATTCTGATGTTATGGGTTTACAAGTTCGATCCCCAGAGACGAAGAGACATTTTTGCAGCAAATGCAGAAGTAAAAGAGATCAGTGAGGCTGTTTCATTTATGTCTGGCAGTTGGAGTCGTCGGAAGCCGTATATGAACATAATATCAACCGCAATAGATCACCAACAGTGCATCAAGCACTAATATACACAATGAAGTAAAAGAAAGACAAATAAGAAGACACGGATTAAATTATCAGAATGGAATGCTCATCTGGGTAAAGTGTTGGCGTTCGGGACTCGAGCTGGGGACGACCGTGCTCCTGGAGAACCTCTGAGAGCGGGCGTCCCGGCTCCTGGAGACACCACCCTGTGAGTGGGGGTACAGGGGCCGGGAGAACAGGAGTGTGTGGGGGTACCAGGACCTGGAGAATAAGGGTAGGGGGGGATGTCAGGGCTGGGGAAGAAGGCTCTGTGAATGGGGGAGGAGGAGGGGGAAAGATGAGGACTGGTCTGGAGAAGCCAGAGCAGCTCGTCGTTGTTGCGGCTTAGTCGTTTCTTTTCGTTGGTTTCCTTCTCCACATAGTCCTGAAGGTTAGCGTTCTCTTCAGACAGTTGTCTATAAAGACAGGATGGAGGAGGTTAAACTGTATAAACATTGTATCAAATGCGTCAGGCGACATACAACATGTTTTTAAATTGTTAACAATATTTCTTCAATCATAAGTATTGTTACTTAATAGCTTTTACTGTGTCAATTAAACTTATTTTAGATTTCGGACAGTTATTTGTTACTGTAACTTTATGAAAAAAAGTTGAAATGTATTAACTTGTATTGACAAACATACATTTTGGTTCATTTTAGTGCTACATTTTTTTCTTCTTAAAAACACCACCACCATTTTGTTGTTATTGTGAGTGTACAAATGTAGAATATACAAAGTAGGCACACCAAAGCTCCAAAAATATAAAAAACATCAGACAATTGAAAAACACTTTTTATACCTTCAGGTGATTAGATATCTAAAATCACATGATATTCTACTGAAAAAAAGACAATTAATATAAAACAATAAAGAAAAATATTATCACCAAGGAAAAACAATAGCATCAAAATTAACAATTATGAATGAATTAATAATACCTTTGTACACTCAAAAACAAAAATAAGTGTTAAAAGAAACAATAACATAAATAATATTCAAACCTCACGAGAAAAACGTACAAAGGAAAAAAATATACATATTATAGGAATGAGTGAATATCAAATTCTTAATTTAGTCCTTTTTGACTTCATGGCCCCCACTGTATTTAACAATATTCAAAGGCCTCCCTCCCATTCCCAAAAACTCAACATTTCTACCCAATAAAATATTTTAGAACTTGACATTAACTGAAAAAGTGTTTATTCAATATAAAATTGGACAAATAATAAGAAATATCTTTATAAAACGTTTAAAATGTTTATATTTTGTCTAATTTTAAGTTATTAGTCATCCTGATCCCCCTGGAAGTCGTCTAGGGAGCCTGTTGAGAGCCACTGCTTAGGGAATAACGTGTCTAATGAGTAAATCCCATAAATCCCATTAAGAGCAATTGATTGATATCACCACCACGTCGTGAACATTTTACCAATTCAATCCCGATATTGTAACGTGGAGACTGAATGTCTAAAATTGTGAGTGTACACAAATAAAAGTAGCATCTTTTAAACAGTTTTTAATGATGGCCTACAAGTTTATGGAGTATTTTAAGTTGGAGTATGGAGTATTTATCACACAAATCTAGACAAGCAATGCAGACCACACAGTAATGTATTGGATTGTAATGATGCGCAGTTATTTGTAATAATGTAACAGATCGGGTCAGTGTTACCTTGACACCGCAAGGTGCCGGTCGATGCGGGCCATCAGGTCTTCATTCTGCTGTTGAAGCACCTGGACCCGCTCCTCCAGATGCAGGTTCTTTTGGGCCTGCTCGAAGGATCAAGTGAAGACAGAACTCAAAATTAAATTCTTCTACAAACCTCCCTGGACAACACTGAACTGAAATGGGTTTGATGTGAGAACAAACCAATAATTCATAAAAGCTGAATGGTTTTAAAATGGAAGCTATTTTCGAATCATGAATAATATAATAACAGTAGCTGAAACGAAGACAAGAGATTTAAAAATGGAAACTGATCAATAAATCAGCGTTACAATCAAACATTTTACACAGTACTGAATGTAAATACAAATTTTAAAGTAATTCTAATATACTTTGTGATCAAAGCACAAAAATAGAGAAGGGATACTGTATAGCAACCCTACAGAGAGTTATTCTGCACACCTTTTCATTTAGAGCTTACCACTTTCTCCAGCTGACAGATCTTCTTCTCCTGGTCATGAATTTGCTGGTTCTTCATTTCCAAAACCTCCTTCAGACTCTTCAGGTCTTCCTCGATATGCTGATATGGGGCCAGGGCGTCCTGTAAATATTTAAATGTACTTTAATGCTTTTGTGTCATACGCATGTGTTGTTTGTGTGTTCTGCAGACGTACCACAATCTGTTCATCTGTGCTCTTCCTCAGGGCCTCTTCAAAACGTTTGGCTTTGTCCTTCAGGGTTCGGTTCTGGAATGTCAGAGTGTCCACCTGGTCCTGAAAAAAGCCAGTACTGGTATAAATAAAGCCACATGGATGCATAGCAAAATGTCTGAAAATATCTAGTATTCCATCATTGATGCACATTTTGTTCTTTAACAATCATCTTCAAGTCAACAAAAGAAATCTTAAGTCACCTGAAGGGAGAGGCGCAGTTTTTCAAAATCTTCTTCTAGACTGGCTTTCTGCTGCTCGTGGGCTTTTCTTAAATCTATGAAAGATGTGTATATAATTTAAGTTATGCTCCACATCTCCCCCAGTGGTCAATAGTTATACTTCAAATTGGACTCCCACCTCTCATAGTCCTGGCATGCTCCTCCTGTAGTGTTGCCATGGTGATGTTATGCATGGTCTTCAGGTCCTCCAGGGCAGCCTCGTGGTTAGCAGTCAACTCCTCGATCTACACCAAACAAATAAACGTACAGTTGGGATGTACACCCACCCCCAATTATGAGTAATATTTCCCATGATCCTTAGCCAGGAGACCCAACCTGTTCCTGGTGCTGGGTGTGAAGCTCCTCCACCTCCGACTGATGTTCAGCTTTGAGGTGGTCCCTGTCCGACGCGTACCGCATTCTCAGGTTCTCCTCTAGGGTAGCAAGTTCAGACTCTTGCTGGACCTGCAACTCTTTGAGCTCCCTCTCGAAACACTCCTCCAGCTCTCTCTTCTCCTTCTGCAGGCGCTCCCAGCGAGCCGCGTTAAAAGCTGGGCAATGCCAAAAGACAGGATTTCAACAACACAAACTTTTGTTTTGTTTTATAGCAGCTTATGAAGACAAGACACACATTCATCTCACTGGACTCACCCACTTCCTGCTGAATCCTGCTGAGTTCCCAAGACACCTGTCTTTCTTTCTCCTCAGCATTTTCGTTCTGAAATGATAGCACACACTTTTACTTTGATCCAGTAGTGACAATTGAACATAACATTACACACACACACACACACACACACACACACACACACACACACACACACACACACACACACACACACACAAATTTTGCATAAATAACAAATAAACTGAAGAAATAATAAACAAGTTCTTATAGTTTACAGGACACGCCAGAAACGTATAATTCAGTAATTTCAACCAAAAAACAGGATTTCCAATTCCATGGATTACCCTGTTTATGATAACTTATATACAGTGATTTTAAAGAAGATATTGTGTGTAATGCATAATAGGGTCTGTAAAATGTGTTTTAGGTATAGAGTTTCAGTCCTGTCCCTGTCAAGTAGATTATTTAATTACAATTAATATAAACTAAAATCTGTATATAAAACTGATAAAATCTGTATAACACTGATAAAACACCCTCTTGGCTCATGGTGCAGGTGTGGGAGGTGTTGGCAAGTTACTGACACACACCTTCTGTCAATAAACACTTTATTGTTCAAATAAGATAAACATAGGTATATAGGCAGTATTTATGTGTATAATGAAGTGTTTACTGTACGTGTGGGCACAGAGATGTGACTTTGTTCTTCATTTGCATTTGCATTGAACTGGAGCCCTATATAGTTTTAGTTTAAATATGTGTACGCATCTCAGATATACAGTATGCTGAAATTTACATTTTGGTGGCAGCTGTTTGCAAAAAGAAAATTTTTATACAGTTGTTTTTTATGGTAAATTCTAACCAGCTCATTCTGATAATGACCAGCAGAGGGCACTCTCTAAAAGCTCTTTCCACTTTCTGTCACGTCTGAGTGCCAACCAAGGGGTCAGGGTTTGGCTGGTTAGCAAGTTATCCCCTGCTGGTCGATGTCATAACAACACCATCTGGTTGCAAAAGGCACTTTTAATGAAAAATAGCCGTGTGTACCCGACAGAATATTTTACATTCTGCACCAGCTAGGCATTTTATTGGCTCTGCTATGGTTGAAATAAGATTGGTCTCAGGTAGCTGTGGCGTGTCATCTGAAGAGTTTCTAGGAAACCAAATCATCATTGTGCCCTTGAGCAAAGCACCTGACTGTAGTTCCAGAGGGACTGTGTGTGCAGTGTACTCTACATCACGTTATATAAAAATCATCCACTAAACGAATAACAAAGTTTACGAAGCATCTTTGTACAATACAGTACATGCTTCCATGCTGGGTTTTATTTGAAAATAACCACCCGCTCGTCGCAAGCCAAGCCATTCAGCTACGAGTTTAAACCACAGAGAGGTTTGAAATAAAATACCTTGAGGCAGAAGTGTTGAGTGCAGATCACGAAGACCTCCAGACCCATGCTGGTTTTCTTTAGTTCAGCTTGAAGAGCTTGTAGCTGCCTGGTCTGATCTTCACAGCGGCCCTGCAAGAGCTGAAGTTCCTCATTTCTCTCTACTTCCTCTTGCTCTTTTTCATTCTTCTGCTCTTCTTTTTGCTTCTCTGGGCCTGGAGAGCCAGTACGAGGTAAAATGGGCACGCTCGAACCTCGGACTGCAACCGTCGCTTTCTGTTGCCTCTGGAGGACTAATAAGTTAAAAGAGAAAGCAGTAAAAAATCAATTTCATTTAAGTTTACCCCAGAATGGCTCTCTAAGGTAGGTAAGGCAAGATGGGCTCTATAATGCAAGGACACCCTAGGGAGTGTGCTTAATAACCATGAACCACAAATTTACATAAAAATTTAACATAATTTAAATGAAACTGGTTTACATCCATAGGTTAAGGAAAATAAATACCTGTATATTGAAAGAATAAATTGGTTTCAATGAAATGTTAACATGATATATATGATACAAATCTCATACAAATACATTACATGTATTTAGACCTGCATTTCATACTGTATATTTCATACACTTGCTTATGCTTTAAAGACCTTTAATTTTCAAAACTAAAAAAAATTTCAATTTACCAACAGAATTTGCAAGGCAAGGCTGACTTACTATTTGTTTATTAATAGATTTGTTTCATGAGACTTACTGTTTTGCCATGATCTCAATGGCAATAAAAGCGGACATGATCCCATTGACAATGAGGAGGGATGTTACACTGGTAAAAATTTTGATTTTCTCTGGATTTAAACATCATTGCAAACATTTCAGATAACGTAAATACAAAACTGAACAACATATATAACACTGGAGAATGCAAAATCTTACATACTGTGCCTTTAAACACCAATGTATTTACAGCTTCGTCTTAGTCTAAAATTCAACACAATCCAAGGCACGCACACACACGCCTTAATCTGAGAGTTGGTCTCTATGACAACAAAGAGAAAAATCTTTTTCAGGTAGTAAGGTGGGCGACTTAAGGATTTCTCATCACAAAGACACACAAAGAAACACAAGAGCTGGGTCACGTCTGTAGGATGTTGTTAACCATGACACACAGCGTAGTGCCTGCAACCAGACTGAATCCTAAATATTGATTCACTTTGTACATGACATGACAGCTGAATTGAACCCAATGACCACACTGATAATATCCCATGAGCTACACTCCTCCTCACAGAGTTAAGTCCATATTTCTTTGTACATAAGGGGGTTAAAGTGCGAAATGTGTGCATCAGATGAGATTCACCCAAAAGCGTGACATCATCTAATGACAGTACTGCACACAGAGCAGCAGAAGTGCATTCTGAAATGAAAGCAATATCTTGAGTTGATCTTTGTTACCTGGAGACTGCGGTTTAGGAGAGACCACAGCCAATCTCTTTGGGGACGAGAGAGATGCACGAGAGCCATCTGTAGTCTTCTGGAACTCCTTACGGGATGCTACAGATAAATACAGAAAGTTAAATGCAGTTAAAATGCACACAAATCTGAATGCATATAGAACAGTAACCACCACTCCTTTTTCCATCTCTTTTCTCTTGCATGGGGTTGTAATACGCTCTCGGTGGTCCATGGATCGATTCCAATAAGAGGCAGCCAACCACAAAATAGCGCAGCTGGAAGGGTCCGATTGCCACACGGGTTGGCTGATATGACATTATGAGAGCCTGCAGTCATGTGTGTACTAGCACTTAAATACAGTATGTATTACACAATCCATATCACACGGATTCAAGGTCAGCACATGCCCTGGACAGTGGAAGGGTAACGGCGGGTGTTCAATACAAATCAAAATGATACAGTATATACATGTACTATAACTGTATTTACAAATGATCAAGTATTGTGTTACTGTATGCTACTACATTGCTATTGGTCACATTTAAAGGAACAGTTTAACCAAAAACAAAATTCTGTCATCATTTACTCACCCTCTTGTCATTTCAAACCTGTTTGACTTTCTTCCTTCTGCAGAACACAAAAGAAGATATTTTGAAGAATGTTGGTAACCAAACAACATTGACTTCCATTGTATGGACACAAAACCACCAAGACATTTCTTACATCTTCTTTTGTATTCCGCACAAGAAATAAAGTAACACCCAGGCAACCACCACAACATCATCGTGGCTAAAACTTAACCATAAGAAAGCATAATTTACAAATCTAGAAAATCTAATTCAGAAACATAGAAAATCTATTTCAGAAACATCTAAAAGCATCTTATACAACACATTTCAATGGTAGGAACATATAATCTAATCCCTGACAAACAAATGAGTCATTTGATTATAAAACTCTCTAATCCGGTTATAAAAACACCACCAAACATTTTAAATGTAAACATGACTCATAAAACCAAACACCTCTTTTCACACCAAGTCTATTTAATAGTGTGGTTTACGCCAGATAAAACAGACATGAATGAAACCAATGGAGTTGCTGAAGGTGCTGATGGGATTGGAACTATTTCAGAACTCCTATTGCACCGCAGAGAGTGGCACAAATGTTTCTTTTGGGGGGGGTTGTTGCTTTTGGCTTACTTTCACCAAACAAAAACACTACATTGCAATAAAGGTCCCAGGACACCTAATTACTGCCAGTTCATTTCAAAATGTAGCAGACAGCCATAGAAACCCCTCTAGAATCCCAATGGTCTCCCTCCCCTGGACCTCACTTCAAGCCCGCCCCCCACGCTGAGACAGCACCTAAGGCATCACGGGTGGGTGGGGGGTGGTAGTTTTTTAACTTCAAATATGCTGGTCTAAGGCCTGCACAGTATGTCAGTATCTTTTCTGTGAATTTGTAATTGTAAAAATAAAAAACTGAAAGATCAAGTAAACATTTTCATTTGAACATTATTTCACACTTGAAGTAAATAGCTAAAGACTGTTCTTTACCAACTCTTTACCCATTTAACCCTTCAAAACAATCAGATCATAATAGTGTAGGTTTGCATCAGAAAAAGATCAAAACATTCAGTAATATTTCATACTAGACATTAAAGAAGCAATGTGGAGATTTTAGCGGCATCTAGCGGTGAGGATGTGAATTGCAACCAACGGCTCACTCCACCGCTCATCCCTCCCTTACGAAGCACTACGGTGACAGTTTCGCTTCTTTTCCGAAGGAGATAACATATTTACAAAACGCGCTCTGTAGAGCAGTTTGTCCGTTTAGGATTACTGTAGAAACAACTTTGCGAATTTTACTGGAAGACTAAACTGGAAAACTAGTCTCAGATCACATTACATGGTTCATTTAAGAACCATAAATGGTTAAAAAGGTGTTCTTCTATGGCAATACTGTGAAAAATATTTTGAAGCGCCTTTGTTTTTTACAGTCTATGTTTCTTATATCTAAAAATTGCAGGTAGGTTTGTTGTAGTTTTTAATTATGAAGAAAACATTTGCCCCTGATCTCTGTGACTACATGATGGGCCAGAAGTCCTGGGCAGCCCATCTGCCCCTGCAGGGCATTACAGATTTTGTTTGGACGACACAGAGGCAGACAGCTATAGGCTCTGGAACATGTGCTTAAGGATCAGCAAATGCGGCATAGAAAATGGGACAGAACTGATAACAAACATATGAAGAGTAAAGGACACGTTATACAAAGGAAACAGGAAAAAGATTAAAACAACCAATTTAATCAGTTAAATTGAAACATCAAGACCTCTGATTGGACAGCCAGTTATACATCACTTACTGTACTTTATTTTCATTGGATGATTATTTCTTAATGATTGGGTTCATTGTGCGTGTCCAGTATGTTAGTGTGTGCGTACATACAGCACATAGAAGCAACACTCCTGTGCTACGGTTAAGATGAATGACTTTGCTTCAGCAAGTAGGCCACACAAAGTTCACATTTCAGTCTTGACTAAACATAGTCTACAGCATCACCCCCCCAACAGATCTGTGCCATTATTCACACACACAGTGGAGATTAATAACACTGCACAGTCCAGTGACAGGGAGGTAGCACTGTTTATTTATGCCTGACAGACATGCGCATGGTTTTCAGTGTTAGTGCTGTGAGTGCAAGACATTCGTCAGATTGTAGCGGTTCTATATGAATTTGGATCTAATAACATTCGACAGATCAGTTCTGGCACTGGAGGAACCTCTACACAGTCTGTACACGATCTGAATGACTGACTGGTAAAAATCAAAAAGCACACAAGCCAACTGAAGTTGTGCATACTAGCTGAAGTAGGTACTGATGTAGTGAGCTATGAATAAAAATGTCTTAAATACATACTTGATAGAAATATTTAAATAGATACCACATTCGGGTGCACCTTTTTGGAACGGTCCATATTTCAGTTGTTGACGTTGCCAGATCTGTGTAACAAAACCAGCTCAATGGCCGAATAAAAGCACAAACATCAGATATTTACTTTCATTCATTTCATCGAATGAGCAGATGAACCAAATTACCATTAAACCTTAAAACCAGTGGCGGTAACAGTTTAAAAGTAACCCAATATGCTGCAGGAGAATGCAGACTTGGCAACCCTGGTTCACAGACCTGCTTGGATTGTTCCAATAAGGCAGACGGCTTGCGTATAGCGGCCCAGCCACTAATGCGGCATCTATTTTTATAAATATATCTATGCTTGGTAGTGCATACTTGTTGAAGCCCACACTTGTTGTATTACATATCAGTTCAAGTCCATTTTTGTAAAGTGTACGCTACATATTGTAGTGAATTTTAGCAGACGCTCTGTTTAATTTTATTGTACGCTTTCTGTAGTACATATTCGTTTACGTCCACAGTTCTAGTATTGCGTGCTTGTGCAAGAGCCTTCCAATACCATATCATCGCTGGCTTCTGAAACCTCGTATGTCCAAATTTGCTGTTTTTCAGGAAATGGAAATAAACACTGTACTTTTTCTTTATTGGTTAGATATGTCAAAGTTGACAAGCCCTTTATAATACTTTTTATTGGTTAGATTTGCAAAACCCAGTTACAAACATAAAGGATGACTGATAATAATGATTCATGACAAAAAATTTAAATCACGAAATATGGATACAAGGTTTCAAAAGGACAGCAGTGATATACTTTTAAAAAAGCATACTAGTTTTAGTGCATGCATGTGTGTCATAGTGCATGGATGGAGGTTTGATACACTTACCCACAGGTGAACTGCGTGGAGGGGGCAGCAGGGAGCGGCGTGTGGGTGCAGGAGTGTTGGGGGGCTGAGGGGGGCTACGAAAGGGGGCTCTCGGTCCTTCTGCAGGTGGGGACGTAATGACACGGTGAGGTGGTGCTTCATCGTTTACACTGCTGGGACCTAAAATCAAAAGCCATAAGAGATGAACATCATGACTTACATATTTATCATCTGTGGTGCTATAACGTTCATTTAATAGCTCATTTACCCCACAACTGATTCTAGACCTGTCACTCATTTCACCCCAGGTTGATCAATAACCGTCCAGGTCGTCCACCAAACACAGCAATAAAATGGGAATTACCTGTTAAAAACCCTCAAGGTAGAGCATCACTTCACTAAGGCATACCATTCATGTATGTTTATGTAACAGGCCCTTTAAAGGGCACTTTTTATCTACTTTAGCTTAGTTTCCTTCTGTAAGGTAACACCTTCCTCTAGAGCCAGTACAGAGCGCTGCTCTGATCCCGTGTTATCTTCCTGATTTATGATGTGCTGAGAAAGGATTCCAGGAACAGAAAACAGCAGGCAGAAGCAGAAATGCTGACAGCATGCCGTCATAATGCTTTTAAATACCATATTTTATAACTCCCATGTAACCTGAGGACACAAAGATGAGGCTGAAGTTTAAAGACAGCTGCCGACAACTGCTATCAAGTCTGAAAGATATTGTTGGGATGAAAAATACAGCCTTTCTATGTCCATTAAGGATCGCTCATTCTCAGCTGCAGTAGGACTTTCCTGCGGTGGTTAAACTCCACCATGGCAGCGTGAGGGGGATGTGATAAGGAAAAGATCTGGGGCAAAGTTTTGGCTGCAGAAAAGAAGCTTCGGAACAGCAGGAAGTGAAGCACAGCCCTCCAGCTCACAGCAGGACACGGTAAGGTGCGGAAGAGATGAGAGACACATTCATTGGCTGAAGAATAAATCTCATTGCTCATTGGTGGATTTTCCCCAAAATGTTTGTGAGAACCAACAGCATGCATTGCGTGGAACTGGGTTAGCTGCACAGAGACTCACTCCTGAAGATTTTTCCCAGTTTCATCAGTGCTCTGAATTTACATAATCACCCAAGTGATGGGAGCATTATACTTGCGTGGGTTGGAATGCATTTTGCTCCTAAAATATAGACTTTCTAAAGTCTGCAATAGATATGTTAGATAATTGTTTATTTATAAATCTCAAAGTAACGTGCAATGAAAACCCTGATATGTTGATTGAATAAAAACATCCTCTTAATTCAATTCAGCAATGGGATCTCCCAAAACTTCTATATATAAGTTGTCTTGACTTCATGCTTATGTGGATTGAAGTTAAAGTGAAACAGAACACGAAAAATATATTTTAAAGAATGTTGATAACTGGCACCCATTGACTTGCACTGGTTTTGTGTCCATACAATAGAAATGAATGGGTGCCGCTGCTGTTTGGTTACCAACATTCTTCAAAATATCTTCTGCAGAAAGAAAATCATGCAGGAATGACAAGAGGGTGAATAAATGGTGACCGAATTTTCAGTTTTGGGTGAAATATCACCTTAAATTGTTACGTTAACTTAGCTCTGTGCTTATTTAATGAGATTTTAACACAAAGACATTCAAGAATTCACCAATGACTTCATGTTCAGTAATGGTTACTTGATGGTAAGTACAAACATTAGGGCTTCCAGTGCAGGATTTCTGCATCTAAAGTTGCATTGTAGTTACACAGCATTTACAAGAGCATACATAAGATTTACATTTTGATCCTTTCTCGCTTTCTCAGTCTTTCACAATTTCTCATTCACAGCTGTAAAACTCTTTAAGCATCCTGAGCCCCATCATTATCACATTATCACAGGCAGGTGCATTTGTATTCGTCTGCTGTTTTTGCCTAATCTGTTTTTAATTATAGGAACTCTTGTGAATTTTATTTAAGTGTTTTGTAAGCTGCTAAAAAAGTTGAACAACAGTACAGTAAACATTGGCAGACAGAACCTAAAAAGAACTTTTCTTTAATCTTATTTGCCTTATTTACTGTATTATCACACACACAACGATCCAGTCTTAGAAATACAAATGAAGTCACAGATGCTGAATTGAAAATGCTGCTGACATTTTAATTATAATGAAGACAAATGCCCAATCTAAGAAAACTGTCAATTCAGTTCTGTGTAAATTATAAATCATACAATGCACCAGAGGGGAAGGATAAAAATAATACATGATTCATTTAATGAAATGCTGGTGTGGAGAAAATCCAGCTTGTGAGGCATAACCCAAAAAATCAGCACTTCTCATACGGTCTTTTGGTAAACAAATAGGACAAAAGCAATAGAATTAAAGCAAACATGAAGGCAGGAGAGGAATGCACCTCACTTCAGATGTAACCAGTGAAACTACAGCAAGAAATAATAGACTATAGACATGTGATTAAAACACCACTGACAAGACCACCAGAGAGGAATAAAAGGAGAAACTGAGAATGGATGGTACAAATAGAAAGCAAGGGTCTAAAATGTAAAAAAATATATGGAGGAAACAAACAGCCCATATAAAAGATAAAATGTGATAATGATAGAGGGAAATGCGATGGGGCCAGATGTTATTTCAGTGTAGGAGGCACACAGAGAGAAAGCAAACCCACTGAACACAGTACACAAACAGTGACCCATTAGGAGATAGAACTTGCAATGCATTATTAAGCACAGAGCATCAGAAGTGCGACTAAGGACATCCGGAAGTAAACATTATGTAAATCAACCCCTCAGTGTTGCACCACATGCCTGAACGGGAGCCCATGAATGCTAATATACACCGTCCTATAAACTGAATAACGGTCCTTTAATCTAAATCTATGTGGGCAGTGGTTAGAGTGTTGGACTCATGACCAGGAGGTTGCTGGTTCGATTCTCAGGGCTGGCGGGTAACGGCTGAGGTGCCCTTGAGCAAGGCACCTAACCCCCACTTGCTTACTATACAAAATGTACAAATGTATAGTACAATGTAATGTAAGTTGCTTTGGATAAAAGCGTCTGCCAAATGCATAAATGTAAATCAGAATGTCTTGTTATCAAACCGACCCTGATACACACTGAACAAGAATATTTCTGAACTCAAAGAGTGGGATAATATTCTGGAATACATTTTGGTACTGGAATTGCTGGAAGAGCTAAATTGGTCTGGCAGAGGTTGGAGGATCACACTCTCTCTCGTGCTCTCTCTGGGAGGCTTAAGGGGATCAAAAATGGAAGCCAGCTGAAACAGAGAACTGGAGAAGGGTCAGGATTTTGAGGAGGAAAAGGCTTGGCTTTTCTCCAGTCAATCAGGAGGTCCGATTGCTCATCTGCAGAGAAATCCCATGAAAGCTTTCAGAGAAACAGATAGGATGGGTTTAACTCATGTTGGGTTATCAGCACAACGCTATAACAGGTTCTTTTGAGGTTATCAAACAGAACAACTGAAGGAATCAAGATAATGATAAATCTTTTGATGCTATAAATGCTCTGTGTGAATATCAGACCATTACAAGAACAGACGTGTGTGTGTTGAGTTTCACACGATCTACTAAGATGCCACAACACATACAACTGAAAAGAAATACAATTTGGAGATTTTAGCGGCATCTAGTGATGAGGTTACAAATTGCGACGAACGGCTCACTCCAACGCTCGCCCCTCCCGTACTTATGAAACAAGACAGTTCGTCCGTTTAGGGATACTGTAGAAACAACATGATGAATTCTATAAGGGGATGTATGTAGATAGAAATAGCTCATTCTAAGGTAATAAAAACATAACGCTTCATTATGTAAGATCTTTATACACATCTGAAGACATAGTTATGTATATTATATCGCATTTTTCTTAATAAATCCTCCTTAATATCACACACTGCACCTTTAAATATATTCACATGTAATACTGCCATTGAAAATCATTGCAAAGAGTGATGTAAATAATTTAGAGTCATGATAAATTATAAAGTATGCATGACTTAAATACATACATGGGCATACATCAGTGATTTTTTGTTCTTTTGAAGTCTAAAAGCTTTAGCCGTATGTTATCACAAAAAAACAGCAACTAGCGCATTATTCAGAATTTCTACTTTGTCTATTTTGTGTTCAACAGAAAAGAGAAAAACATAGATCTGAAGTGACATCACGATAAATAAATAATGAGAAAAAGTTCATTTTTGTGTGACAATTCCTTTAATGCTGTGAGAACAAAGGTGTGTGTCTGCAGCTTAGCTTTCATTTAATAAATAGCAGAAAGATACAGACAGCCTTTATTTTGCATTATGGTTAAAAATAGCGAATAAAAAAGTTCATTAGCATTATTCCCTGCAGTAGGATCAGCGATTTAGTGCGAGTGTGTGAGTCAGCAGTACCCAGAGCATAGACTGCCCACTGTGACAGCTAACGGAGAGAGAGAGAGAGAGAGAGAGAGAGAGATGTGGGATTTAAAAGCACATATTAAAGAAACCAATGAAAGGCAATGCGGAAAAGACATTCAGTCCGTCTTACGCAATCTAGAGCAAGAAACCTGTGTGTTAGGTTGTGTGTGTGGTGTGTGAGAATGTGCCGTGAGTGTTAGCATGTGTGCTGTGGCATGTTTGTGTGTGAACCATCTGTTCTCAGTAGTGTGGATGAGCAGAGACGGCTGGACGAATGGCATCTGTGCTCAAGGCAATGCGGAAAAGACATTCAGTCCGTCTTACGCAATCTAGAGCAAGAAACCTGTGTGTTAGGTTGTGTGTGTGGTGTGTGAGAATGTGCCGTGAGTGTTAGCATGTGTGCTGTGGCATGTTTGTGTGTGGAACCATCTGTTCTCAGTAGTGTGGATGAGTCAGAGACGGGCTGGACGAATGGCATCTGTGCTCCCTCCCCGCTCCTCACGTTCTCTAACACCTTCCTCCTGTCATTTCCATTCCCTCTCATCTCTACAGCTAAGTCTTCTGTCTCTTTTCCTCTCCCTGTCACTCATGCATTTTTCTTTATGACATTATGTAATATGCACTAGGTAGTGTGCCAGGGCCGGGTCTGGGGGGGCTTAGGGGGAAATCCCCCCAGAATTTTCTTGTGCCCCTCCAAAAATATACATTTGACAATTAAAATAATAAAAAATGTAATACTTATTATTAAATACTTACTAAATACTTATTTGTATTATATTTTCAATAATGATCTGTCAATATAATTACAAAAAATGTAAAAAATTATGTATAGTACCGGGCCTGTAGTGTGCACTTCAAAAGTAATACAATATAATGCTCTAACATTCTAGAATGGCATCTTAATGTATGCAATATATAATATACAAACTACTTCTCAAATAAAATGTGAAATTAGAATTACTGATCCCTGATTCATAATGACAAAAACCTTTTCTGTTGCATATCACATATACCACATGGTAGTGTGCACTACAAACTAGTACATTATTGATTGTCTATTACAGAACCGGATCACTAGCTTGCACACTAAACAGGTATTGCACAACAAAACCAGGACAATGCACAACAAATACACTGGCATTTGGCTTTGCTCTTCCCTTTTTTATCTCAACAGCTGTGTAAAAGATGCAAGTCTCAAGTCTCAGGACAATATTTGCACCTGTTCTCCTCTGAGACTGTTCCTAATACATTTCAGTTGGGAGCAGGATGTTGCTAAATCGATCTCACAACTACATATGTTCAGTTGTATCACAGAGATGTGCAGATGTTAGCAATCCCTCCAGAACACATTAACCCACCGTTTGTGCATAGGCAAGCAGCATTCACATTTTCTACTCAAAATTTCAAACCCAAACAGGCTAAACACTGTTAGGAACAGTCCGTAGGTACATCCACTCCCCAATGACATGTTTGAGCACTTCAAAGTAAACAGTTTAAAAGGATGAGTTAAGAGAGAATCAATATCTATAACACAATGACACGCTGACCTTTAGATAGAAAGGTATAGAGAAACAGAAGCGCATGTAAAAGAGGTTTACCTTGACTAAAGGTCATTGACTCATTTGTGTCTTAGAGGTTGTTTACATTACACCGTAAAAAAAAAAGAAAAGAAAAACTCTGTGTGTTTTAGCTACTCATTTACATGAAAATGCAAACTTTAAAAATGGGTTTTATAGTGCACGTTTTTGAAAATGATATTGCTATTGTCTCATAAACAACAAAAAAGCGAATTTGTAAAAATAATGATTTGCATGTGTATTGTATTTCTTTACAAAGTCACATTACCAACTACTGGCATGCATAATACAGCATAATACCGTGTTTGCAGTCAATTTTGCGGATTTTGTATCTGTAATGCGAAACATAAAAAACCCCGCACTTTTTTTGTTGTTGTGTTACAGACGTATCGATCTGTTTGTGTGTTTCTGTTATTCTACAATTCCACAATTTTGGTCATAAATCATCACACTTTATGTTTGTCACTAGGTAAAAAAAATACAACTTTTAAAAAGAATTAAAAGGTGCTTGTCAACTTTGACAACACAATATTTAATCATTTTAAAAGCACAGTGTTTCTGAGTTTGTGAGTTTTGGAAGGACAGCCACAATATGGTATATAGAAAATGACGTCAACAAAGAAAAAGATGACACTTTTATTATGTGCTAATATAGAAATGTTCTCCTTTAAAATGCATTGGATGCCTCAAAATTAAAGCACTATTCTATCATTTAAAACTACTTTGCCTTAATGGCATCACAAACCTTTCAGCAGAATAACATTAACAGAATATTATAATAACTTTTTTTTAAATTGCACTGTTACTGTTCAAATATTTAAAAAAAGTACATTTTATTACAAATATTTCATGACATAATCTGTATGATATAGCCTGTGCATATCTGAAATTCTCTTGCTTGTGTGCCTTTATAAAGCATTCAACAAGCAAAAAATCCAGTTCATTCAAAACAGCATGATGTCACTGAAGACAGCAAGATGAAAAGCATTTTTTCTTGCATTTTATGCAGCGCAACTTCAAAAAGTCTTGCAACTTAAATTTCAGAGTCTATAATTTCACTTGATGAGCAGATCTGAAAGATCTCAGAGCCCAGAAGATGAATCGCTTTCAAAAGAAGACTGTCACCGAAGACCCACTATCGACAATAAAATAGAACGGGACTGCTAGAGACCGAGATGGGGACTGAAAAGAAAAATGAAAAGAGTTTCTGGCATAATCCCACGACAGGATGACGTGTGAGATCACATACATCAATGCGTGCAAGCTGGGAGCTCACACCAAGCGACTGACAGTTAGCAATCTTTAAAGATGAATAACATCCAGATGGATGAAAAAACAGATGCGAAGAGAACATGTGATGATCTGAAAGCCTGAGAGGGTTGAGAAGTAATATTTCCACAGACGCTCAAATATTGCATTGTTTTCTCCTGGCTTTAATCTATTTCTCTCTGACTTTTGAGTGTGAGGTTGTGTCTGTGATCTCTCTATATAGAGATGCTCTGCCTGGACCTTGGTTAAGGTCAGATGATGCTGGGTCTCCTCTGAACCTCACAGTCAGAGATCGACTGCTTCAAACGGTGAGCAGCAGCTCTTCTATTAACTATTAAAACCCCGCCGAGAGAAATGACAGACATAAACAAAGATAGAAGAGGCAACGAAACAAAACAGAGAATAGCAATACATGTTGTTAACTAAATATTTAGTATAAGATTCAGACATCTGGCATTCTCTGGACTACAAATAAAATCATACGAATTTGCAACGAAAGATTTTTGGGTGAACTATTCCTTTAAGAGGTTCCTCAGACATTTTACACAACATCCAGTCACCATGTGAGACTAACAGAGGCAAAGTGACGCATCTCATCTCCTAAAATGCAACAAATTGGCGCCTGGCCTCCGCACAGGGTGAAAATGAGAGGCAAATATTGACGTTCTGCTCAACCTATCTGAAGCAGCTCCAGCTGTAATGACAGCTTAATAAGTCCAGTTACATTTGCTGCCATCATTCACACTATACAAACTGATTTAGCCAATTACACGTGGACCCGCCTGCATCGGTCAGACCTGAGAAATCGATCAGCTGTCAGTGACGGCTGGCCCTGCGGGATCACTCTGGTATCTACGAAAGCCTGGGTCAATATTTTATACTGATACAATACCAAGCCTAAAGCAACAGACTGTCATTACACAAGATTACAAGCACACATGTCTGACAAATACCCTTGTTTATTTAAGGGCTCTTCATAATACTGTGAAGTATTGCTTAAACATTTAAAGATCATTAATATATGATAACAATGGTTTATGTGATATCACTGTCAAATTGACAGCCAATATCTTACCATTTTATCTAGAGACAGGACACTTCTTCCTTCAGGGGCCAGGCATGCACACGGTCGATATGCAGTTCAAACAAATCAGATGACCAAAGAGCACACAACACTTCAGAGAAGAGTGAAAACACTCATTTACACCTGCGACTTACATGGTAAATAATGTAAAAATGTACAGTAAGCAAACAAATTGCATGTATGTACAGTATGGGCCAAAAGTGATGCCAACAGACATCTTCACCCTTTACTCAAGCATATAGATTTTGCTTTTTAATATTAAAGATGTGATAAAGCATGGCAAAAATGACACAAAACACATGCACAATGATTATTATTATTAAAGGGACACTCCACCCAAAATGAAAATTCTGTCATCATTTACTCACCCTTAGAACTGCTATACATTTCTTTGTTCTGTTAAACACTAAGGAAGATATTTGGAAGAATGGCAGTAACCAAACAGATCTCATTCCCCATTGACTCCATTGGCAGTAAATGGGGGATAAGATCTGTTTGGTTACTGACATTCTTCCAAATATCTTTTGGAAAAAAACACATACATGTATATATTTAAGAGTATATGTGTATAATGTGTATATACATTTTTATACAATTTGTATTGTATAAATGTATAAAAATAGATACCATATAGAATAGATGGTTAAGATATAAATAGTTAAAGGCGGGGTAAGCGATTTCTGAAAACTGTTGTTGTTATTTGAAATCGACAACAAAATTAGTGGAATTGAAGTATGAAGTGAGATCCCCTCAGGCTCAAAAAACTGGGATTGCCGAGGAATTCAACTTCCCAAGCGAATACTCGGGATATAAGAAGGGATGACATAACTCATCCAGTGACGCATAAAACTCCGGATGCCTGAATCTGCAGCCACGTCAACTGTTACTGGGAGAAGTCCTGCCAAAATCACGTACAGTATGTAGGTCACATTAAAAACGCATGCAGGCACACACAGATGCCAGTTTTCAAAGACGGCCCATCTCACAGCACACTAGAGTTCATGAGCAGTCTCTGATCATACTGAGGATTATTTGTGTTGACTCATTCTGCTAGTTACGCAAGAAGCCTGTCTGGATCAAACGCAAAGTTTCTTTTGTGACCTAAAGCAAAGTTTATAAATATGATAGGAGAAACGGTTAATTGCACTAACTGCGCTTTTTACACAGTAGTTGTCTAAAGCACTTTCTCTAATATATATATCCCATGATTCCATGTAAGTGTCTGTAGAAGTGTACAGTATAAATATGGTAATGAAGGAGGATTAGCATGCTGTATGTAGGCGGAGTTTAAAAAACGATGAAAGAAACAATATAATTAACTCTAAAAAGTGGAGCATTATGCTTTTATGTAAACTGTACCTTAGGGATCTCACAGAAATGAGGAACAACATAACAATGTACTTAGCTACAAGCGTGTTAGACAAATTTCCGTTTTTACCGACAGCAATGACAATTTACAAAACGGATAATTCCACCTCAGAAAAACTCGGCTCGGCCTAGGGGGGAGCTAAGGGGGACACTGACCCCCTAAATTTTCCTGGGCCTCTCCAGTAATGTCTGACAATTAAAAAAATGTAACATTAAATACTTCTTATTTTTATTACAATGATCTGGTATTTGGTTATATTACTAGGAAAAATTGTTGCATAATTAGAAAATATTTTCCCCCCAGTCCAGCCAGTCTAGTACCAGGCCTCATATACTGTACATCTACTGTTTACATTTTCACTGTAACTTACGGGAGATGGGTCGACAGGGGTCGCTCTGTGTGCTGTCCGTCGAGTGGTTACTGGACACGGAGGACACACTGGAGCTCCGGACGAACCCGAATGCAGCAAGACGAGCAGGCGGGAGGCGCGAGTAACCAGGAGGACGCAGGCCAGATTGGGCTGGTTTCGGCAAGAGAGACTTTGCAGCCATTGCTTTTTTTTGATCTGAAAATGAGGAAGACTATGATTAATAAAATCAGCTTAAACAGAAAAGCAATCATGGTTTGTAAATAAAATAAGAAATAACGATGTAAGGATATTGAATTACATGCTGCCTTATTTTTACTTCAGTTTAGTTCTGACGCACATGACACCGTGGGGGTCAGCTATGCATAATATATTCCTGGAATACCACTGTGACATAATGAGGCACGGAGAAGAGTTCTGCAGGGTACAGGATCAGAAATGTAGTGTGTGAAACAAGGATGTAGGAAGATCATTTAGAAAACACAAGGAACAAAAAAGCCTTTCATATATTTTTTTATGCATGTAATTTCAAAATGTTTGTCCACCCAAAGTTAAAGGGTATTGGATGTTTCACAAATATTACTCAAAGCATACCTTGTGGTTCTTGTGGATCTTCTATTATACTCTTGAAATTTCTGTGTGCAATATGCATCAGACAGTGAGTGAATAGAGTCACTGTGGGCAGTGAGTGGGTGTGTTGTCTGTAGATGAGACTCACAGTATATAATAGACGGTTTCAAAGCTACAACATAAACAAACGTTACTGCGCATGCGCGCATTTGTAATAAACAATTTGTTGAATGGATCGTGTAAATTTGTCGCAAGTTTAGCAAAGTAACAGTTCTTCTACTGGTAACCCAAAATAATACTGGCTAGGCAAACATGCTATAATGTAATTTATTTGTTATTTCTTTTGCTTGTTATCAGAAATATTCTGCAGGGACTCTATCTTTTGTGGATGTGTACCAGAAGTTACGTTTGGGCCACAAAAGCATGTATGCTGCTTTAACAGCCATTCTGCATGAATTATTACAATATCAGTTCTTAATGAAGGCCTCAGTTTAATGGATAAATGGAATTTGTTTATCCTTGTGTGCAAGTAAAGGCTGTTTACATATAATTAATAAGGATTAATTTGAGTATCAGGACTATTGTCTATGTTTCTCTCTCCCTCTGTCTTTAGATCAAATACCAAAACAACAGACACCAATGAAAAAATATCTTCATTATTTTAAGAAAGAAGTCAACAGAATGGAAGAGAAAACAAATAGCAAATTGTCTTTTGGGTAAAAATTGGGCCAAAAATTCTTTGAATGTTAAAGAGGTTGTTAGGTAACAGATAATGTAATATACCACTATATATATCCAACAGAATTTGTGTTTCTAATGCTATAAAAAAGTCAAACCAGTGTATCGCCTTCATAAATAGTGCAAAAATATACATTAATATGCATACAAACATGGATCTACCACAGTCACAGGGCGACTTTAGGGACCCACTTCAAGGTTTGCTTTGAACTGCCAGACTCCCCAAAGCCTGAGCCCGTAATTTGGGGCAGGTGGAAAGAAAGATACCCTCCTGCACTTGGAGATAAAGCACCCCGACTCCCCCTGTCCCCCACGACGCTGTTATTGGAGCAAAGCGTAGTGCATACTAAATGACAATCCACACTTTCTCATTTCCTGTCGTGTTCTCAGACATTTATTAGACTGCACTGTCAGCAGAACGCCTGAGAGAGTCATCTAGTACAAATGAACCAAAACACACACACACACACACACACACACACACACACTCAGCAAACGCACACACAGCACGCTCTCATCCATTCATCACAAATCAAACGTGCCCCAGCTTCTGTGTTCCCATCTATACTCCCCCACCACAAACGTGGGCCATCAAGGTCTTTAATGAAATTGCAGGGTCTCCTCCGCACGAGGGTCGTGATCATTAAAGATAAATGCGATCCTGTTCTGCCAATCTGAGTTTTTTTCCTCCATCAGTCTTTTTCTTCTTCTTCAACAGACTAGGGGTCATAAACATTCAGTTCTGCTATTAGCTTTAGGATGGGATTATTCTCCCATCATATCTTCAATTTAAAAGTGTTAACCTTTTATTTGGGGGTTTATAAGTATTTTTTAAAGCTTAAAGCCAGAAGGGAGCCATTTCTGAAAAGTGTTTTGGGAGTGAGTAAATAAGGATGAAGAATTTGTTTGTGTGTGTGTTTGTATGCTAATTTTGTGTTATGGATTGAAGCTGAGGAATTCATTGATTTCTTACTGAGTGTTAAAATGCATGAATACATTACTAGAGCTCTTTTATCAAGGCCTCACTGGTGCGATGATAAACACTTTACATCGTTAATGAATAAGGAAATGCAAATAAAATGTTTGTCAAACAAATTAAGCTGAAAATACATTGCATACATATGGCACTCTCCTGCTCTATAAACCCAAAGCTGGTTTAAAAGGGATAGTTCACCCAAAAATGAAAATTCTGTCATCATTTACTTTCTTTCTTATGCAGAACACAAAAGAAGATATTGAACAACGGCGGCACCCATTGAGTTGCATTGGTTTTGTGTCCATGCAATAATAGTGAATGGGTACCACTGTTGTTTGGTTACCAACATTCTTCAAAATATCTTCTTCTGTGTTCTGCAGAAGTAATAAAGTCATACAGGTTTTTGGGGTATCTAATTTATGCTCATATTCTCCTGAAGTTGGTAGAGGTGGTGCTTGCAATGCTACAGTTGTGGCTTCAATTCCAGGGAACACAAATTTATGTATTTTGTTTACTGTACCTCAAAGCATTAAACAATTTCAATTAAGATTTTAATCATAGGTGTAACTTAATTGACCATGATTCATTAGGTCATCGGCTCATTTTTGAACATTTATAGGGAATTTTATTTAATTTCCCTTCAAAGGGAATTTTATATGAGACATGCGAGACTAAGTTTATACCTAAATAACAAGTAATTGTATACTCCACTAAGACTCCTGAGCTAAACCTCTAAGCAATAATATGAATTATCAAGTTTGAGCTTCAGATACCATGGGGGACTACGCAGAACCAGATGCAGATATTGGCATGACTCGAGCGTTAATTGCTTTGCACTTCAAAGCATTGCAAACTGGGCCAAACAGCAAGAAATCGGCATCCATGTGCATTAAAGGAGACTGCCGTGGCTTTGCAGCGAGATAACAGTATGCAGATAGACAGATGCCCTCTGGATAAAACACGGAGGACGACACCAATGCCGGTAGTGGATTTAAGATAAAATAATTCATATCTTCACCTTGGCAGGCAAAGGTGTCGGAAATGGAGTGTGCTTGAGGAACAGTGGGGGAATTTTTAAGCTCAGACAGAACTCCTCATGGCACAAGAATGTGAATTTTATTTATTTTCAGCTGAACGGCGGGAGGTAATGTGTATTTTATGCTGACTAGAGGCTGAGATGAGTTTATCTGTAACAATTACAAATGCATGGCTGACAGGGATGAGAGGACTTTCATATTTCATTCTCTTGCCTCTTTTTTACATTTATTCATCTCAAAATACTCCAGAGTCACTGCATGGCTGACAGGGATGAGAGGACTTTCATATTTCATTCTCTTGCCTCTTTTTTACATTTATTCATCTCAAAATACTCCAGAGTCACCACTGCCCGTAGGATGAAGCTTTGGTGTTTTTACCAAGCACAAACTATTTACTAGACTGCATTGCAAGTTTCTTCTGAACTTACACCTGGATGGCAGCATTCAATTCTAACGTTGTGACTTTGATTTTAATGTTTACTATGCAAAGTAAAACACAAATCTCTTGTCTTACCTTGAGGTTCCTGAGGGATCTGAGTGATTGGGTTTACAGCCTGCATTGGTTGGCTGAGGGCCAATGGTGACTTTGGGTGACCTGTTAGGACCATTCTGTTTTTGGCGGCTCCAGAGGGAGTCCTGTTAACAGCGCCAACGCCAAGCTGAGGTCTTAGGCCCCGTAGAGAACGATAAAGATTCCCTGTGTCCTGTGCTCCCACATGTGGTCCTGAAGTCTCTTCAGCTCCAAACATTGGAGACCCA
Source organism: Oreonectes daqikongensis (assembly GCA_026939265.1). Taxonomy (NCBI): domain Eukaryota; kingdom Metazoa; phylum Chordata; class Actinopteri; order Cypriniformes; family Nemacheilidae; genus Oreonectes; species Oreonectes daqikongensis. The sequence continues at coordinate 3,552,833 of JAOTQM010000043.1, read as the reverse complement.
AACGGGACTGGAGATCTGCTCACCTATTTGGTCAAGAAACAACCACAAATTTAGTTGTAGTAGTAAATAAACTTTTCCAGTAGGAAAGTGCAAAATTTTACTAAAATGACACCAACACATAAAAATATATGACTCTCATTATTGAACATTATTAAAGCACTTACAATATGCCACCAAATTTTAATATATCATATATTTATAAAAGAAAGTAATTCAATCTATGAAAATGATAAATTAATAAGAGATGAAAAAGTTACCAGAAAAGCAGCTTGGAAAAATCTTCCTTACACTCTCAAAATACTCCAGGTACTGCAATGAATTTGGGTCAAAAACTAACAAACCCAACCATTGGGCATTCAATTACGTTTGCTTTGTTTAATTTTACTTGCAAATAAAACATTTCATTGATCCAACAGTTGTGTTTGTCCATTTTTGACCAACACTGTTGCTCCAAATCCTGTAACCAAGCCAAGCTGGGTGGCCCCTAGACGATAAGATTTTCCTTCCCACTGCTGGTTTGTTGGAGACCCAAAGGTATCTGCTCACCTGTCATTTAGGTGGTATTTCCAGTAGGAAAGTGCAAAATTTTACTAAAATGACCAACACATAAAAATATATGACTCTCATTATTGAACATTATTAAAGCACTTACAATATGCCACCAAATTTTAATATATCATATATTTATAAAAGAAAGTAATTCAATCTATGAAAATGATAAATTAATAAGAGATGAAAAAGTTACCAGAAAAGAAGCTTGGAAAAATCTTCCTTACACTCTAAAAATGCTGGGTTATTTGCAACCAATTGTGGGTCAAAAAGAACAAACCCAACCATTGGGTTGTAAATTACCTTTTGCTAGGTTGTTTCAACTTATTGTTGGGTCAAATATAAACATTTCATTGAATCCAACAGTTGTGTTTGTCCATTTTTGACCCAACACATGGTTGAAAATAACCAAGTAACCAAGTAAGAATGGGTGTGTCTATGACTTAAGATTTTACTTACCACTGCAGGTTTGTTGAGAGACCCATAGAAGGTATCTGCCCTGCCTGTCATTTTATGGGGCATGGTACTGCTGGGTGGTTTAATCCCAGACACCACAAGTCCAGGAGAGAAGAGCCGAACTTTCTGCATCTCTTGCCGATATTTATCATAGAGCAAGTTTGAGGCACTCAGCACAGGGGCGTCCCCTTGATCTCCTGATGTTGGTTTGGCTTGAGCGCCACTATACGTTGTAGGTTTCGTAGGTAAGGACGTCACCTCATAAGTTCCATCAAGGGACTGTGGTTTCACCTGTGGGGTCTTTCGAATGTACGTGATGATTTTGGGGCGTACGCTTTTTGGCTTTGGTGGGCACTTGGATGGAGGGGAGGTCTCTGTTGGAGCCTGTTGTGGAGGAGGTTTATAGATGCTTGTGTTGATTGTAGTTTTGACCGGGGCTCTTAAACCAGAGCTGTACCCCTGTGATACAGCATAACCCAACTGAGGAGCCCGAGAAGGTAACGTCTTGATCGGAGAAGACGAATGCTGTCTTTGAGGTGACCTAGGGTTCCTGGGGGATGGAGGAGTCGACGGTCTGGTCGGACTGCTGTAGGTCCGGCGGCTAAAGTGAGACTTTCTCTCTAGGCTTGAGGAACTGGTGGCACGATCTGCAGAGCTCTGCCGCTTCAAGTGTTGAGTCTCTCCTGTAAAGGTCTGGTTAGGAAGCATCTCTGAACCTACGTTAGAAGACTTAATATTGATCGCTGCGGTCTGCTGAACTTGTTGATGGCTATAACTTGTCTCTGAGGAGTGTGAAGGCTGGTGTCCCATCTGGATGTCTGTAGTGACATATCCTGAGGTTTGCCTTTTATCTGAATCTGTAGAAAGAGGTCGTACTAGTTGCCTACAAGAGGGTAGCACTCTCACCATACTTTTGATAAATTCAGATGAAGTCCTTTTCCCTTGATTCTGATCTGCATCTGTGGTAAGTTTTTGCATTTTTATTCCTCCGTCTGAAGGATAGCCTGCACTTGGAGTGATTAGCTTACTTCTGTCATATTGTGGTTCCTGAGGCAGTGTGGTGGAGTTGTGGTTTTGGTCCAAATTCCTGGGAAGCTCCTTGTTTCTATCTGAGTAGATGTAGGACTCAATAGTGGCTGTTTGCTGGTTCTTGCCTTTGCCTGAGGTAGACTTGGTGGACTGGGAAGAGAGAGGCTGCATGCGGCCTGCACTGTCCAGGGCACTGGCTAAACTTCCACTGAGGCTGGTAACTGCAGAAAGAGAAGATGAAAAGACGTTGCTTTCAGAACCACTCCTTGCCTCCCTCAGGGTCCTGTATCCCCCCGAACGAGAGCTGGAGGTCCTAAGGTCAAGGGGTTGACTGTTCTCATTTGCACCTCCGTCCATACTGTGATTCTCATTGTGGTCTTTCCAAACAGATCCAACAGCAGAGGTCATTGTTGTAGAAGTTGACGTTCTGACAGAATAGTTCTTTGTTACCTTCTTGTTCCTCACACTTTGTTGCCCATGTTCTTTATCAGCAATTAATGTTTCTATCTCTTGACATTCCAGAAATTCAAACTCTTCTAGCTCAGGGTCTTCACTCCGAGCATGCGTTCCCCAGATGATGATCCTCTCCTGGGCTTCAGAGTGAGATGTAAGAGTGGGTCGTGGGCTGCTGTATTCTTTGTCATCTGAATACGTTTCTTCTTTGGATATTTGATTGGCATTAGAATCTCCCCCTCGTTCTAGAAACATCTGCTTGTTTATGTCTTCTTGTTGGTTGTCTTCATCAGTTCGTAGCCCTCTTTGAAAACTCATTATGTATCATCCAGAGCCTCTGTATCAAAAGCTCCACAGAAGTGTTGGATCCATCAAAGGTTTTGTTTCTTGCTTGTTGTCACTAGGCTCTTGAAGTTTTCAGTTCAGATGGAGTCACAACCTTGTCTTACATTCCTTTTCTTTGCTTCTCCAATTCTGCCAAATAACCATTTTATGACATTTGTCAGCAGGGCAAAGAGTGTGAGGACATGATATCCACAGCTAGGACCTTGAAATGCCTTGATTATCACTTAATGCCAAACCTGCATAGAAGGACAAGAAATTGTGTCAACAATGCAGAAGCTGTTCCAGCAAAATGTATCCCAAAAATCCCAGATGGGCAGCTTAATTTAAATCACAAAATGTACATGGTTCGCATTAAAGGGTTAGGTCACCATAAAATGAAAATGTTGTCATCATTTACTTACCCTCTCATCATTTTAAATCTATCTTTTGCAGAATACAAAAGAAGATATTTTAAAGAATGGTGGTAACGGCGGTATCCATTCACTTGCATTGGTTTTGTGTACGTACAATAGAAGTGAGTGGGTACTGGCATTGTTTGGTTACCAACATCATTCAAAATATCTTCTTAGGTGTTCTGCAGAAGAAAGAAAGTAATGCAGGTTGGGAATGACAAGACAGAAAGTAAATTAAAAAAAAGTATTTTGGGTGAACCATCCCTTTAATGTAGATGAGAATGTTGGGGTAAAGCACAGCTCTAGAAAACACAAAGAAAAACGTCATTCTTATTTTATCCAAGATTAGCAACAAGTTTCAGCTGCTTTATAATTCTGTTGAAAAGCAGTTTATTGCAGTTTTAAGTGAATATAAAACAGCTTAAGGGAATGCACCGCACACTGTACACAGAGAAAAATGGTGTATAGATTTAGACTTGACTGAACCATGCAATAGAATTAAGAAAGCTTTATTCGTTCTATCTGTAAATGCTAGTAAGAGCAAAAACAAAGTAAATACTATATATTTGCTGACATTTTCACTCCAAAGTCATATCAGCTACGCAAATTTAAAGGACTATCTTCAACTGGTTTCTTTATTTCTTTACGAAGTCCACGTTCAGATTAAGTTGCCTATGCAATTTCCAGCCTTTTTGAAGTTACCTTTGCATTATTAATAAATATTTATATCATGCAGAAAAATGCATGGGCATAGTGGTACTGCATAATGGTCCAAGATGTTCAGTGGGTGGTAAATAAAGAACTGCGGATGTAGAAGCTAGTTAGCCAAAAGTCTTGGGTGACATAAAATAGCTTTTGTATTTCTGAGGCGTCTTTGGCTTGTTCTTTTAAAGACAGATGGCAATACCTCCCCCTCTCTAGTAATTAATTTTTCAAATCTCCATTGGTGAGAATTTCATACGGCCAAATCAGGAAAGCAATTTGCATAAATAAAGACTGATGTGCTGGTTAGTGGAGGTGAGAAGAGACGTGTGTTGGAATCTCCCTGTGCAGATTTTCCCCCAAAAAAGAAAAAGGCAGTAAGGAAGAGTGTAAAATATGTCGTAATTAATAACACTGCTCACGTGAGACAAAAACCTCACAGTAGGGGAGGAATTATGAGAGACGGGATGAAAATAAACAGTCAATCAAACGTGTTTGTTTTTGCATCTCTATAAACCACTGACACAAACAACAGCTGCATGCATATTATTATCATTTGGACATGGAAACAGAGATCTTATAGTGGCGAATAGGTCCGCACCAAAGAAAAGAACAAAGCAAGGTCGGTCTGACATTTTCCCAGTAGGAAAAAGGGGGGGTTGGGGTCCCTCCATGTGCTGACTGGGTAAAAGCGTGTGGGTGGGTTGACAGTGACTTAGGTGGGTTTGAATCAATCTCAAAATGGAGATCCGAATAGGGGGGTTGGTTTTTTACAACACTCGCTTCATATATTGACTTTAATGATTTTTGCTTTTACTGACTTGACTCACTGGATTAGTTAACAGGATGTAGTAAGCCATACGAGAGCTTACGGATCCACCGATGACCACTAAATCACGTCAACCGTCGAATCGAGGATATTTGAGTTTGTGCAGGAAATCAGACTATGGAGAAGCCCACACGATCCATAACACAGCCCGTTAAATGGGCAACAATCTGGGAATGAGCATATTGATGTCGCGGCAACAGACTGTCACATAGTTCCACCCACAATACTGCAGACTGATGAAGTGTTGAAATCACCCACCCACACTCCCACTAGCAAATTAAGACTGATATCAAGGTACACCGCACCGACCAGATCTCATAATCAAACCAATATGCATATATGTACATAAATAAAAGTGTTGTTGACACAAAGTATCAACAGGGAGCTAATATCAAACCCCAGGACACACAATCGTGCTTTCATCAGTGTGATGCGTTAGGGCTGTGATTGGCTTGCGAGGAAATCTGTATGAGTGTTTCTGTAATGATGCCCTGTTTATATCTTCAGCTCTGCCTGCTGAGTATATTAAAGCACATCATCAAAGATTATATCATGAAACAATTTTCTTTTTTAAACCTCTTGTACAGTAATTGAACGCCATTACTTTGAGCAGATCAGATCTCATCTGTGCTTTTTAAAGGGATAGTTCACCCAAAAAGGTCGGTCATCATTTACTCACCCTCTTGTCATTTCAAAACTGTATGACTTTTGTTCTTCTGCAGAACACAACAGAAGATTTTTTTGAAGAATGTTAGTAACCAAACAATGGCGGTACCCATTCACTTTTATTGTATGGACACAAAACAATGCAAGTCAATGGGTACCGTCGTCATTCAAATTAATGGTTAATAATAAAACAGAATGGTAAACCTATAACATATCTTTTTTTAAAAACATTTTTAAGTACATAACAGCAAACATTTCTGTACATACACTGTAAATTAGGAAGTACAAATTGACAGATGGAGTAAATGCCTCTGGTTGTCTTGTTTTAACACACTGACTCCAAGACAGAGCCAGGTCAACAGGGAGCTGGAAAAGAGAACTGTACCCCGAGACCCTGTTTTAGTCAAACACAATCTGCCTCCGAGCTGCTAACAAACTCCTGGGTGCTTGTTTCTCTCTAGCTCTTACAAAACATCCACCCGGTTCACGCTGAGCTAACCTGCAGCCGGAGGTTCCTGAAACAAACAACGCACATTCACACAACACAATTTCCACAAGTAGGGCATATTCTTGGATCACGATCCCAGAACAACGTCTACCATAGTTCTTCTGCAGAACACAAAAGAAGATATTTTGAAAAACAGTCAACTATTGACTTGCATTGGTTTTGTGTCCATACCATAGAAGTCCACAGAAGAAAGAAAGTCATACAGGTTTGTAATGATGACATCATTTTTTGGGTGAACTATCCCTTTAAGCAACAACTCACAGAACCATAGCAACTCCAACACTGTAGAATTCTCAGCATGTGACAGATGTTTGTTCTTATGTGTCGTTTAATAAGACTCAGGGTTAGAAGAGTCAAGGTCTGCATTCGACAGCGACAATACATGGCTTTGTTGAAGATGAGAGTCCAATAATTAAATGATTTTTTTTCATTTGCGATTTGCAGGACTGATGTGAAAATCCCAAGTGTGCATGTATTTGATTTCTGGCTCACATCTAATCCCAACTTCAATTTTATAAAATGATATAATTAACAAAATTATCAAATCCACATTGCTCACAACCAGAGAAAATGTTATTTGATAGAAGCAGCTACATAACACCAACATAACGTGACTCCACCCCCTGTCTGTCTGTATTGTCAGATCTGATTAGAGTGTTTCTGATCCTGTTAATTGGCCACCGCAACACGTTTGATCCGTATGTATGTGCAGGGGTGTGAATCTGTGTCGAGCTAATAAATCAAGCCAACGTTGAGAGAATAATCTGTGGGCACCAAGGCAAGAGAAACAAGCTATTACAAATGTCTTGCTATTGTTCTCCAGTCCTGCATTCTTATTAAGCATCTGCATAAATACCTCTCCATATTCACTTAATTCATCTTCTGCTAATGGGGTTTGTTTTGAGAACAAAGTATGCAGGGCATTAACATACTGAGACAAGCTTTTTTGAGGGATAAAAGATTATTTGACACAAATGCTTTGCAACATGTCATTTGTAAAATCACTAAAATTCCATCTTTCTATTAGAAGATACAGTCCATTATATGCATTATATTAATACATTGGGAAGAGAAACATTCTGGGAACACAATCCACATCTACAACAAAAGCAGTTTCTAAATGAGGATTGGACAGGGAGTTTGTAAGGATTGTGTTTTTAAGTACATTGATTTTTCCTACTATGGTAGTCAATGGGGTCCAAGAACTGTTTGTCCAAATATCTTTCTCTGTGTTCAACCAATCAAAGACAAGTTTGGAACAAGTGAGTAATTCATGACAGAATATTCATTTTTGGGTGAGCTAACCTTTTAAATATAATTATTTATAGTATTATAAGAACGTTTTATGATGTGGCCCCATTAAAATTTATCAGCATAAAGGGCACTGAACTTTCAGTTCACAGTTCTCCATTTACAGAGGTGAAAAGCAACATTATTTAACACATTTTGACCCCAATAATTAAAAAGATAAACTTCACAGCAGGTAAATCTGTTGTAGAGAAAAGTGTGTTAACTCATGGTGAGTTCTGGGGTGCTTTGTATCTGCTGTGGCTACCAGAAACAACTGAGAAATGTTCTTTAGCCAGGCAGGTTTTGTGCTTCAGAAAGGTCTAGAGACTATAGACAAATGTTCAAAAAAATACAACCAATGTTACATTAAGGACTGAAAAAACATCTTTAATTACATGTGAAAATAATAATAAACAAAATGAAAGTCATTCTTGACCAGTGTTTACATCAAAATGGTCTATAGAGCGTCAAATTGAAATTTTTGGCTAAATAGTACACAACAGCTCAACTTTTTAATACAAGCTTTCTGTCAATAGATCCTCCTTAATATTACACATTACACCTTGGACCTGTAAAGGTTATGGATTGCAGCTTAAAAAAAATATGAACATGCAATGTGGTTCAAAAATTTGAGAGTACTTTAAAACTCTGTAATAAATCAAACTTAAAAAATATGAATGATCTCTTGATCTCTATATGGACATGCCAAGTTGCTATGTTGCAAACAGCATACTTGTATTTACTGTGGTAAAAAGAAAATTCACTGTAACACATAGTCTCTGATTAACTGCTGTATTAAATTATAAAAAAACAAAATGAAAGCATTTAAACTCATCTCTACATACCGGGGATTTTCAACAAGTGCAACTTGGCAAATATCTCACTTTATTTTTTTTTTTTTAAGATTTCCTAAAGAAATCAATGCAGCATGAGGAACAACAGCTCAGCTCTGTGTTTGATGTAATGTGCTCTGCTAGCAGAAAAAGCTGCACCAAACAGCACCACAAGGGTTCCTGAGAGAAGCTAATCAAAGTGGGAACAGAAGCTACGGTCTGACCGAGCATTCCAGGTAATCCAGGTTTTATCAAGTGTGATATTAGGGCATGGTAGAATGTGACAAGACGTGGTACAGGCTCTCCCATCTGATGTTTAACTTATAACAGAAAATGAATATCAAGCATCCTCAAATTACTCAGTCGACACAATCAGCTAAAGAGATAGGTTTAATTCAATCGAAAACGCACTGTTCTAGGGAATTATTGACGGTTCACGGTAATCGTCGCCATATTTCTGCCATCCTTTAGACAAGGCGGGAGCGATCCAGGGTGGGCCTGAAGAGCGGAACCGAGCGGAGGCTCAGGCTTAATTCAGCGAGACTAATGGTACTTGAAAGCGCTTCTTTTTCTGTCATGAATTGAGGATGTGTGTGCCAATCAAGGTAGAGAGCAAGTATGTATGAGTGGGCAGTCGTGGCAAGAGATTGAAAAGAGTTGTATAGAGAAGTACTTGCTTACTATACAAAAATGTACAAAGTAAGTACAATGGTAAGCCTTTGGATAAAAGCGTCTGCCAAATGCATAAATGTAAATGAATAATTTTAGGTGTACAGAATATCCAGATAAAAGGATAGTTCACCAAAAAACACAAAAGAAGATATTTTACAGAACGTTGGTAACCGAACAACAGCGGTACCCATTGACTTGCATTGGTTTTGTGTCTGTACAATAGAAGTGAATGGGTACCGCCCATTGTTTGCTTACCAACATTCTTCAAAATATCTTCTTTTGTGTTCTGCAGAAGAAAGAAAGTCATACAGGTTGGAAATGACAAGAGGGTGAATGAATGATGACAGAATTTTCATTTTTGGGTAAACTATCCCTTTAAATCTGAAAGCATCATTGGCACAACTGAGCAACTAAATAGACTAAATCTCTAGTATTTATTCACAGAGTGAACGAGATGCAAGATGCCTCTTTACGGAGGTCGAGCGTGCTCTAGTTTATCTGTCAGAATCCCCTCGTTCTCCGCTGGGACGAGATTTGACAGCGCCTCAAAACAGTGACAAGTGAGTGAGATTGTTAGTCGTGTTTTGACCACAGACAGGGTTCATTCTGGATCCAGATTACTGAATGGCTGGAACTTCAACAGACTCGACCTCAATACAGCAGACATTGATTTACTTGTCTTAGAGTAATATTTCTACTGGAGCAACACAAGAGGAAAGCCTACAGTACTTTCAGAAGCAGGGCTATTTAGATGAAACTGGTCTATGAAAGCTTGTTTTTTTGCTTTGTAGAGTTTACTTTACTCGGGGCTACAAACACCAGAACCAGATGAGGTGCTAAATACACAGTTCTATCTATCTTGTCATTTCAAACCTGTATGAACTTCTTTCTTCTGCAGAACACAAAAGAAGATATTTTGTAGATGTTGTTGTTGTTTATTGCATTCTTAACGCCATTCCAGCATCTAAGGCTATATTCATGGCAAGAACTAGTCACTCTATACACACAAGTCTTATTCCACACATGAGTCGGGGGGGACAATTTGGATTCCTCAATTAACCTATCCTGCATGTCTTTGGGCCGTGGGAGGAAACCGGAGTACCAGGAGTAAACCCACGCTGACACAGGGAGAACATGCAAACTCCACACAGAAAGGCCTCCTGTCCCAGCCGGGGCTCGAACCGGGGACCTTCTTGCTGTGAGGCAACAGTGCTAACCACCGAGCCACTGTGCCGCCCTGATATTTTGTAGAATGTTGGTAACAAAACCCATTGACTTCTATTGTACGAACACAATGCAAGTCAATGCGTATTGCATACCGACATTGTTTGATTACCAATATTCTTTAAATGTAAGTCATACAGTTTGAAATGACACGAGGATGAGAAAATGATGACAGAATCTTCATTTTTGGGTGAACTAAGCCAATATCTTCTGTAAATATGTCATAGCTGTGCTACTATATTCAGTTAAGACTCCATACCTTTATAATGGATCAAACACACAGCAAGTCAACAGGTTCATGTAATGAAAATCCTAAATAATCAAATATCTATTTACATATTTGAATTTGTATGAAAAGTGTGGCAATTGCATTTTACAGAAATCTCAAACTGATTGCAAGCTCGTGAGAAATAATTGAAGGTCTTGTAACAAAGAGGATAAATATTTGCATGCGGTTTGCTGACTAAAAGGATGCATTTGAACCATATTGATTGCCAAGAGAACCATCTGGCATACAGCAGCAGCATTTATTCCAGAATGCCTAAAATGTTTAGGCTAGTCTGCAAAGCGAGAGACAAATAAAAAGACAAAGGGCAAAAGAGAAATATATGAGAAAATAGATATGGAGTAGACAAGAGAGAGAGAGTTATAGAGCGAGAACATGACTGCTAGATCAAGCATGTGGGAAAAAGCAGACAAGGTGTGTTGAAGAGAATCAGACAGTGTTAAAGGGGGTGAGAAAATGAGATAAATATATGGATAGTGAGAAAATGAGGGAGAGGTGTTAAATGAGAAGAGGGGGGGTTAAAATGGGAAAAGTAATGGAATTTGATAATTCATGCACCATGGTACTTTTATGATACATGTCCAAAGGTTAAAAAATATTTTTTACTCACCTTTGTGTCATTCTGAACCACCAGAAAACATCCCACACCAGAAACCATCCAACACATCCTTTTAACAAATTCAGACCTATAAAAAATAAAAAGCCTTTGTTCATATTACATATTAACATATACACATAAAAGATGAAATTACACTTGTGAGGTTAAGCCTCTCACTTGGGCATTTATGAGAGAAATGATGATGTCCGAAGGCTTATTCATAAACAAATTGGTCTTTTAGAGAATCGGACAATTTAGTGTGATTTCAAATGTTAAAATGTAAAGGTGTTTTTCATTTTTAAAGGGCACGAATGGGCTGGTAAGCTTCAGACAAGAACAACACAGATAATGACATCATCGCATTAACACAAATGATATGATTCAGGACAAACCGAATATAAGGACGATGATGGCTTTCAGCCACACATGCAATTCATCAAAAAGATCAGATTCAATAGAATGCTTTGTTTAAGAACCAAACATTGCTGCTTCTCTTTCAAACCTTCCAAGAACACCTACAGATGTCAAAACATTGCATACAGTATCAACATATGTTACAACAAATAATCTGATCCTCATCCAAGGCTATCGTAAGGATTCAGAAGGTGTGCTAGTAAATGTTTTGGTGAACTACACCTGTATGCTGCTGTGTGAGTGTTTATTTTGCATGTGTGTGTCTCACGGGCTTCGACCTCCTCAAGGAGAGGTGCTTGTTTAGAGCTGAAAGGATCTGAGACGCAATGGAAAGTTACTGATCTCTCAGCCATCGAAGAGCATGGTGTAAACAAACTATATGGTGATTTTAATATCCTCCAAATGATACAAGTATCCAATATGACATAAAAGCATCTTACACCATGTATTATGCCCTTATGTTTACAATAACAGCCGTAACTTCAGTATTCTGCCAGATGATACGGTTAACGTATGATTTATTGCTATTATTATCTGCAGAAGAGACATTCTTTGAGCTTAGCACTATCTTTTTTACACTGCGGATGTCAGGGAGAATGCCAGACAATGGGATTACCTAGTAACACAGTCATTATGAAAATAATTCTTGAGAAACTATACGTCTAGTCCCGTTACCATGACAACCCCATCTCACAGACTCTCCGTGCTGGAGAACTCTCTTTCTCTCGGTAAGGTGAGGGTAAGTGATGGGCAGAGGCAACCTGGCATCCCTGTGCATTAAAGATTTGACCCCGATCATTAGCATCCTTCACACTGTTTTTTAGTACGACAGCTTACAGACGGTAGGGACAAATGAACCTATAAATAGGCCTGCAGGTGACATTTGCTGTTGTTCTTTTATTCTATGGCCAATAAGAGATCAGGATTTGTTTGCCCCGGGGAAACAGTACCTGACACAGAAGCAGGTAATTAATGCCAGTTTGGGCAGCTCTGCACACACTTTAGCGTCAGACTTAAGTGTCCTCCGCTGGCATTGTCTACTGAAAATAGCTTGCAGTGTGTCTGTGATATAAATCCATTCGTGCTCCATCACATCTTATTCTGAGGTTGTTTATCTGTGAGGAATGGTTTTCCATTTCATCCAAATAGGTACAGCAAGGCTAAACCTTAATCTTCACCATTGATGGAAGTTGGTCAGGGAGGAATGGGAAAATGATCCTATTAAGGTAAAACTACGGAGCGAAATCCAGTTCTCTAAAGTCTTTCTCTCTGGTTATTAAGTGTGAAGATTCTGTGAAACCAAGAAAAAAAAACAAAAAAACAGTTGATATCTAAAGATATATTAAAAACGGACTATATTTGCAGACACGAACAATATATCATATCATATATACAGCAGCGGAAAAAAACAAGAGACTCCAAAATCGCTTTCAGTTTCTCTGTATTTACTATTTTTAGGTATGTGTTTATGTAAAATGATAATTTTTGTTTAATTCTGTGACCTAGTGACAACATTTCTCCCAAATTCCAAATGAAAATATTTTTTGGGCATGTATTTGCAGAAAATTGAAACAGGACAAAATAACAAAAAAATGATACAACGTTCATGTTCATTGCTGTTGGATGACTTTGTCATTCTTGAGGTTTGTTTTTGTAAAAATTCAACAGACACTGGACTGGAATTGACACAATACATGCAGAAATTCTGATAAAAGGCAAAAATGGAGTGGTCTCTTAAAGGAGCAATGTGGAGATTTTAGCGGAATTCAGCTGCAACCAACGGCTCACCGCTCACCCCTCCTTTTCGAAGCACTATACGGCGAATGACACAGGACAAAAATGTCATCACATTTTGGCTTCTTTGCTTAAGGAGATAACATATTTATGAAACACTTTTTGTAGAACAGTTTGTCTGTTTAGGGCTACTGTAGAAACAACATGGTGAATTCCCTGTAAGGGGACCTGTGGTGTATGTAGATAGAAATAACTCATTCAAAGATAATGAAAACATAACGCTTCATTACGTAAGGTCTTTTGCTTTGTATATTATATTGCATTTCTGTCAATAGATCCTCCTAAAATATTACACACAATATTTTTATGGTTGTATATTACAGTATACACATACTTGTGAGGAAGTTGCAAAATTTGACTTAGGTTGCATGTTCCAGCAAGGCTAAACATTTGATAAGATCCTGTTACGTTTATCATGACTATATTCAAAGCATATTTTATAATAAATTTCATACTATACTGTCTCTGACAAGTGGAGGCACAAGGCGTTAGCTTATCTGACCAAACTGTCGGCTAGAATCTGATCCTGCATTGAATAATAGTCAATCTTGCCTTTATCTGAGTTTGGTGCTTGATAAATGACTGTCTCCAGAGCAAAAAGCTGAATAAAGCAGCAGCCCGGCAGACCAGAGGCAATACTCAGAGACAAAGACGAAGTACGTAGAACTGAGGAGACAGATGCAGAGGCAGAGCTCAAACTGTCGCAGTCAAACGTGTCGACGGGCGACAGATGACAGTGACAACTTACCTTCAACAAACAGCCATAAACAGCTCCACTGAGCAAAGATTTTTGGTTTAATAAACTTTGTTTGATGTTCTCTGTCCACAAGAGACAAAAACACTTTTCACCATCTCTGCATTTATTTTTATTGCAAAAGAGCTGCTTGGACATTATTCCTAAAATCTCCTTTTGTGTTTAAAGAAAGAAAATAACACTGGGATGGAACGACATGGGGTTAATGATGACAAATGATGTCAAAAGCAATGATGACAGAATGTTCTATTTGGGGTGAACCATTTTTAAGGATTAAAAAGCACAGAGGAAGGAGGGAGTTCCACAAAGAGGATTAATGAAAAAAAATCAAAGAAAGCCACTTAGCAGCAAGTCAGGTCTGTTCATCATAAAGCCCTCGGAGAAGGAGAACAAACACGGTTTGGGGCAGGAGATTGAATTAGAGGCGCGAGAGGAAGGAATCGAGATCTCTCAACGTTCTCTAACCAAATTACTCTACCCCCCTAAAAAAGCGTTTGTCCACAGGAACCAGTGTGTGGGATGGGCAGGCTTATACTCGCCTGGTTAGAGAAAGCTGTTGGGCCAACAATAGCAGATTGGTTCCAAATCCTGACCTGCGGAGTCAAGCCTTGCAGTGCCTACTCACAATGCCATGCTCTCTAAATTACATACACACACAAACACTCCATAATGATTTGTCACGTAACTATTACGCCTCAGGAAACAAAGAAACGTATCATTCTTATTCATACAAAGCCCAATCAAATATGTTTAGGTTAAATGAGGTCATAACTGAAAGTTTGGCCATGTTATATATGACATGTGGCACATTTTCTCATGCTGGGCTGGCATTCTGTGTAGATGAGCATATGACTGCATGGACCTGAAGTCATGATCTGAATGGTGGAGAACTAGTCCTATATCTGAAACACCAATGTTGTATGACTGCCTTTAATAACCAACAGACCAAAACAAACATAATGTTCATTATTTCACATATTAAACATTTTTGCTAATGCTGATCAAGAGCAATCGCCCTATTAAACAATGAGGAGCTTTGGTCACCTATGACAAGCAAAACACTATGAGACTCGCTACCCTAACGCCAGAATCAACAACTCAACCTGAATGTTTCTAATTCAAAGTCTTTTTAGACTTTTGTATCAGCCTAAATCTGGAAATCTCCCTGTTTGACCTACATTCCTTTTCCCCTGTAGAAAAGTTGCTGTGTTGGTAGCTAGATCGAGCTGTTTCAGCTGAGTCAAGCTGTTCATTAGCTTTGATATCTAAAGATGCTCAGATTGTTTTTTTGGAACACCATAACAATACACAAACCATAAACCATGTCTTCATGACAGGTTGAGTCTCATTACATGAGTGTTTGCTGTGAATATTCAGTGGGGTATGGAGACACAGAGAGGGGTCAGAGACGCAGAGAATCATGGGAGCACAGCTAAATGCAGTTTCAGCACCTGCAGTGCGGCTGGAAGGACTCATTGATCTGAGAAGAAAGCTACGGGCTACGTTTCACCAAAGCACAAATGGTAGCGGCCTGATTCTCTCCGGGGAACAGGAGACCGTGTCGCTATTGTTTCCCACAAAATGGGAAATGGCACGCGACATGCTTTAAGCACAAGACTCACAATATCCAAGTGATATCTTTCAAACATGTTCTGAGTGTTTTCACTAGTTAATTTGGATTATATAGCATTTAGGGTTTTTTTCAATAGAGATGCACTGATACAAAATGTCTCTGATACTAAATTCTGAAGATTAAATTAATATTTCTTTTTAATATTGTTTTTCATTCACATATTTACTATTAACTGGTGATGTTTTTTAACATTGTCAATCCTCAGAGCACAAATTCAATGCATTGTCCTGTCCTCTTTTCATTGACAGGATATATCAGCCCTGTTTTTAAACTACCAGCCGATATATCGGTGCATCTCTAATTTTCAATGCAACAACAGTTCATAATATGTTCCATCTGCAAATAAAAAACATTACAGCGCCAATAAAAGATCATACAGCTTACAGGGATAGTCCATCCAAAGGAAGATATTTGTAAGAATGTCAGTAACCAAACAGATTACGTCACCGTTTACTGCCATAGTAGAAAAAATAAATACTATGGGAGTCAATGAGGGATGAGATCTGTTTGGTTACTGACATTCTTACAAATATCTTCCTTTGTGTTGAGCAGAACAAAGAAATGTATACAGGTTTGGAACAACCTGAGCGTCAATAAATGATGACACAATTTTCGTTTTTGGGTGAACTATCCCTTTAAATATAAAAGACTTGATATAGTTCAAGTCTTCTGAAGCTGAATAAAACGATTTCAAGCATACTTGTATTAAACAAATTGAGAGTCAATAAAAAACTATTAAACAAATAAGTAATTATTCCTATATTAAAATATGAACATTTATGCATAAACTGTTGGGTTTTATTTGCAAATATGAAAGCATTTGTTTGCATCTCTACCATCTCTGACAAAAAAAGCACAGGTGGGACATGAGAGCTTGAAGGATCAGAAAAGGCCCTCAAGCACACAATCGTCTGATTCATAAGATCATTCGAATCTCTGCAGGTATCTCCAAAACCGAGAAGCACAACCCATCCCACACTCCTCATTAGCCTCTTGTGCTGCTCAGATTTGGGAAACAGTCATCCTGCGATGGCAGTGAAAAAAGAAAACAATCCTTGCCGCTGTCTCTAACAAGATTTCCCTCTTCGGCTTCTAAATGAATCCCTCCCGCCGAGACCTACGAGTGGATGTGCCTACTGCGCCCCTGCCACCAAATCCATCGTAATTATGTCACATGTAAATCCATTTGTCAGATGCATAATCTCCCATCCATTTATCAGAAGGTCAGGTTGGTGGGGGAGATTGGGAGTTATTACTCGGCGAGTCTGAAATAAGATTTCGGTGGGATAAACAGATCCCACAGACTGAAAAAGAGACGTGAATAATGAGGAGATATGCAGAACGATTACACGTCTCTGTTCACCCCCGCGCCCTCCGCAGCAACCCGGGTCTGACAAAATCTGCTTACATTCCACCTCTGTCATTTCAGATGCTGATAGGTTGTTTGACAAGTAACGTAAAGGTCTTAAATGACAAGCGTTTTGACAGTAATGGTCTATATGAAGTTAAAGGGAAAGAGATTTTAATAACATTCAGAAGGAAAAGGTTCATAGGATTCTGTCAATCACAATTCTTAAAGGTACAAAGAATCACTCAAGACTCTTTTTTCGGACACTTCATGCAGTATATCGCCTCTTGTGCATTACAGGAACAAGTGGACTCCAAATGCAAATGTGAAAAAAACTTTCTACCCGATTCAGCTTGTATATAGCAGAATACACAGAACAATTAGGCCTATGAAAAAGATTCATTTGAAATATTCGAACTTTAAAGGAGTTCAGCCAAAACCAAAAATTCTGTCATCATTTACTCGCCCTCTTGACATTTTAAACCTGTATGACTTTGTTTCTTCTGCGAAACACAAAAGAAGCTACTTTAACAAATGTTGGTTACAAAAGCCCTTGGTCCCCATTGACATCTATTGTATGGACACAAAACCAATGCAAGTCAAGGGGGACCAATGGTTTTCGTTTACCATCATTCTTCAAAATATCTTCTTATGTGTTCTGCAGAAGAAACAAAGGCATACAGGTTTGAAATGACAAGATGGTCAACAATCCCGAAATTCAACTACAAACTCACATTCAGGATGTAATGCTAGTATGTATCTGTGTTCTTACAAATAGATGTTATAGCTCTTACAGCGTGTGAATAGGCTCATGGAAAGCACTTGAGATTACCAGACCGCAGCCGCACATTATATCACAAAACACAGTGGATTGAATCTATGTGAAGGTCACATGATCTAAAAACAATGCAGTCTTACCTAAAACATTCAACGTCTCCGAAAACGATCACATTTTCTTTTCCTACACACCACAAAAGCGATAACAAAGATGCATCAAGAATTGCAGTGTAATCCACTGCAAAACAGAGGATTCAGATTGCACCTTTCCTGTACCGCACATACACGATTACATTTACAAAGCAAGAAAACGCTCCAAAAATGTCCTGCAATAAATCACTTTAATCATATAACAGACAGACAGCAATAGAACTATTTATAACAGCATGCAAACGCCTCAAAAGTCAACCAATGCACAGCATGTTTATGTTTCTGCACTGAGGCAATTACCAACAGAACGCCTGCAGGCGCACGCTAAACACACACACACGCGCGCTTGCACGTCATTCACACATCACAGACACGCAGCAGCTTATCATGCCAGAGCTCCCTGCCTAATTGCATCGCGGCTAGTACACACACACAAACACACACACTTGGTAATTGTGTGATTGACATTTGACAGACACAGAAACGCACTTGGTTCTCCAGCCAGAAATAAAAACATTGACCCACAAGCCCCTACAATTACTGCCCTTTCACACCTCACAGTGAGAAAATGACACTTTCCGTGAGACACACAACACCTTTCACTCTCTCATCATGCAACGTGCAATACAAGGACAATATTTGGCGGAGATATAACTATTTAAAACTCTGGAATCGGAGGGTGCAAAAAAAATCGACTTTGAAGTTGTTCATCAGAGGCGCTGTAGCAGGCCATAGAGACAGGTTTGTTTAAACGCTTTCTTTTGGCTTACCGGCCGCTGTAAGACTAGATGAATCCGAAAGCTTTGCATAGAAACCAAACTTGAGTGGCTAATTCCCAAAGATCGGGCAGCAGCGATTTAGCTGCATCCACTCACAAAAATAAAGTTTTGATAAATTTATGGTAGGAAATTTACAAAATATCTTCATGGAACATGATCTTTATTTAATATCCTAATAATTTTGGGCATAAAAGAAAAAGCGTTAATTTTGACCCATACCAATGTATTGTTTGCTATTACTACAAATATACCGGTGCTACTTGTGACTGGTTTTGTGGTCCAGGGTCACACATATTACTTTCACACACAAACAAACATGAACATTCTAACTCCATCTTATTGTAAATTAAAAATGAAGAAATTATTAAGAAAGACATTATCACGTGATGCGTTAAACTAAAATTCTTGAAAAGTTAAACTAAAATTATAGAGTAAAGTGCCAATGCTAACCCACGGTGCCATAATGTGTTTAGGTTAACTCTTGTAATAGACGCAAAGTTAAAACAGGTTCACTATTGGTTCTGATTTATTATACACAATAAATGTTCTTATCTGAATTAATAAATAGTAAAACGTCCTTCCGTGATGCTATTTCCAAAGCCTTTATCAAAATGGTGCATGACACTTGTGTTGACAGATGCATTAAAGCCCGGAGATAATCTAAATCAATTGAAACCAAATTTAGCCTCTGTGTTCCTCCCGGTATTTGAAAAACCCCTCTCTCCTCTCTTCACCCCCCCCCCCAAAAAGCAGCAACAGTAATTACTCCTGCAATCTCCTCACAGGACAGGGGCTGCTCCGCACACAACAGGATTTTCATGGAAAATGGAACAAAGAAAGATTCGAACCCTTCCCCCAACACCCCCTCTCTCCTCTCTACCTCCACTTTTCTGTCTCCCTGCATTCTCCGAATCTCCGCCACCACCTCGACTGATTCGCCCAGGAAGGCGGACGCATTTTATAACTGCAGCGAGACTCATTCACTCACAGGTTACGCGAGGGCAGCTCTTTGTCTAGACACAGCTTACGGAGTTCAGGATGTATACATGTACACACAGAAGAGGCATGCGGTTTAAGACATCCCTCCATCACAACATGTGTGCGGTTCATCTTTGTCCTGATGCTGGATACTCTGTTCTGGCTCGGACACATGCACACATCTGTCAGTCAAGGTCCCCTGATCACACACTGCATTGCAACACAGCATCAAAGACCACCAGGCATCTATACGAAGAAAAAGATTCTGAAATGTAAAATCAAATCCAGATCCAGATCTTCTATTCTGTGATTTATAGTAAATATATGTATTATATATTTGTACAAAACATATGTATTTTAATAATTAGACACGCTTAATGCAGTGGTTAACACACAGCTTAATCTGTGAGACCTTAATATTATTCTTCATATAGAATTGTGAGTTTTTATTCTTTTAAATCTCCTCGAGATTATTCCAGACAATAGGAGTCACTAAACTGGAAGGCTGGGGTGACGCTTATCCCTGCCTCCGCACAGGTGGAATGTAAAACAGACGGAAAGGGTTAAAATATTCTGCAACGCGTCTGGGGAACACAGGGAAAGCAGGGGGGTGTCAGCAGGTCTCAGCCAATAACTGCACAGATTTATTGAGGTTCTTCCATTGTGGTTATGCTGCATGTGTAGCTGTACATACAGCACATTCAGCAACAAAATCATCGTGGAACAAACCTACTCATTATTCTCTTATTCCTGTATTTAGTCTTTGTTTTTCTATAAAAGATGCACACGAGCTTTATCGTACGTTAGTGACCTATGATTTGGACTCGTTGTCTTTTTTCCCATCATGCATTAGTATTGTAAACAAAAAGGCATGGCTGAGTACACACACAATGCCTCGTGCAGAACAGCATGGAGGGGACGAGTGACAGCGTACTGCAGTGAAACCCCGCCCCACACACACACACACACACACACACACACACACACACACACACACACACACACACACACTTTTCTCAGCTTCAATGAAACACACCAGTCACACAAAAAAAATGAAGGAATGTGGCTGCCTGCAGTAGAATCTGTTGTTCGTTCCTCATAAATTCACCTCCGTTCACGTTTAACCTCTAATTCACCATCATCAAACCCTATTACATCCCAGCATCGCTAAGCTGTCAGCCAATCACAATCTCCCATAAATCATCACTCCACATAATCTTATATCCTCAAAACCATGTTCCCTACCCCCATAAGAGGTTCTCTTTTATGAGCTGGAAACGGAAGGGAGGAAGTTTTTACATGAATGCAGTAACCATGGTCAGTGAGTTCTCTTGTGCTCTGACCTCAGCGGCTGTCTGGCCCGAGACGGTGGGCCATAACCGTTACAGTGACGGGATTCATTAGAAGATGGAGAGATGCCGCTTCCTATCCAGACAAAAGCGAGATACTGTAATTATTGAGAAGGAAATGAGAAACCCATGAAAACAAAGGAGTGAGGACGAAACGCGAAAAGGAGAAAACAGATGAGAGATGATTTAAGAAGATAACAATTTGGTAATGAGCAAATAAAAAGTGAGAAAGCTATGACAATTCATAGCAACCATGTCTTTTATGCACCAAGATCCTCTCTCCACAAATTTTTTTTTGAAGAAACAACATAAGGGTGTGTAAATGATGACAGAATTGTCATATTTTTGAGGAACTATCCCTTTAAGGCTACAGTTGTGAGGAGAGAGAGACTGGAGATAAAATACTTCAGGGCTTTAGAGTGTGGGTGATGCCCGTGTGAGGTGAACGAGGGGTAACTTGCTCCTCGGGGGGTAAAAATCGCACCATAACCCTGAATTGACCTGCTGTTTTATATAAAGAAGGCGACTGAATAGTCCACGCTCCACTCAAAGAATGTGTCAAAGATCAAGCGTGAGATACGGAAAGAGGAGCGGTGGCAAATTTCTTCAGGAAATGAGATCTGTGGATCAAAACTAAGTCAAGACAACATGCAACTGAGCTATCAAGGTCACTTTGAAGGACAGGAGGCTGAGCCGTGGCTTTCCATTACCGAAGCGTATGGAAAACATATGAAACCATCCTATGAAAACATCGGAAGCTTTCAGTCGACACTTATCAACTAGTCTCGGTTTTCTCTCAAAGAGGCAGCAGCTAATAACCGCGGTGAGAAATGACAGGCTTCACCCCGTCTAGACCGCAACAGAACATCAATTCAACTGCATGAAAAGGCTCAGACAAGCAAATCACTCTTGACCTATAGATTATACACAAAGCACCTGTGTAAACACAAACATTCACAGGCCTTACCCCGATATGTACAGTACAAGCACAGTACCAAACAACTCAGCCGACAGGAACTGGAAATAGAAACCACCCTATAAATGTTTTGCCTTTTAATCCCTGTATATGAAAAAGCGAGACCTTTAAGGTGAGTTTTAAGCGAGTCTACATCTCGACCACTTCTGCCCACTCATCTGGACACTTTTAGCCTGTGAGATTACCAAGCGGCTCTGCGCTCCCATCCCTACCGCCGTTCATTAGACAAAAGGCCATGACGCCCAAGCTCTTCACGCCGCTCGCTTTTTTACAGTTGTTTGATTTTATATCCGATCATGAAATGTGAACGAGAGCCTGGTGTCTGCGAGCCGGTTCCGCTGGAGTCCCTTTTCACTCTTTCCCAAATGCAGAGCACTAAAGAAAGTAAAGCGAGAAGGTTTTCCTCAAGGCGGTGCAATGTATCAAATGCATGATGGAAGTTTAATTGCATCCTTGTTTACTAACCACACTGAGAGTTACATAAAATACAAAACAAAGCCATTACAATCTACATAAAACTAAAATAATAAATCCCTCTAGAGGTGGGGTGTTGGAAATGAGGGGAAGATGTTTTTTTCTGCATGCTGCATGATCCACTTGCGCATTTAAGACTGTTTACTACAGTATTTAGCATACGGTGTGTTTAACACAAATGAATAAATATTCTATTTAACAAGAGATTGCATAGAAAACCAGAGCAGCAAAAGCATAGACACGCACACATCGTGCTTACAGTTCATATTCCATTTCCTCTCAGTCTCAAGGACACGTATCATTTTATGTGCCGGCATCAAGAAATCAATCCCAGGTAAAAGAGCAAACTACAGGAATCGCACAATACAGCAATATTTGATCCCAGCCTTCCCGACTCACTTTGCGTGACAGAGGCGAAGCACAATCGCGGTAGCCGTGCTAAATAAATTAAAAGCCGGGAAGGAGCGAAAATGGACGCGCGAGAGGGAGGGCAGACAGATCCAGTTGAGAGATCAGAGGCCACACGAGCGTCTCGTGGGGGAAAGGAGATGAGAGCTGCCACAGGAGGATAGGAAAGAAACAGGGTACTTTACAAGACCTCTCTGCAGGAGAAGAGGGATTCAGGACAGATAAAGTGTGAAAAATGTGATGTTCTCCACAGGCAAGAAGCTCTCCAGCCCTGTGATCTGCATCCTGGGGATAGGTTAAGGAAGCAGTCCTGTGTTGGGTAGGATTTCAATTGTGGTTGACAATTTAGATCTAGATTCGAGGTTACAGACAGGGCAAGCTTGGAAGACGTGAGCCAGTTTAGGGTTAGACTCAAGTGCAGATCAAAGTAAGTCAATAATCACAAAAAGCCTATACACAGCAAAAAAAAGACAGAAATGTTTTCTGTTGATTTCATGATTTTGTTTTACAGATTTTTCATGTATTTTTGAAATACGGTCAAAAAACGTAAAAATATATTTAACATTTTTTTTACAGTGTAAATTCACATAGGAAGACTTGTATTACC
Organism: Oreonectes daqikongensis; assembly: GCA_026939265.1. Taxonomy (NCBI): domain Eukaryota; kingdom Metazoa; phylum Chordata; class Actinopteri; order Cypriniformes; family Nemacheilidae; genus Oreonectes; species Oreonectes daqikongensis. The sequence continues at coordinate 3,529,560 of JAOTQM010000043.1, read as the reverse complement.
CTTCATCAGTAAATACTTTCCATCTTATTGATTCACAACTGGATCACAATCCTGTTCGAGTGCAAAGCCTTTTTTAAGCCTTACTGGCAATTTGCATCTCCTAAAAACACATCCTTGGCTTTTTAGCCATTTCAGCTCTGCTTGTATTCTAAACAACACAACCCCAAGAGAGACAACAGCATTATCTGTTATCTGCATTTATTCCTGTAGCTAAAACAGTAGAGCAAGACACTACCAATGACAAGATCATGGGTTTGATTTCCAGGGAACGCAATATACCCAGACTACCCAGAATTCAATGTAATATGCTTTGGATGAAAGCATCTGCCAAACACACAAGTTGCATCAGATTCTGCATTCGTGTACATGTAACCTCGACATGTTCAAGCAAAAGAAAGTGTACTTCAACTAAACGTCATCTAAAAGATTTCATTACGCAAAAAAAATCCGGCAGGAGCGGTTGCTTGGGATGTGCCTATCGTCAAGTTCATTTCCAGACTAAGTGAGGCAGTTGTGCCTGAGGCTGTGCCTTTATTCTGGTACGTCCCACAGACGCAGCGGTTCTCAAAGAGAAGATCTAGACAGTTTTAGCGAAATGTTTACATCATTATCTCATCAGCTGAAAAAGAAACAAATTTAATATTTATGGTTTATATTTCCATATATCTCTTCATAAACACCCATTGATGAGTATATTTTGATGATCTAGACTTACAGATAAGGACATCAAGGTCTTATGTAGTTATGTTTATCTCTATCTATCTGTCTATCATCAGTTACTAGTTGACAGCTACCCTTGTTTTACCAACCACAATTGTTGTGTCAGGTGAACATAAAGCAGCAGGATGGGATGATGCGGAAAATTAAAGCAGAAGGAAATTCTAAGAAAAAAAACAATGATGTAAACCACAAGTGATGGCATAGTTTTTAAAAAGCCTTCTCTTACAAAAATGTTACCATTTAACTAGTGTAACCATATACATTCTCTGATTGATTTGCAGTTAAACACAAATTTACCATGATCTTACTATAGGCCTATTAAAAAGTTCGATACAGTAAAATACAGTAAATTCAAATAACCAATAAGAGTCGTCTCCTTTCAGATTTAAAAAAAAAACGATCTTCTATCATCAACAATAGGCGAGATAAATCGCATGCACATTAAATTATCGAAGCATGGACATTAACAATTGACAAAATCCCATCATTGAAACTAATCCGGCTCATAAACACTCACCTTACAGAAGTCTCTGTCCTTAGTCAACCTGCTCTCTTCCACAGCCGACCGACAGACTGAAGGATCGGCGCTCGAGCACGTTGTTTTGAGTGCAGCATCTCTCTCCTGCCCACCTTTCTCTTATCCGGGATGCTGCTGTGTGGTACTCTCACCTTCAGCCTGTAAACGCCGCTACCCTCTACTGGCCACTGCGATGAACTGCAGCGATGAACACGGCTACGTAACATTCGTCACCAGCCGGCTAGTGTCGTGGCAACAAAGAACAAACAAGCAATATTATTGAGTTGTTCATCACTAACTAAACTTAAACTGATTTGGGTTGCTCTTTAACTATTTACAGATAATGTAAAGTATTAGGAAAAACATATATTATGCAAAAAAGTACAAAATACAAATTCCAAAATGTGTTTTTATTTACAGCTACACAATAAAACAATAGACAGTAATTTACAGTGAAGACATATGCTACATTAAACCAGTCAAGAGGGGAATTGTTATGTACACCGGATGCACCACATTCTGGTCCAAAATAAGCACACAAAATAACTACAAAGTGAACGCATAGCAGGTTTGCCGTTACAGTTTTTAATATACATTGATGCTCATGGCCATCAGAGGCACACGGATCCTGAAGCCCATACCTACACATGTAGTTTATTCACTATGCATTTTAATTGTCATTTCTTGATATGTAGTATTATGTAAGTATGAGTTCAGATAGCATATTTTATTTCTTTTTTACAATTCATCATATATTTAATTACAAATGTATTATTTAAGTAAACTATTTAATGTACATATATATAAGTAACTCTGTTGAAGGCATTGTAGTGCATTGCTATAAAGTTATGGTTATTACATGTTCAATTGTAATTTCAAGGTTTTGAGTTTCATGTGAATATTAACACACATATTCAGCAACATAATCACACATATAAATCAATGTAGCCAAAACACGAACTATTCCTCTGAACATCGATTTATTTGCTATTTACAAATGATTTACTGCATAGAATATTAACAAAGAAGGATAAACACAATATTGATTGTGAAGGACTTCAAGACTGAAGGTTTGTCAGCATACAGTAATGTGCTGCTTCAACAGATATGACAATATGAAGTTGATTCTTTTTTTTAATCAAACCTGTAAAATAATCCTGAGGTCAGTTTGGTTAATGACGTGTTTTATGGCAATTCTACAAGGGGTAAAAAAGAATACCTGATTGGTTAGGACTGATGTCAATCAAGCTCCTGAGCAAACTGATTGGAATACAGAAAAAATAAAACCCTTTTGTTTTTCTTACATGTACTGCTTTTGATATTTTTTACATATCTGACAGCTGCAGATGATTATACTCTTTGTGGATTCTTTAACTGTAGTTCCAATTTAGCATACACATTGTTTTAAAAAGATCTTCACTTAGTATTACTTGCATATATAACTTCACCTGCATGCTAAAATAAATTCAGATATTTCTAAAGAAGCATTCCCATCATAAATCCCTTACCCCCCTGATTCAAAACAAACACTTCATATACACTATGTGGAAAAATTGCGATGCCCCCTTCTAATAAACAGATTTAACTACTTTAGTAGAGCACAAATCTTAATTCTACAGCACATAATGCTATTCAAGTGAATTGTGTGCTTCTCATTTTATAGCAACAGTTGCAGGACTCTTTTCTATCCCATCATGACAATGACTCTGTGCACAAAAGCAAAGATCAAAAAGAAATGATTGATTGGAAGAACTCGACTGGTCTACAAAAAGTCCCGACCTAAGTCCATCTGAAAACCTTTGAGCCAAACACAGCATTAATATTTGTTATCATTATAACTACTGGAATCGATAAACATGTTTATTAAAAGAGGGCGTCCCCATATAATGCATCTTTACATACGTGTGCACACAATATGTGACCAAAACAGCCCTACATGATCTTTTCTCCACGTCATCTAAAACTGTAACATAAACAGGCAACTAAAGAGTCAGACTACTTCTGCACCAAACACACAGTAGCCAGCACTGTGAGCAACTTACTGCAATTTTCTACCACACCACCAGGTGGCCCTACTACCTATAGGTCTAGTGTGGGTAAACCGGTAGAACCTACCAATTCTGGATTAGGGCAGATCAAGCCAGTATGTAAATATGGCCTCACACACAACACAGTACTACAAATGAAGCAGAAACGCTTCAAGAGTGACTGAAAAAAGCATTTTTCTTCTTCCTTTTTGAGGGTCCTCATTCAAAAATCCTGAAAGATTGATATCGTACATCAGAAGACTGATTCTGGTTTTGCTTCGCTCGCAATAGTAAGACAAAAATGCACTAGATCACAAAAGCAGCTATTAAACTAAAACACTGTTTGATCATATATTTCTTTCTCTATAGCCCCCCGATAAAGTCCTATGCCTGATTTGGTATGTGAAGTAGGAAACAAAACCCTTGAGTGAAAATACTGAACATGTTTCCAACCACCCAAGTGCCCCTTAACAGAGCCCCCCAGACTCCATCACCAGGAAGTGACATAGTTACATCAGCCATAGAGCTCCATATGATTAGATCCTTGTGCTTTCATGTAAATAACGTAACACTGTTCAACGCTCTTATAGATCTCCCTCCTCATCCAGCCTCGATTCGTGTCCATTACAGAGAAAAGCTTCCTTCTCCGGGGTCACAGAGTCCCTGTTTAGACTGCAGGCGGGTTTGTACACATTAAGTTCCTCCTCGATACTGGAATGGCCCAGCGCGCCTTCATTGCTGTGCCAGATTCCATAGCCAAAGTAGATTATAAGTCCTGAGGAAAACAAAGGGATATTGGAACAAATTATCGACCGTGTACGTGCCAAGTGTTTCCTCATACGTTCATGCTGGAGTTCACTGTCGAATGACAAGTAACTCGTGTTTGTAATTACTGTAAATTAGGTCGGTTTCTGATTTTTTCTGCTTAGTTGTCTTGGTAGTACCTATAGACATCCAGACGGCGAATCTGATCCAAGTGCCTCTGTCTAGCTGCATCATCAGGTACACGTTCACGAACATGCTGACCACTGGGATGAAAGGAAGTAAAGGAACCTGGTGGAAGAAGTAAAAACGTTGTAGTGCAAACGTACTACATGTGTGAATTACATCCAAAGTTAGAACTCTGATTTGTTGCCTTTTGCCTACATGTAATGTAACCTTCTTGGTGATCTTAATCTTAAAGAGATAGTTCACCCAAAAGTGACTTTCTTTACTGCAGAACACAAAAGAAGATATGTTGGTAACCAAACAACAATGTCCCCAATTGACTTCCATTGTATGGATTGGACACATAACCACTAAGAAATTTCTAAAAATATCTTCTTTTGTGTTCCACATGACATGACATGGGGGTGAATAAATGTCATTAAAATCGACATTAAAGTGTGCATTATGGGTCTAAATAAAACAAATTCTGTAAATAGTCTACATGTAAAATACTTGATTTACAACTTGTTTTTTTTAGTTGTTGAGTCTAACCTTAAAAGAGAGCTTAGTTTTACTCTCCGGCTGTCTCCAGATGATAAACGTGAGAATGAGAACCAAACAAAACAGTACACTAAGAGACACGATATTCCACACTGACATCCCTCCCAGAACAGCCAACATGCTGAAGGTAAGAATCAACACACCTGGAAAAGACAAAAAAACATAAACAACATATATTCACATAAAACATGAATGGCTTCCCTTCTGTGAATTTGATTCATTTTAATTCTACTTTTTACATTCAAATTGCAATTCTGCATCCCTTTCACTACCATAAATATTTATGGAAGAATTTGAACTCACATTCAATACTGAATGGTGCACATGCATCTTTATAGGACATTTATGTCCTGCATTGCACACATCATAGGTCTAAAAACGTGGCTGAAATCAGAGTTTTGGAGTCAGATGACTGTGTTTCATACCGAGCAGACTCGCACAGACATTAACCGTGAAGCCGGACAGGTTGGATGGTTCTGTGATGTCAGGAAACAGCAGGTTTCTGAAGCTGAAACGCTCCTCTATGCCGGGTAAAATCCCCAAGCTAGGTGTACTTATGGACTCGCTCATCTCCATCTCTTCCTGTGTATTCGCTATATGATACGTCTGACCGAAATGCTCAGGCTGGTACCTGCACAACAAAATGATTTCAGAAAGACTCTAAATAACCTGTTGGCAATGACAATGAACAATTTCAAACTCATTTGTTTCAAGTCATGTCGTACGTTTATGCAAGAAAAGTTATCGTAAATGCCGACCTGAGTACGAGAACGCAGGCGGCCACCAGCGTGTAGGCCAGAAGGTTCCTATAGACATCAGATCAACCAAGTCCTTCAGATCAAAGAGGAAAGCCATGATAGCTGAATGAGATCAGAAAGGAAACTTTAGTTATGGACGTCTATTCTTAGGAGGGAACATTTCATATGGGACTGTTTTATTTCTGATACTAATTTTGACATTTACAATGACAACTGAGCTATTTGTTCTGTTTACAGAAAGGAAATATTTTAATGCAGAAATATTTAGACCAACATGATTTACATAGACACTCTCTCTCTCTCTATATATGTATATATGCATAGCCATAGAAAAAAATTAGAAGACATTCCAAATGTTTATATTTTTTAATCAGTTTTTTTAAATGGATTGTGGCCTTTCCAGTTCAGTGTCTGTCCTCAGGGGTGATAAAGTCATCCGACAGCAATGGGACTGACAGAATCGAGATTATAATTTTTTTTACTTGTACAAATATTATTGTTGTATTGCTTAAAAGTGTATATAATCTTATACAGAGCATATTTTCTGTTATTTTGACCTGTTTCTCCAGTTTTCATTTTCTGCAAATACATGCAAATAGAAACAAGTTTCATTTGAAATTTGGGAGAAATATTGCTAATAGTTTACAGAATAAAACAAAAATAATAATTTTCCCTAACCACATACCTACAATATAAATAGTAAATTCAGAAAAACTGAAAATGATCTTTGAAATGGTCTCTTATTTTTTTCCACGGCTGTATCACGTATAACATACTGTATAGCAACTTTTATACTTATTTCTAGGAAAAGTAAATTTAACAATGACATAAATGTTCTTACAAAATCTACTTGTGCCTTGTTTTCTTCTTTAAAAATATTTTTACATAACTTATGAACGAAAAGTAAAGAAAAGAAAATTTTTAACAAATAAAAAATGTAAATAAAAAATATATTAATAATATTTCATTAATTTAATTAATAATAAACATTATTATTTAAACAATATAAATAATTGCTTGTTGTTTGTATGAATAAATTAACATAAATTAAATTGATTAATATTAATATTTGTTATGTGTATGTTTTGATGCCTACTGCTAGAAAATATCAAATTCACAAAATAATTCAGAAATTTTGGTAAAAAGCTGGAAGACTATTTAAAAATAAATAAACAATCATTATCATTTTAGAAGTATTTACAGTAATGTTCGTACTTAATTGCAGTAGTAATACTAAAAAGATATTATAACAATATTATCATCAGTAATACTTAGTTTGGCTTCCTGAATTGGACAATCAAAATTACATTAAGGGTTAATCCTTATCTTACTATTTTTATTTTTGTCAAGCTGTATTCTTAAGAAGTGCCAAAAGAATAAGCAGAAAATGCATGACACATCGGAAACTATACAAAATGTAAATATCGTTACACTATAAAATTTCATACACAATGACTTTAGTATGAAAAAACTGATGTCATATCTATCAAAGCAAAAAATTCCAACACAAGAAACTCTGCCTTACAACTTTTTTATTCCAGGAAACTACTGGAATCATTATGAAAAAAAGATAAATAAACTTGAGTCATTCCAGTTACATGTAACTGCTCCATGTTTGTCTTATAAACAGTGAGTTTCCAACCTCCTCCCTATAGATATGTACAGGCTGATGTTTCTAACAGCAATAAGGAAACCCACTGGAGCTGAACCTTTCATTCTCACAACATCCATCAAAAAACGTTTGCCTCGCCCTCTGCTCTTACCCGACATGACCCCGGCGGATAGGGTGGACACGATGGGCGTCTTCCTCTCGCTCACCCGTGCCAGAAACGAGAAGAGCAGACCGTCCCGGGACATGGCAAAGATTATACGTGGGAGGGGGAACATGGACCCCAAAAGACTAGTCATGGAATGATGGTTGCGCAAGGCAACAAAGAAAGAAAGGAAGAGAGCAAACAAGAAAATAGATATAAACACATAAACCAGCTGGACAGTTGCCGGAGACTGTGTCAAAAGCAGAAAGGGATAAATCCAGTTCAAATACAAAGAAATTTGTTACACAAATCCCATCGTGGCTGCAGAGGGCGGGTCGTGGCACCCGGCCCGCGGCAGCCGAGCTCGGCGTGGCGAAAGCGCGTTAAACGCATGCACGTCAATACAGTAGCATGCTGCGGGATGCGGATGCATTTTGCCGAAATCGCGACGTCAGTAGATCAGAAGCGTTAATATTCGTTCTCACCTGCGATAAAGCCTGCTGTTACAGTGGCGAGTAGAGGTGTTTTGGTTCTCTCGCTGATTCCAGCCATGTATTTGAAGAGCAGGCCATCGGCAGCCATTGCCCAGAGGACACGGGGCATAGGGAACATGGCGCCAAGCAAGCTGCCGCGAAAGGTGAGGAGAAACAAGCCATGCAAAAAATATTGATAATATTCACATATAGAGCCGTTCAGTTCTAAACACAATTAGCATTTTTGTGTCCATCTGAAACATCTAATGGGTTTCAAAAACCCATTAGGAGCTTCCAGACTCTTCAGGTTAATCTTTACTTCTATTGACGTCGAATGACAGAACAGCTCTATATGGTTAAAGGTGGTCACACACATCCCACAAACAGTCCATTCATCAGAAGTCAGATTAGATCACCAGGAAATAAGCATTTGCAGAAATGCACTCTGATTTTCAACAGCATAAGGTGTTTGTTCACTGGAAAAATGAGACTTTGCTGATAATTTACTCATGCTCGGATCATCCAAGATGTAGGGAACATTATTTCTTTGGTAGAACAGTTGACTAAAGATTTTTAGCTGACTGCTTCAAAAGATGTCAATATGCCTCAATTATTAATTTATTGTTCACTGTATTTGCTTTGTAACTCTTAATGACGACAATTTCCCTAAATCTTGAATGGTCTGAGGTTGAGTGAGTGAACAGCAAGTGTTCGTTTTCTGGTGAACTGATGCTTAAAAATCAATCTCTTGGCACTGTGAAAGATCGTGAAATTATGATTTTAAAGGTGAAGGGTGTAATTTTTGCAGCATTGCTCTTGTCAAATGGATTAGCAAAAATGGTGATTTTTTAAGCAAGTATCCCAAACAACCCCGTTTTGTCTTAGAAGCTGACCTCTTAAATACATACTGCACAGAAATGGCAAGATCTTTCTCGATCGAGCAAACTTTCATTATCTGGTGTTACGCAAGTTTTAGGAGTCAGTTCATCCAGTCAGCATGGAATTTGTGATAGTTCACCCCGAAATAAAAATGCTGTCATCATTTATTTACTTTCATGTCATTCGCAAACTTCATTGCAGAAAAACGAAAGTCATACAGGTATGAAATGTCATGAGGGTGACAAAATGATGAATGGATTTCAATTTTGAGTGAACTATCCCTTTAAGAAAGTAAATAGATATCCACAAACCAATGATTTTAGTTTAAAAGAACCTTCAAACTTCACTACATTTCACACTTGTAAAGTCTGGCTATGTGAAAAGCTTACTTTTTTCAGTTAAACAGTTATAAAAGAAAATATCTTAACTTAAAAAATGACACACTTCACCTTTAAACACATTAAAGAATAAAGTTAAAATAGATGAAAACCACAGGAAAATGCCACTAAGTCTATTCCAACTCTGCAAGTACTGAAGAATTTATTAGTAATTCAGAAATTAGGGCTGTTGAGAGAAGATCATGCCGAAAACACTTTTTCTGGGTTATTAGTTATTAGTATTTCAATGCATTTTACATAAATTACACAGATATTAATAGCTGTTGCATATCTACGTCATGCCTATATAAATAATGACTTTTATAACTTAATGACATTTATGGTAAGAAATATCTACCATCAAGCCTTATCTACACTTATGGCTTAAACTGAGAAACAAGATTCATAACTCAGCACACCAAACTTCCCTTCATATTTTTAGCATGGGGCTCATATGAACAGATAAATATATACATGCGCAAACCTTCACAAGCACTCGGTCCAGTCCCAGACTGCACTCTGCTGACCTCCGTGGGGTTGAGGGGTTCGTTCAGCAAAACTGACCATTCGAGTCAAAGACAAGTTCTTAAAGGTTGTGCTATTAAAATGACTGAGCTCTTGTAAACTGTAACCAGACGTGAGGGTAATTACATATGTTCCTTTCAAGGAACAGTGGTAATGTTTCATGTCAAACATAATTTACCCTGCACCTCAGGGAAAGACCAGGAGTGGATTTACGCAGGACTGGACCGGGTGCGTGTTAATAAATATGTTACAGCCCAGACTTACGGGATCGGTGCTTACCTGGTGGAAAGGGCACAGAGAGAGCCTACCGCCACGGCGTAAGTGGCTCCCTCCCAGCCGACGTACTTAAAGGCCGCAGGCAGAGGACTGTTTTTATCTAGCATGTAGTACGGCATCATCATTGTAAGGGCAGCAGACACTCCAAAATACGCCACAAAGCAGATGAGAAGAGAGGAGACGATCCCGATAGGAATGGCACGCTGGGGGTTTTTCACCTCCTCACCTGTAAAGCAAGAATTTTATTATTTAGACATTTTATTATTTACTAGACATATACAGTGTTGGGTAAAATAATTGGGAAGTGAGCTGAAGAATGTGATCACAACAAGTTAAACTGCATCAACCATTTAAGATCTAAGGCAACATGTTCCAGTACCGGTAACATCTATAACCAAACTTTTAGACCTTTTTTAAGAGGAAAGTATTGTAACAAGAAACTAGTTTATTTTCAGCTCTTTCAAATATTGATAAGTGATCCTATCACATTACATAGGTAATCATTGTTGTGTGAAATTAAAAATGAATAAAATATAAACAATAGAAATATATAGGGGTAGCTGACAAACAAACCGTAAATGTGTCCTATGGTATAACAGCAAAGATTTTGAAAACAAACTGTTAAAAATATATTATTTAATTTTATTAATATATTTTTTATAATATAAAGAGATTTATCTTCATTGTTATTTTTTTCTAAATGTTTGCTATGTCACACCATAGGACAAATTTCCGGTTTATTTGTCAAATCTCAAATTTATTTATCAACATTACATTTAGCAGACACTTTTATCCAAATGAGTGTGTATATATATGTATTTAATTTCTTTTCAATTAGAAATAGAACAAAATAAATAATAATGTATAAAATGTTATAATTTATTTTCTCTTTCTAATTAAAAGTAAGTTAAATGACTAGAATTGTGTCACACATTTTTAACTTAACACTGGTAAATGTAAATATTTACAAATTGCAAAATCCCAATGAAATCGCTGGACAGTCTTCTTTTGTGTCGACATACAACATACAATTGATGGCGAGGCATGAAGCAGAGCTCCTCCCTTTGTTTGAAAACCAACAGCATAATAGTATGGTAATAGTTTGAGGCAGGGATGTTGTCATTGTAGAGACCAAAAATGTTTGGAGTCCAAACTTAGGCTACATAAAAACACACTAGAACATAAAAAATGTGTCCAATTCATTTCGAATTTTTAGTTTATCATGCGCCCTGAATGTAAACAGTTGTAAATGTAGTAAGTGATGTGCGCATGTGGTTTGACCTTGAAGAGCAATGAAAGTAAAACAGAAGGATAGTTTGTTCCTGCCAGCAGTGTCAGCGAAAGCACACACACACGTGTGTAAACTACCATCTCTGATCGGCATGTATGAGAGGAGGGAGACGTGCCCGGGCAAACCCTGCAACATTCCAACCAATCACATGCAGGGAAAAGCAGGGGAGTGACCCACCATGAAAGAGAAGGCATGTTGTAAACCTTAAACAGAGATCCACTGAGAATGTCCTTGCAATCCAGTTGTAAACATAAACAAAACTCTATACAACCTTGATCGAATGTGACATTGCCGCACAAACAATCAGGTAAAATAATAGCTTAACTAACTTGTACCAATGTTGTACCCTGTCACTTATTACATGCAAACCACACCTTTAAAAGCAAACTAACATCATTACTAATGTTTGTGGTCATGCATCATATATCTGTCCTTGCTGCCAAGATAGTTTTATTATAAAAACTGACGTCTTTTAAAGATCAAATGTGAGATTTGAGACCAGTGACGTTCATAGAGAATTCCATTGTGTTTTTTAGTTACCTGTGGTGGCGATGCAGTCGAACCCCACGAAGGCGTAAAAGCAGGTAGCCGCACCTGACAAGACCCCTGTGAAGCCAAAAGGCATAAAACCTCCCTCACCAAGAACCTCTTCTGATAGCACAGGCCCTGTGGAACTATTCAAAAGGGGTAACAGTGATTTTTAACATGGCATGAGTTTGAAAAGACAATCTTAATGATAAGGCAAATTTATAATTTATGAAACAACACCAAAGAAAACAGCAAAAAGTAACGTTTTCAAATGTATGGAAGGCCAAAAGGGCCCATTTTTGGAGGGCCATTTATTATATTTCTGTCTCGATGTCACATTATAATAACTTGAAAAAATTCCAGATTATCTCTGGGCCTGCCCATTACTTTCATCGAAATTATTCCCTTTACCTAAAAACCTAAAGAATTCTTACTCATTTCAAGAACTGTAACTCACTTAAGAGTGAAATTGGTTCCATTCAGAATCTCTTCAGGGTTCAGACTCCAGTTCTTCAGTGTTCCTTTGACCAGTCCAGATATCACCATAAAAAGCAGTACCAGAACATTGATGCAGGTGAACACTTTATTGACCATGGCCGACTCCTTAACCCCGAAAGCTAGCAGACCTACAGCAAACAAAACGTAGTTCAAAACACTATGGAGGAAAAGTCAACACAAACGACTGCTAAATATTTACTCTCAACACTTTTCATTTTCGGAATGAGTATATGTCACGATCAATTGTTTGTACACAATATTTCGTTAAACTGCATCAGAAATGTCATTTTGGCCATCTTCAACAGGTACAATAAATATTTGCGTAGACTTCATAGAAGGCTGAACCTTAACTAAGTGTACATCTCCAAGAGTTAATAGTACTGTTGTTTGTTATGTGATGCTTTACCTGTCAGAGTGAGGATGATAAGAACAGCAAACATATCTGGGTACTCGGCCAGGAGGCCTGGAGCGTTCATGGTCATGTACTGACGGCAGAAATTCTCAATATGTTTTCCGATCAGCTCATCAAATGTGGCACTCCAAGCTCGGGCAACACTTGAGGTACCTGAAAAGGTATTAAACACTGTAACGTTGTGTAAACATTTACACTAAGTATAAACTCCTCAATATGTTATCTTACCTATAACATATGAAAGTATCAGGTTCCATCCAGTTATAAACGCCCATAATTCCCCTACGGTCACGTAGCTGTACAGGTACGCCGAGCCCGTTTTGGGCACTCTCGCCCCAAACTCGGCATAGCACAAGCCGGCAAGCACTGAAGCAAGAGCTGCGATGAGAAACGACAGCACGATAGCCGGTCCGGCATTTTCCCGAGCCACTGCTCCTGCGAGGACGTATACCCCGGCCCCCAGGGTACTGCCCACACCCAGGGCCACCAAATCAAAAGTGTTCAGACATCGAGACAGCCTTGATTCTTCTGAGTTGCAATCCACAACCTTAACTCTTAGCAACTGTTTGCCAAAACTCAAGAGTTTCTTTAAAACCATTGTCGGCTTGATATGACGCGAGGCTGTTTTGTGCACCTATTTTTCTTTTGCGCTTCTCCCACACAATTTCTCTCCCTCACACACACTACTGTGGAGGGTTCACAGTGTTCAGAATGTTGGTTGGAAATGTGGTTTGTCTAGAAGAGGAAAAGACAAAGTTATGGTTCTCATGAAAAAACGTTGTTAGATGATTTGGAAATTAAAGCAATAGTTCACAGAAAATTCTAATTTCAGTTAGCATTTACTGAGACTTTCTATGTTTTTTAGAGCTTGACAAACCCTGGTCACTGTTCGCTCTACCAGAATAGGAATTTCAAAATAAAGAAAGCGAAATGTGATTGGAGGCATATGAGAGTCTATAAACTATAATCAAATTTCCTTTAAATCTTACTTAAAGATTCAGAACATTGGAAAATAATTATAACATTTAAAGGGGTCATATGACGCAATTTCATGTTTTCCTGTATCTTAGGTGTGTTACAAGTTGTTCATACATATATGAGACACGTAAAATTGCCAAATTTAAAGTCTCAAAGCACAAGATATGTTCTATTTAAAAGCGGAGGCTCATCCAGACCTGGCTTAAACGGCTCATGTAAACACGTCCCCACAAAAACAACATCAGTGTGTGGGAAACTTTATATAACACCGCAAACTGTATATGCAAAGAAAGAAGGCGTAACTATTCTCGCTGTAGTGTTGTTGAATGCTTTAGAAGCTAATGTTTCAAATATGGTAAGGGGCGAAACATTTCCGCCACATGCTTGAGTTATTCTACCAATCACAACACACTATGTATCTGTCCAATCAGAGCACGCCACGCTTTTCAAAACAATAAGCTCTGTAAAAATTGGCGTGTTTCAGAAAGGCGGGACAGAGAGGAGCAACAGTAATGTACAGTATGTGGAAAAATTATGTGATTTTTGAACTGCGTAAACACGCTGTATTACATCAAACACACACAATAATGTTCGCCTTAACCATGTCATACAATACTGAAATAATGTCAAAAAATCCAGTCAGATAAGATAACACTTGACCAAAACGTTTATTTTTAAATCATTCCCAAAAGTCCTTTCAAGAGACAAAATCTGCACACTAAAGCAGTCATATTGGTGGGCATTTTTCCTTTAGATGTAAGTGTTAAGGCATGACAAAAATGTGTCCTTCAGCTTTACGACACAAAACAGCATATTTGTAGAGAGGACTATCTGGTGATATATAGAACAGGAAATAAGCAGGGCACTGACACACAAGTAAAAGAATAAAAAACAATCCAGGAAAAAAATTGGCCTGTATTATAAACCTCAACCAAAACACTCTTAAATGAAAACCACATTGTGATTCCCAAAGGACAAGATTGAAAACAGTCCTTGTTCTCTACTGTACGTACAAATGGGCGGCAGTAACCAACAACTTCCTGGTCAGTGAATCAGTCTCCAGTTCTTTTTTAAAGCACTACAGTCTTTTCCCAACTGTTGAGCAACAGAAATCCATGAAGTGTGACTGGTGGCAGAGTTGAAGAGGCCCACTTGGGGCCAATCTATCACGCTCGCTCGCACGCACGCACGCACGCACGCACGCACCCACGCACACACACACACACACACACACACGTTACGTGTTACGTAACCCAGAACGGAACTTAATGGCAAAAATACATGCAATTGCTACAGAATGAGTGGGTCTGGTGTTCGCAAGCTCTGTGAGAACAGCTTATAAATGTTCCATGTTGTTACACTGGTGACAATAAATCTCTCTAGGAGTGAAGCAACTAACATTAGTGCCTATTAGGATTGTACTACAGATACTATGTAGCACATTCTGTGTTCATCTCAACATGAAAAATAACCTATTGGAATGTACGATGTGTACTATGGTGTAACAGCAAACATTTAGCTGTTTATAAACAAACTGTTAATAACATATTATTTTATATTATTCTTATTATTAACCACTAACTATTATGACTAGCGTGTTTGTATAGAAGCTACACTTCCCCACACCGTATGCAAGTACATAAGTTAGGCTCTTGCTGTAATTCATGACCCAGTTTACCTTCTTTGGAGCTCCCATCTAAACAGCAAAGGGGACACACTTCCTGCCATGCCACACTTAAATGGAAAGTTCCACAAACGGGAGGCGACGACCTTTTCTTTTTCTTCCAGGGTGCTATGGGGGCTATCGCATGTCTCAGGTCTCAGAAACATAGAAGCAAGTTCGCATATTCGAGTCACACGAGCAGCGCTGCACGTTTAACTGTTGACATCTAAATCACGCAAGCACTGCATGAAGATCTAACTGGAAGAAACCTGTAACTGAAACTGCAAATACAAAAGAAGTCCCAGATTGCTGCTAAAATATTTTCCATGCATGTGTAATAACTATACAAAAAATGAAAAAAGAATGTTTGTTTAATATTATTATATGTGAAGGTGTTCCTGTAGCTCAATTCCTGGATCATGTTGACAGCAATGAAAAGATCAAGTTCCCACAAGCTGAGAAAATGTATTCCTGGAAAGGCACTTTGCATAAAAGTGTCTAAAAACATAAATGTAAAAGAAATGCCTGAATATTTTGCTCGCAGGGGTTTGTAAAGCACATCATACATCTTTTGTGAAAGGATGTGTGTTATTTAAAGATAATTTATAGAGATTTTTGAAGTGAAATTTGAATCGATCTGAAATGCCACACACTCCATATCAAACACAAGTCACGTGTGGTGGCAAAGGGTGCTGAACACCTTCATATAAGAAAAAAGTTAAGTAATTTCTGAAATGATTCCCATCTTTGGTTTGTTTCCAAAGGTTAATGAAAGTCAGATGTAATCTGCACAAGCCCGCCAGTTGGACCTCATTCAGATATCCCAGCATTCCCTGAGTTCTGGTCAGTGAGCTGGTCTAAACCGCTCTACTGGAGTGACATAAGATGTGTTGAGAGGTCTTGTCTCTATGCCATGTTGCAATAATGTGGCAAGACCACAAATGGTATTCACATTTACATGTGATGGAAAAATGTGATTGCTACAAATACAGTGAAATATTTTGCAAAAACAAATGGTTGCTACTATTTTGACTGCAATCAAATGTAAAATTTCAATACAACCAGATCACCAAAAAAACCATCAAATGAACTGAACTACGCTAGTCATTCTTACAGTCTGTCAGCAATTTCATTTGCATCTCATTTGATTTCTCATAAGTATCACAAGTTAACATTTAATGATTTAGAATAAAAGGTCACAGAGATGTCTTCTGAGATGTGAAAAAAGGGAAGAAGCAATAAAACCTCCTTTTGATGGACATCATGTACTCGTGTTTGATGTGGAAAAATCACATCTAAATAAATCCCAATAGCTTCTGCCAATAGGGTTGAGCAAGGTTAGGGTTGGCATCATCTTTGCGTTCCAGCTCAGCCAGGAGGGCTGGCGTTCAGAAGTGAGGTGACTATAGACACGCACATGCCGTTTATCTGGCTAAATTAAGCAGGTGGGTAGAGTGGGGGTGTGGTTGGTGGCGCCAATAGTTGCACAGCTTTCGATATTTTGCCGTTTAACATACTGCTGAGTAAAGATTTAGCTGATGCCCAGATGATGACAGCTTTCACAGCTCAGGAGATTTGATGGAATTTGAAGTTGTGTTTCAATTAAGTATCAGCTTAGTCTCAGATGTTTCAAAATTGCTTAGGATAAATAAAAAACAAGTGAGACAATGGTTAAAAAAACTTTAAAGGTTCAGTGTATGAAATTTTGTGTCATCTAGCAGTGAGGTTGTGAATTACAACCAACGGCTCACTTAACCCTTCCCTTTCAAAGCACTACGGTGGCTGACACAGGACAGAGATGTCATCACGTTTTCGCTTCTTTGCCAAAGGAAATAACATATTCATGAAACGTGCTCTGTAAGGCAGTTTGTCCGTTTAGGGATGGTGTATAAAGAACATGGCGAATTCCCTGTAAGGGGACCTGCGGTGTATGTAGAAAGAACTAGCTCATTCAAAGATAATAAAAAACATAACGCTTTATTATTCAAGGTCTTTATACACCTTTATACACACACAGTTGTGTTTACTATATTGCGTTTTCATAAACAGATCCTCTAAAAATGACATGTTGGACCCTTAATATGACTTCCATTGTATGGACATAAAACCACTGAGACATTTATCAAAATATCTTCTTTGTGTTCCACAGAGGGATGATATTTCATACGATATTTGAACAAAATGAGGGTGAATAAATTACGAAAAATATTTATTTTTGGGTGAACTAATTCATTTTTCTTTCTTATGCATAATCCTTATATTTTTCCTTCAATAAACAAATTTATTACTGTAATTAAATGATACCTGCATGTAAAAAGTGAAATACTACACTAGAGAAAATGAACCTATACTATCAATACAGGCTTCTGACATCACAGCGTTTAGTGTATCATAACAACTGCATGACAAGATGCTTTCAGAAACCGAGAGTGTTCGAATAGGAAACAGGGTCAAGGACAAGGACTCTATCCAGAAAGCAAACTGACACGTTTTGTTGACGTGTTTTTTCCAAAGTCTGTTCAACCACATGAGTATGTTGAGAGTGGGCACAATGTACCTGGCAGTGTTCGACTATCCTTAGCCTAGAAACTTGTGACTGCTGACTTATTTTGGAACATGTCAGAATGTGACAAACATTCTTTGGTTTTGGTATTTGGGAGAAACTTACTTAATACGTGAGTTTCCAGTTGGTGTGACAATATCCCCACTGTCTGACCTCCCAGTAGATTTCATAAATCTGTAAACAAGAAGACAAAAACAAGTTATGAATAAAACCACAAGCATGCCAAGGTGTCACAAGATTTTGGGAAAAACGTAACCTCTTATAGATTTTTTCAATATGTCAACAAGTGTAAGATATGTATCATATTACAATAAATTTGTAGAAATTATTTAAATGTTAAATCCTAATCCTGCCAACACATGTGTCTTTCACTTCTTTTTTTAAGAAGTTCAGTGTTGGTGTTTAGCTTTCTTAAATTGTTTCCTTAATTTTAAGTTTAATTTCAGTTTTATTTTTCAGTGACAGACATATTAAGTTTGTATTATTTGACATATTTACAGAAGGTTTATTGAAACCTTAAATGATACTGAAAATTGTTAATGTTTTGGGAAAAAAAATGGTTATGTTAACTTCAGGCCAGGTGCATGCTCCGATGAAACGGTCCATATACCTTCGCAGATTACAGGTCTTTTACTGGAAAAACAGACCAAAAATATCATTGATGACTCATCTTTAACTACACAGATTTTCATTCAAACACTATAGAATACAAACCTTCCTACGCCATTGTAATCTTAACAGATTTACTAGCTGTAACTGAAGTCTATTGGCAATTCATTAAATAAAAAACCCAAACTTAGTGTTTTAGGAAATATCAACACAGGATTCCATGACCAAGATTTACATTTGTACATGTTGCTGTTGTAAATAAAGACGTTAAATAATACACTCATATGTCAACAGTTGGCTCAAACCAGTTTGGGTTAAATCCGTGTGCCACTAGGTGGACAGTGCCTTAGCTGTCTATTGTTGGAATCAAGATACTGTGATACTGCCATTGACCTTCCCACAAACCAACCTCACCACAGGAACATTTTGTTTGGTTGACACTAATCCTGGACTGTGCAGATTGTGACTTTTAATACACACAAACTGTTCACAATCAATTCATGAACACAGAGCCAAAGGTGCTTTAATATGACCTCATCCATCAGCTTTGTACTTGCACTTTGTTGCAAAAATCTCTTAAATAGCAATGAGTAAACGTAAGTAATAGTTTGTTTATAAGCATTAATAATGGATTATAATCCTTGTAATGGATTTAAAGACACACAGCGAATGATGGAAACCCAGACTGGCTGCATTTTCCATCACAATTCAACAGCCACTTTCATCTTCAAAAACAGCTCAGGTTTGAAACCATTAAGCTACAACTTATTAAGGTTTATTTTTTGAGTAAGCTATAGTTGGGGTTCCACTATTTATACAATGGGGTCAAACATCCCAATTTTATCATATTGAGGTAATTCAAGAATAAAAACAACTAGACAGGTAAATAACAAAAACACTGCTGCTTTGTGCTGTGTGTTGTTTGCCTTCCATATTGCCAGACTGTTTTTCTGATTATTTTGGGTTTAATGTAAATAAATCTAGAACTGGTGGTAAGTTGGTGAACCACAAAAAACCACCAACAAATAAAGGACAATCACAAGGTCTTTACAGGACCGTAATAATATTATCACAAGGACCAGCAAGAAAGAGGCGTAGATTGCATTAACAAACACACCCACATGCATAAATATTTTAGCATGCTATCTCTATCCAAATCAGGAGGCAAATGCATAACATAACAACATAAACTATCATCAGGCCTGTTCTCTATGACACTAGCAAATGTGCCCATACAAAACATTAAACATTTAATGAATAATTCCTCTGATCTACAAACAACCCAACAAGTCTGAGGAAGGGACAGTTCACATACAGTGACTGAAGAAAGACCCCCGGCTGACCCCGTTCAACAGAAAACATCTCATGGTGGTAAAGCACCTTCGTTGTTTACATATAAATACAGTTTATAGTATGGCATGCGTTCCTGAAAAGATAGTCAGTGTTGATGGAACATGGCTTTGTTTTGCAATGAATTATCAAAATATTTCATTTATATACAGTCTCACTATTTTACTCTTCATCGATTTAACAATAAGGACACACACCATCTAATAAATGACATGACAGGCTCAGCCTTGCCTAAAAATCTTTCACTATTTTGAGCGCCAGTAATAAAAGTCTTTAAGCGGCTCTTATTGACATGAGCTATCTTTTAGATCTAGAACAGAGGGACTCTGGGTCATTCATAAATAAATTTACCTGAAAATACTAATAAATGTACACAAAAAGCCTAAAAGCAATGGAAAGAGTAGATTGAAAAAAGCATACATTAAACTATATATAATAACAATAATAAACTGACTGTCTGTACAGCTATTAGAGGACAGAAAGTACTCATAACACAAGGCTCAAACACAACCCAAGTGTTCAAAACACAAGCCCATAACGCCCGTACGTGCAAGAGCTCAATGCGACCTGACGAAACTGTTCGCGATTCTCAACTTCATAGAGCGACTATAACAACGTTTTAAACGTTTCTTTTTAAATGCAACTATTAACATGTCCTCCAGCGACCACAACAAATCTGGAGGAGACCCCGTGCGCCCCGTCCCATGTTTTCCTGCCCCGTTAACGGAGCACATGTGCCTGCTCGTGCACGCTTTAAAAAGACACACAAACGTGTGCATATTTACATTAATGCAGTTGGCAGACACTTTTATTCAAAACGACTTGCATTCAAGCTTACAGTTTGCCAGTTCGTGTGATCCTAGAATCGAACCCCACGACGTATCTTGCTAACGCAAGGCACAATACTCTGATAAGTTGGCTACAGCGATGGCTTAAAAAAATATTTAGATTTAATAAGCAATAAAGACAAACACAGCGTCGATAAAGATACACAGTTGGTTGTAAGAGATGTTGGTCTTACCTCTCAGCTGGTGTCTGTAAGCAGGATACAGTAGATCCAGTGATACTCGTAGGAAAACTTCCTCAGATATGTTCAGCGACTGAAGCTTCGGGCTGGTTAAAGTTATGTGGGCTGAGTCTCCTGACAGGTGTTGTGTTGTGTGTGTGTGTGTGTGTGTGTGTGTGTGATGTGATGTGTGATGTGATGTGATGTGATGTGTAGGTACGTGGATCAGGTTTCAGTCAAGTAGTTAATGCTCCGCCTGACAGATTTAAGGTTACACGATTAAAGACGCCGTGAAAAGTTAAACCTATATTAAATACTAAATATGAAAATAAAATAATAGGAGAGCAATTTAAGGGTAAAGGGAACACCAGCGTCAAACAATAAATAATATTTCTTTTCATACCGTTTAAAAAGCATCCAATGGTTTAAAACCCCTTTTGTGACACTTTCCATAATGCAAACATAGGCTATACGATCCAATCGTCTGCTTTCCCCCAGGATAAACCAGCTAAATACAGCTGGAAAATTGTTAACACTTTACAACAAAGTTGCATTTGCAAACATTAGTTAATGCACATGAACTGACAAAGAACAATATTTGCATTAATCTCTTTACACGTTATTTTCAGCATTTACTAATGCACAATAAAAACATGAATTTTGTACTGGTATTAAATAACATTATAAAGATTAATAAATGCTGTAAATCTATATTGTTTATTGTAGATCATAATGCATTAACTAAAAATGTTGATAACTGTTCTTTATATGCAAACTGCATGTACAAATGTATGTAAATATTTATATGCATAGCATGTGTGCGCACTTAAGTTTGATGCATTTAGTGATGTTTGTGTATTTAACATGAAATTTTGTTTTATACCTGGATTTATAATCTTTAAGAGAACTATAGGCCTGGTTTCACAGACAAGGTTTAGTTTAAGTCAGGACTATGTCTTAGTTAAATTAAAACAGTAAATTCTTTACGTATCTTACTCATCAAACATGGTCTCTGATTTTTTAACCAGTCATTTTTTACATATGAACAAAAAATAAAGATTTTCTTGACTATCCATTAACACCTTTTATTTATGCAATGACACATTTCAGGGTCCAAAAAACAAACAAAAACATGAAAGATATACATTCTTTTCTGTAGCCTGTGGTATTGTTGTTTGGCAGCATATTTGTTTAGGGATGAAGTTGGCACGTCAAAACGTTTGACGGGTCAAAAACAGTTTAAGACGAACACAGATGCTAAATCATTTATCCAAGGCTGCACATAAATGTTTCATGATCAGTTTAAAAACGGCTTCAAGGAACTGGCTCTCAAAAAAAAAAAACAAGAGTCACAATTTAGTGGTTTGACAAGAGTCACAAAGTGGTTTGACAAGAGTCACAATTTAAAAGATCCATTAGATGATCTTGTCTGTTAAAAAAATTAAGTAAAAATGGGAGATTTCGGAACTCTTAACACACCAAAGTGCACAACGCCAGGGCAAACGCAATAATAGTTTCATTAAATTCCAAGACTCTGGTGTGTGATCCTCCACTGACGGACAAAAATGACAAATTCCATGTCTCCACACAGAATTCCATCACCTCCAAGATGGGAGCCTTTAGCCACACGCAAAATGTACAATATTCACAATATTTACAGGGTAAGTGTTCAGTGAGAAAAAGGGCAGTCCTGTGTCAGTTACCATGCCCTGACGGTCATTTGGTCTCTAGTAGAGTTTTTATATCTTTTATGCCATGTTCTGATGCAACTTCGATCATACGATCTAAAGCGTTGAGTCGACCCAGAAGCCTAACCATCTCCTTTATGTTTTCCCTATAAGAAACAAACCTGCATTAGTTATAGTAAAGGATAGAATAACAATGCATAGTAAGTGCAAAATAAAATTTCACATCATGACGTTATGCTGTCATACTTTGTTACTATCTAGACTTATTTTTGTATTTACCTGGCGTTCCTTTTCTCCACATCTGTCCCTGCCACACAGCTGCGATAAACAGAGCTGGCCACGTGTTTTATGTATCTGCAAAAGTTCTCCAGCTGAGGAAGAGTCTGCTGACCCTTCATAGTGCTAAACCACTGAATGGGAAAACACTCGACCACCTGGGGGCAGAGGGAGTAAATAGCCATCAAATCACGGCTGGAAATTCAACCACACAACCTAGCCATGTAACATCTTAAATTAAATAGATCACACATTTGATTTTTTTCTATGAATTGATAATGTGTAAATGTTAAAGGACTTCATATTGTTACCCTGCGACATTTCTCCACACATTCCTCGGTGACGTCGGTGGACTGCAGGGCTGAGAGGATGTATCTGTTCAGTGTGCTGTCCACAGCGAGCTCCTTTAGAGCCGTCTGAGACAGGATCCCATCCCACATTAGGATATTGCCCAGTAACTGAGCACAAGTGCAGGAGAGAGAGACACACACACACACACACACACACACACACACACACACACACACACACAGAGAGAGAGAGAGAGAGAGAGAGAGAGAGAGAGAGAGAGAGAGAAATCTATAATGTAAACAGACTTGTGCATGGCAACTAATTTAGACAATAAACAACATCAGAATATTTTAAGTGCATAAAAACACTAGCCATACCTTCACACAAGACCAAAACTGCCTCTGGGCAAAGAGGTATGGACCAGAGTTCTTGTTCTCCATGACACTAATAAAGAAAATAGAATTGAAATTCACATTAACGTCCTTAAATATACTCACATATGCATTATAACAGGCAGTTGCATTACGGAAAAAGGCACGACTAGTCTAGACTTACTTTTTTGGAAACAAAGGTACGAAAATGTCATCATCAAGGGTCCGTCGTATTCGCATGACTATGATCCTCAACAGCTCCTAAAAAAATTAAACAGACATGAGAACTGTTAGCTATAACAAAAAACAACCAATGAGTTTTGCAGGCAGGATCTTTATGTCTGACCAATAGCAGACATTACACGTTTGTTCACGGACCTGCGTGTTACGGTTGTCCCCATGCAGCACGGTGGGATAGTCTCTAATCAGCCTCCGCATGAAAGCCACCAGTCTAGACGTCTGACTGCTAGAAAGGGGATCCCACACCTGATCTGTCAAAACTGAAAGAGCAACATGAAGTGCACATTTTAATCATATTTTAAAAATAACTTGTCTGTTAATGAATCAGACTGAACTATAAAAGCCTACTGACCTGCTAATTTGGGAAGGATAATCCTTTCAACAATAGCAGGCAGAAGACCGTTATCTACATCTTCCGCTTGTTTCATGGCGCTCTGCTCATCACAACCGTAGAACAGCAATGACTCGAACCACAACATGTTTTCAAAGTTTGGACACTCCACCTGCACAGGAGAATTTAAAGTGTCAATTTAGCAATCATACAGCAAAAAATTGTGTTTCTGTAGCTCAACTCATAAAGCATTGCACTAGCAGGTTAAAGATATTATGTATAACTTGAACACACTCTGTGTAATGCATATATCCCAAATGCATGTATTATGTTAAATAATTAAAATAAGGCAAGATAAGTTCGAGCACAAGGCATCATCCTCACCTCCAACGGAGACCACGAGATGAGCTGCAGTCGAATAAGAGGGCTGAAGAGTTTGGGCAGACAGAGACCGATATAAGCATCCCTATAGCATATAAAATACAGCTTCTTCCAGGTCTCAAAGTGTGTCTTTATGCCATCCAAAGATTGGAAATCTTCCACCACATCTTCAAACACCTTCTTTGAATCTTTTAAAATACGTTCTGAAAGAGAGACCGTCAATACTGAAACACGAGAAACAACACTGTACCCGATCCATTTAAATGAGTTTAGATCAGATGTTGTATATATAGTGTACTAGAGGGGTCACCTCTCTCTAGGTTGAAGCTGGTGATGTCAGTAGACGTCTGCTCGTCATCACTGGACAGCCCCTCCTTATGCTCGGATCTCTTGCCGCTCTGCTCTCGTGCTTGCCTGCGCCGAGTTCTGTTCGGATACAATGAAGTTAATGAAACTACAATTTATATTTTGACATTATGACATTTTTGCATATTTTTCATGTGTCTTTTCTTATCTTACTGTACATCAAATTTGAGGGAAAAAAATTCTGTAAAGCTGCTCAGCAACATTATGAAACGCAATGAAATTGAATTAAATAAAATTCTATTGAATACTGGTCATCCATCAGTTATTTAACCAAAGAAACATGGAAACGCATACCGTCTGGCTTCTCTCTCGGCTATCCGTCTCTGCTTGGCAAGCTCTTGATAAGCAGCACGATCTCGTCCAAATGAGTCCAAGTTAGGGGCCATAACAGCCTTATCTGAAACAGAAAAAACTGCTGTTACCTTGCAGTAAAAATAAACTTTGCAGCCATGAAACATTCAACATTTACCAATGCATAATTGCCCACTCACATAATAAAGTACATTTACAATTATTTTCGTTTTTCCCCTAACGCCCAAGTATTTCTGAACTTAAGAATATTTATATTTGATTACATTTTGATCTCTGTGGTGAGATGGAAATTCTCCCAACTTACCAGTTCAGCATCCTAGCAATGATTACATTCAATGTAAACACTGTTTATCGTTTTAGGATTTTACTTCCATATGACCGACACCCACACATAGGTCAAATATCTGTCTGTGCCTATTGTTCCTATATGCACTTATCTGTAACTGTATATACTACAGTCACTGCAACTAAAGGAAGGGGGGACAATGAGGCCATTCAAATAAAAAATAAAAACCTTCAAGATGGACTGACTTGAAAGGCTGGAAAACTCCGATGATTCATCTTTAATATCATCCTGTCTTCTCTGGACGAGACGTGATGCCTGTTGCCGTAGTAACTGGTGCATGGTGGCCTCTAGCTCCAGAATAACAGGCACCTGAAAGATATGATGGTTTTTGTGACAGCTGAAACACAAAAGAGGGTCCGGAAACCGAAACGGGGACTTGTGTGTACTGCTGTGGCATGGGAGACTCCTGATTTAACAGACCAAAAAACCGGATAATGAAATAAAGGACATATTTTAGAAAACTGTATGTACGAACTATAAAGTGAATAACGTTTAACCTTTTTGATCAATAAGAATGGCTTTTTGGTATTCTATTCTCCATGCCCCACCAAAGACACCATGATTTGTGTACATAGCACCTCTTTTTCTGAAAGAAATCAGGCGTTTAGTAGCAAAACATATAAATACAAGTGACCATTGGCCAGACAGAAAGCCATCTCTTGATGCTATAGTTTCCATCAGCTGTGAGAAAAAAAGATGGAACATTATACCATAACCAATGTATTTAAAATAATGTCTTAGTGGTGAGTTTTGCTATAAAAAATAAACCATAATTTTCACTTGTGATATTATAAAAGAATGATGTCATTTCTTACATTTTTTAAGTCTATAGTCTACGCAAGTCATAAGCAATTTTAACATCAAATCACAAATCTACATTAGCAGGAACGACAACAAACAGTAAATCAAATCAGGTAAAAAAAATATAAAAATAAACACCAAAAACAAAGTGTGTAAGCATATATCATGAGCTCATTCTCACCTTTTCACTGAAACACTCAAGCAAGTCTCCAACATACCCTCGCATTTCTTGCAAGAATTTATATTTGTCTGCAGCCTCCTGCGAGGAGCCCTCCAGGAGCTGGATGGTCTTTTTAGAGGCCTCCAGCTCCTCCTGGATCTGCTCGAAGCGCCGGGCACTGGAATTGTACCCCTGACGCATGAAGTTTAGCCTGATGCATAGGAAAATCAAAATACAATTTTTTTTAATTAGTGGATGATAAGAAAGTTACTGGGGTTGCACATGTCCTGTCTGCAGGTGTCTGCTTTGTTAAACAGAAGCTAAAAGATGTCAATTAGAATAAAGATAATGGAGTCTGAAACAAAAAACTCCTTTGATGTGTATTAGGATATTCGTGCTTCTACACTTAGTCTTATAATGGAAGTCAACAGTGCAATTCATCTTTATTATGTGAATAGTAAAGATTTACAGAAAGTGTGTCATATATATCAGGACGTTCCCACCCATACCTACAATTAGGAATAGTCCTAGAAAATATTGTTGCATCGTCACCAACAGAACAATAACAAACTGACAGTTCTCAATTTTGGAAATGGAGGGGTTACAGTAACCGCCGATACGAGGGCAGCTCAGACCGTACCTGTCCTTGAGGCGTTTCTTTACCAGATCTGTGGTTATTGGGGTCAGGTCACTAGAAGGAATGGGATAGGGGATTGAAGTCTCTGGATTGAATAGTTTGCTGCCATCTGTTCCAACAGTGGTGTGTGCGTAGGTAAACGGCATGGCGTAGGAAGCGCCGTAGGGCTGTGTGTCATAACCGCCTTGGTAATATGTGGTTGTATCCTCTTGGATGGTTTGGACCTGAATTACCAAAACAGAAAACAATGTCATCAAGGCATCTATTTAAGTAAAAAAGCACTAAAAGGGCTAGTTCACCCAAAACTGAAAATTCTGTCATCATTTACTCACCCTTATGTCATTTCAAACCTGTATTACTTTCTTTCTTCTACAGAACACAAAGGAAGATATTTTAAAGAATGTTGGTAACTGAACAACAGCAGTACCCATTGACTTGCATTGGTTTTGTGTCTATACAATAGGAGAACCGCCATTGTTCAAGATTCTTTAAAAGATCTTCTTTTGAGTTCTGCAAAAGAAAGTCATACAGTTTTAAAATGACAAGAATCTTTATTTTCTGGTGAACTATCTCTTTAATTATTATTTTTTTAATACTGGTATTGACTCCACCCAGACATGTTGGCATTGTGACAATCTCAGTACCCGGACTCACCTGAGGGATGCTGATGCCCTTCCTGATCTGTTCCTGCTCCCAGCGACTCACTTCTTCATCTTGTGCATCATCTAGAGCTTCATCATCGCTGCATTCAACACCTGAATCAGACGAAACACACATACACAAACACTAAGGTCAAACTTTGGTTCAAGAAACATCTTTTCCTAGGTCTTGTTTTTTTAATCATAGTCAGTTTCCTTTTTAAGTTATCTATTTGTAATTTAGCCTGACTTCTAAAATATTGGTAATGGGGGACCCCTAAAACTTTCCGATTTAAAAAAATCTGAAAATCTCCCATCACAGCATGTGCTACACACTAACCAATCTCTTCTGCTATTTTCTGCCTTTGGCTCTTCTGGTTGACACCACTAAAGACAATTCTCTTCTCATCTTCATCATCACTGCCGCCTTGTTCATCCTCGTGAATGAGACGCTTGTTTGTCACCTCATTCTCCACCAACGGGGTCTCACCCCCGAGCTCTCGAACCATCTGCCTACGCTTCCGAGCGGCGTGGATGAACGCAGCATCCGGGATCTCGCCTGTGAGAACACACAAGACTTATTATTGGTGTAAACAGAATGAGTGAGCACTTACACATGAATCAGTTTCCTCAGAATTCTCAATTCAAAATGATCTTTGTTTGGCATATAAAAATGCAGATTTGAGAATGTTGTCAAACAATGCATTCAATGTTTTAACACAACACCCGTAAGTAGGAGTTCCAGGTACGCACGATACATCT
The DNA here is from genome assembly GCA_026939265.1 of Oreonectes daqikongensis. Lineage (NCBI taxonomy): Eukaryota > Metazoa > Chordata > Actinopteri > Cypriniformes > Nemacheilidae > Oreonectes > Oreonectes daqikongensis. Next base: position 3,501,268 of record JAOTQM010000043.1, on the reverse strand, counting down.
TTATGTGTTGTAAAACTATCAACAGCCTGACTTCTGTAACTTGCTCTACTGGTCTGATAGTAGTGCTCACCTGGTTTGAGGGAGCTGAGAGCTGACATAGTCTGGCTGAATGCTCCACCTGCACCTTTTTGATCACTGTCCACCTCCTGATCCTCATTGCTGTCCACCTCCATTTCCTCTTCTCCATGCTCACTGCTAGCTCTGCTGCCCTCTATGGGCTCAGCTTTAAATGACAGATTCTGAGGTGGTCCACCTGGAACAAATAAATCAGCAGGCAATTGCACAAACCTGTAAGTCAGTATTACATTACTGAGAGTTGTGATGCTGTTGGGGGCTTGTCCAGGATCTAATTACAATTACAATAATATTGGATAAACCAATTCTGTTTAAAATGTGCAGACAAAAATTCCTTTAATATGTACAGCCCCCATTCATGATTTATATGCTTCATGTGATATACTGAACAAAACATTGTACCATCAAATCGTGTGCTTTGCTCCTGTACAACATTGGTGGTCTTTTCCAAATCCTCTTTGTATTCTTTCTTCAGCTGCTTCACAATCTTTTTGCTGTGGTTGGATTTCTTCACACGGAACACCTCGGTCTCATCTAACAGTTGCATAAGACAGAAGAGAAGAATAAATGAAAATGTCATGTCTGACATTAACAATAACTTTAAATTCATGAGCTAAATGGATAAACGTGTCTAGACTATCTGTGCACAATACATTATATATAACCTACATTTTCTAAACGAATAAAAACTATACAAATTATATTTGTGTAACCGATCTTAAAACAAGCATATATTCAAAGATAACCTGCTGACCACTTCCTAATTTAGTATGCAAGTACGTAATGCTTTTCAATGCATGTAAATATCCCTAAATGGCAGTCAGAATTAAAAACCACCACATGACAAATTACGCAATACATTTTAAAGCCAATGTATTTAAAACCCTCACGAAAGTTAACGACGATTACAAGAAAAGCATGCTTAGTATAGTTAAACCACGGTAACCCCAACTTAGCCACGTTTGTGCTACAGTACTGTCGTATTTGAAACCGCAAGGATTTTATGGTACCTTCATCATCCTGGAAGCTCAGCAGACTGGCTTTCGGTTCCTCGCGGTTCTCATTCTTTTTCTTTTCCTTCTCTTTCTTCTCCTTCTCTTTGCTTGATTTCACCGGACCGGACTGAAATCCGTTACCGTGGTTGTTCAGCACGTTAGCTCCGGGAGCGGTGCAGGCGGTAGACTCGCTGGGTTTCGCCGAGTCTTCAGCTCCAGGCCCTCCGGACTGTTGATGCTCCTCTTTCTCCTCATCCTCAGAGTCATTCCTCCGCCGGAAATTGCACCTTTTAGCCTTCTTAAACATAGTGGTGTAATATAAAACGCATTTAAGATAGTGCTAGCAGGCTGGTTTAGATATTTTTGCAGGGCGCCAAATATAATGACAAGTCCACCATTTTGCCGCTGCCGGAAATATGTGTACATCTGTGAGTTCGCCGAGTTGCTGAACGGCAACGAGGGCGCGCTGCTGCCTCCTAGAGGTGACGCCCCGAACAGCGAAATACCATGATGCTTCGAAAAAAATCATTTTCATTTTTAGGTTGAAGCAAGCAACTATATTGACAAAATATTTCAGAAATAATCAAATGAACATAAAGCGTGGAGTAAACTGTCTATTGTTTATACAGTAAGAAGCTAATGATAATTATTCAGAGGGCAACTGTATTACTGATGACAGATACACTGACTCTGATTATCAGACTGAAACTGATATTGCCTGTCAAAAAGAATATTAATGGATTTAACACAAAACTTCTTAGGTTTCTACATTTATTATGCATTTTTACAAAAATCATAAAACAGAGAATGACAATGTTTTCATTCTGGACATATGTGAAAGAAAATGTACAGATTACAAGATATTTCTTTTCCTTTTGTTATTGTTTTAGATATTTAATTATGATATGTTTCATATGTAATAAAGACAAAAAGAAACATGTAAGTACACGCTGAACAAAGGTTAAGTTAATCCATTCCCAAGTGACATCATAGAGTGGGTTGAACCATCAGAGAATAATTTTAGATTGGGACAGGCCCAATGCGAGATGGATTAAGTCCACACGGTAAAGTAAGTGTCTGGGACATTGCATCTTAAACCTGTGTCATGACAATACTATTTTTCAGAATCTCTGTTCCGTCTATTTGGTTAGATCACACACTGTTGCTTTATCAGAAACCCTAAGCCCAGGATAGAGAGGCTGAGGGAATGAGATCTGGACTTTGTGGATGAGGGTCATTAAAGATACTGTAGAAGTTCCTGCACTGTGGTCCACGTACACTCCTATTCTAGAAGAAACTACAGGGAGTTTAATTTTTTTGTTATTGTGCCAGAACTCAGAGTAATCGGAGGGATAGCATGTCAATTTCCAGGACTGGTTTTTACATCTAAACACATACTCATTACACTTTCCTTTCCTGTTGATGCTCTTATACGCCACTGATATAGCCGCCCAACTCCTTTTCCACTCAACCTCCCAGTAACAGCGTCCACACACTCTATACACAACACCTGATCAAAATAAGCAAATCTGTCTGGTTGATCAGGATACAGTGTTAGTAACCACTGTGTTTTCATCAGAAAGACTGAGGTTTCTAGACACTGTGTTTGGATCCAGAGACAGTTGACAAAAATCTAAAAGAATGATAACACAAGACCAATAAATAATTTTGTAGCATCACTTCTACATGGTCATGGAGTAAAAACACTATCCTTAAAGAGTCTTTAATATATAGTTATTTAAACCACTGTTAACACTTACATTGTAGGAATTCCTCCCTGGTCTTGGTCAGGAGTGGGAATGATCTGGATATATCTCACTATGAAAACCAATAGAATTTCAATGTGTGATGTTTTTATGCAAAGAGCAAATTTATTCAATGTATACAACAACTAAATCTAGAGATACTCTATCTGTATTTTACCTGTGTGTGTTTTATTCTCTATCTTGTCATTGCAGAAATCTTTAAGTATTCCTCTTAGCAGAGAAATATTTTTTTTCACATCATTAGAGAACGGACAGTCATGTTGGCCAAGTCTTTGGATTCAGGAAGGACATAGGAAGACTGGAAAATCTACACACAAACAAATGTGTAAACAAAGTCATTAAAGTTAAAATGTAAATGTAAAAAAGTTTATGTAAAACATATGAAAAGAATAGTTCAAACAAAAATTCGCTTTTTAGTACATTTTATAAATACTTCCGTTAAAAAGTTTTGGGTCATTATAACTTTTTTCACATTTTAGAATAATACTTAAAACTGCAATCCGTAACTTTTTTGGTTAAAATAGTTTTTTTTCTTTTGAGTTTTTGTTTTGAAACACTTATTTTCTCCACATTACTAATTTCAGACATCTGCCATCAAATCAAAAGGTGTTTAAAATCACGAAAAACATTTCCTAAACATTTCATAATCCTAAACTTCGGAATGAAATTCCATGTAACACAAAATGAGTTACTTACGGAAGAATGTCCAAACTGTTACTTTTCATACAACGAAATGTAAATAGTGACCATGTCAAGCATGCTTTTATTGTAAATAACAACATTAATTTCACTCTGTTCCTCACACAAATCTATCCAGAATTGTAAGGAAACTTTCACTGTATGGAATCTGCTTTAGTGTTCTACAGAAGAAAGTCATATGGTAAATTAACCATTAAGTAATTTTGGATGAACTATCCCGACAAAGAACAATAAGATGCTAAATAGCACTGTCCCGCTTAGGCTACCCGAAGAAAATGGATGTCATTCTCAGTGTGCTCCAGCTCAGCATCTCTTCTCCTCAGATCATCGATCTCCTGCTCCAGTCGTTCCAAGAGTCCTTCAGCTTGACTCACTGCAGCTTTTTCCTGATCTCTGATCAGCTGTGTCACCTCAGAGCAGCTTCTCTCGATGGAGCGGATCAGCTCAGTAAAGATCATTTCGCTAACGTACATTGTACAACTTCACAGCATCTTTACACTCCTGAAGCTTCTTTTGCCGTTGCTGGATTTTCTCCCTTAATTGTCTCCGTTTTTACTGCAGTTCTCTCTTTTGAACAAAGAAATAACAGTAAAACTGTTGCTTCATTTGAGCGTTTATGGGGTTTTGTGACAGAGTACAGAGAGGCAGCCAGTAGAGGGCGACAACATAATGCTTCAACGTGTGTGTAGGCCTATAATAAATAGATAAATAAAAATAACAAAACATGTCCACTTTTGTCATATTGTATTGTTATGGCTTTTCCACCAAAGTTCATATGTTTAAGTATAGTTTGTAGCCTACAGGCACGATTATGCAAACGATGTATTATTTTATACAGTATAGCATTAAATAAAACATTGAAAAAATGCACAAAGCTGTATAGGGTTTAAATTAAAAGAATGCAACAATAAAGAGTAAAGTGTGAAATCTATTAAGGCATCCTAGTGAGAAACAAGACAGTACTTAGATTTGCTTTCAATTTAGTTTGAAGCTCTTACAATAAACATCTACTACTTTATTGTTACTGATATTATGGAGAAATGACTGAATTTGGTTGGTCAAGGCTTGGTCAGAGCTTAAATCCCAGTGGGCAGTGTTTAAAGCGAAAAACAAGTGTGAGCTGGTTGGAGCTTATGTAATTGGGTGAGCAGTTGTTTTTGTTCCTCTTGGTCCTCTTGGATTCGAGTTCGTTCTCAGATGAATGTAGTTCATCACGTAGGCTATGGTTTTATGATGGAACTGAGCTTTACCAGTAAACATTTGACTTTAACATTCTCAGTAACTCCTTCCTCTCGGAAAATCTATGAAGGGTTCCTATTTTAAGATGAAAATTGGGCTTTTGATTGATTAAATGTTTGCAGCGATAAAACTCGAGACATTGATCACCTGAAACCATCAGCTTATTACAGGAAAGAATGCAAAGCTCATTCAAGAGAATTGTTGCTGCTTTCGGCGAAAACTCTTTCCTTGCCACTTTTTTTTTAGTAAACAAAATTATTAGAATATGCTTGACTTATTTTCAAGAAGTTATTAAACAATTGTTACAATAGTAGCCTACACACAGTTTGCATGCGTTACGTTGAAAACGTTTTATGTTTGACAGCTATCAGTCTGTTGATATGCATGATAGCACGTCTTGCTGATTAGGGTGATCAATGCAGATGTTATGCAATAATTTAATCGACAACATCAGTCTACTAAGAAATGCGGATAAAGTGCGAACAGAGTGGATGTGTGGGAAGTTATGGCGTTGTTTCAAACTTACTAACGTAGTGTGATGTTTAATGTTTATACAAAAATGCAGACCTATTTAGTTAGTATTGCTGTGGTATGAACATCCCTTAACATGACAATACAATTGTGGCGTGATTCTATTTCCTCCAAGTGGCCATATTTTGTTGCTCTTTCACAAAACTGGAAGTGAAACAGTATCGTTGTGCTTTATGTGACATATGGTCAATCACATCCCGCTCCGTCACCTTTTCAGACACTTCGAGCTGTTTTTGTGGACTTGTGAAGATGACACACTTTACTGCTTTGTTTTTGTCGTCTTATCTACATTTTGCAATTTGCAAACTTTGTTCACCTTTTCTCACCCTATGCTTGCTGTAAAAGAAAAACAAATGTTTATGTTATGAATCTGGCAGGCGCTATTTATTCTAAGCGATTTAAATTTCAAGGTTTATCGGGGTGAATAAGTTGCTTATTTATTGCTTTATTCTCAGTTCATATTTATTTATGCCACTTTAAGCATCACATTTGCTTCTTTACTATTTTGTTATGTGTTATGTTTGTCAAATTCATGTGTAAACTAATCTGGATAAAAGCAAAATGACTAAAAGTAGTGTAATCTATCTAGAATGTCTTCTCTCAAGGTCTAATCTGGAGTTTTAGGAAATACCCAATAGATCAATACTCGACCAGAAAAACGACCCCCATGCATGCAATGAGACGAAATGTAAAACAAATTTCCTGAACTCCATCAAATCCCATCCATCCGCTCTTTTGAGATAAATATCTGGAAGTTGCGACACGACGTAGGCTACAGCAAAATTCAACTGCGTGAGAGAAGCGCATCCCCTGTGGACAGCCCGTGCACCGTGAAACTCTCAGCTGATTGGCTGACAGGCATGCTCAGCGACATCCAATAGGAACGCACTGATGCATTTCTTCATGAAATCGCTATAAATGAGACACTTGCCCTGAAGTATTTCTCAGTAAGTGCCGGGTGAGAGAGAGAGAGAGAGAGAGAGAGAAAGAGAGAGAGAGAGAGAGGGTCGCAAAGACAGGGGAGAGAGTTTGCACTTGTAAAGCAGAAGGCAGATCCTCTCTGTCACTCAAAGGTAAGAGAGATCATGTAGCCTAATATGTGATTCTCAATACTATAGTTTATATGAATTAATGATAAAAATCAAGCCTAATGAGGAAAATATATCTACTTGAACATACTGTATTTTATATACATGTATAATCGCAAATATGTGATCTATCATGTCAGAATTCAGATTTTTCTTTATTGTTAAGTGAAGTTTAAGGACCTCTCCATTTGTCTCTTTTAAGCACTGTATTGCAAAAGAGGCTGAATGACTTTGAAAAAAGTGTTAAAGTAATATACATAACAAAGAAGGTGTAAATCTGTGCAGTTTCTTCTTGTTAAAGCTCTCACATTTACATTGATTGAAATCATGACCCTGGTGTTGCTGTGCCACGTGCTACCATTTAAGATGCAGAATACATTTTTGTATAAATATATTCCCGGATAGATCTTTTAGACGTTTAAACCTTTTCTCCTTCTTTTGCAGATCTAAAAGCCGCCATCCACACCACCCATTTCCTCTCATCTTTCAGTTGTCCTAAGCCTTGCAGCCATGGCACCGACTCTGGCCACAGCGTTTGCCCGTCGCTGGTGGATGGCAGTGACAGCCATCATTGAAAACCTGCTCTTCTCTGCCGTTCTGCTGGGCTGGGGCTCCTTACTCATCATGCTGAAGTCTGAGGGCTTCTATTCGTACCTCTGCACAGATCAAGGTAAGAAATTTAAAAAAATCTATTATTAGCCTGATGCTAAAAAATTCCACAAATTAATTTGTATTTTGACAACAATTGGTTATTTAATCCTTTCATGCATGAGTTATGACGACCTCAGGATTCGCTTCCTATGTTGTTTTTCTTTGCATTAGGGCATAAAAGCAAGATTTTAACTTTTCCATTTTTACTTTCTATTTAAATGGACATCTGTAGTGGTTGATGTGCAACTATGCCATCAAAACTCATAGGCCTACATCCCTTACAGAAAATACACATGATTTTCACATGTGATCACAGTGTGTTTTTGGAACACTTTTGTGTGAATTCCCATGTACAAACCCATGGGATCACATGTGCAACATGTGGTGACATGTAAAAAACACGTGGAGACAAATCACTTGTGTTTTTTGCAGATGTGAATTTCTTTTCTGTAAGGGTAAAATAATATATTATATGTGATATAATATATATCGCAATATACTGTATTAATATTACAGAACTTTCCATATGATTTTATCTGTATTTAAAATGTTACATTAACGTAAATGTCCATAAAATTAACGTATAATGTACTGGCAGAAAATTACCACATTTTCTCTTATTTTTTACGGTGTACGCATTGATAGTTGTACACTGTATTGACGTCTATGAAAATAAAAAGATCCAAAACAAAATATCACGAAAATTATTGTGGTCTGAAGAACCTGTATTGTAGTAATAAATGTATATTTAGCCTTTAAAATAGCCAAACAGCAGAAAATCATGAAGTCATGTTTGTCTGGCCTTGTAAAACCAGAAGGATCCTGTTTTTAAACTTGTCCGTATTGTGCACTACTGTAATCTCACTCTGACTGTAGTGTTTTTTATGGCGTAACTGATCCCGAGCAAAACACTTTTGTGCTCACCTTCTCTAAGGAGGAGGAATCTTCCCTTAGGAGCCCCAGACACTCACTTTACCAGAATTTCCATTAAATCAGCATTTAATCACACTGCCGTGGCTTTGTAAAACACTGGAATGTGTTTTCCCCAGCGACTCATGTGAGACCTTAAAGTGAGACACCTACAGCCTAAATGTTGGTTTAATGTAAATGATGTTTTGGATCTGCTTATATCACAGACCTATGATTAGTTCAGAATTGATTCACTGTCTATTGTTTAAGCGGTGAGTCACAATAAAGGGCACATTACCTTCTGATGCCCTTTAATCACTGTCTTGTACCCTCTTGAGCAATTGGTCTTGATTTAATAGAACATTTAGGGCTGTTTAACCACAAAAGCTTGTTGGAAATTCCCAGACAACAAGGAGGTGGGGGAGAAGGGGAAAAAAGAAGTTGTTTGTGAGGGAAACTGTAGGAGGCATCATTTGAGGAGGAATACCACTTCCTCTGGGTGGAGACAAGTCTGTCTGTGTGCTTATTGCTTAGTAATATTTGTTGCATAGAATAGTGTATGTAAAAGAAAAAAAGGACTTTTTTATTGCTGTCGTAGTTCCTTTTTTCTGACATGCTCAGCTGACCGACCATCCATTTGGTTTGTCACGTTATCATGACGTAATAGGTCTGCCTCAGCGAAATTATTGGCGAGCAAGACAGCACTAAAAAAGCTGAAGTATGCAGCAGCTGGTATGCGTCATCTCAAAGTCCACAGATAAGAATCAAAGGTCCAGGACAATGTCATGGAGTCAGCATTTACATTGCGGGAAGGTCGTATGATGAGCATGTGAGGACGCTTGTGGTTCATTGCGCAGGAGAAAGTAGAACTCCATCAGCAATGTTTGACTTTAAACTCTACAACAACAAGTTCTTATCAACTTTCTCAGACATGGTGTTAGGAACATTGTGTGTCTCTCATTCAACTTACAATGTTCATAACGTTTTATCTGATCTGGCCAACAAACTAATGGCTTTGAATGAAAAGAACAACCCCTCCCCCTTTATATTAATACAGTAACATTTGTTTGTATGTTTAGAGTCATTTTAGAACCATGAGTCATATTGAAATGACATTTTTGAACATTTTGAGTGAAACTATCCTGTTTTTTTGGGAGGCAAATGGGCAATTCCAGCATCATGGATTTTGCGTTATTGATGTGACATATTAAAGGTCAGAGAAATTATTTGTTACCAATATATCGAACCATCTGTTTATATTTTACTAAACCCTTGTTAATAGAGTCTTAACATCAGAAAAATATTAGTCTGTGCAAGGGAAAAAACATGTGTTAGGTATGTGACAAAAAATACATCGCTTTTGAGGGACGACATACTTTGTAGGATTTCTGTGAAATAAAATGCACAATTCAAAAGCAATAATACCCAACAAATGGAGAAGGGATAAACATAAAATAGTTTATTTTAATTTTCATGTGCCCATTCATGAGAAATATGTATCGTTATGGATGTGACAATCCTGAAAATGGCACTTACCTGACATTGACCTGAAAATGCTTTAAAGCTTCAAGAGAAACCTAGTATAAATAGTTTAAGGATTATAAAGCAATTTAAATCACTTATATCACTATTTATTATAGTAAAGTTAACTAATAATCTGTTCAACTGACTGATAAATAGGTTCATTCAGTTCATCTGACTTCTATGTTCCCTATCAAGCTTTCTATCAAGCGCACACACCGCTATCTCTCAGGGTGTGTATCGACATTTTCAATCGGTGTTGCGTAGGCCGCCAGTTAGCACACCTATGTGGCACCATTGGGGGATCTCCTGACACCCCTGCTGACATTTGCAGTGCCCAAATGGGAACATTATCAACACAGCCTGCACCTCATCGAAATACATTTCCCTCTGAAGTCAACCCGGCCCCTCATGTACCTTGTGAGAGTTGACAACCGGGTGTGAAAAACGTCAGAACATTCCGCAGCCTCTTCCATTGTGGGCCAGGAAGGGAGGCACGTGTATCAGCAGAATGAAACGCAATGCCACGATGCTATAGTCGCAAGATTTGGAAAAACACACATCAGCATAAGATCAAGTCAGATAATGTAGTTCAATCTCCAGTATTAATAAAAAGCAATTTGCTGTCATCTGGCTCAGTGTCAGAAAAATGTATACATGTGTGTTTGGTGAGATCCTATGAAACAGGACTGTACAACAGTCCAAAAGGACAATTATAAAACAAGCAATAAAACAAGATAACGGAACAGCAAATGTGCGCTTTCTCCGTTCTACCGCATCATTTCCAGCGCTTATCTCGTGTTTTATTACAGTCTTTATTAAACCACATATTGGTGATTCCTCATTCCCAGCATTTTACTGCTGGGTGAAGGTCTGTATGGCACACTTTGTACAGTAGCGTGTTGCTGAAGACCAGCTTAATCCAGAATTAATTCTACGCGGATCCATCTGGTTTATGCTGGTCGGGTGCTGATGTAACAGCAAAGCTGTGCAAAACGTCCATGCTGTACAGTATGTTGGTCTTTCCAGCAGGATAAAAGCAAAATTATATTTTTTAGTTTTGAAGTATAAACATTCTCTACACATAAAATAGTCAGACAGCTTTGAACCACAGTTCTCTTACCTGCATACATTCACTGACCGTTTCACCCATGGCGTGTTGACCAAAGTGTGTTTTGAGAAATCTCAGTTGTGAGCTCCATGGAACTGTCAGGAGATATAGAAGTCGAGAGATGTAGTGTACACGTGATCGGACGGCAACTGGAGTTACAAGTATTTGATGCTTACGTCACAGATGGGCTCACGGTATGGACCATATGACCAATACGTCCCGCATCTCTCCCTTCCCTCAGTTTTACACCAACATATCAGTTTTCTCACTTTCTATCTCCCGGTTTAGCAGAAATGTTAACCATGTGAGTGGTACAGCTCCAATGTGTTAGATATCTGTGTTTACAGATATATCCTACTGTAAGATCTACTGGAAGTTCAAAAGATCACGTTTCTAAAGTTGGAGCTTAAATACATACTGATCTCTCTCTCTCTTTTCTTCTCGAAGGCAACATCTCGATGACAAACCTCTCCTCGCCAGCTGTGCCCTCATCGCAGTCCAACGATGCAGAATTCGAATATGACGATTTTAAGAATGTTGATGGGGTGGAAATGGTCCCTCTTAACCATCCTGAGGACCACTTGAGGATGAACGGCTGGCTGATCTGTAAGGAACAGGATGAGATGCTCAATCTGGCCTTCACCGTGGGCTCTTTTCTCCTCAGCGCCATCACGCTCCCTCTTGGGATTGTCATGGACAAATACGGCCCACGCAAACTCCGTCTGCTTGGCAGGTAGATAACGTACGTAATGTTTGAACCAGTGGGACATTTGCATTTGGTATTGATATCTGTGTGTTTTCTTTTCCAGCGCCTGTTTCGCACTCTCTTGCCTCATGATCGCGTATGGAGCCAGCAATCCAAATGGTAGGAACATCATATATTCTCTTTCAGTTAGGGATGCACGATATAGTATCAACCATATCAGTATTGGACGATAATTGGTCATTTTTAATGTTATTGGTATCGGTGTGATAATAATATATCAGGCCAATATATTAAAGCCGATAAATTGTAAATCATTTTCTCTGGTTTAATGATTTATGTCTTGAGACCCCATCTGTAATTTGTTTTTAAAATAAACATACCAGAAAAGTTTAAAGAATCTTTATTAGTGTAAAGTAGGCTTGGTACATGATTTTCGGAAAAAAGAGAAGTAAATGTTACCTAGTTTTCTGTAGTCAATGTTTTAAAATAAAAGCAGCTGTCCACTTTGTGACTTTAGCTTCAGGCTCAGAAAAATGTATATTAATATTGAGATAGCCTACTGTATATCGGTCAATATATGGGTTATTGGCTTCCATAGTTAACAAATTATCAGATACCATTATCGGCAATAACTTACATATCGGTGCATCCCTAGTTTTAGTGCTTAACAAATGCATTAGACCACCTGTCATAATAAAAAGAAAACACAAACTAAAAATGTTTTTTTGTTATTTAAAAGGTAAATAACAAACTGAAACCACTAAATCGTCTTTAACTAATTATTAAATTAGTCTTTTAAGTGTAAAATTTTTCTCATAAGGACTTACCTATAAATACCTGTAATTGATCATCTGAATAAAAAAGTGCTTTACTTATTACATTTGAAAAACAAACAAAAGATCTTTTAGCATTAGAAATACTACTGTGACTAAAGAGCATACACATACTGATGGAGTAGCCATCACAGAAACATAAAAAAAATATTTTAATAAACTTGTTAAGCACTGTATATGTAATAAAACAGATAGCAGCAAATCTCTATGCACGTAAGAGTGTATTTCTTCAAATGAGACCAATGCCTGTCTTTTCCAGAGTTGTCCGTCCTGATCTTCATCGCTCTGACCTTCAATGGCTTTGGAGGAATGTGTATGACCTTCACATCACTTACGGTATGTTCGGCGAACAAACCCATGCATGTACACTTTCCAGTTTTATGTGTTTGTATTAGGTCTCTCTGGCTGCCTGTGATCTTTCATTACATGTTTCTCATTTTCTTTCCAGTCTCGTTCTTCCAAATGTGCAATACAGCCGGTTAATATTTAAACCCGTCTATCGCAGGTCTCTGTTTTCCTGTTGACTTGCTTTAGTCACTATACTGGCACCATGCATTAACTCCTGATGGTGTACAATCCAGTGTAGTGACCCAGTAAGAACAGCCTCGGGTTATCATGCACTCAGCGTGATCTGAGGAATTATATGACCTCACATGAAACACACACTCCCAGGGTCCAAAAAGCACCCTTTTGCCACATCTGAACATTGCAAGTGGATTTACTAAGTACTCATATTTCTTAGAAACATCTAGTTATTTACCAAAGCCAATTTTTGGTGAGTTTCAAACTTTGTTGATTACAATGGGATGCTGTGTACCAGTTCGCCACGTCCAACACCACAGCCCAGTTGCTTTCTGGGAACATTTTCAGACCAGTTTGAACAGAAATTCAGAGTCACGAAACATAGCTCTTCTGTTAAGAACCTGCTGATCACCTACTTACCAAAGCGCTCTTACGTAACAGGACGCTTGCTGATGCTCATCCACTTGCTGTCATAAGAACAAGGCATAACTGTGGGCAGTCCCGGCCTGAGCTCCAATTACAGTCATAAAAGAGACTCGGCTGTAGCCGGTTTATACTGGACGGGTCATACCTCAGTTCTTACTGGCCCAGTTACTTCCTCTTTGATGACAAAAAGTGAAAGAAAGGCAGCATTGAAAATGGATAGAAGCACATTTTAAGAATAGGAATTTTAAGTGGCGCTTGCTTGCTGAAATACTTCAACACTTTACTTTAATTTCGAAAACCGCTGTATTTATTAATGTGTCTAGTTGTTCTTTAGGTTTCTAGCGCTCTGTCACATCTCTTTGTATCTTCATTCTCAACCCCCACACACTAGTTCTAGTCAAAGCGTTTGAACTGAACAGGCTTTCAGTGCTGATTTGCTGGGCTTTTGTCAGCCCGTACTTGTTGGCCTCCTCGCTTCTGTTGTATTTACAGAATGACTGAGATCATTTGTCTTTGTTCTTGCTAGTCAAACTGTAAATGCTTTGAACCACAATGCAGAAATCTTTATGTTTATCAATGTTCTCATATTTTCCACAAAAAATATTTAACAAAAAAAAAGAATGCAAGATAAAAAGTTCTGTATTGTAAATCTGCTCTGGTTGTAAATTATGATACTTAAAGGAGCAATGTGGAGATTTTAGCGGCATCTAGCGGCAAGGTTGCAAACTGCAAACAACGGCTCACCGCTTGCCCCTCCCTTTCCAAGCACTACGGTAGCTGACACAGGACAAACATGTCGTCAAGTTTTTACTTTGTTTACGAAACGCGCTCTGTAGAGCAGTTTGTCAGTTTAGGGCTACTGTAGAAACAATATGATGAATTCCATGTAAAGAAATAGCTAATTTGAAGATAATAAAACCTTAACGCTTCATTATGTAAGGTATGTTATATTGCGTTTCTGTCAATAGATCCTCCTAAATATTACGCATTAAATTGTTTTATCAATTTATGTTTTAATTGCATTGTAAAATTAAAATGCATTGTTTCAAAGCAGATTTACATAAACATTTCAGTACAATGTCTTACATTACCATATGTCCTTATTGAGCTGTTTCTTTCTCATGTTTTCTTCTAGTTGCCCAACATGTTTGGTGACCTGCGCTCCACGTTCATAGCGCTTATGATTGGCTCATACGCTTCTTCAGCTGTGACGTTTCCTGGGGTCAAGGTTTGTTAGACAAACTGAAAAATGTAATTTTAATCCAACATTATGTTTTGAATTGCGTTCAGATCGTGTGTTATTTCTTTTTCTAGGTGATCTATGACCTTGGTGTGACGTTCATAATGATTCTGGTGGTGTGGGCTGCCTGCGCTGGCCTCGTCTTTCTCAACTGCTTCTTCAACTGGCCCCTGGAACCTTTCCCTGGACCCGAGGACATGGACTACACGTAAGAATACACACACAATCTCCTACATTTTATAATACTACAATATATACCCCTCATTTTATAGCTATGGGACATAGCTTCATATAGCTGAACTGATGCACCAATGAAACATGTAGCTAGCAGCGCAAGCTCATGGGTTTAATTCCAGATCCATTGTGTGCATTCAACGCACTCTTTGGAAGCAAAATCTGGCAAATGCATTATTGTGAATGTAATACTGTCTTTTCCCAGTGTCAAGATCAAGTTCAGTTGGCTGGGCTTTGACCACAAGATCACAGGAAAGCAGTTTTACAGGCAGGTGACGACAGTCGGCAAGCGTCTGAGCGTTGACAACACTCAGAAACAGAAGGAGCTCCAGGCCAAAGAAGCAAACCAACTCTGTCTGTCCACCATGGACCTGGAACTGCACTGTGAGCACAAGGAGGAGAGTAAGTGACTATTACCACCAGCACACTAAAAGACTTCCAAGATGCATGTGCGTCGAAATAGCAACAGGGGGCGATAGAGATACACTGTATCTATGCCATCAAACTGGGTATTATATATAGATTTTGGCTCATTGAGCTATTTTAGCAAATGATTGTAAATTCTGTTTTGTTTTTGCAGCTCAGTCGTTTATGAAAAGCATTTTAAGTCCGCTCTTCATGTTGAGTCTGGTGACCATGTGTGTAACTCAACTACGTCTCATCTTCTACATGGGAGCCATGAACAACATCTTGGAGTCTCTCAGTGGTGGAGATCTCAACACAGGTGTGTGTGGATAAAAATGTTAAGCGCGGAGATAGCAACCTCTGTGTTTTATTTCAGCCTTTCACACTTTCTTTGTTAGTTCTGGTCCTCTAATCTGATTGGTTGACGGGCGTTCCAAGAATGCTTTTGTATTAGTGTATAACAGTACTTTATTGTTCGTAAAACAAAATATTTTAAATCTTTTAAAATAGCTGAATTTATATAGTAGTATCATCATATTTGCTATTAAAAATAAAGCTCCACTATATTTGAATAAAAACTTTTCTATAATAATTTGGATAAACAAAAACTGTTCTTTTATTACATTTCTACATTACACCAGCCACATTAGGGAATATCTAATATTTATGGCTGGTTTTACATTATTTTCTGCTAAATCGCTGCTTTTTTGGCTATTTTGCAGTTGAAAAAATGGAATTGGGTAAGAATCTCCTCAAAGCCGTAAAATAGCAGTAGAAACCAGTAGAGCGTGTTTTCCTAGAGCTTGTTATTCTAACATTTAACCTTCTCCTGTACACAGTCTGTCCTCTCACCTCTGAGATACAATGCAAACCATTAAACTCAGCCATTAACCTGAGTAGTTATTAACTAACTTCTGGTGTTATCCATTAAACAGTGATACCGTCTCTACTTTCTTTTCAGTAAGTCTCTACACCTCCATTTTCGGTGTGATGCAGCTGTTGTGCCTCATGACGACGCCAGTCATCGGTCAGATCATGGACTGGAAGCTGAAGGAATGTGATGATGGAACCGGCAATGAGAAAGAACTCAACAAGTAGGTTACGAATTACGTGTGAAATGTGGCCATCATTATTGAAATGAAAAAATGTGTAAATCATTGACACTGTGTCATTTTTTCAGGGATGAACCTCAGCCCAAACGCAGAGACAAACAGATTCAGAAAGTGACCAACGCCACACGAGCCTTCATCTTTACAAACATCCTCCTCGTCGGCTTTGGCATCACCAGCCTGATTCCTAACTTACCCCTGCAGGTGTGTAAGAAGACATCAATGTAACAAATGCATCAATAAAACCGCTGCACACTTCCATATTCTTCCATGTCTGCTTAATTGTACAGTATTAGTGCCCCCTAGTGGCCAAATTATAAAACTGCTTATGTTACCATGAGCAAAAATCACTATTCCAATTTAACATATCTATTAGATATGTAAAAAAGATGAGATAAAGTCTATTGTTTTTGTCTGTCATTTCATGTCTCTCCAGATGCTCTCCTTTGTTCTTCACACCATTGTCAGAGGCTTCATCCACTCAGCTGTTGGTGGACTTTACGCTGCTGTGTGAGTTTTATTGCTTAAAAATGATTACTTGTGATCATCCCACTTGTGATAACAGTCAGTAATAAGTATATAACGTGATGATGTTGGGAACACACTGGGAATGCTGTGTACTAGGAACACCATACATTTTTATAACACTTACTTTATAGCTCCTAAAGAAAGTTATGAAAGATAATCAAATACAAAGTCTAGAATACCAATGCAGCTAATGCAACTGTCTACATACAATGTTGGAAATAAGGCCTAAAACAAATAAAGCAAATGAAAACATTTTTAGGAGACAGCGACTCATTAAACCCAATAGCAAGGCATTTTTCTCTCTCTAAAAATGTGAATGTGTCTTCTTGTGTCTGCAGGTACCCATCATCTCAGTTTGGCAGTCTGACAGGAATGCAGTCTCTGGTTAGCGCCGTGTTCGCTCTGTTGCAGCAACCTCTGTTTATGGCCATGATGGGACCATTAAATGGAGACCCACTCTGGGTAATGGCACAAACACTATATACAAGAGACCTTGAGTGATACCAAATGAATGAAATGCCTGTTAGGTATGTTCTGACCTCTCTGATTCTCTGGTGTAGGTGAACGTCGGTCTGCTGGTTGTCAGTATGCTGGGGTTCCTGCTCCCTCTTTATTTGCTGTACTTCAGGAAGACTCTGCACAAAAAGAGGAAGGAGAGAGAAAACAATGCCAAAATCTATCTGAAAATCAACGGCACAGATGTACCAGAGGCGTTCGTGTAAAAAGAAACAAATTAAGGGACAAAACAAAGACGTGAGGCAGAATAAAGAGGCAAAGATAGTGAATATCATAAGAGACACACATGCATGGTTACACACTATTGTGCCTCTCTCACTTAGGCTTATTTAACGTATATATGAGTAACTCAATGGATGAACAGAATGAAAAGCAACATGGGCCTTCTTTTACATTAACGTACAAACTATGACATCTTATATTGGCAAAAGTGTGGCAAAAGTGTTAACCCTGACTGTCTCTCTACAACCTAAATACAAGAAAACACATTTCAGTATATTGCATATTAGTATATGATTATTTTCTTGCTATTGCAAGACTTACACGACGCCTGTATGTTCGGAGGATGGCTGAAGCAGGCTCGAGCACACAGACTGTAATGATGCTAGTTGGGTGTCTTTCACATAAACACACAAATAACCCTCATTCATTTCTTTAACCCTCAAGGGATTTCAAAGTTGTACGTACACACGTGTACGTAGAATTGCGTATGGTGCAAGTACAATCTATTTGATTTAATGATAAGTAAACCATACTTGCGTGTTAGAAGGTATTGCATGCTTTAAGTAGTACAGTACGATTGCACAAACACCACTTTTAAGAACAGTTTCCATTCATAACAATTCAGAAATGCGTCTTTTTTCATAAAAAAAATAGGCGTATTACATCTGAGAGAGCCGTTGTTTATGCATTTCCGTTTGTATTTGTATTCATGTTTACATGCACATAAGATGCATAAATGAAAAAGGCTTGACTGAACTGTTTTGGTCGGCAAGGTGGTGGCTCAAAGCCGAGGCCCAAATATCCGGGGAACAACAGCACTTTTAACACACATATCCCATAAAGCCCTCATGACCCATAATTCCCTTTTCTGTCTTTTTTCTTCTGCTTGTATACTGTAATAACCCTCTGTGTAAGTCATTGGATTATGTTGGTGATTATGCGAGCAAGTTCCCAAGGACCTCTTAACTCACACGTGCCGTTTCTAAAAGGCTTTTGTGCAGTTTACAGTGCGGTTAACAATATTAGTGAACGCTGACGGGAGAACTGGAGCCATAGTACTATGGAAATCATGTTTGTTATTTTTTTTTATGTATTTATTTCTGAATCTAACAGACAACATGGACAATGCAAACTTACTTGCAAAAGTCTACACAGTGTTGCTGTTTTCTGTTGTTGTTTTTTTATCTAAAAAAGCTTTCATTTACCGTTCTGTATGGCATTACTATTATATTCAATAAAATGTGATTTTAATTGCTATGTTTGCTTTTATTCATCCTCATGTATGCAAATATTCAGTCTTTTTAAAACCTAAATTTCTTTAAGACCTGGACATATCAATGAAACTGCAATTTGGTGCTGTGTATAATATTAAGAAGGATCTATTGAAAGAAGGATCTATTGACAGAAATGCAATATAATAAACATAAGTAGGCTATGTCTTCAGAGGTGTATAAAGACCTTATGCGTTATGTTTTTATTACTTTGGAATGAACTGTTTCTATGTGCATACACAGCGAGTCCCCTTACATGGAATTCGTCATGTTGTTTCATTTACATTTACGCATTTGGCAGACGCTTTTATCCAAAGCGACTTACATTACATTGTACATTTTGTATAGTAAGCAAGTGGGGGTTAGGTGCCTTGCTCAAGGGCACCTCAGCCGTTACCCACCAGCCCTGACAATTGAACCAGCAACCTTCTGGTCATGAGTCCAACTCTCTAACCACTGGGCCACAACTTCCCAACAGTATCCCTAAATGGACAATGGTCCATCCCTAAATGGACAAACTGCAGAACATGTTTGGTAAATATATTTCCTTCCGCAAAGAAGTGAAATCTTGACGACATCTTTGTCCTGTGTCAGCCGCTGTAGTGCTTCGAAAGCGTGGGGTGAGCGGTGGAGTGAACCGTTGGTTGCAATGAGCAACCTCACCACTAGATGCCGCTAAACAGACAGAGTTCAATACCATATGTGTTCTCTAAAAACAGACAGGTCATATGACATTAGCGTTGATCCAGGGTAGTCACACACTTTTGTGAATACAATATGTTATTGTTAACTGTTTAAAGTGATAGGCTATCTATTCTCTTACATTCAGTATCTATGTTTTAAGTTTGCATCTAATAAAAATATATTTCTATAGGCTTAATGCATGTCATAAATAAAATCACAGGCATATTGCAGTCAAATCATGAAGACTAAAAAAACACAAAGGTCCAGGGATTGCTTTACTGAACAAAAACAACGGTGTTGGAATATATGGCTTTGTGTCAGGCTGTGAAACTGTATTAGCCTAAGCAAGATGAATGACCACACTGAGACCCGGTGCTTAGATGTGCAACGTGCGCTTTGCGAAATGCTATGGCTTGGGTAGATCAGAATGTAACTACAGGAAAATAATCGGATGGTGGGATCTGACAACAGATGTGCTATAAATAGACGCCACCGGTTTAATGTTACATAATTTCTGGCAGATTACTATGGAAGATGATAATAATGTAACTGTGCTCAGCCTGAAGCCGCCAAACCAGCAATACGACCACCAGCTGTTACATCATAAAGGGGACCACCTCAGACCATCCATCCATCCACGCACGGTCGTCCCCGGTTTTTTAAAGACATCAAAAAAGCCGACAATGACCCGCCTTCCCATGACGTGAGGACTCCACACCACGCCCCTCGGCCCTGATCAGGAAGTGAATCTGTGGGAATAGAAAACGCTCCCTAGAATGACATAGAAGCGGGTGAGGTGGGGAGAAGGAGACCGTGGGACTAACGGAGGACTCGACACCTATTTGCATTCATCCAGGTGCAAAACGACGTTATCTCGGGAAGGCACAGAGCACCGGACAAAATGCTCATTAAAGAATTGTAAGTGCAGCTGTTATATTATTGATCTCATTGTGATGGCAGCATCCTCCGTTTGTGCGCGCGGCGCGGGTACCACGACCGCATCCCACCGCCAGAGGCCACGGCGACATTGTAAACTTGACTTTATGTCTGTTCACGTTCATCAGAGCCCTTGATCGTAATTATTTGTGTCACGTTTAATACATAAATCGCTGGTTAATATTTTTTATTTTAACAATACTTTAAACAGGCCCAAATGCAATTTATTTGCGTTTAAAAATGCGCCTGTGTCATTTTGGCTGGTGCTCCTAATACTCTACTAATACTAGTTAAACGCCGTCTTTGTTTTAACTGGATTTCTAACAGCGATCAAATGAGTTTGTTTGTCTCTTCGTGGTGTTATTGATACGCTGGTGAAGGTGAAACGGACCGACTTCAGCACACCGCGTTCCGATATTAAATGGCGCCCGCGAATCTATTCTTACACTTTCAGAAAGATCCCGTTTATTTTTTAATTACGTTCACATTTTGCCCAAACCGGTTGCTTTTCGCGACAACCGGATCCGTTCACCTTGCGCGTGTAATTCGAGCATCTGTTACATTGAACCGGCCGGACTGCCTAGCCTATAACTTGATCATATAGACTACTGCAAACCTCCCCTGTCCTCCACCTCTGAAATATTAATAACCATACACACCAACCACACCAGCAAAACGGTCATTGCTGAAAACATCTGAGGCTTTAAACACATACTATTTTCAATACAGAACTTAAGATGAATTTGCACTCGAGCATTAGTGCACATTCTTATGTAATATTTGCTCTTGAATGCATCTCGGTTGTGCATTTCCACGCAAACGCTACACAGGTGTTGTGTCGCGCAGGAATGCGCACTCACGAGTTTCCCGAGTGACTCAGACCCGCGATGAATCGCGACGCTCGCAGCAAGGACGCGCCGCCAACGCATCATCATCATCACGCGCGCATCCGTACATCGTCACGGGCATCTCTCTGACGTAATTTTCAACAACGTCATGGAGGTTTTAAGGGACAGAAGACACCGAAAACGTAGGCTACATAACAGAATAAACCTCTGTTGAATATTTTTCTACGCATTATTTGTATGAAGTGTATATAGCCTATTGTTTTATAAAATTATATAGGCTAATGCACATGCTTTTAATTGATGGAAAACAGTAGCCTATATTACATAATCGGTTTATCAGCAAACAATTTCCCCGACTCCTCTAGTCTGTTAAGATGCTTGTACACGCGCTGCGAAGTCCCTCGGGGATGCTGTCCATGGTACTTGGTGTTTTCAGTAATGGTCTAAAAATAACCTTCGACACTAAAAATAGTCTCAGATGAAGAATAAGACCTTTCTAACTGAAGTTGATTGTCAAGTGTATTTAGTGCAGAGTTCATTGCTGTAGCCTATCTTACATAATTTCTTTGAAATTAAAGCGTTGTGTTTTTTTAACACTTCTGCATTACAAGTGAAGAGGTCATGGGGTTGTTCCCCAGGAAACACACAAACTGATAAAGTGCATATTAAATGCATAATGTAAATGTAATATTTTAAATTTCCTGTATGCTGTTAGTTGATATGAAATATATTTGTGAAGTGTGGGCGAATTTGTGGGCAGTCGTGGCCCAGTGGTTAGAGAGTTGGACTCGTGACCAGAAGGTTGCTGGTTCGATTCTCAGGGCTGGCGGGTAACGGCTGAGGTGCCCTTGAGCAAGGCACCTAACCCCCACTTGCTTACTATACAAAATGTACAAATGTATAGTACAATGTAATGTAAGTCGCTTTGGATAAAAGCGTCTGCCAAATGCATAAATGTAAATGTAAAATGTAAATGTAAGTGTCCTGTGCTGCTAAGTATAGGCCTACTCAATTTAAACTATTTTAAATTGGTTTAAATTTTTAAATCTTACAATTCAAAAAACAGCTGAAGACCCACCTCTTTCATGAGCACTGTCTCTTAAAAAAACTAATACAAAAAAACTATATACGTCTCTTTTCCTTTTCTAATGTTCCTTGTACCTGCTTATACTATCTTAATGTTGTATCTGAAACTTTGTATTACTAGCACTTCTCATGAATATTGCTTTACTTAGACAAATCGCTTGCTGTTTTCCTCAATTGTAAGTTGCTTTGGATTAAAGTGTCTGCCAAATGAATAAATGTTAAACAGCACTTATTTTGCCATTGATATTGCATGTATCTTTAATGATTCCTTTTTATTTAGACACTACGTTGTCATATCATATGATGAATTAAAATAACTAGTGAAAATGAAAAAGTATTTCAAAATAATAAACAGAACTTACATGCACACTTTCCCTAATGATGCATTTATATTTTATGAAAAACCTTGATGCTTTAACTAAAACAAAATTATTTATATGCTTTTCTTGCTTTAATGCAATCTGTCTTTTTGAGCTAAAGCATTGACCTCTTGTTCTCAGTTCTTACTCACCATACTGACACTTTCCTGTGACCCAGTTCACATTCAGAACACAGACAAAACGTCCAGACCTATAGTTGACCCTTTTCCAGCACCTTACAGCCTATAGAAGTCTTATTTTATTTTTTAGTAAAAACCTCAATATGAGAGCATTGTGTTCATTTCTGAATGCATGTTTGTTTAGTATATTTAATAAAGTAAAGCTGAAGCTGCACTGTTATTAAATTCTTTATATATTACAGTAATACTTGCAGCAGTTTGCCAGTAACTTACTGTAGATTTATATTTATCTAATTTATTGGCAACAGTTTGTTCAAAGACAAAGGAACATTAAACATTAACAAGTCTATATCTTTACAAAAAAACTCCTATAAAATAACAGCCTCATGCAAGCATTTCTGGGAACCAAAAATCAGAAATAACCCAGAAAAGGTTTGATGAGGATTTTTGCTTCCCAGAATGCTTTGCATGAGGCTGTTATTTTATAGGAGCTTTTTCTGTAAAGATGAAGAAAAGTAAAGATTTTGTTCTGTAAAGATGAAGTACACAAGTTACTGGCAAACCGATGCATAACTACAGCAAAAGTTTTTGCAGTGTGACCATTCCTGTATTAAATTTCAGAATCGGTTTGTAAACTAGTTTGTCTTGTTACCAAAACAATAAGTAAAGTCTGTCCGATACAAAGAAATGCGGTCAATGCATTTATAATGCAGAAAGTAGCCAGGGTGTCATGGAGGCAGAGTAGATGAGACACTAAATCCACAGCGGTGACCGATAGTCCCGGTTCAGGACACGAACAGCGCTCTGGAGGGCAAGGTGACTCCTGCTATTTGCAGCAGCTAATAGCAAATAGTAAAACACACCTGGGTAACCATAGCATGTGATATATGGTGAAGCGACCCACGGAGTGTAAAGTGCATTTGATATGTGACACATAGCATCAGTGTTCAAGTGGGCATTTTTACTTAAAACAGTTGTTATCCAAAAGCAATAGCTAAAGCAACAGTGTCTCACACAGTGCACAGCTTTTTTCAAGATCCCAAAGCCTAAAATTAAAAGTCACGTCTCATTAAATTCCTCCAACATCAAATTATCCACATTCAAGTCTATATTCTTAAGTGAAACAATAATGAAATCTTCATGGAGTCTGCTGATATACAGTATATGAGCGAGCATTAAAACTTTCCTCTGCACATCAAAGATAATTAAAATCTGGTCACTGGAGAACTTACAGTGCATCCCATCACATGCAAGTACAATTGTGAAGTGCGCTGTGACATACGACAGATGATTAGAGCGCTTAACTGGAATGGAGAGAGGCAGCGGTGTTGACTTACTCCTGAGAAGTATTGATTATATATGCAGGCTGCACAGTGCAGTTAGAAACAGTACACAGATATTGGAGATGCTCTTGACAAGGAATAGCTTTTATAGGTTTGCTACTATGAGTAGATTCATTAAATTAAATTGTACTTTAGACCACTATTTGTAACATTTGTTGAAGAAACAAAGCCAAGCAGATTTTAATGGAGACTAGAAGTTATGTTATAGTTACTGCATGATTGTTTGAAGGCTTGAAATGTAGTTGAATTAAATCTTTTTCGGATTATATGATGTTGTGAAATGATTGTTGAGTGACATCATGAAATATACTTTAAAATAGAGGAGACATGATAAAGATTAAGTTTGTCATACTACTAGTGCTACTACACTTAACTGTACTCACTCCTTTAGCTGCCTTTATATTTGCATGTTTTCATAAACAAAAACGACACAATTTAATGATCCTGCTTCACCTAAATATGAAAAAGAGCAATATATTTATATTTATTTATTTTATATTCATTTTAATTATATATTATATTATTTTATTTTATTATTGTTTATGTCATCTCAAATGTCACCTGTATGACTTTATATTTTTTTATTTTATTTTATGTTTTTTTAATGTAATTTCAAACCTGTATGAGCTGATAATCAAACAACATTTGGACCCCCTTAAGTTCCATTGTGTGGACACGAAACCACAGAGACGTTTCTCAAAATATCTTCTCGTGTTCTACAGAAGACAAAGTCACATACAGGTTTTAAACAACCACAGGGTGAATACATGATGACAGAATTTTCATTTTTGGGTGAATTATCCTTTTAATTTCACAATCTCTAGTAAATTTGATTATGAATTGTCAGGATGTAAACAATCTATTCATATGCAACACCAAATGGTTAAAGTGGTGACTAAAGTAAAAGCATTTTATTCGTTTTTTGCACATTCATAATGATACATGCTGTGCTTGCTAGTAAAGTAGCTCTTAAATAATTCTTTATGTTTGCTCTTTTGCAGTCGAGTGATCCTACCGATTTCTGTGGAGGAGGTAAGTGTTTTGTGTGTGTGTAAGTGTTTGCCTACTGCATGTTATGATGTCTAGTAATGACACTGATTTCAAACATTGTTTCGGTATGCAGGCACGTGGTGCCAGTCATCGATTTACATTTGTTGAGTGTGGATGACTCAGTGTTGGCTCATTTTGACAGCAGTCACGACACTAGTGTTCTCTCTCTGTGCGCCGAGCCACAGATCTGTAATGCCGAAACGGACGCCTCTATGCCGCTCAGTCAGTTATGAGTCAGTTATCGCAGCAAGAGAATGAATAGTTCTTCTCTCATGCTGTCTAATCCCAATACGGACCATGCAAATCACTAATGCATCACTCCTCAGGGGGTCCGTCAGTATTAATAGCTTTTGCTTTTAGCCAAGTCAGCATTTCCCCAAGTCAGTGCTTCCATTCTCTCTCATCTTTTCTCTGTCCTATTCAGAATAAGCTTTCCCTGTTAACTCTGTTAGGTGTTTTGCAGTCTCCTCATTTCCCATGAACAGCGATCTGATCCTGAATTCTCAATGAGTCACCTGATACCACCTGCTATTGTCTCTCTCATTCCCTCTATCTCTCGCTTTCGTTGGAGTCGAGACTGTTTGTTCTTGTCTTTGCTGCTGTCTTCTGCAAGTCTAGATTATTTTATAGATTATTTATAGTGTTATATCTGAATTCTAAATCAAAACAAATGTTTTATTATTGCGTTGAAAAACAGAGGTGCGCCTGAAACTTCACGATGTCACGAAAAGATGCTCAGACTTTTTAATAATAAATGTTAGTACATAGGACTGACAATCACGGGAGCATGTATCGCATGCTTGAAGTTTGTCGAGTGTCTTGTGTATAACAGACAAAAAATGAAATCTCCCCAAACAACTGAGCAGAAAATAAAAAATAAGAACAGTGTACATTAAAAGTTTGTCTGTCCCTCCACTGTAAAAAACAACAACCTTGTAATTTAGAGATTTTTTCTGTTATTTTCTTTTACAGATTTTCCACGTAGGCTATAATAAAAAAAAAACTGTTATTTTACAGATATTTTATGTAATTTTCAAAATAGGTGAATTACTTAAAATATATAAGAAAAACAAGGAAACACATAATTTTACAGAAAAAAACTGTTATTTTACGTTTATTTCTGGCACCCCAGCTGTCGAAAAATGTCTCTTTTTTACAGTTTATTTTTGAAAACATGGTCAAAAATGTTACAGACAAAGACAGAAAATTTACAAGAAAAACAAAGAAAACGTCATTTTACAGGAAAGACTGTAAATTTACGGATTTTTTTTTACAGTGTAGACACAGACTCAGTCTCAGATTTGTGGCAATATCCATTAGACAGTCCAAGAATGTGGAGTTCAGACAAGGCGCTGAACTACCAGTCTGGTCTGAAAAATGACAAATCATTAATCTTAAAATTGAAGTTTAAAGTCTCATAATTAATAATCCAGATCTATTTCTAGACTACCCGACTCTTCCAGCTGTTTGTGTTTTACCATCATGTTCACATAATCTCCCGGTTGTATCTCTAGTCCTGTTACTGTACGAGACAGTTGGATCAGGCCTTAGGGGACAAACCCTCTCTCCAGGCTGGATTATGCAAATGACACGTCTGCTTTCAGCTCGCGAGGCCTCCCTTTCCATCTGCACCCGTTTTTACATACCTCAGCATATCCTGCGAAATAGGACAGTCTGCCAAGTTGCATTTGGATAATGATAAATTCTGTTTTGTCACATGAAGTGAATATGTCATTCCAGCATCCAAAAGACAGTACAGCTTAATGTAGATGCATAAACTATGAGCTTGGTTAACAGATCTAGTTCTCACGTTCATAATCGATTGGTTTATTTTCGGTTCGAGAAAATCATCCTTTTGATGAATCATTGTCATTAGAGTAGGCGGAGCTAGGGGAGCTATCAAATCTCATTGATTCCCATTATTAAACATTATTGGTTATGGGAAGCTACCACAATCATATCGCTTGATGCATAATTGATGGAGGTTTACTTTGTTCTAATGAAAATGGTTCTTTATCTACAGAACTCAACTGTGCACTCAAAACTTCATAAATCATAGATATTGAGACTATCCTTCTCGTGCCTATACTGAAACTGTAAGTCAAGAACTGTTTGTCAGGTCATTTAAGATAATGGAATTGTTAAGATCATTTGTTGTAAACCTCTGATAATGAATTGTAAAAGAGAACTAAATAAGAAATATTTTTATTTCATAATTGCAATAATATTCATATATTCGCCATCTTTTTAAAAGGGTAATTTACCCAAAAACAAAAAGCTCATTTCACCCTCATTTCGAACTTGTATGACTTTCTTTCTTCTGCAAAACACAAAAGAAGATATTTTGAAGAATGTTTGTAAATGAAAACCGTTGGTCCCCATTGACTTCTATTGTATGGACCAACGGTTTTCGTTTACCACCATTCTTCAAAATATCAGTCATACAGGTTTGACCTGACAAGAGTGTGAGTAAATAATCACAGAATTTTCATTTCTGGGTGAATTATCCCTTTAAATGACTTGAAAATAACTAAATATGTTTTTGAATGCAAACAAATAAGGACAAATATCCAACATGTTGTTTTGAGCGCTGAGATCAGGTGAGCTCATATAAATTAAAGCTCTGATCTCTCATATGCTTCCAGGAGCCTTAAAGACGCGTTTTATTCGGCTGATGTTGTTTAAAGCGAGAGGGCGAAGTGCTATTCTTGGAGTTCCTTCATTCGACGGGGAATGATGGATTAAGAAAGCTTACAGGGGCAGCTGGGCAGTTTATGGCTCTTCATATAAGATTTCTGTCATTCTCAGTCAGTGACATGCATTAAAAGTGTTTTGTCTATTATTCAGCGCTTGAATTTGTCAATTAGTCCGTTGGTTTAAAGTCACATCTTTTAGCCCCGTCCGTCACTGAACGTCCGTCACTGAACTATAATCGGGCCTCAACCAGATTTTGCACGCAAGCAAGTCACATGCTGTTCATTCAGAAAGATTACGGTTTTATGCAATGTCAGTTCAAATATAGATAGACAACACGCATGTAAAAAATAGCACATCCGCTGCCGACGAATGGGATGATGTGTGTGTGGTCTGCAGAGAGAGCGGGATGATAATGTGTGATGTAGGCTGGATTTGCAGAGAGTGCTGCAAAGTGACGCATACAGCTGCTGGCCTTTGATTGGCTAAGAGGAAAGCCGAAGCCTCTGATTGGTGGAGGAAAAATGACACTGCATGTAGAAACAGAGACACGTACAAACACACGCACACACTACAGAAGAAGCATAAAGCCGGCTGCTACGTATCTGTCTGTCTTTTATTCCCTTTCATTTTCATTTTCTTTCTTTTCATTTTTCTCACTCATTCTAACGTGTGAAGAGCACTGTGTTTAGGGATTGATAACCACATTTAGACAATCAGGGTGGTTTCTGGGTAGGATTCTGCTGGTGTTTTGCATTGAACCTCTGGAGCTGTGATGTGCTGCCTCAGCTCAGACTTTTTAGTGCTGACACTGAACAGAGCAAATCACTTTATTTAACTCACTTTAACTCACACTGGATTCATTTACACTAAACAATAACTGCAGGATCTCTTTCTTTCTTTCTTTCTTTCTTTCTTTCTTTCTTTCCATTTCATGTCAGTGTGTTGTGTCAGCATGGCAAAAAGTGCACGTTTGTATTGTGAAACCAGAGCAGTATAAGTAAAAGCATGTGGGCAATTCCATGCAGATGTCAAAGCTCAAGTTTTCACCATTCAGTATTTGGTGGTTTAATAGCCAAGTGTCACTGTATACATTTCTTTGTTTGGTTGAACACAAAGAAAGATATTTGGACGAATGCTTGTAACCAAACAGTTCTTGGACCCCATTGACTACCATAGTAGGACAAATTACAATGGTAGTCAAAATAACTTTTTTGCTGTCCTACATTTTTCAAAATATCAAATTTTGTGTTCAACAGAACAAAAAAATGATAAAGTAATTTTTCTTGCTCTGGTAGTCAAAGGGGTCCAAGAACTGTTTGGTTACAAGCATTCGTCCAAATATCTTTCTTTGTGTTCAACCAAACAAAGAAATGTATACAGATCTGGAACAATTCAAAGGTAAGTAAATTATGACAGAATTTTTATTTTTGGGTGAACTGTTACTGCAAATAGAGTAGACAAGAAGCATTACGAAAATAATACTTATAATATATTCAAATATTCACAAATGTTGGTTTGCCTGTGTGGATCTCTGTAAGTGTTTGTGCATTTATGTTCTAACTAAATTCTTCACAGGATTAGAGGCGATTATGATATGAAGGGGGTCATTGTTTTTGTCCACTTTGGCTTTATTCAACATAGATTAACAAATGGAGCCCTGCTGAAAACAAAAACAGCTTAAACTAGCCTATTCCTTACTGGTCTTGACTGGTTTAAGCTGGCACCCAGTTAAGCCAAGCAAATTACCTCTCCAAATCCAACAAAGCTCAGATACTACTGAGCTGTTCTAAAAGAATGTATAACTTGATAGCACACATCTCTACAACGTCTATTTAATGTCTGCAAGGTTTTTTTTGAGTGTTTTGAGACAACTCCTGCCAGATGTCATAAAGACATTTAGAAGATACCTGTAAGTTGTTTATGATTTAGAATGTATGTAAAACTGCTTTTTCTAAGGCGTTTATCAGATGTTTTTACACAGCAGATGTTTTCCAGACCTTCAGCAGACATCTTACAGACATACTTGTGCTATCTGAGTATTGAAATGAAGTTTAAGGTTGCTGAATATACTTTTGTGTGTCTCACAGTATCAGGTAGGCCAGCTGTACTCAGTAGCAGAAGCCAGTAAGAATGAGACGGGTGGAGGAGAAGGTGTGGAGGTGTTGAAGAATGAACCCTATGAGAAGGATGGAGAGAAGGGACAGTACACACACAAAATCTATCACCTGCAGAGGTAATCACACTTACACACGCCCACAAATGCATAATAATAGAATGTGTTAGATACAGAAATTATTATTATTCCGTCATCATTCACTTCACGTTTAAGATGTTTTCAGTCCCTAGTCTCCATCTCATAACAATTTTTGCGTCTTCAGTAAAGTCCCCTCATTTGTGCGGATGCTTGCACCGGCGTCAGCACTCAACATTCACGAGAAAGCTTGGAACGCCTACCCATACTGCCGCACAGGTAACAAACACACATGCATTCTCTCACATCAGTACACAAAAGACGGGCTCGCAATGCTACACTGTAAAAAAAAAAAGTAATACAATTTTTTTTTAACATCCACGTAAAATGTATAGAACCCCTGAATTTTACTGATTTGTCTTACAGATATTTCATGTATTTTTGAAATACGGCCAAAAAAAGTAAAAATTACAGAAAAAAGAATGCAAATTTAACGGGGAAAACAGAATTTTACAGATTATTTCTGGCGCCCCAGCTGCCAGAAAATCTCAGTTTTTATTAACAAGATTTTTTTTACAGTTTACTTTTATTTTGAAAATGTAAAGAAAATGGGGAAAACTAGGCCCTATTTATTATGTTGCCTTATATCCTGTAATTTTACAGGAAGAAAAATCTTTTACCAAATTTTTCTATAAAAATTTAAATCCTTCTCATGGCCTGTGTGATGTTTCCGGTTTCTCTCTTATTATAATTTCTGCTTTACTGTATCTGTTTCTCTTTGCTTCTATCGTTCTCTCTGTCACTGCGTTTGAGGGTGCTGAATAATTCACAGTTTGAGTCGAGCAGGAGTGGAGTTACTGCACAGAAAACTCAGATTATACCAGCACTTTCATATTTATTCTCCAGATGGAAGATTCCTAATTTGCTTAAGTCTGATTTACTGAAATGTTCATATATCAGGCATCAGCTGCTGTAAAATATGGATATAATGAAAGCGTTTTACTTCAAAACATCAAGTTGTTCAGAGATACAGTAACATTGTTGTATTGCATCAGGGTTGCTCCGGTAAAGACCCAAAAGTTCCAAAGCCTTTACATTTCCAGAAGAGGTCTGAAAAATCATATCTTACACTGTTTAAAAAGTCAATATATTGGCTATAAAACAAATTAATTTTTTTTAGTTTGCACTAACACTTTTAAAAATAAAGGTGCTTTACGATGCCATAGAATAACTTTTTTTTTCTACTTGTAACATCTGAAGAAGCTTTCTGTTTCACAAAAGGTTCTTTGTTGAAAAAAGCTTCTTCAGAATATAAAAAGGTAAGTAACTTTGTGGAACCAAAAATGGTTCCTCTATATGGCATCACTGTGAAGAACCTTTTAAGCACCTTTATTTTTAAAAGTGCATTACACCTTGTAAAAGTAAGAAGTAGGCCTATTAAATGCTAAATAGATGATCTCATATATCCTGTGGCTGTCTGGTATAAAATTACAAAAAACAACAACAACCAAAGCCTTTAAGCTATTTACAAAGTTTCAGTAGGACATGTCAAGACAGTTCAGAGACAATTTATCATAAGTTGTGATGTATTCTTAAACTGATATTTTTGTTAAGTATCTAATTTATAATATCTCTCTTTTTCCTGCCTGTGTCACATCACCCTTCAGTAATCACGGTAAGTACAACTCACCTATAAACATGAGGATGTACAGCACAAGTACACACAAACACAGATACGCACGCACTCACGCACACACTCACTCACGCACGCACACACTCACACACGCACGCACGCACGCACACACGCACACACACACACACTGTCTGAATGTAACGGGAGACAGTAACGTTACCCGCAGTGAAAGAAGAGAGCAGAAATATGTGTCAGTCTACTATTGCGGTTTATCAGTTTGTCTTATTGACATCTGTGTTTTAGAATGAGTACATGAAAGAAAACTTCCTCATCAAGATTGAGACGTGGCACAAGCCTGACATGGGACAGCAGGACAATGTAAGTGATATCATCATTTTGTAGGACAAAATCTACATTTACATTTGGCAGATATTTTAAGCGTCTTAAAACATTGTATTCAAGCTATAATATGTTTTTTTTATCATTATGTGTGTTGCTCAGGATTCAAACCCATAGACTTTGCTGCTAATGCAATGCTTTGTCAATCAAATCACAAAAATAAATCTGCCAGTACCAGATTTTGGCAAAAGTACCAGATTGGTCAAATATTTAAAATAATTTAAAAAAAAGTGTTCTTTGTCACTTCACTAAAAATACATGACTAATAGTTTCACTAGACGCACACGCCTGGCCTGAAGTTAACTTCTGGTCTGTGTAGTGGCTAATAATATAACTATTTATATTTCATTTCATTTATATTCATATTTTACTGTATAATAATTGTATTAAAAACATTTTGTTAACTTTGTCATATTTAAGTTTAACCAAGTAACAGTTCTAGTAAACCAAAATAATACTGGCTAGACATACTTTTAACTTGCTAGCTAATGTCATTTACTTGTTATTTCTTTTGCTTGTTATCAGAAATAATCTGCAGGGACTTTATTGGATATGTAAAGGAAGTTAAGTTTGGGCCACAAAAGCGTGCATGCACAGTAACGTTTGTTTATGTTGTTGTTGTCTATAAAGCGTAACAAAATTTGTGACGCAGACCTTTGTCTCCTTTGTAAAAAAAAAAGCACACAAGATGCTCTGATCTATTCGATTCAATTCATGCTGCTATAATATGAAACGTCAGCAAAATAAAAGCATTATCCACAGTGGTCTCAGGAGCCCTTTTAAGGCCTTACTCATTTATTTTCTATTTTATTCTTGTTGTTTAATATGTAAAGGTTCATGGTCTAGACCCAGACACCTGGAAAAAGGTGGATGTTGTGTACATAGACATTGCAGACCGGCGTCAGGTAGAGCCAAAGGTGAGAAGTTCAACACTCTTCACAGGAATTACACCTCACCTGCTAGATGTACACATTTATTTAAGGGATATTTGGTTACCATGGAAACCATGTGTGATCCGAGTTCTCTCTCTGTAGGACTACAAACCAGAAGAAGACCCCAGTAAGTTCAAGTCTGTAAAGACTGGGAGGGGGCCGCTCGGACCTGATTGGAAGGTGGGAGGCAAACATGTCTACTAATATAAACTGCTGTATAATAATAAGATTTACAGTAATCTTGGGAAATAAGTGCTTAATAGAGTTCAATTGTGTCCGTGTAGAAAGAACTTCCCAAAAAGACAGACTGTCCACACATGTGTGCCTATAAACTGGTTACTGTTAAGTTCAAGTGGTGGGGACTGCAAAACAAAGTGGAAAACTTCATTCAAAAGGTCAGTGTGATTGAAATGAATAAAAATGCAGTAAATACAATAGTACCTTGCATTTTAACTCATGTTTACATGTGACATGTAAAACCGATTGCGGGTTCACATTCTCGCATCAAAACATGCAAAATCCTTCTTCGTAAATGAAAAAATGTTTTTGTAATACATTGTCTGTCTCCAAACAGCAAGAGAAGCGCTTGTTCACTAATTTCCACCGGCAGCTGTTCTGCTGGATTGATAGATGGATCGAGCTAAACATGGAGGACATCCGCAGAATGGAGGAGGAGACAAGGAAGGAGCTGGATGAGGTCTGATGGCATTATGTGTCAATGCTAATGGTGATTTATTGATCACTCATCTTTTTTTTTGCCAAATACCTAACAAAATACCAATGGGTAGTTTTGTAGAGGCTTTTTTACATAAGACAATAGACAGTTCAGCTTTTCTGAGTCATTGCTTATGTCCCGTTGTCGGGCATGTAAAGGGTACGTCACCTTCTGGCAGTAGTTTCCCTTCGCACAATTATGCACAATGAGTGAGATGAATAATTGAATGCGGCTCATAATGAGGTCCGAGCGCTGTGTAAACAAAAGGGGCAGCAGTACAGAGTGGGTCACAGTCTGCTTCTCAGGTGCTGCTCGGGGACTGAATGATGTCATAACGTGTTGGAATCATACCAAAATCCCTAGACTTTTCCCTGGACCTCTCCCTTAGAGGAAGATGGGCATGTGGGGCACTCTCAGACTCCCAACACATTTCAGCTTTGTTTAGTTTTACTTAATTCAAATGTTTTTATTATAGTAAATAATAAAAGAAAGGATGACATGTTTACAAAGAACTTTCACTTTTTTATGTGTTTGTCTTTTATTATATTTAACAGTGATTTCTGTCATTATGGTCCTGTTGTTTTTTGCATTAGATGCAGTCATTAACAGTTTTGCTTTTTCTTTTGCTCTGCTGCTTTAGATGAGAGTGAAGGATCCAGTAAAAGGGATGGTGGCGCTTGAGGACTGATGATGCCCTGTGGTGCTGGATGCTGCCATTCATAATGGTAATTCACAAACTTTGGCGCCACCTAAAGGCATTTATTCAGAACATCAATCGAGAGTTGAAAAATACATATTACAATATTATCACAATTATAGGTTGAGATACACTGCAAAAAATCTTACTAAGCATTTTTGTCTTGTTTTCTAGTAAAAATATCTAAAACTTCTTAAATCAAGATACATTTTCTTGACAAGAAAACATTTTCTAACCCCATTGGCAGATTTTTTGTTGTTGCTTGTTTTAATCATATATTTGCCTTATTCTTATATTTTCTTTTATAAAACAAGATTAAATATCTAATGTCATTTTTCTTAGAAGTTTAAGATATTTTGACTAGAAAAAAGACAAAACTGCATGTTAAGAATGTCATTTTGTTTTTTGCAGTGTACTGGATTTTAAGCATGATATTTATAGTAAGCAATGTAGATGTTTGCGGCTTTAAAATAAGTCATTTCAGTTGCTGAAAACCTATTTCGATGATTTGAAGTAATTTAATGATTTAAAAATGTAAAATAGTAAGTTGAAATGACTTGTTTTATTTACAGTGCATGGTGATCCTGAAAGACCTCGGTTACTACCCTTTATTAACCTAAAAACACATTGTTTTATTGTAGTTAAAGTGTAGTGACCATGTTTTTGGCAGAATGATTACTATAGTAAAGCCATGGTTACATTTTGTAAGGGTGCTATTTAAAACAGAAATTATTTTAACATATTATAATGTTATCTGTATTATATTATACTTGTTATATGTTTTCCTTATCTCCCCTCTCTTTCATGTCCACTATACCCATATCTCAGATCAGACCTGAACTACTGGAGACCAGCAGCATCAAACCCCCCTCAATCGGAGCAAAACACATGTTTTTAACGTAAAGTCCTTTATCCAGCCCTCTGTGCGACCTGTTCATCCTGAGCATTCTTCCTTTCCAATGGAGCAAATCGACTAATTCAATAGGCTGTTAAACCTGGTTAAAAGTTACGCCCAAGTTGTGAAGTCTCCCAATGTAAACCAATGCAGGGGCAAATAGCCAGAGAAACTGTCAGATCATTACTTGAATGTCTGGCACTAAACGTTTTTGTTAATATTAAGCAGAAAATATTTGTGTGTACATATATCTATTGGCAGTTGAGTTCTTGTGACAGGTGTACAAACAGGGTTTTTAAGTGATTGTCCTTTTGAAGTTTTTCAGTGTCTGTTTTTGTGGACCAAGCCGTTTATGTGTTTTGCTTTAATCTTGTAGTGATTTGTTTTTGTTGCTGTATGGTTTCATTTCATTCTACCCTTTATTATTTTTTTATTTGTCGGGTCTTTTTAACCTATCAGCCTTTTAAGTGTGTAAATTCAGCATCCCTTGACCCCTGTTACATGCATTATGAACTCATTCAACCGAAAGCTGCTTGGTCATGTTAAAAGCGGAAGTGGTTCATTCTCAACTCTATCAAACAGTATCAGACACATGTGAAATAAGCTGAAGTTTAAAGTATTAATTGTTTATTCATCAAGTATGTATGCATCATTATTGTTGATGCCGGTTTTAATGGTCCTCTCTTGTGTTCCATCATTTCTGTGATTTCGACTTTTTTGTATTAGAGGACAGATATAGCTGTCCCTTCCTCCGCTGTTTTTGTTTTGCACACTGACTTGTTCACACATTTATTTTGGTGCTCAAAGAAGGCATTTTACACTATTCGCATATTTTGAACCTAAACATATTATCTTCCCATTTTATAACCCGTCCTGAGGATAAACAAAACATTTATCCAGATATTAGCAATAATACCTCTCTTTCATTTCACCAAACGTCGTGTGAGATTGTGACTTTGGGATTATATAGTCCACCCCTTCTCAGAATGTTGTGTCAATAGGACGCAGATATACTCTAACTTCCAATTGTTCCTAGTTTTATTAATATTGACTTGGTTAGAGGGACGACGAAATGGGTCGAGTGTGGGTTTTTAAATCAGTCTTTTCTCAGTCACGTGATGTGCGTATGGATGTGCGTGCGTGTTTGAAGTTTAATGTGTTTCTTCTTTTTGCGTGAGGGACATCCGACATGTCAGATTGGAGGTTTAAACCCCTGTGTTTTTCTCAGCAATGCTCAGGACCCATGATATGCAGTAAAAAATCACCTAAATTCACAGAGAAAGAGTTAAATTTAGGCTACTTGTGTAAATATCATGAGGTTAAATTGAATTCTCGGGAAGTGAATGCAGGTTCTGTGGTGTAGATCGAGCTGTTTCTTCCTCTAACATCATTACCATAACACATCTTTCAGCAATACACCAGAACTGCGTTGGTCCTGAGTTTAATCTAGGTGATGTATGGATGTATGTATTGAATTGTATATAGTATATAAATAAATGTAGATGAACACATAAATATATATAATAAATATAAAACTTTATTCATATAGTTCAGACTTTCCTGCCAGACTATCAGCACATCCTCCCAGCCACAGTAAATATGTCTAGCGGTCAGAAATGGCTGGATGTTGTCTGTGGGTGAGGTACATCTGGTTTGACTTCATTTGTTAGAAATGTGGCTTTTGGTTGATGAGACGTACCAGTAAATTATGGTTTAAGGAATTCTGCTGCCTCCTCTTGATAATAAACAAGACTTGAAATGTCAATATAAGACCTCAGATAGTCTCCGCCCATCACTGTCGCTAGCCCCGCCCCTCGTTCTTGATCGCTCCTCTTTGGCAGGATGGTGTCTAAATATGTTTTCATCCCTTGATTGTTGTTGTATTTTTGCTGTGAGCCGTAGAAATCTGTCACTTTTAAATTCCTTTCCAACATGACACTGTGAGCAAAGCCAAGTTTATGATCTTTCAAAGCCCTTTTGAGGGTTTTGTTTTAGAAAAGAGCTCTTATGCTCATACATGAGACTGGTGGGCAGTTCTTCCCTCAGAAGAAGAAATTTAGACACATAAACTTGTTTGGCATCACCATCCACATAAACTGCTCAGTTTGTGTTACATTACAGATTCACGATTTTGTTGTCAGAATTAAAAATCCAATGATTCCAAAAATACGAAATAAATCTATTTATGAATTTATGATTTCCCTCACCCGTACCTCTGTCATGTCATCTGTTTATTATTTCTTTTAATGTGAATTTGTGCCTTTTGTCATCTTATCTTCCAATAAAACTACATTGGAGATGTGAAAAAAGAAATAAACTTTTAAAAGTATTGTTTACTATATTTTTGATGTTTTTTTTTAAGTGACCTATTTTTTTTTTTTTTTTGTCAGATATGGTGACCCATACCCGAAATGTGACCTCTGCATTTAACCCAACCAGTGAATAGTGAACACACACACTTTAAGTTGTGAACACACATACACCGGGGCAGTGGGCAGCTAACACTGCAGCGCCCGGGGAGCAAACGGGGGTAAGGTGCCTTGCTCAAGGACACGTCAGTTGTTACCTGCCGGTACTGAGAATCGAAGCGGCAACCTTCTGGTTACGAGTCCGACTCTCTAACCATTAGGCCACAACTGCCCCACAAGGGGGGGTATTCAGATGTGTATATTGATGTTTGGGGGGGTGGGTGCGGGGGGGGATGGGGTTCACCCCATACACTTTCCTCTGTGAAACCTCCAATCTAATCAGGATTTAAACAGATGAAGCAGATTAAACTAAACCCATGCTTATAAGTCCTTCGGCAAGGCTTATGTGCTTGGTTCAGATATTTCGGGTTTAAATTGATCAGTTATGGGCACAGTTCAAAGGTTTTTCTCTTGACCATACAAACCTTTTGATCTGTATATGCTTAAATGTCTGAAATTAGTTTCACAGACAAACACATACTTGTGCAAATATGTTTTTAAATGGGTGTCTCTCACTAAATAATGCAAATAAGAGTCAACACTGTAAAAAAATCCATCAGCTTACAATGACAGAAATATACAGTAAAATAAAAATAAATTCTGTAAAATTACAGGATATATAATAAATCGTTTACCCCATTTTTCTTGTAAATTTGGTGTCTTTGTATTTTTTTTGTAAATGTGTAAAAAAAATCTGTAAAAAACCTCAGAAAATTCTGTTTTTTTATTTTTTTTGTGGAAAATCTGTAAAAAAAAAACTCTGTCAGGGGTTTCGTGGCCATTTAAAAAAATAAATATAGGCCTAAATTTACTATTCAAGAAGTTCTCATTAAAATCAGCTCTAAAAGATAACTACAACTTTATGGCTCAGTTTCACAGACAGGGCTTATCTTAAACCAGGACTAGGCTTTAGTTAAATTAGAATATTTAAGTCACTTTTATAAAAATGCTTTAGTAAATAACATTACTGGTGAGGATCTTGAGACAAATCAATGTCATTGACATATTTTAAGATGTATCACTGCAAGTTATTTTAAGTAAAGACAACTCAGACTAGCATTTTAGTCTGGGATTAGAAACGGGCATGTCTATGAAACAGGGCCTAAGATTTTTAGTTTTATGTTGACGAAATCCACAAAGCCAAGATTATTTCTTTGTGGCATTTTAAACCATGGTGTAAGTGTCCGTGAGAATCATGTTAATGGCTCTTCTGTTTTTAATTTGATATCAAGTACAATCAGGCTTTTGTGCATCAGCTTAAGACACATTTTATAGAATATTGTCAAACTATGAAATTAATATAAATTCATAATGCCCAAACATGAATATAGCG
Source organism: Oreonectes daqikongensis (assembly GCA_026939265.1). Classification (NCBI taxonomy): domain Eukaryota; kingdom Metazoa; phylum Chordata; class Actinopteri; order Cypriniformes; family Nemacheilidae; genus Oreonectes; species Oreonectes daqikongensis. The sequence goes on along the minus strand of JAOTQM010000043.1, from coordinate 3,462,265 downwards.
CACAGAAAAGGCTAAGAGTGTAAATTCATTGTATATTGCACGCACGCACGCAATACGATATGAAAGAATAACGCGCTGTGTCTTTAAGAACTTTCTGTGGATTGTAAAGGCAGCGGGGCAACAGCGGACAGTAAACCCCAATAGCCTACAACCTCTCACCCTGCGCACTACGCACCTGTTAAGTGCGGAAACCATTTAAAAACACGCAGAATCGGAGTACAATACTGAGACTGAAGGTAAGACATTTATACCGACTGTTAAAATCTCTGTCAGGGATGATGGTCGTTAGTGTTGAGTTGGATGGTTTTGCCAGAGAAGCGAAGTGTCATTCATGGAAAACTATTCATGGTTCAAAGTGTTCGGGGAATGATATGGGAGTTTTTTTTAACATGATGTTTTTGTACGCGTTGTTCCGCAGGTTCGAGTATGAGCGCGCAGAATGATCGCTGTAGTTACAGACTTCAGTCTCACAGGTAACGTTAGGCTAAACACATCTCTGATCAAATTGAACTTGAACCTAATGCATTTCTCTACTGCAAAATAACGCGTGAAGAGGATGAGAAAGAGGAGGGGAGAAAAGTGAGATGGAGAGAACGTAAAAATAAGAAATGCGAGTTTGAAGCGGGATGAGAGGAATATAAAATGTATACAAAACGAATTGATGTATTGGGCCCTGTTGGGGTGTCTTTAAAGGGATAGTTCACCCAAAAATGAAATTTCTGCCATGAATTACTCACTCTAGTTGTTCCAAACCTGTATACATGTCTTTGAACACAGAGAAAGATATTCGGACGAATGCATGTAACCAAACAGTTCTTAGACCCCATTGATTATTGTTATAAAGTAATTTTTTCCTGTGGTAGTCAATGGGGTCCAAGAACTGTTGAGTTATAAGTTATAGTATAGTAAAAATGCATTACATTGGTAGAGTAATGAAACCGTATAACATCTTAAACAGACTTTCTCAATATTTCCTACTTAAACTATTATCTTGCCAGTTAAAATGCATTACTTTCTAAATTTTTATTGCATGTAATCAAATTGTGTCTCTCTGAAGAATTTAAGCATTTACAAAACTGTTTGCTTTGTCCTAGTCTCTCTCTCTCTCTCTCTCTCTCTCTCTCTCTCTCTCTCTCTCTCTCTCTCTCTCTCTCTGAATGCTTCCTTGCCCCCTAAGAATTTGAATGTGACAGTATTACAGAGCAATGAATATTTGGGGATCTTGACATTAAAAAGTAAAGTTTGACACTGAGTTCTAGTAAAGTAAAACTTAAGTGAACCATGCTAAAATCTTAATGGAAAATGACATTTTATGTAAATACGGATCAGACAGGTGACCTATTTGTTTCATAAAGATTTAAGAGAGCTTAATTTCAAAATCACAAACAAAATAAAAGCACAAATCTGATTATTCACAACAGTTGTGTTGTTTTACACTGGTAAAGCTCTCCTAAACACTGTAGTGTATTGTTTAACAAAGACGCAAGAATGCTTGATTACCAAAGTTGGCTTTATCCTTCTCATATGTCGGCACTTTTCCACATCTTTACAAAAACTAAGCTTTTTTCCGTGTCGAGTTAAATGAATAATTATATTGTCAAAATCCAATGCTTCCAGAAACCGGATTACATCTGTGGACTTCATCACTCGGGTTTCTAACAATATACACAGTGACTGAGAGATCAGGACTGTTAACTATTTCTGATTTGTACTCCTGACCTGTTTCACGTGGATGCAGGTTAGTTTCTAATCCCAAAAACACTCCATAATTCACTTCTTTACTCCAACTCATCCAGTTTGCCACTCACAACGGCGTAAGGGACGCAATGAGAACAACCAGCAAATCAAAATAAAGGATCGTCCTACAAAAACTGAGTAGTCAAGTTTTTATTTACTAAAAAGTCAAGGAAGATGTGAACTTTTTTCTTGGACTCTTACTCTTTTGAAACTCCAGGGATATCATTTTTTGCTTTACGTTGGAAAATTGAAAAATTTACTGCCACTTTAAAAAATCAGCATCTCACACTGGACATCCGAACTGGACATCCGAACAGAAGTCGTATATATTTTCTCAGGAGTAAACTAGTACAGCGTGTTAATGAAGTCCATCAGCTAAGTTTTGGGCAAACGGCAGTAAGATGTGTGAGGTGTTGGACATACCGCGTGCTCGCTCAGACAGCACATCCAGCACATCCAGCACTGCATCTCGGTCTACTTCAGGACGAATGATACTACGCCAGCGGATCGCTCAGCTGCTCACCTGCCTGGAAGATCTCAGCTCAGACGATGAAGCCAATGAGGAAGTGTCCCGCACGCTGGATGAAGCTTTTCATCTCTGTGGGAGATACACAAACAAAGAGTCTTTCAGGTGTCTGAAAGCACAGGCATGAAAATCCTCAACATCTGATTTTCTTCCTCTGTATCTTTCAATTTTTTTTATCAGGGGCCATTTGTTTTGATGATTAACATTATCACTGAATATCACAGTTTCATACAGATTGTCCCATGATTTGAGATTTTTCGGTTGGTGATGCATTCATTTTGTAGAGTTTGTAGACACATAGTCACAAAACGATTTGCTGAAAGTATAAAGATGTTAAAAAAATGTTCAAAGCTATTAATGAATAACTTAAACGTGCATCACATTAAAATCTTTGTTGATATTGGAGCTGTATAATATAATGCAATATTGTACATATATTTGAAAAAAGTGTTAATTGTTATGTTTAATCTTTTGCATTATTATGTGCCATTTCTGTAGTAGTTCAGCTAAAAATTAAAATTCTATCATCGTTTATTTACCCTCATGTCTTTCAAAACCTGTATATAACTCTTTCTTCTGTGGAACACGAAAGAAGATATTTTGAGAAATACAATGGGGTCAATATTGTGTGATAACCAACATTCTTCAAAATATCTTCTTTTGTGTTCTGCAGAAGAAAGAAAGTCATACAGGTTTGGAATAACATGTAGGTGAGTAAATAATGATTTTTTGAGTGAACTATCCCTTATGTTGTGCTGGAATAATAAAGTGTGAAATTTGTAATCTTGGCCTCCCAGCAAATTCTCACTTGCCGTTTTAACTAGTTTTTTATTCTTTCACACAGCTACTATGACTATATGGAATAAATGTGAATTCAATTTGATTTATTCACCCATGCTTATCTGTTTCTGTCCTCTTCTTTTGTTAAGACTGCACATGGTCACATGGAATGTTGGCACGGCCGAGCCGCCAGCTGATGTGAGGTCATTACTGCAGCTCGACTCGCACCCGACCGCTGACCTCTGTGTGGTTGGGTGAGTTACTGTCACCTGATAGTCACTACCTGTTTAAAATCATTACAAGTGAAGTGTTTTTAAACATTCAAAAACAGATAGTCCAAATTATTAGAAACACTGAAACCAACTAAATAAAAAATACTTTCCTGTAGCTCAGTGGTTAGTGGGTCATGGGTTCGATCCCAGGGGTGGCACATACAGGAAAAAAATGTATATTATAATGCAATGTAAGTTGCTTTGGATAAAAGCATCTGACAAATGCATAAATGTAATGTAAATGTAGAATAAAACTATAAAGAAAATATACTAACAAAAGCTAAAGAACACTGGGAAACTATATATATATAACACTGGGAGTCCATCATTTCAGTGTAAAAGCTGACAAAACTAAACTGAAAGGAGAACTAAAACATCAATCTTACAGCTATGATTTAGAGTTTGTCATGTGACCGAATGTAAGCAGATGTGTTTGTGTTGCAGGCTACAGGAAGTGTATGCCGCTCCGGTCAGGTATGTATCTGACTTCATATATGAGGATTCATGGAGTCGCCTTCTCATGGACACACTGGCACCAAACGGTTATGTTAAGGTATGGCTGTATAACTAAATGAATTTGTTAACATGGCAGATTGAGTTCAGAAAGAGTGGAAGTGTTTGTAAATATGTTGCAACAGCTACAATAGAGAACCAGACATCAGGATGAACTGTCTTCTCATTAAACCTGTTAAGCTTCATTGTTCAACGCAGGCCAATGAAAACACTGGAGGCTTTGTTTCACACCAGCCTATTTATATAACACAACCACAGATTTAATCCGTGCCCCCCATTCTGCCTAATTAGCTCGGAGTTTAAAAACATTCATAAACATTTCAGGAATTTCCAGTTGCTCACAAACAAAGATTTGTGTATTTTGATTTTAATAACCATTGACAACTGTGATGTATTTTCTTGAAATGCTTGTTATTTATTTAAATAAAATAATGATAGCAAGCACAGTTTATCTTTGCTGTTCTCAGGTGACATCGGTGAGGATGCAGGGCTTGCTGTTGATATTGTTTGCAAAGCATGTCCACCTTCCTTTCATCAGAGATATTCAAAGTACATACACCCGCACAGGACTGTTTGGATACTGGGTATGGGACGGTGTTTACATTCTGAAACTTGCAGACACTATGAATCTGAATTTTTCATATTGATTTAATTTCGTGTTTGAAGAAACAACAACCCCAAAGCAAAGAAAATATATTTTCTTATATATATTAACTGTAAATTATGTATATTAAATCATTTAATATACAAAAAAATAAGAGACCATTCCAAATTTCTAGATGTATTGTGGTCATTCCAGTCCAGTTTCTGTTGAATTTCAACAAAATCAAACCTCAGGAGTTACAAAGTCATCCAACAGCAATGTGAAAGACTGACAGCATGACAAGACACATGAAAACTGTGATAAAGTTATCACATACAAAAAAAATCCCAAAATACATGTACAAATATTACTGTTGTATTGATTAAAAGTGAATATGAAGTTGTTTCATTTGCAGTATTTGAGGTCTGAAAAAAATGGTTTCTCCAGATTTCAGTTTCTGCAAATAAATGCAAATAGAAACAATATTTTTAATTGGAATTTGGGAAAAATATTCCTAGTTCACAGAATAAAACTAAAATAATAATTTTACCTAAACACATACCTATACATTGTAAATTTAAAAATACTAAAAGTGGTTTTTGAAATTGTCTCCTAATTTTTTTAAATATTTGATTTTGAAAATATAAGAATACTACATTGTAATTATATTACTATATTTCAATATCTTGATAAATAATACATACAGAATGGTCACTTTTCATATATTAAAAATATAAGCTCTCCAATATGGAAATGTATTATTTAATATATTGCATTATATTTTCATATATTTTTGATTCATTAGTTCTCATAAACATGTCCAACCCTACAAAAAAAGCAGGGTAAATTAAGGTAAAATGATACACTTTTTTTTACATTGAGAACTGTCAAAATTTTCCCTTTTTATTTAGAGAGAAGACTGATGAAGAGACTTACAAACAGTACAGTAATAACCATATTTCATAGACTTTCATAAAATATTTTTGTTTTTTCTCCTCAGGGAAATAAAGGTGGTGTCTCGGTGCGTTTCTCATTCTACGGTCACATGCTGTGTTTTCTGAACTGTCATCTGGCTGCTCATATGAACTACGCCCTTCAACGCATGGATGAGTTTGAATACATACTGGACACGCAAGATTTTGATATTTACAACACGCCGCATGTGCTCGACCACAAGTCAGTACAAACTCCTGACTTAGATGCAGATCTGCTTCAATTATGCATACAATGTGGTCCTCATATTTTTCTGTTTCCTTACTGTTTGGCCGTCTTCTAGGGTGGTCTTCTGGTTTGGTGATCTGAACTTCCGTATTGCTGATCACGGGATGCACTTCCTCCGATCCTCGATCAACAACGGGCGCTTTAATCTGCTGTGGGGGAAAGATCAGGTCAGACAAACAGGCAACATTTTTTGTGGAACTTTATGCTGCCATTGTTCTCCCTGAAAGAAGAGATTTTATATCTCAAGAGGATTTATAAATCAATTTAAATAATTGTATGTTATCACACAGACAAGCTTCAGAAGTAAAGCCTATTCTATTCTTTTCTATTCATGCTCTTAGTTGACAATGATGAAGAAGAATGAACCGATCCTTCAAGAGTTTGTAGAAGGACCATTGAGCTTCAAGCCCACATATAAATTTGACCGTTTTTCTGAGGCATACGATACAAGGTACATCAACACATCTCATACAAACTAAAAACAATACAAACACACTATTCATTCTGCATGAATGTAGTCAGATCACCACTTTATGACAACCTAGACATTTTCCTTGAGTGATCATTCTTTCTTTACACAGAGCGCAGAGGACGTGGTTTGGCTTTACGTAAGATAGAAACAAACAGTGTTTGTTGCATGGTTCTTTTGTCTACCTTCACGACTGTTACCCAGAATTCCTTTCACAGAGCACTCACCATCACAAAAGCCAGCACATAACCCCTCCCATGTCCAGTGAACATTTTAGTCATATTTATACAAATGTCCAAAAAAGCAGACATATCTATATGCATAGTAAAATAGGTTTGAGTTGTGTTTTACTGTGTCTGTAATGTTACAGTCGTTTTTATCTTTAACAGGACGAGAGATTGTTTCCCTGTAATAGGACGGTCTGAAATGCAGAGGTCATGGGTTTGAATCCAAGGGAAATACAATACTGACATAATGTATAGCTTTTCAATAATGAAGTGTTCCTTTAACTCAGGATCACTGTTCGAAGTGCAAGGCCAATAAACCTTAGGCTGATCTCATGTGCCAGAGGAAGAGTGTAGTATAGATCGACTATACCTATTTCCTCTTCCATCCATCCACCCCGTCTATCAGACCCTTCCCCTTTAACATGACCACACACAGTTATTTAATAACACAAAAGCTGTCAGTGTGTCAGTAGGTGTGGAAAAGCTTTCTTCGAGAGCTGTCACACAGCATGTTACCGATCACTGCATGTCACCGTCTGCTTTCCTGCATGTAGAATGCACGTCTCTCTGTGATATGCTGCTGCTTGATGAATTTTCTTATTGTTTTCTGTTTTTAGTGTCAGATCAAATTATATCCATACTTTGATCTGTATCTTCAGTATACACAGAATTACATATAATAATTCATATTAAACTTCAATTTTTGAAAGAAGGTGCTGTGCAGATCACAATACGGAGCACCCACATGACAACAATGTAGCATACTGTTATTTGAAACATACTATTTTATAGATTTTTAATTTTTAATTTTAGGCTATATATAAGATATCACAATATACAGTGAGAAAAGTTTTAAACTTGCTTAAAATAAGGATACATTTTTCTTGCATTTTGGCTCAACATTCAGCGGCAAGAAGCGAAAGCCGGCCTGGACAGATCGGATCTTGTGGAGAATAAAGCCCAAAGCTTGTGAGAATGATGAGAGCGGATCAATAGCATCGTCAGCAGATGATGATGATGATGAATACCTGGTTAAAGTGATTCAGGACATGTATACCTGTGATGTCTCATATGGGATCAGTGACCACAAACCCGTCATCGGGACCTTCCGTCTGGAGGTAAGAATCATGCCTAAACACAACAAGCATATCAATATTTTGCTTTATTTCAAACAGCATGTTGAAATGTTTGTCCAATTTTGTCAACCTTAAAGCCAAAACTTCATCATTTTGAGTGCTTGTTAATCTACTTCTTTCATGACTATTTAATCAGTTGAGCGTGAATTATTTTAGGTCTACAAATCAATTACATCAAAAGATGTTCATAAAACAATATTGATTTGAATGTAGATGAGAAAGAAGGTGGACACACCTCTGGTCACAATGACCGCAGAGGGACTCTGGAGCGCAGATGAAGACGCCACTCTCACCTACACCATCCTGGAAACCTTTGAAGCCTCAACGTGGGACTGGATTGGACTTTACAAGGTGTGTGTGTTTGAGACAGAGAATGGTTGATGGATAAACAAAACCATTGAAAGAGACAAAAAGGAGATGGGTATCATGAAGCAGGTCACTAACCAGAGGTGATTTATATCTTTGCGAGCAGATCGGCTTCAGAAGTGCCTCGGATTACATCACCTTCGCCTGGGTCAAAGATGATGAAGTGGCTGCCAATGGGGAAGTTGTGACGGTACGGCGGACTAATATTTTCTCCACTGATTAAGTGTTGCTGATGATACTGATGTTAACAGACGTTAATAGCGTTGATGTTGAGGCAGTGTACATTGACTTCCTGGAGAACAAGGAATTTTACATTTAAGTCCTGGAAAAATCATGAACGTAATATCGTGAGTTTGATTGTCAATTTACTTTATGTATGCTCACCTCATGTATTATTGGCAAGTTGGCATAGTTATTGCATCTACCTGTTGATCATTCATGACTTCTTGGTCAATATGACATGACTGATGTTTTCTCTTTCAGGTCATTGTTAGTAAGGATGAGCTCCCCCTGCTGGCAGGGGACTATGTGCTTGGATACTACAGCAGCAACACGCAGAGCCTTATTGCTTTAAGTCCGACTTTCCAGGTGGATTTCCCCTCTCTCTCCTCTCTTCCCCACACATGCATCAGTAAACATGAAGCTCTTGACTCACCTGCTTTGTTTTCCTGCTCCAGATTCTACAGTCCGAGCGAGCTATGATGGAGGGCCTGATTCCTGAGAACATCAATGGATTTGAAAAGTAACTCCGTATTTGCTGACCTGACATTAGAACATGAGATCTGGAATCAGCTTTCAGTTTAATTTTTTTACTTATAAATGACACTTATAAGTGAAACAGCTGTTTATCTTTCAGGTTTCTCTCTCCTCAAATTGCTGAACTATGTTGAATCTGTATTAATGGATCCTGAATAACTGTGAACCTACATTTATATATCGTCGCTGTCCTTCCAAAACCTTGGATGTCCAAATTTTCCAGGAAATTAAAAAGAAACTTTTTAAATGATTTAATACTGTGTTGTCAAAGTTGACAAGCACTTTCTAATGCTTTTTATTGTTTAGCTATTTGGAAAACTCAGAAAAATGTAAAGGGTGAATAATAATAATGATTTAAAAGAAATAAAAATAACAAAATATGGAGATATGAGGTTTCAGAAGGACAGCAGTGGCATTAGTTTGAGATTACCAAAGTTTGTTTAGTCTTAGGGTTTCCCTATCAGAATGGTTTAGATAAGGTGAGGTTGTGGTAAATCCAATACTGTACTCTATAGTACTGTTAATATGATACATTTATTCTATAATACTAATAAATTAGAAAGATGCAGTTTATCATCACAGAATTATTTTACACTAACTCCTGATAAATAAACATTTTACAAAGGAGTTATTTTAAATATCAGACCTGCCCAGAATCATGCGTTTTGCCATTTCAGTATTAATCACTTGTCAACTTTAGTGTAACTGTACTCAGATTTGACCCCTTATAATGTACTTTAAAAATATTTTACTTATGCCTGAATATTTAATTAACTTAACATTGCCCTCAAGGTTCCTGTTCTTTACGCCAGGGGGCGCTGTTCACCTTCTTATTCACTTGTTTGTAACGTGTAAGGTTTCAATAGTCAGAGATATGCACACAAGAGTATTACAGCACCTAACAGCGTACGGTACTCGGCATGGCAGATATTGTGTGGTTTTCCCTCTAGGAGCATTTTAATGGATAATTATAGCTATAAATCAGTCTGGAAAGCTCTAGTAGGAGGTCACACCATGTCCAAACCAGAACAAAGAACACAATGTGATCATGAGCTATAAAACAATGCCACTGGAACTACTCATTCTTGTGCAGACAGTAAATCTATACTTAGGATAGTAGACCTAGAAAACATATAGGGTATTGTTTTCTAGACACATAAAAGTTCAACTATAGGAGACAGGATGTTTCTACACAACCTACACATCAATGTACAATAGGAGGTTTTTGTCTTTTCCAAGAAGGTATGCAAATCTTTAAAAGAGAAAAAAAACTACGTTGACATGTCTGATGGACATTCAAATATATGGATTTTGTCTCTTTTATCTCACACCGGCGTGTACACATCACAGCTTGGCTTTGTAATGTTTATTTGACTGCCTATGCTGCTGTTAGGAGGCAATAAACTCCACTATAAGGATATGAATGTCTTCAATATTGATATACTGTTTTATTAGCGTGTAAAAGCTCGAGCTGAGAGCTCCGACAAAATTAAAGTGCTGCGATAGATTAAACCGAAGCAATTTAATTAAAAGCATTAAAGACAAAAAGGCGATAATTAGAGTAATTAGGTGGGAATTCTGTCTCCTGTTGTATCGCAGCAGCCGCTGAGACCTCACACTCAGAGAAGAGGAAAGTCTTCCCAGGGGAGGACACTAAGAATTACGGACCCGGGAGATTCATATTCCCTAACACATCCAACTGGCCCATGATGTCACCAGGGCTGTAAAACTTTTTAATGGCCCACTAAATCAGAATCATGGATTGGAGGCATTTAAGGCGAAAGCACGATAGAGAGGGGAAGCAAACAGAGGCACAAAGAAAAAGGAAATGACCTTCATGATGTCATAATGAAAGTGAAGTAAAAAAAAAGCAAAGCATGAATGTTCAGGATCAGAAGTGCATGTTTAGAACAGCACATTAAAGGGACGGTTCACCCAAAAATGACAATTCTGTCATCATTTACTCATCTTTGAGTTCTAAATTTGTATACAATCTATTTGTTCTTATGAACACAGAAAGATATTTGAATGAATGCTTGTAAACAGTTTTTGAGCACCTTTGACTACCATAGTAGGAAAAATTGCCTCAGAACTGTTTGCTTTCCTATATTCTTCAAAATATCTCATTTTGTGTTCAATAGAAAACACTTTTTTTGGGGTGAACTGTTCCTTTAAAAGCTCGCCATGGCTTTATGATGTAATAACGTCCAGAAAAAGAGGACAGCATTTGAAACAAACCATTGATTGTTTCACACACATTTTCCCAAGTTTTTGGCTTTTAGCATGAACATGTTAGCCCTAAAAATGGGATGATCCAAACACTGACAAACATATTTTGACGATATAAGCAAACTTCTACAAACACAACATCTACAAAACTGGACCAACGATTTTTATGACATTATTCGGCACTTCGACCAAAACAAAAAGATCACTTAAAAACTCTAGAATATGGAAACTTAGGGCAGTAGCCAAAAGTAGTCAATATGTGTCGCCCTAATTTTCGGTTTCAGAGGAAATGATGTTGATGCATTAAATGAAGTTGCAGATTCACATCAGCGAGTCTTTAACACTGTCCACGTAACACTTGGGGGATGGGGGCCAGACTTTTAATATAATCCATTGTAGCTTGTGCCCCGTCAGAAAAAGCTAAAAAATGTACCCAAGTTTTCTCTGGGATGGTGCCTTTAAAAAGGTCCTAATATGTACCATTTATGTACAGATATGTATACATTTGGCACCTCTGAGGTACTAAAATACACTCTTTAGATGCAAAAATGTGCTTTTGGATACCTCCTTCCCAGTGACAGCTTGGACAGCTTGAATTTTTTTGGACATTTTTTTTCTGGCATAGAGCAGGTGTGGACAAAATAAATAACATGAAAAATATTACTCTTCTATTCTGTTGCGATGTTGTGTGTGTGTAATAATTTACAATCATAGAAAAAGTAAAAGCTACATTATAGGGCAATACCAGAGTTTGCTGAATGTAAGCAGATGAATATAAAGGATGCAGGAGATGCAGGGACCAGCTCCATCTGCGCAGTCTTCAGTTTCTGTAACCAATGTCCTCATTTGCCAGAAGCAGAGCTGATCTGAGGGGAATATTGAAAGAGAGAGAAATCTTCATTCACAATGTTCACTAAAAGTCAGAACAGCCTTGACGGGACTAAAGCTCCTCATGTCAGTGTGAAACGTTATTCTTTTATTTGAAAGAAATGACACGAGTATATTTGGAGATGATTTCAGAGAACAAATAAAACCTAGTGCAGAATTAGTCCAAGACTCAACTAAACAGATCCTGAAGGGAAGGAACCTCAGCCATATAAAAAAAAATCACTTGGCCATATCTACCTGAGCTTATAAATGCTACAGCCTTATATTTCTCTTGGGAGAAAAGCTTGAGAGCAGGTTATTGCACTTAGAAAGGACCTGTAATCTGCTGAGTGAAAACAATTCTTCATGTAACCTGGGACTAACATGCAATACCGCTTTTATTAGTTAAATCACTGTTCTTTGACCTCCGCCGCTACAGCAGGACATAAGACTACAGGTCTGGGATCAGTCCGCTGGGAGCCGAGAAGTGATTGGGTCCGGTAGTCTACATGCGGACAAGAAAGACTTGTTTCTCTCAGAGGGAAAAAAAAGAATATATCTAGCGAAAATTCTCATGAATAAAACATTGTAGGGAGAGGAATCTGAGTCATTCTTGTAGGCCAGGTTCTGGTTGATTTCCACAGGGAGCAGACGTGAGGTTTATTAACTGCGCCTGTTCTCACCTGCTGAAACTGGACCTGGATGCACAGCATGAAGGTGAGAAGCAGCTTACACACGACACGCCGCTGTGACTACAAACAGACAATCACTGTTTTGACCCGCAAACCTTCAGCGTGTTCCTATAGAAGAATCTAGAAATGAGATCTGCGAGTCTCTGCGTGTATGCTCACACGCATCTGTACATTTGATTGATTTATTTCAGTGATTTATTTATTAAAGTAAAGGATTGAAGTTGAGCATCACTTCAACATTAAAATAAACATAAACTACCCTCTCATGCACAGAGGTAACAGTGGACAGCTACAGTATGCTTTAAAACAAAAACAAAATGCATACAGTAACTCAAATAGACACCAGAAAATCTTTTTAAAAATTGTGTAAAAAAGGATTGACAAATTCATGCATAAAAGCATCAATGACAGCATGAGCTGGTATAAAATACACAACTTGCACAAAAACGTATAAAAACTTAGTTTGCAACTGTAAAAAACAAAATCAGGTAATATTCCAGCAGTTGGGGTGCTGAAAAAAACAAAACATTTTTCATGTTCCTTTTTGTCCAACTTGTAAATGTGCAATTTATTTCGGCAATTTATCTTTTTTTTCTGCATAATTAAAAAGTAAAATTCTGTTAAATAGTTTTTTGCTTATTTGACCATTACCATATTCGATTGATGACAAATAAATTGTTTATTCATTATTCATCATAATTAGACAATAAAATTGTTTTACTACTTTAAAATAATAAAAAAAATCCATATATTTGTAATGTAAAGAGCAGAATTTTATTGATTAACTTTAGTGTGGATTCTTATTTATAATTATTATAATTTTGTATTATATATTATAATAATTCCTATTAATAATAATTAAGAATGAGTTTTTATGTTTTAAAATAAAAAATCCACATATTTTAATTAACCCTTATTAAGTGTGTTTTATATATCTTCTTCTCCGACCTCCTACATTAGCCCTTCATTCCCCCCACAGATTTTCTGTCAAAGAATCAAACCTCTGACTTCTATAGTTTACAACAAATTCCAACATAAAACAGACACAGCAAGAACTATTGATTTATAAGTCCCTACAAAGTTAATCTCACTCTAGTGTCTTCTTCCACCTCCAGGTGTAGTTCTCCACCCGACCACCCGATGTCACTGCTGGGTTTTGGAAATTTGGCAACATTATTTTAAAGGCGTGGGGGCCTTTAGCAAGCTTTTGTTCTTATAAACACCAAACTCTGCAGGCAACTTTATTCCTGCTAATATATACAGAATTTCAGACTAAAGTGTGCTCTCTAATCTTGGCACAAATAGGCTTGCGCTTCAAAGTTTTGTTTTTGTGAACGTCCCGAGGCTAAATTGGATTGCGTTGAATAGAAATATAATCCTAATAAAGCAAATCAAATCAACAGATTAAATAACTTTCAAATGTAAGAAGTGACTTGAGATGATCGGCGTATGAAAGGCTCAGTTTATGTGAGTGCAAGGAAAGACAACACCCACATATTGACATACAACCACAATTGTGCATGCAATTCATTCAATTTCCAGGCATTCGAACCCGAGACTTTGGCATTGCGAGTGCACCTTTCTACCAGAACTACAAGAGGTAAAAGAGTTAAGCTAAATCTCACTTTTATTCTAAGACATATCTTTTGAACAAGCGTATTTTCATCAGACCACCGTCCGAGTTACACCGGCGTTAACATCTCGCTCAATTAAAATGCCTGCTGTGATTAGCCGGATCTCTTAAAAGGCACTTTGAGCCAAAACTGTATTAGCAGGCTCATTGATTTCTGGCATAACCATCTTTCAGTCGGCTCATCAACGCCGGTAATCACGCAACTCAGGCCATTACAAACTACACGGCCGCCGCTGACCCCTGACCAGTCGGATAATCCATCACTGCCATTTAAAACAAAAGGCTATCGTCAGGTAAAGCGGCCCAGGAGGAAGTAGAGCAGCATGCGGGTTCAGGCTCTCCTCCAGAAACATGAAGATCAAACCCGATAATAAAGACGTCATCGCTAATTAAAACTCGGTAGAGGATCTGGCATGTTATGCCTCCTTTTGAGTCCTATTAACATAAAGAATTATTAACTCCTAAGAATTAAGGTCTGGTGTAATTACACATTCTCCCATCTAAGCATTTTCTTTAGTGCTTCAAAAATGATTTGAATGTATTGATTATTCATATCTACATTAGTGCCAGAGGCTAGAAAAGCAAAGCGAGTGAATGTTAACATTGGAAACAGCCGGAGATGTAAGTCATTAAAGGATGCCGAGTCAGGACTCATGTTAATACACGACACAGCAGAACAATGATGAGTTATTCTTCAGCGGATCACTCATAGTCTCAGTGCAAACATGCTAAAAGACATCAAACATTAGTTTTATATTAAGTCATCATATAAGAATTTTACTTTACGTAATGACATGTGATGTATTTCAGTATAACAGAATATTAAATACTTGATGGTATCCATCCAGAATTGACTCATGCTAGCTTTATATTTCTGCCGATTTTGCCGACTGACAAGATGAGTCCCTCAATATGTCCATCCTTCAAGTAAAAAGAGCCAATCGTCAATCGACCAAGATTGTCATGTGCTTGCTTAAGCGATCTCGAAAAAGGTGTTTTTGAACAAGAAATATTATGCAATTGTACAATTTTTATTTGCAAGAACCGGAAGCGAGTTAGAATTTTAGCACTTCCCATGTCTAAATCAAGGTCTGTGGTTCACTTCTAAATATTTTCACGCTTTATTCTATGACAAAACACACCAGTTATAACCTGCTCGTGATTTTTTAAAGCATTTGTCTGTCTTAAAAATGGCGGTTGCTAACAAGTTGCTAAAACTGACTATATCCTTTGGGGGGAAATTAAACATCATCACTCATAACAATCGTACAAATAATGCAACATCGACACAAATTTCTTTGAACGTGGATGGAGATTAATTTACAAAGTCATTACTTACTAGGAAACGCTGGTGGTGGTGGTGACATTGATATCGAGCGACTCTAGTGTAGTCTGTTTGTAGCCTTATGTTAGCTTTTTACTTCTGCGATTGTATTTGGCTTCAAAAATAGCCAATGTTGTGTTAATTTATAAATATTGTCTTGATAGACAAAACGTGTAAGTATCATAAACCTGTGTTAATCAGAGAGCCTGTGATCTTCAAGTCAATGAGAAAAATGCTTTTGGTCGAGGGGACCAGTGTGGCGCTAACTTCCGGTTTGGCAAACAAAAAAATGTCATGGAACAAAAGTTATGCTATAGTTGATGTCAGGTTTAAATGTTGGTTTGAAATATGCTGTTCATGTGTTTTTTTGTCAGCGATTTTAGAAATATCTGTCTTCCCTCAATCAACTAGATAGGACTGTGGACTCAAATAGCTGCCCGGAGGGGCTGCAAAAATGGCTGCCGAGGGGCACGACTTCCATAAATTGATTTATTATATTTAGGCATTAAATTTCATCAATGTTGTGTTCGTGTGTGAAGATTATTTCGATAGACAAAACGTATAAGTATTATACATGTTTGTTGACCGCAGAGATAAAAACAATCCTATTAACTTTTTGTCGAGGGAACAAGTGTTTCACTTCCGGGTTCGCCTACAAAAATGCATCATCCCTGTACCACTCTTGGAATACATAGCATCCATTTAGCTTTCATATTGACTTTAAACTCTGAAAGTTCCTGTTAGTACTAGTTTGGTGCCGACTTGACCTCCTCACCAGCAAAACTTCTAAAGCTGCTCAGCCAGCATGATCTTTCTCATGAAGCTGGGTTACTAAAGTTTTTCTTTTAAAGCTAGATGACCAGCCTGGTAGGGACAAAACCACACGCCAGCATCCCAGCGTCCGAAAGAAACGCCACATAAGCTGTGATCGAATGACACAGATGTGGAGAATAAGAAGAGACTGATGAGAGGTGTTTTCATTGAAGACCTAGCAGCAGGATCTGTGGGTGTACCAAGAACGTCCAGCTGTTTTACCTTTACCCCAGTACTACAGATGTGTTTTGAGAGGTGGTGATCACATTTGACACTAGGGTGTAATTCATTTAGAATCTACTTAAAGGGACAGTTCACCCAAAAATAAAGATGATGTCACCATTTAATCACAATCAACCTGTATGCAACTCTTTTTTCTGTGGAAGTCGAAAGAAGATATTGGACATTGTGTCCATACAATGGACGTCTATATGGGTCAATGTTGTTTGGTTATGTTCTTTAAAATATCTTTCTTTTGTGTTCTGCAGAAGAAACAAAGTCATACAGGATTGGAATGACATGAGGATGAGTAAATGATGAAAGGATTTTTCTGTTTAGGTGAACAATCCCTTTAAAGTGTTCCCAATCTCATAAAAAAACTTGGGAATGGGCTCTTTTTTTCAAACCTAGAACATCCCAGCAAAACACCCATAACTCCCTAGTAACCACACTGGCTCTAAGTAGAGTTATTCGTAGTATCCCACGTAATGCCTTAAGGGATGTAAATGTAGACATGGAGGGCTATAAGTTCAAAGACCCCAAACCTTCCTCTCCTGGGTCCCAAGCCAATAGCCTCAACCCAAACTGCCCACAGGGTGGTTCAGAATGACCTACTGCGCCTATAAAAATGAACCAATTGTTTTTAATGCGAAACCATACTAATGAAAGTGTCCAGCTCTCACAATGAGAACAAAGTAACTTTATCAATTCCTGTTTTTGCAAAGTGGAGGAACAAAGTTGTCAAATGATTATGAACCCATCAGGCATTCCCTACACGTTCAACGCTCCTACCGCCCACAGTGAAGGTGTATGTGCGTCTCTTTCAAAAGGTGAGCAATGCCTTTGGGTTGATATATTTAAACACTCTGGTCAACATTTTATAAGCGTATAAAGCAGACACCCTCGAGTCCCCCAGACTATTCCTAAAGGATCCTGATCTTTCCGGTCACCTTGTTCTTCACCGCTCGATATATCTTTCCCCACAGTTCAGTTCGTCCTGCTAATGAAGGCCATTTCACCACACAGAATGAGAGGTTAGTAAGTCACCAGACCCATAAAAATGCGATCACCTGGAGAGCAAGACACTCCGCTACAAAGAATTCGAAAAAACCTCCAATAACAAAGTGTCCTTCGCAGTGTTGTGACTGACTCTCAGTCTGGTCACTTGGACTGAATGTGGGTCAGAGGGAAAGGCTATAAATTAACATGAAAACTCCCACTGTTTTTTCCCGTTACCCTTCCTTATTATCCGTACAGTGTGGCTGAACGTGGAGGATTCATATTGCTTTAGACAGAGAGTAAAAATGAAAGAGCCCTTTTTTGCTCCTTTGATCAAGGAGCTTCAGTCTTCTGTCTCTTCGTTCTCTTCTTTCTTCGGGAGTCGTCAGAAGATTCGCGTGGCTCGTCTTGAGCTGCAAGGATCTCATCAAGAAAACATCTAAGGGCTATAATTATTCAATCCTGCCGCTCATTAAGAAACCTTGAACATTCTTCACAGAGAGACAAAGACGAACATGGAGAGTGGAAAATAAAAGACACTGTAAACCGTCTCTGCGATCGACTCTTCCGGAGCGAGTGAAAGTCGAATCTGGAATTGTTAACCCTTTACTGATCGGTAAATTTGGCAAGACCTATTTTGTACATGACGCAAGCACACAAAGAACGGAAGATGGCAATTTGTTGGTTAAAGGAGAAAGCTGTCATTATTGACTGACCTGTGTTCTTCCAAATCTGTCTGTGCTTTTGTGTCCTACTTGAAAGTGTGAAGCTTCAGTCCCCATTTACTATAATTGTCTGAAAAAGAGCAACAAGTTCAACTCTTCAAAACTTTGGAGTTTCAAAAAGGAAATAAAAAAGCAAGGAGCCAAGTCCATTCGTTTTTATGAATAGATAGCTAATAAATTAAAATATGAATTTTTTACAGAAAATTGTGAATTGTGAACCCCATGTAAATTCCCATATGAGAAACATCACATGTAAAAAACGTGTGAAATTCTGCCTTTTTTGTAAGGGTAATAAACACTCATAAATTAATTAGTAATACAAAATTATAACTTAATAAAACAAAAAAAGTATATATTTAATATTGCACACATTTTTAATACAAACCTTTATTCTGTATCTGTATTTTTTAACTGTAATTCAATTTATAGATAATACATATAAATAAATAAACGAAATCATAAAAACGTCTTTATTAATAGTGAACTAATTAATAAAAATATTTATAATAAGTTTAATCATTTACAAATTTTAAATGTAATATAAACCTTTTTCTGTACTGTACATTTGAACTGTAACAACTAATAGATAATAAATACATATATAAATAAATAAACTAAATAATAATCAATTCATTATTAATAATACATATGTATAATACATTTAATAATTTACATATTTTTAATCTGTATTTTTTCCGTATTAATATTCATACATTACATAACATAAATTGTTACAGTTTTAGTAAAAAAGAAAAAAGACAACTGTTTAGAGCAGTAGAAGTAGAAATTCTAAACTTATAATAGCATCATTTGGTCAAAAGCACATTCTGTCTATTTTGACCAATATTACACAAAAAAAAATACAGTCACTCAATTTAATGTTTGGCTGACAATGGTGACTATTTATACCATTGTTACTGCAAGCTAAATATTACAAGTTTACTCAACATAATCTAAAAAAGGCACAGTTTGTGATTATAAAAATGACGCCTCTTCTTAAGAGGTCTTACAATGTTTGCAACACCAGGTTAAATGTAAAGAAAAGCAAGTGAGAGGAGGGGAAAGTAGACAAAATGGCTGAATCAGCACTGAATGTGTCCAATATCTTCAACAACCAAAAACTGCTTTAAAACAAAACAAGTCTCTCTGTTATCAGGCTCAGATTGGAGAGGAACATAACACTGTTTCATATTCCTCAAATTGGGGCTCTTTGCAAACCGCCGCGCATAAAGTGCTGTTTCAGTACGAAACTGAAAACTACGAGGGATAAACAGAGTAATTCATGCGGGACGGCCGTGGAAGAGATGTTCAGGATAACAGCTGATGCTTGTCATGAGTGGCTGTGATCGAAACCAGCGTGATGTTTATTCCGAGTGCTGCGGTTTCCACGTGAAACCTGCAATATCGAACGCTCGCTGCTGCTATCCAGCCTGGCTCATCCTTTCAAACTGTGATAGCTGTCAGGACAGAAACACATTCAGAGTCCAAATGTTTACCTTTGAGAAAGAGAAAAGATTGAGATACAACAGAACAAGTGAGAGATAAGATGAGGAAAAACGACGAATGCGTCCCGTTAAAGAGAAACGGCGAGGAAAGACAAACTTTAAACTGACTTTGAAGCAACGGTCTTTTAAATAAATCATGATGTGACTCTCCAAAAATGCAGGTTGTAAAACGGCACCTGCGTCTATATTTAATAATTCATTCCCTGTCACAATCAGACATTCCTATATAGTGTGTGTGTGTTTATTTGTGTGTGCGAAAGACGAAAGCAGGATATTTTTTATTTTTTTCAAACGTTTTAACCTAGTAGTTGACAGTCTAGAGATAAAATGGCTTAAAGTTTGGGTGTATTTGCTAGCACATCTAATGCTAGCAAGATTTGTTTTAGAACCAAGTTCTTATATTTTCTTTAGACTAAATATATAAGGTCACTAATTGTAATTGTAATTGTAATTGTATCTTGATTTGAGAAGTTTTAGATGTTTTTTACTAGAAAACAAGACAAAAATATTTAGCGGAGACCAGTCACTTCTTGCTCATTTTGAGTTTCAAAAGTCAAATTGTTTTAATTGATTCAAGTAAAGCTTAACTCAATCTAGGTGGTTTAAAAGTACTAGTATTTAGTAGTACTTCAATCTACAGTAAGTTACCGGTAACCTGCTGCAAAACTACAGCACATTTTTAACAGGGAAAAAGCAAACAAGCCTATAAGAAGTAGACCAAAGCAAAATATTTGGAAGACATCGAGAAGCTAATGGAGTACATTTCTATCCTACAGCAGAGGAAACAAATGATACATTTAGCTGCTTATAAATATGGGATAGAAAGATCAATAGCAATATGAAGCCGAGGCGCTGTGTTTATGGACCTGCCCTGAGACGGTGTGGGAGAGCTAAACAGAAAGCTTCTATTATAAAGAGAAAGTTAGTCTGGCTTTCACAGGTTAACTGATTGAAGACGGCTCTTTCAACTGTTCGTTACAGGCCTGCCTTATTCCACAGCCCCAGCTCTCCATCTGAAAACAGCCTGGGGAGATGACTGAATGGCCAGTAACAGGAGGAGAGGGAGAGAAAGTGAGAGAGATAGAGACAGATTGGGAACTCGAAAAATAAATCAAGTATGGGGGACATTATGAACTTCAGCCTAAAGCCTCCCTCAGGCCTCACCTCCATCTCCAGCTGCATTGTGTGGACTGTATCCAGAGCGGAGCAGCAAGGACTCGCTCAACATCTCGCTTTTATATATTGTCTGCATACATGCAGTAATGCTTTACACTGTATGAATAACCTTCCCACCATATTAAGACTTATTATACTGCACCAATAACTTTGCAATGCAATGCATACTGAGCTTTTACTTCAGTTCTGGGTGCTGTGGTAGATATTAAATCTTCACAACCTCACCTGATTTACAGAAAGGGCAGCTTTACTCACCTTGGCTTAAGAGACTACATTAAGTGGATTGTCATAAAATTCAATGAGCTGTAATGAGGCAGAAATGACATCATGATTTATTCAGTTTCTGCTCAACTTTAAAGCTGTATTTTTTAAGAAATGACATACTGTAACTTCTCAGTATTGCATAATGAAATAGCGCTGGTGTTCTGTTCTCTCTGAAAGCAATGCAGTGTGCAACCATTTTTCTCATACAGGTGTAACTGTAGTATTTTGCCAGGGTCTAAGTCAAGGTTCTGTTTATAGCACAATAAACTTTGAACACCAGAGACCACGAAGATCTACTTTTTAGCTGCAAGTATTTCTCACAAACACACAGTTATATAACCTTAAAGCGTAGAAGGGCAAGTGGTAAACTGAGCATTTGAACTCAAACTAGCACATGCAGAGGATGAAAAATGGATGCATGTATTGTAAATAAAGCAATACACCCATTAGAAAGGTTTGCAGTGATAATCATACCCTTACAAAACATAGGTATACTGTACTTATATAAATAAATAAAAAGTTACCAGGTCCCCTTACTTGGAATTAGTCATGTTGTTTCTACAGTAGCCCTTAAACGGACAAACTGCTCTACACAGCTCGTTTCGTAAATATGTTATCTCCTTCACCAAAGAAGCAAAAATGTGATGACATCTTGTCCTGTGTCAGCCACCATAGTGCTTCAAAAGGGAGGGGTGAGCAGTGGAGTGAGCCGTTGGTTGCAATTCACAACCTCACCACTATGCTGCTAAAATCTCCACATTGCTTTCATAACCTTTATGTGCTTTTGTCATAACTTATTTATTTTTGATGTTGCTATAAAATTAGTTTGTATTTCAGTTTTATTTATGAGTATAAGTGTATTTTGTAGTTCCAGCGCCTCAATATTTTAATTAACAGAAATGTTTTCATTAACTACTAACCTTTCTTAATAGAAATATCAATGAACTAGTAGCATACATATTGTACTGTTTTAACACGACATAGGACTAAATTGGCTAAGTGGACCAAGTTTATTAACTACTTTCAAGTATACTTTAAGTTTAACAGTAATAAACTTTGAGTATACAAATGCTTTACAATCGTGTTTTTTATTGTACTGCAACTATACTAAAAGTGAACATATAGGATAGTTTGCTAGTTCATACTTGTATCACATTTTTCGCTTATTACATTTGTACATTTGAATGTATACTCCCCAGTAAACTCCTAAAATGCAAGTACAGTACTTATTTTTCTTTAGGTAAACTAAGCATCATAACTATTGTTTACTAAAAACTATTTAATAGGGTGCTCAATTAAAATAGTAAACAGAATCACATGACAAGTATACTTCATTACTTGTAAGCATATATCGGGCTAATGCTTAAATGCTGTATTAGCCAAATGCACTTAAACTTCTGTAAACTGTAAGTTTAAGTATATTTCTGAGAAGTACATAAAATGTACACTTTATTTTTTTTTATTAAAAGTGGTACACTAATAGCACACTTAAATAAACTTCTTCATACATTGCAATGGTTTAAAATCAGGAAACGCACGTACTGATTTAGTTTATAGCGTACCTTAAAATGCACTGTGAGTTGGGAATAAAAATGTCAGAGAAATGCAGAAATACAAAAAGTGAATGAGAATGTGCTTGAGAACTAACAAGAAATGAGCTTGATCGGCCGTTTAAAGAAACAGGCGCTGTGTAGAACTCAATGTTCTACAAGGAGCCTCCTACGACCTCCATACTGCAGCCTGTCCAAGTTCAGTTTTGATCTCATATCTGATACAAAACATGACCAAGAAACTCTCTTTGGCCTTGTGACATTTATCTTTCTCCTGCAAACAGAAGCTCAGGAACAGATGCTTGAGCTGATAATGATCAATACAGATGTGATGGATGGCCTGAATGTTACAGCAAAGGACAAGATGGAAACTGCCAAACTCATGAAACAAAAGACTGATCTGTATCTACACTTCTGGGAGGTCCCTGAGGGAAAATGTCTGGGAAGGCTAATATGTATACCAGTATTGATCAAACCAATGAATGAATGAAGATCCATTCTGATCGGTCAGTTTATTAATCACATGAGCTTTATGCTGCCAGCAATACATTTTGTTGACATAAGAAACCAATAAATGCTGCTCCTCCTCCAGACTAGAGAGCTGAGCATCACCTCCGTGTGGGATGGAGTGATGCTGTGTAAGTAGACGTTACGTGTCCAAAGGACCTTTATAATTATAACGGCTAATACATTTGAGTCTTGAGACACAAACTATTGGCTAAAAGAACATATTTCATCCTTCCCTTCCTGTGGAGACCCTCAAGCAATCCTCCACGCCTCCTGCTAGCTACAGTAATCATTAGCTACAACATAATTTACCCCCTGTGGGTACAGTGTGTTACTTTTTATGTGAGGCCAGTGAACAAGCAAGGAATGGAACCAGGGAGACCTCTCTCTCCAAACTCTGGCCTCATGGGAAAAGAAAATTTAGTTAAGAATACTACAGATTAGTGGATACTTAATGAATGTTCCAAAGTAGGAGAAATTCAAAAGAAATTTCAACCGAGTGTTGAAATGCAGCATAAATATATATAAAGTTGACAAATATGTGTATGGTATAACAGCAAATATTTCGAAAACAATATTTTTCAAATTTTCTAGCAAATATATTATCTTATATTATTATTATTTACAATATAAAATAGCATAAAATAAATGTATCTTCATTGTAATTGTTTGCTGTCACACCATAGGACACATTTACGGATTATTTGTCAACTACCCACTATAAGTATTTTAAATTACATATAAAAAATATTATTTATTTATATATATATGCACATGCACACACACACACACACACACACACACACACACACACACACACACACACACACACACACACACACACACACACACACACACACACACACACACACACACACACATGTATTTGTGCCAACAAATTAATTCATTTCATTACAAAACTCAAAATAAAAAATTGTTTTGATATGGATAAAAGCATAAACAGCCAATAAGAGTCCAGACAGAAAGTACATTTGTGCGAATTCTGCACAAATGGTGACTTCACTAAGTTTTAATTCACAGTTACATTTGTGTTATTTGATAGATTTCGTATTATTCTAAAATGTGTGAAAATATTAATAAAGGATGAGTAAGTGACCTACAATTTTTGACATTTTATTTATTTTGACAACTTTTTGATATATAGGTGTCAGGCTGCTCAAACAATGATTTGATGCAATGTTCTGATAGCATCACAGAGCGTCGCGGTAACGTAAATCCCAATTTTTAGCATTTTATATGACACGACTTGTAAAAGCTGCCAGCTGCTGTCGAGATTAAAGGAAGTCAAATGTGTTTTGTGATTGTGAGCTGGATGAGAATGGCAGGTGGCAAACTTATTCTCATTAAACCAAGAAATCTCGACTTCAGAAACTAATGGATCCAATCCATACCGCCCCCTCTTTCATGAGAGGTGTGTATTCCTGTCCTCCAACAAATACACAATCAAAAACCTCAGGGAGAGAGAAAAAGATCAGGTTTTGGAATCGGCAAGCACATCATTTTAGACAGAGATTATATCCGCTGACTGCCGTTATAGTTTTAAAATCGCAATAAAAACATCACGGCTTGGTGTGAAATTGAGGATTTGAGAGGGATTGCGGTTGAATTTAGTAAACAGAGAACAATGCTCTGTGTGTATGAGCCGAATCTCATCCTCCTCAAAAAACCCTGCAGCCCTGCTGCTGGCGTTTTACAGAATTTTTGCATCTTTAGGGAGGTTGGTGGGCAAGCAATCTTCCTACCGTTTTGATTTCAGACTTCTTTTCCTGCGTGCCGTCATGCATTTCCAAATCCCTTCCCGCTCTATTTGTTTCCCCATTTTCTTTTTTACCCCCCCGGATGTTTGAAAGGGGGCTGATTTCTGCACGAGCTACACACCGCCGGCTCACGCAGACGCTATCAGAGGGAGGTCTGAGCGGAGATGGTTTCCGCTGGGCTCATCCGCCATCCGTGGAAGGATTGAGCAACAGCTAAGAGACTCCTGAGGTGGAAATCAGGTCTCTAGATCACAGGAGGATCTCTGGGAATAAAACAGCCGTGGGTCATTCATCTAAACTCATTGAACTAATCTAATATCGGAAAATCTGAAATCTATATCTCGGTGACCTTTTCTCTCCAACTCCATTTCTCTCTTTGCTTTGAAGGTTTCTCAACTGTGTTTGGTTCTTTCATTTCAAACAGAGCTTATCGTTTTTTCTCTCTCGCCAAATCGCCCACTCTTCTTTTGCTACTGAAGGCTTTTAATTTAATTCGATCTTTCTTTCAGATCATCTGTTTTGAGATTGTGTTTAAGATCCAGTATAAGAGAGCACAGAAAGAACAGTTAACATTTAAAGAAAACAGACTCAAATGCTTACCATCTCTTGAAATCAAGGGTGAAGGTCGGTGTGTTGCATTGTGGGATACATATTCAACAGCGTGTGTTGTGAACCGTATAAGAAACAAACTGTAGTAGTTCCTCCAGGAAATTTGCATGTACTCTACAATGCAAAAGAATTAAGAGTATGTTAATGTGAAATATCGAACACAACCAGAGAATTATCCAGAAAGCCTCAAGAACTAAAATCAAGAGATTACCGAATGCATTTGTTACACTGTGTTATTGCCGTGGTTCACTGCCTGTGAACTTGAGTGGCAGGAAGTCTCTAATAAAAGCCCCAAGAATGCTTGACTTTATACAATCTGTTGCCTTTCACCTCAACTCCACGCATTAGTCTTCATGAATAATGCAGAGAAAAGTTTCTCTAAGTCCTGCTGTCCTGGATATACAGCTTCAGCTGAAGATGGTCCTTCCTCTCAGCGCGGAGATCGATTTGAAGATAACTCGCCCCTGGACACGTTTTAACTGGGGAACACTTAAGGCTGATATAGACCTGAATGCACTCTCTGCACTTGTGTCTGTAGGGAAAACGTCTGCAGGCTTTTATAAGCTGAAACAAAAGAAGTACTAGAGTTGGAGAGGTGGTCAAACAAAACACAGCTTACAAACAAAGACACAACAGAACGAAAAAGAAACTAGCAAGGAAGTGTCACAGAGAATTGGGTAGGTAAAGCTATTTGATAGAAAACGAAAATGGGAGAGATGTAGATTCAAAAAGTATGGGAAAGCACATGAGAGAAAAAAGGAAAATAAAAATGGGCGGTACCCATTCACTTCTGTTGTATGGACACAACCCAAAGTCAATGGGTACCATTATTGTTCGATTACCAAGATTCTTCAAAATGTCTTCTTTTGTGTTTTGCAGAAAAAAGAAAGTCATATAGAATTGAAATGACAAGAGGATGAATAAATTATGACAGAAATTTCATTTTTGGGTCAACTATCCCTTTAAGGAAAAGTCACCTGCCTCTCGAGCCACCGTCTTTCCACACTGTACCTTGAGTACATCTACCTGTTCATCATCTGAAAGCTTGCCTGTGATAACCTATCAAAAGCCGGCGTGAGACAGCCACGTTCCTATCGACCCATCCGATTGGCTGAAAGCTCCCTCCACACTTCATGGCCCTGGAGACCGGAAAGGTCGATATCTCCTGCAAGGAGAACTGATTGATCTTTTTCCAAGACCCAACATCAACCTCCCATCTCACCCCTGAAAAAAACACTCCAGTAGAGAAGAAATCTGGCATAGTGATAAGATTAAAGTGATTAGGAACGGCTCCAGCCAATCAGAAGCATGGGATTGGGAATGTGGGGAACAGATGAAACAATACATGACAACAGAACTCGATGTTAGGTGTGTGAGAGGTAATAAAGATGTTATTTGCAGTGAAATGTGTTTTTAAAGACCGATGTGGAGAAATGTCTTAGTGGTTTTGTGTTCATACAATAGAAGTCAATAGGGGTCAATGTTGTTTGGTTTACCAACATTCTTCAAATTATCTTCTTTTGTGTTCTGCAGAAGAAAGAAAGACATGGATGTTAGGAATGACATGATGGTAAGTACTGTAGATTATGAATTCATTATTTTTGGGTGAACTGTTCCTTTAAGATAAACACAAAATAAAGTCACATGATCTTTTCTGCTTCCTACACTTAGATACAGAGATTAAAATCATGCAGAATAGTAAGAAAAATACAGAATACTATAACTCTACAAGTAAAGTACGACTTGAATATAAAAATACGACGGGTGCCGTTTCAAGCACCACATTTTGGTTTCTAGCTTCGGGGCAGAACTGAAGGAAATAGTTTCTTAACCTTTAAAATGCACACCACAGGCCCACACTAGTTCTGGTTAAAGGCAATGTTTTAATAAGAATAATACACCGCCATAACACAAACTGATTAGATGCTCGGGGAGGCCGACGGGGGCCCTATTTACCGTCCTATCTGCCAGTCTTTAACGGGACCCCGCACTTCTGAACCCCTCATCTCTCATCTTCAAAGCACGGCGGTTGGTGGCATGGAAAGAGGGCTCCCCCCTCACGGGCAAGACACAGAAAGGGCACCGGCAGGAGCTGGTGGAAGCCTTAGTGGCCCTGGCTGAAGGGCGTCTTTGTTCCCCGCCAAGCGTGCTCGCTGCCTGGGCCGTGATTAAATAGAGGCTCCGGTGGGAGGCCTTCAGCTGCCGGAGCTCATCTCCGGCTGCTCCCCACGGCCCCTGTTCTCTGAAGAGGAGGGCAGGGGGTACGAGCGGAGCCGTTGGGTGGGCGAGGGCTTCTACTCTGGGTCTGCTATAATGAGGGGCCGCTCGCTCGAGTCCGGAGCTGCTGGAGAGTGCATTAGCGACATGCTTCATACTGGCCGTTCAGCGCGGCTGGCAAAGGTGATTATTACTCGACAGTGGGGGTGTTTATAATTGAGCTTGAAAGTTGTTTGTCAGGAAAAGGCAAGATTGATTTTGCAGGGTCTGCGCTGAAAAAAGATCCTGTTTTTCCTGTGGAAGTATCTACCATCCTTTAAAAAATTATACTGTACATTTACAGGGAAGCTAAATTGTGTAATATCACTGCTGTTCTTCTGAAACCTTGTTTTTTTAATCATTATTATTAGTCACCCTTTATGTTTGTCACTAGGTTTTACAAATATCTAACCAATAAAAATATTGAAAAGTGCTTGCCTATTGCTATTTCTATTATGGAATATTATGGATGTCGAAACTTCTAAATTGGAATCGTGCCATATATTGTGAAATGATTTAATTGGGACTTCATTGGATAGTGATGAATTAGAACCTGGCCATTGGACACATTGGACAATATATATATTGAAAGGTAGGTTGGAGATGGAGATGAAATTTCTGACTATTAAAGATTAATAATGACCTGCACAGATAAATCATTTATATTAATTGCAATACTCTATTACATTTTTAGATTTTATGGTGACTTTAAAGAAACAACTAAAAGCTGACATTTGAACTACAGAACTCTCAAACTATAAAAATACAACAACAATCTTCATCTTTAAAGCTTTTTCTTTTTAAAAAATCAGAACTTTTTCCATTAAAAAATCATCTTTTAAACTAAAAACTTTAACCTTGCAATGGCCAAATAATGTTTATTTGTCTTTTTATTTATTCATCAAACCTTTGCCCGGCAATGTGTCTCCTAAGCAATCGCAGTCAACTAGTATCCTCTTCCCTTAGCTATGAACAACCAGAAGCAAACCAGAAAAGCGAAAACATTGAAAGAAACACAAAGAAATAAAGCGTTCAGGAGGAACGTCTGGAGATATGCCACCACAGAGATCTCCACTACACCGCATTATTGATTCAAGTCTCTTTCCCCAGAAGCATCAAGGCTGCGGAAAACCCCTGAAAGAATCTCAAGTCTCCCCCAACACAGAGCTCTGTTCTTGAGGCCAAAATAAACAGATCCCACACCATCAGAGGTAGTGCCATGGTCTGTTTGCACCACCCGTTGCTGTTTTATTGATCTGAGGTAGAGACGCTTCCATTCCACTGGGCTCACAAACAAGACTCTTATGCTTTCGGGCGACTCGTGCGAGTGTAGACTCACAAGGAGATATGAAACAACAGCCTCAGAGGTGGTCATTAACTAACATTAGGACAATAACCCATAAAGTTGCCCAAACAGGACGGCTAAGACTGAATGTTTGACTTTGACATAATTGAACTTCACTTTTTATTTCATTCTTGCAATGATCTTTAACAACTGACGCTAAGGTGATTTTAGTGGATGTATGAGGTCTCTTGCTATGTGATCGATCAAAGTAAAAGGTGTAATTCATCACATTTTTGTCTTTACTTGAAACCGTATATCTATTGTTTTATAGCAAACGTCTTTTTATAAAATGTCTGCTCGTGCAATATTTATTTAATATTTTACTGTACACTAATACATTTTTAATGCAGCTTCATACTTTTGGGGCCACAATATATAAATATTTATGAGTTACCTGCAAAAAGCTCTTACTTGCAAGCACAGCAAAACATTGTTTGTACTTCTGACCAGGCTAAAGGCCTTGCGTATTAAATCGTTTGTGTGAGTAAATATATGCGAGTAGGGTTGATGCTTGATCGCCCGAAGATTTTTCTTTTATTTCCTTCAGCTCATCTTCTAATTGGAGTCTCCGTACAAGCGCAAAGTCTCATCGGCGCAACCCCGAACGGCCCACGGCGGCATCGGTTGCGCACGCCCCCACACAAACACGCAAACACAAGCGCGTGTCGTGCGAAGACAGTCACCTCTAGCATCTCCGCAGCCAATTAAATGTGTTTTCAAGACTTGTCAGATCGTTTCCCATCCCACTGCCTCCCTGGTGTACGAGCTTGTCTTTACACATCAATGAAAGTGTGTTACAGCCAATGGCGGACTGGCATCTAAATAGCCAAGAACACACAGGACGTGGACACGTTTGTGTTGTTAACGTTCGTCACGGGTCTTACATCATAAAACATCAACCTTGGTCCCGTAAGAGAAAAAAAATCCCTCATTACGATTCCTACAATTTCTACAAACACATAAACAATAGCTAGCCACTTATTATGTACAATTTAATCATTCACCTAACCTCTCTCCTACATATCTCCTGTGTATTCTATAGCACAGACATAACCTCACACCTACACATACTGTATATAAACACTACATTGCAGGGATGTGCTACTATTCTGAAGCTCTAAGGTGAAAGGATACTTCCCAGAATGCTCCACTGACGCTCTTTAGTCGATGTGGATGTTGCTGGGTCGGAAGCTAGGAGATACACAGCAACAACTTTGCTCGCTCAGATCTCCTCATCAGCCTGATTTGAAGTCGTGACCACCGCCTGGACAGAAATAAAACAAGCTGTAATATATGTAAATGACGGTCAACCAAAAGGCAAAACACAGCTGCAAGCAACATTTACAGGGCCATGCGTGTTTATAACATCATGTACAATCTTCACATTAATCATGATCAAAGGAATATGCTGATTTCCAGTAGTTCAACCGAGAAAGCGTAGCGCTAGCAACACCAAGGTCACGGGTTTGACTTCCAGGAAACACACAAAGTGGTAACGTACATTGATGAATTCATTTATGACAAATTTAAACTATTTCGAATGAAAAAATAAATAATATGTGTAAATGTGTGCAATTGTGAGCAAATTTAACCCTCATTTAAAATTTTCAGTTGTGGCCAAAGATAACTTACATTTTAATATGCCAAAGCTTTGGCAAGATAAGAGTCATTAAGACATTACATAAAGAAACTGTTTCAAATATGATCTAAATTTTACGGCTGTACTTTTGAAATACGGTCAAAAAACAGAAAAAATACAGAAAAAAACACAAATTTACAAAATAAATTGTAACAGAAAAACTGTTATTTTACATTTTATTTCTGGCCCCCAGCTATAGTTTATTGTTGAAATACAGTCAAAACTGTATATATAACTGAAATACAGAAAAAGACTGCAAATTAACAAGAAAAAGTTTATTATTATTAAGAACTATTTATTATATATCCTTATATCCTGAAATTTTACTGAAATGTTTTTTTACGGTATATTTCTCTCACTCCAGCTGATTTTTTTTTTACAGTAGGAGGAGATACAAGAACATTTTTCATTTGCTCCCTTATCAACATCTGGGAAAAACATTGATTTTTTTCTTTTCTTTATATGGCAATCTTCTTTTGATGATTAACTTTTGTTTTCAAAGGTTTTGTGTTGTTGTTTAAAAAGTCGTTATACTGATACATTAAATGCCTTGGACATGATTGTTATAACAGAATACCTGCAGTACAGTCGGCCTGTTCTGTTCCAGTCATGCCTGGTTGACTGTATGATGTAATTTCATTATCATATGGGCTAGGCATCTCATCCCATTTAATAGAGGAGATAAACAGCTCCCTATAGGTTAACAGATGGCAAGTATACTGTAGATCCAGCACATACCATTTACACTTGGTATTTTCTATAGGTTGAAGGAAATGAAATATTTTATTGCTTTCTTGGAACACAAAGAATGCCATGAGGGTGAGTAAATGACAGAATTGTCATTTACATGTAAACGGTTCATTTGAAACCAGTCTGAGTAATACACATCTCATGAATGTGGGCATGTTCATCTCACCCGATCAGCAGCCAGCCAGCCGTATTTGTCTTGTAAGATTCATGTCACTGTCAAAAGCATGTAGCTGGCGGTAGCACCGATGCTCAATGTCCACAAGGTTGAGCTGGCAATGGTCATAACAGCAGCTCTTACTGTTTTCCTTCCACAGAAAGTCGAGTCATTCTGGATGAGCAAACCCTGAACCTAGAAAAAGTAAAGTTTGAAAAACCGAGATTGCAAAAGTTGGTAAAAGCTTTTATCACCAATAAGAAAATATACCTCAGAGCATGCTAAGGTAATTTGGTGGGCTATGAGAAGATTAAAATTTACATTCCCTACAGGTCCATTTCACAAGATGCTCTCACACTGTGTTGTTAACTAAATAAGATTTATTTTTAATTTCGCCAGCATCTGGCCAACAACCGTTAGAATGAGCCCTATGTTAAACATCTCCAAGCAAAATGCTAAAAGATTTTTTTTGCACCGTCTCTTTATTGGATTTTTGGCTTTGGTGCAGAACAGAGCTTTACAAATCTATACAAAGCATTTTGACTTTGTATACCAGAAGCCAAAGTTAACTATGTATAACTAAATGTATACATTAAACAATGTATAAATTGGAATTCGTTAACATAACACAATGTAAAATATATATTTTAATATCTTTTTTAAATAATAATAACAACAATACTACTACTACTACTACTACTACTACTACTACTACTACTACTAAAATATTAAAAACAAACAGTCCCAAATTATTATTGTTAATAATAATAATAATAATAATAATAATAATTCGGCTATTTTTGTTGTTATTATCTGGGACTGTTTGTTTGTAATACTTACTATTATTTTAGTATTTTATTTATTATTATTATTATTTATAATGTACAGGAAATGCAGGAACAATTCTGCTCTTGAAATGATCTTTATGATTTTTTCCATAGATTTCTGACAACAAAACAAACATCCTCTGTTGCTGATGAAACTGTTGTCTCTCTTCTCTCTCCAGTCAAAGTTGCACTTTTTCTGCTTAATTAAAGCATCTAGCTAACTCTACACTAATGAGTCTTTAAACAAAGACATCAGCACATCACTGATTAAAAAAAGAGAAAGAAAGCTATGAACACTTCAAAGCTATGAAAACACTGAAGGACTCATGACAAGAAGATGAATGAGCGAGAAATAAATAAAAAAGGGTAAAAAAGAGGGAGGGTATCGGAGCGATCAAATCCCCCCGCTTCCACTTGAACTTTACTTAATGTGCACAGGGACCTTCTGCAGCGAATAATTCCGATAGAGTCATATCATGTGTCAGCCGGAGAGAGACGACACATGGGCTGGAAATGCGGAAGGCGAGGGACGGTCGCACAAAGAACCGTGACAGCTCGGACTCCATAATTAAACTGAGGGAGTGGAGATGACGGGACACTTTGTCTCTCTTACGACCCCGTCACCGCCGTCATGCACCTTATACCACCGCCCATGCACTGAATACAGACACGGTGATAAGGGATATCCGCCTGCACATTAAGAAAATCTTCAATTATTCACTCTGTACCCCTGGAAGTTACACAGAGAGCATTGAAAAGAGGGGTTTGGCTGAAGAGATGTGTTGTTTGCAGGCCGAACAGCTCTCGTGGGTGAAAGTTTGACTTGAGTGAATTATGGGGATCTCTTTGTGAAGATACTATAGATTCACTGCCAGTGTTGTGCATAATCCAGATGTTGTATGTGTGAGATTTTTAGAGAGCTGTATGGAGTTTGCGGTGATTGACAGGTAAGGGGGTCGGATCATATCTTTCAAAGGTTAGATCAATATAGACCATGGCTGCTGAACTGGACTTCATATACTGTAGGTGGAGATAGATTTCATCAAAGCTAGAAGGATTGATGCTGTCAATGCATGTTCGCTAAAATACATTCTGTGTTCCTCCATACAGTGCACATGTGAATATGGAGGCAGATGCATCTCCTAAATCTCAAATGTAAGATATTCAAGTAAATATTATAATCTAGGATTGCTATGATGGCATTACATTTTCACCGCTACCACAGTCCAAACAAAGATGTGGGTGGTTGCCAGGATGTTGCTGGGTGAGGGGAAGAAATTCTAATTGTTTACATGGATGCTTACTTGCTCAAGTCAGAGGACTTACTTAAGTCCTGTGTACACAGCCAACAAAAATATATCATTGGAACGTTTTGCTAACATTCCCATTAGGTTATAAAAACGTTATTCCTTGTTGTTTTTCAAGTTTCACTAACAATAACGCTTTTATATCAACAGTTATATAACTTGTTGAAAATGTTATATAACATACAATGGCATAGAATGTTTATAAAATGCTCTTTTAATGTTACTGCAAGAGCTTTTTGATAACAGAGAAACATTGTAAGAACGTTCAGAGAGCGTTCCGTGTTAGCAGGGTAATAGCACACACCTCAAAGAGAAGCCCAATTTGAGATATAATTTTCATGTCAAGAACAAAAGTTGTGGGATGCATACTACCTTCGAACCTTCTATACCACAGTATGCATGCCTGACTCAGCAAGCATGTAAATATTCAAATTTGATCATATGCTTATATACGCACTCACATTAATGACAGTCAGACAAGAAAATTAAGATCGCAAAAGTAAGATCAAAGGCATTCTGTGGTTTCCCTGCTAAGACCTTCTGAACAGGATGGGCTAGGACGTGTCAATTACTGTAAACACACCACTTTCATTTCAGACCAAGCGCTCTGACCTCAAATAAACAGAAGAGAATGCACGCACGCACGCACATCTATACACATGCTTCCCTTTTAAGATTCCACTAAGCCCATAATCTGATCTGACGTGTAGTGATGTTTGAAGTCAAGTTTCTCTTTGGTTACTATAGCGTGAGGCCAAAGATCCTGGTGAGCTGCAATGGGATTTAAATAGTTTGCATGAAAAGCCCTCCAAATGAACCCATAAATAAGAAATGGACTTCTTTTTAGCTCTCCATCTCTTTCATGTGTAACAAGCTGCAAGGTGGAGATTAGATGGTCTTTTGAGTTCGGTGTCAATTTGAAGTTAGAGAAAGAAGCTCTTACCTCCACTGTTGAAGATAATGTGATTTGCATGCAGTGTCTGTAAATTCAGATTAACAGATGTGGCTCAATCTGGATTTCAGTTTGAGACATGAACACAATGCTGAAAAGTATAAAACAATGTAATTTACTTTTTAAGAATGATTTTGTTTTAAAGCATGCTAGATGAGGAATCGTTGGCAAAAACACATGGAATGTGACTTTTTGAGAAATGATATTTTTAGGTTTGTCTGTACTTAAACAAATACAAATCACATCTGAATTCAACAACAGGTAACAAGTTGTATGTTTCCAACATCTTTTAGACATTTAATTGGCTTGTAGGACACTATGATCAGTCAAGTGTATCTGCAAACCAAATTCATTAAATTTGATTTATTCACAAAAAGTACGAGTCACACCAATTTTCTAAGTCTGGGGATTTTTTGAATATTAAAATCTTTGTTTAAAACAAGAATATAGATTTTGTTTATTTCATTATCGCCAAACATTTTTTTAGCACCTTTTTCTTTACCAAAAGGAATAGTTCACCCAAAAATGAAAACTCTGTCATCATCTACTCACCCTATAGTTACTTAAAACCTGTATGACTTTCTTTTTTTCTGCAGAACACAAAAGAAGATACTTTAGAAAATGTTTGTAACCGATCAACGGTGGTGCCCATTCACTTACAGACACAAAACCAAGAGAATTGGTATCACCATTGTTCAACATTCCTCAGAATATCTTTTTCTGTGTTCTGCAGAAGAAAGAAAGTCATACAGTGACAAGAAGGTAAATAAATGATGACAGAATATTCATTTTTGGATGAATTATCCCTTTTAAAATGACGTGTGGGTAATTGCTTGAAAATTCTTTGTGATAGCATTACTTGCCCAACTCCAAAACGGCATATTCCCATCCCCAAGTCTCCCCAAACACCACTAAATATGCAATTAAAATTAAAAATTAAAAAATGCTTATGAAACAAAAAGTCACATTTTGCATTTGTCAACGACAGTGCATTAAGGCAACACAAACAGCCGAATCAAAAGTACTTTGCATCAGGCCGCGACCTCGTGGTTTCCCTGCCGAGACTGTTAAGACCTCTCTGCCAAAGCAACACTCCAAACTTCTGTCTTAATAACCCAGAGTCAACTCTTGTTGGATGCCTCTAATGGATGTCTGTGTGTCTGGCTGCTTTGGTTTATTGTGCAATTTTGTCTGTTGTCTGCATTTTTCTGTCTTAATTAAGGGGAATGGGAGTCTGTCTAATGGGAGAAATAACTTCCTCTTTGCTCTGGTAGGAGCAAACATATGCCCTCACTTCAGCAGTCTAATAAAAGCCACTCACTCACAAACACACATGCATACGCACGCACGCACACACAGACACATGTAGTTACATGTAGTCTGTGCTGAAAGATGCTGGTTTACTGCACCATTCAGGGGGCAAAAGGCACATCTTTTATTTGACTGCCATTCTAAAGCTGCAAACATCATATTCATCACAAATATTGTATTATACTGTAGTGAACAATGTTCTTTAGGATATTGAGTCATGTTTTCTCAACAAAAGATAAAAAACAAGTCTAAAATTAAGTTTATGATTAAAGGAAGAGAAATTATCTGTCAGAGGGGTAAGAGAAAACAAAAGCTTGCCCAGTTGAAGATTATTTTTCTTACTCCATTTACAGATTTTTAAACTAATTTTTATAACACAACATTTAATATACTATAGGTCACATTTCTTCTCAAGTAAATGTATTTTGATTTTAGAATTTTTAGATATTTGTACTGGAAAACAAGACAAAAATATACCCAGAAGTTAATTGTTTTGCATTATACTGTAGAAACATCTTTCCAGCCATTATAAACTTTCATAAAGGGACAGTTTCCCAAAAATGAAAATTCTGTCATCATTTACTCATCCCTCTTGTCATTCCAAACCTGTATGACTTTCTTCTGCAGAACACAAAAGAAGATATTTTGAAGGACATTGGTGACCAAACAACATTGGCCCCCATTGACTTCCATTGTATGGAGACAAATCCGAGACATTTTTCCAAACATTCTTGGGAAAATAATGACATGTGGGTGAATAAACCATGAAACAATTTTCATTTTTGGGTGAACTATCCCTTTAAATAGTCATTGAAACGTCTGATAATACCCTGAAGATTGTTCAATGAGACCATTTTAAACTTGACATGAGTACTGCAACTTGTTAACACATCTGACCACAGTTACTCCAGTGATACAGAGGAATCAAGACCTTCTCCAAAATGGCTTTTTTTAATCAAACCGGACTCTGTATTCCCATAGCAAAAGCAACACTGGCTATGGTGAAGCAGCAGGGACAGAACAGAATGTCCCTTAAAAAAATGGCCCACCGCCAGACCATTAAACCT
This sequence comes from Oreonectes daqikongensis, assembly GCA_026939265.1. NCBI lineage: Eukaryota > Metazoa > Chordata > Actinopteri > Cypriniformes > Nemacheilidae > Oreonectes > Oreonectes daqikongensis. Next base: position 3,425,181 of record JAOTQM010000043.1, on the reverse strand, counting down.
AACAACCGATATTTCAAACAAGCACAAGTGGAGAGGAAAGCATTCTTTGTTCCCTGAATTCGAGGCCTCAACCTACCCTCTGTTGGAAACGCCAGAAGAGGTTTTTAAAAAGACGAATGAATAAATAAATGCAGGCCAACACTTTCCGCCCACAAACGAAACTCTTTCGCTGCACGCGCGGAGAAAATGGCACCCCTTTCAAATTCAATTAAAGCCTCTTCAGGCACACTGCCTTCCTGTGAGTCTTGAGATTCTCAGAGCGTCACTGGCATCCTCCGCGCTGTCAGCCTAATGCTGCTCTGATCTCCCGCTGAAATTTCTATTAATCAAGACTGGTGTCTTCCCGCTTTTAGTTCCACATACACCAGCGACAGCCTGATTTGTACTTGTTTTTATTTAACCTCCTTTTTACTTCAAACTTTCATTCTTTTTCTTCGTACGTCTCCCACGCTAACTCGGAATGCTTGGATGTGCGGAGATAGAGGTTTAAATTGGTGGATTATTTGCTTTGCTGGCATGCTGGAATTGAGAAATGACTCATTTAAGAGCCAAAATAATGTTGTTTTTGTAATTAGGAGAAAAAGAAACATCTTTTATACTTGATACTGTATGTGACTAGGACGCAATGCTTATATAAACACTGCTATCATAAATCACGGTGTAAGCTACTGTAGAATAGACGGTTGACTCTGAAATTCAATGAATACTCCTACTGTAAGTTATTTATGGAAAAGTTCACCCAAAATGAAAATTGTGTCATTATTTACTTGCTGTCAAGCGGTTCCATATGCTTTTTCAATTCAACTGAAAACGGGAGTTTTAAAGAATCTATACATCAACATATCATTGTCAAGTTGTCCTTTCTAAATGATTAGATAATGTTTTGTCAAACACTTGGTTAGATATTTGCAAAGCCCAGTGACAAACATAAAGAGTGACTAATAATAATGATTTATGGCAAAAATCACTAAATATGGAGATACAGAAGGACAGCAGCGATATCCTAAAGCACATCCGTGAAGCTCCAAATAAACATGACATGAAGAAAAGCAAATGGTTAAAACTAAGAAGAGTCTAGATGCACAATTCAGATGTACATATGAAATCTAAATAACAGCAACCGGCATCGAGGGCTGTAATAACAAGCAACAAAGGCAGACAAGCGTAACGATTTTTGATCAGTTCTCCGGTTCCCTCGGCGAGGAGCCAAAGTCAATGGGAGAGAACTACTAATCAGAAGAGGAACACTGCTAACATCAATGTCCAATAGCACAATGATCCAGAGAAAAGAGGTCAGAGAGGAGTAAACGCGTACCACAGCGATCACATGAACGGATGGATGTTAATCTTCCAAGCCTGAAGCAGCTCTCGCAGTTCAAACATCGACCTCTGAAACGAGCTGGAATATTTACAGAGCCGCGCTAGCATGTCGGCTGGCGCGGGAGATGATGTAGCCGTGGCATGCTAATTAACGCCGTTAGCAGGGAGACAGAGAATAAGATCGATGGGTTTGTGTGGATGGATTTAAGCAAAACTGAGCATTGATTTGAGAAGAAGCACAGAACGGCTGTGGGAACTAAAAACGTTAAAGATAAAGATACCAATACAGTTGCGACTGCTACATTTAGCGGTCAAGTTAATTCTAAACTCGCACACTGCCGCTTTACATTTACAATCCACTTTTATTGTTTTTAGCTGGACATTTTTTAAATATTTATATTATTTTATTATAGTTACTTTTTTGGTGTGAATGGGCCTTAAGTTTGCTCTGGCTGTGTGGTTTGTTTAGAAATGAGCCGTTTCTAAAAAAAAAAACTTTTTGAAAAACTGACAATGTTTTCTCTACATTTTTAAATCTAGAGGTGTAGAAGCTCAGTAGAAATAAATTGATCTTTCTCTGAAAGCATGTTTGAATCTTTTACTAGAAAACAAAACCAAAATATTGATTTACAAAAAAGTATTTTGTGCCATGGGTTTTTTCAGAACACAAGGATTTTTCTTAGAACATAATGTTCTAGCTAGTCACAAAGAGATGAAAACACTCACTGTTTGTGACTGTTAAATGAAATATTAAATTACATTTGAACAAAAACACACATTCCGAGTCCTCCAGAAAGGTGCAAAGTTTTGATGTCACCGAGACTTTTTCCTCTTCAAAAGCAGAGGCATCTCATCTCCCATGTTCTCTCAATGTTCTTTTACAGTTCTGGCTTCACTTTGAGTTAAGAGGAATTTTTCGAGGATGAGGAGCTTTAGGCTTGACACGTCAGATTGATTCTTTTGCTCGAACAATTTGTTCTCGCTCAACGCGGGCTAAACGACTCTCACCATCGATCCAATGGCGCTTGCGTTTGCTGTCTGGCCTCGACTGTCTCAGGAATATTTTCTGTATTTCTATCTGAATGTGTTCTGCTCTGTGGCAAAGAGCTCGCCTCTGCATGCGATTACACCGAAGTGCCTTTACTCACTACTTGCTGATGTAAAGGCACACAGAGATGGTGACCTTTGGACGTATTACTGTTTTTTAGTCTTTTGTCACACAGAAATGGATGAGTAGACAAAGTGAAATGCCTTTGTGTTTGATAAAGGGGGAGAGCGCTTGTAATGAAAGACATCTTTACTCATCCAGACAGCAATCTTTTACCGCCTCGGGCTCTGCACAGCTGAGCGTTGTATCTTCTACTGCAGATGTGGTGGATGTGTATATAAACTGGTTTGTCGTTCATTAGAAATAGTGTTTTATTGTGTACTTTGGTATAACAGACACATTCAAATGTTAGTTTGTAATTTTTCATTTTAAAGTGATGTGTGTATTTATTGGCGGATCTATTGACAAAAATGCAATATAATATGCATAACTATGTCTTCAGAGGTGTATAAAAATCGTACATAATGAACCGTTATGTTTTTATGATATTAGAATGAGTTATTTCTATCTACATACAACGCAAGTCCCTGACATGGAATTCGTCATGTTGTTTCTATAAGATCCCTAAACGGACAAAGTGCTCTACAGAGCGCGTTACGCAAATACATTATCCCCTTCGGCAAAGAAGCGAAAACATGACGACATGCGCCGTAGTGCTTTGAAAGGGAGGGTTGGAGTGAGTTGTTGGTTGCAATTTGCAACCTCACCACTAAATTTCATACACTGGACCTTTAAAGTTCTCCACTTTTGTCAAAAGGGATATTAATATTAATACATACACTCAAAATGCTGGGTTATTTTCAACTCTGCATTGAGTCAAAAAAAGATGAACCCAAAAGAAAGAGTAAATTAATTTATGCTGGTTTGTGTCAACCCAAAATGCTAGGTTGTTTTGACTCATTGTTGGGTCCAATATAAATTTTTTTCTGGGTTGGTCTGTGTTGACTAGGGTATCGTTTGAATTTTACCCATTCCGATTCCAATTTTGATTCTGCTTATTGATTCCAATTCTTATCGATTCCCAGTTTCAATTCCACAGTTCAAGTAAAACATTTAGATATCAACCTGTATGGTCATTTAGTCTGCTTATTGACTGGTTTTGTGTATATAGACACATAGAAACCATGTTTTGTCTGATTTATTACAATTTGTATTACCATAGTTTAACTATTCAATTCTATTCTATTCAATTCATTTTAATTTTAATTTTAATTTTAATTTTTCAATTTAATTTCCAGTATCCGATTCCTATTCCTTTTCGATTCCGATCCGATTTCTAGCCTTTTTATTCCGATTCCCAATCGATTCCGATTTTTGACTCCCAGCCCTAGTGTTGACCCAACAATGTAATCCATGTAATTTTGAGAGTGCAATAAAAACATTTTTACTAAAGCGTTCTAATAATGTAAAAAATACAGTAAATTGTGCTTCGTGCCAAACGAGGTCACATAAAAATATCTTTAAAATACTGATTATTTTCAACTCATGGTTGGGTCAGAAAGGAATAAATCCTACAAATAGGTTAAATTCACCTATAAAATGTGACCTGACTATGGGTCGAAACAACCCAGCATAGGTTCAGTTTTTCACCCGACCACATGGTTCTAAAGTCTACTGACTTTTGCATGAAGCCATTTTGTGTGTGTTTTTTTGTGTGTACATTCTGTATTTTCTATAAAGAGATTAAAAAAATATATATGGATGGTCATTAAAACACCATGCTAAATCAACAAGGCTGGCGGTGGCCAAAGACTTGCACACAATGCTAGGAACTGCGTGTTTTACTGTGGTCTAATGAAATTGTGCTTTCCTCTAAAGTGCTTAAACTATCTCTTCACACCAACAGTGGGAACTAACCATTTCAAATCCACTCAGAACAATCCTCAAAGGTGATACAACATATGATCCACAGATATCCATAGACTTTCTTAATATGCCTAAAAATCCCCAAACTTTGCAGTGTAACTTAGTTTGTGTCCGTCAAGAGCACCAAAACCCAACTTCTACTTCAAAAAAAGTTGCTTCACAGTACTACAAAGCACTAGGATAGACAGTTTCCACCTATGCAGAGGTTGTGAGTGAGATGGTTGAGTTTATGTAGCTAAGTGCTTCAGTCAATGACAGGCGTCATGAACTCATTTTGGATCTCTTCGTCCCTCAACTGGGGCATAGACCAATCTTCGCCCAACAGGAGTAGGAGTAAAGGAGTAGTTCACTTTAAAATAAGCCCCTATTGACTTTCCATAGTAATTTTTATTCCTACTATGAAAAGTCAATGGGGGCTTATTTTGAAGTGAACTACTCCTTTAACCTAGTTAAGAACCTTACTCTTTTATAGTTCATGAGAGTTAATGTTTTAATTATAAACTTTACCTGATGTTTCCCCCAAAACTCCTCATTGTGGTATAAATGTAACAAATATTGACAAGAAGCAAGACTACAGAGTTAAATATTGTGGATGTTACAGTATAAATAAGAAATCAGAGTTAAAATGGAAAGATATTTACTTTTCTGTAGATAGTAAGGGCATGTATTAATGTCCCAGTCTTCATCACAAACATCCTTAAGCATATTTAAATGGATTGTTCACCAAAAAGAAAATATATAACCCTTGTGTCATTCCAAACCTGCATAGCTTTCTTCGTTCTGGAACACAAAATTTGCGACAGATGTGAGAAATGTCTGGTTTTGTGTCCATACAATGGAAGTCAATGTGGACTAGTGTTGTTTGGTTACCAAGATACTCCAAAATATCTTTTGTGTTCTTTGAAATGAAATAAGGGTGAGTAAATGTTGAAATAATAATGGGCGATCTCTTTAACAAACAATCAAGCAAACAAAACTTTCAGACTATAAGTTGTGCTGTTATTTCCTACAGCTTCAACAATATATGATAACATTTGGCCACAAGAAAAAATAAGTATACAGAACTGGGATTCAGTTTTCCAAATGTGGTTCTAAACTAAATGGGAAACCAATTCGGAGTCACTGCATGTGCGTTTAAGTGAGAACATACTCTCAATGACATGTTAAAATCTGAGTCAGTTGAGGTGAAATATGTGATTCTTTGAATGGGAGATGACAGACAGATTTTTTTGCCGCAGTCAAGCTGAGGTCAAGGCTGCATTTGAGAGTCAACTCAGGACGAAACTCAATGTAGCAAGCTCAACAGCCGACAGTCCTCCATAATCCAGGTGTGGGATCGCCCATGCGTATAATCCCACATCGCTCCTCTGCATTCACATGCCCCTGTTCTGGCCTCTGCCCGCCCCGTGTCCTGTGTGTTGGAACAGCCATCTTGAAGTGAGGACTGGCTCATTGACCACACTAACGGTAAGGGCTGGTGAAGCCCATTGACTTTGCCAGTACGGGCTGAAGTTGTGGGTCGGCGGGTTGGCGCACTCGGTGGGATCAGGTCGATGACTGTGTTCGGACTCAGCGGAGCAGTGTTCAGGTCATTGGCCGGATCAGCGTGCCGTGTTGTCCTCCGATGACTTATCTGAGAATGAGCTTACACTTCACGAGTCGAACCGAAGGATGAAGTTCCGTTTGCACAAGGTGACCTATAAAGGTTGTTTGTCGCTACAAGTGCTCCATGTTGAGCGGATACGGTTCGAGCGTCCAAGGGTCAACGAGCACAGCTGGAAAGTCTGGCACCCTGTGTGTCACAACACGGGATTTAAGTCTCCGTTCTGCTGAAACTCTCTCTAAGCAAAACAAACACCTGCTCGCTGTGAGACACCTGTTTCTGATTATGAGTATTTACCTCTGGATGTTTTTTCCCCCGGTGAGCAGATTCATTTGGCACATCAGTTCATTTTATAAACATTTCAGAGCATGCTGATAACTAGTTCAGAAAGCTGATGTTTGTTTGGATGTACAGGGTGAGGTGGTGAGAGCGAGACAGACAGAGCGAGCCAGAAAGAGTGGGAGAAATTATTAAAACTTCAGAAAGAAATTATGCATACCAAATGTGGTATTTAATTCATTTCGACGAATGAAAATTTTACATTGTGTGATGAAAATGGGAGTGAATGCTGCAGTTGGGTGTTGCATTTCTTTATAGTAGCTCTGGTGTCATAGACCATTCCAAAAATTTAAGGAAAGCTGGTTCAACGAACCGAATTGAACTGTTAAACTAATTTCTTTAGGATTGAATTATCCATATAAGATCTAAACAATTAAATATGAAACAGGAAGTGTTTACAACCTATTGGACAGAAAATGACAGAACATTGTAAATCCAGGATGGTTTAATAATCTTATCTGGTTTCATGGAGTTTTGCACCTTGCTGCAGTCATATTCGTCTTTAAACATGCAACATGTCAACAAACCCTGTGTATATGGAATAGTGTGACAAAGTTACTGTCAATGTTTTCTCCATTTAAGATTTTCTAAAAAGGTTATGCCCTGATGTATCGATACTCTATTCTCTTCCAATATGGCACCAATGTGTACGGAAGCCTTTCCGGAGCAATGCACCTACATTTCACTGCAAGTTATATTCTGTGTATAAGTGAGTATGTGACAAACAAACAAATGTAATATTGGACACAATATAAATACGTGATACAAATATGCAGGTCAGAGTTCACCAAACTTGAGCGCTTCAAATGCATTTATGATCCGTTGCATTCCCATGCATATGAATGGAAGTCAATGAAACAAAAACTCTATAGTGTGACTGCGGCATAAGTCTGAAAGACCATCTGGTCCACACACCTGCTTGACCAAGCAGAAAGATCAGCGAAAACCATCCTAAACCAGCTAAGACCTTATCTTCTCACAGACTAGTTAATGCATTTTTTTTCGACAGGAAGTTTTAATGCACAACAAATACAGTCAAGATGCATTTCAGTCATTACTGCAAATAACCAGCCACTAATGGCGCATATGTAAAAACAACAGGATGTTAGAATTGCAGCCGAGGGAATTACTCGTGGAAGCGAAGAGACAGGAAGTAAGTGACTCTGACAGTCGATCTCTCTCCCTCTTCTTCCTCCGCTCCTCCTCTCCCGCTCACCATCATTAGAGCAGAAGGGTGACGGACAGATAAAAGAAACCTTTTAATAACACTGCAACCTTTTAAGAGGGGGCACAATCGACAGAGCCCACAGGCGAGATGGAGCCAATCAATGTGGCTGTGCCCTGCCATCCACTCTTCCTCCAGCCTCCCACCATCTATCCCTTCTCTCCATCGCTCTCGCTCTCTCATTCTGTCAGCAGACGGGGAGACATCATCCACCTACATTTTCACAACCGCTACTATAAAACTTCTCCGGTTAAACGCTACTTTTCCTGGCCTTATTAGAAACGCTCCCGCACTGCCTGATGGGACTGCATCTCACTTTGTCATTAGCAGCAATGTGTTTTTACAGATAGAGGACGGGCCTGGGATAGGATCGGGTCCTCTGAGGGTAAAATGCATTGACGTTGTGGTGACTTTAACAGCTGGTTGTTTTTTAGCTGTCGTTCTCTTCACATTCGTTTTTTTTTGTTTTCACTTAGATACAGGAGTCTCCTCCCACACAGTCTCGCCTGAGGCTTAGCGGCAGAGTAAACCGCTCTATACTTTCTCTCTCGCTTGCTCACTCTTGTTTTCTTTCTACATCTTTCTTTTTCCTCTTGCCGTTTCAGGTGGTTAGTATGTTTTCTGTTTCCAGTAAGCCATGTAAAGCCTTCATAATCTTTATGAAGTGTAATAACTGGCTCCGCCTCTCAAATAACTTGTTGCTGACATCATCAAGGCCCAAAGCCTATTGGTCAATGTTAACCACTATCCAAATGACCATATGCATTGGTTTAGGCTACTGTTTTTAGTAATGTTGGCTTTCTAAGACCCATTAAAGTTAACACAGTCATTTAAAACAGGGATAATAACAGCAAATTACAAAAATAACATAAAAACTTTACCCTTCGGATACATCAGGATGATGTACATCAGGATCAGGTTTGAAATGACACATTTTTTTTAGATTTGTTTGTGCACCATATGGATCATTTGTATGCTTTACAACAATCAGTGTTTGACGATCAGCTCTAAATCTTTTGCCATTGATCTCGGTGTTTAAAAACAACTCCAAATAAAAAATCATATAAAAACAGTCACGATCTGGAGAGGGACAGCGCTTCATTACAATTTTACTGCCTCGTTGCCCTTGTGCTTAAATCATAAAGGAGGGGAGACCAGACGTGGAAAACAAAAGATGAATTATACTCGCATAAACTCATAAAGTCACTTTCAGATTTGCATTCGGTTTCAAAGTGATTTACACGACCGATGTGTTGTTTATATGTTTAATTAGAACTCCTGTTATCGGCTGTGGTTTATGATTTGCTCTTTTAGCGAACACGATTATTCATTCATGCATATGTGATACAGCAGTCACAGGGGATGTGAAACATTTTGATATGTTAACTTTCCCATATCAAAATGTTAATACTGCAAAAATGCAGTGATGCGTAACACAAACAAGCACATGCAATAAAATGAAATGCCAAAAATTAATAAACATCACTATTATTTTATGATCATGCAGACGTAAAATGTTTTTATATAAAACTGTTTTTATAGTAATAAATTAACTCTTGTACTAATGTACAAATTGCAGGTGGTTATTGTAGCAAAATCCCAAATCACTAAGAAAATGCACTACAAGTCACATTAATAAAGAACATGAGGTATATTTTTCCAGTGCAAACACAGAAATGTGGACTTATTCAAAACATTGCTATTAACTTGTTTTTCCATGAAATCCTGCGGAGGGAGAGCGTCAGGACAGTGTGCTGCTCTCTGCCGGCACACTTACACTTACAAAGCCAATCTGTGAGGATCTTTCTGGTAGAAATATGCCCGTCTGACGCCTTCGTTCAGTATACTAGATAATTTATTACAGTTCATTGAATGTGAAAAAATGTGAGCTCATGTTTTCTTTTAATATGATTTTGACAAAAATAACTGATTAAGAAATATTGGGGAAAAATTCACACAACTTTAAAAACGTTTCTGGTCCGGTGAACAAATGTGCCACAAAGCCCAAAACTGGAAGATTCAGATAAGCGACATGAGGCACTAAGATCAAAAATGGAGAGGTATTCGAAATATATCAAGAAACAACAATAGCAGAAACCATTTCTCCTTTTATGTGATAGATATCTGGGTTTGCAAGATTAGATGAGTTTAATGTTAATACTTAGGAACCAACAGGAGACAAAAACCACAAACGCTCAATGTTTTTCGTATCTGAAGGCCGTCAGAATGAGAATCATATACAGTTTTCAAATAAATATTCCACGCTGAACAGTGCTTGAAGCGCTATACACCTGTGCCTTTGAGCCACAGAAGCAAAAACATGAGTCCCGATAGTAAGACTTTAAGAGATTCTTACATGATGTAGAAGCAGTGTTAGTCTGGGAGTCTGACTTGTTTGTGAAACAAAGATGAAATCAGACTGCAATCTGTCTTTGCAATGGGTATCAGCTCTTAGCAGTTCATTTACTCTAAAGGATAGTTTGTGGTTTTTCCTCATGATTTATAAACTAGTGGGCCTGTAACTTTAAAACGAAGCTATCTGCTTTAAAAAAACATGCAACTATAGGTTTGCATTTATGCCTTTGTGCATATCCCGAAATATGGAGATACAAGGTTTCTAAAAGATAGCAATGTTTTTCCTAACCAAATGTTGTTGTTACATCTACTGAAAAGTTGCTGCGCCGTGATTAAATAAAGTAAATCTAACAATGTCACCACAGACTTGTATAATTTGGATGCGTTTGAGTGAACTTTATCATAAGCAAACCATACGTCCTATTTAAATTTGTAATAGAGTATTGAAATGCAGCAGAGGTTGCGTCTGTGTTTGTGTTTATGAGCGGAGGAGGAACATAAATAGATGAATCAATAGACGATAAGCTGCCGTGCCATCTCTAAAGGGACCGGCCAACTCCCAGAGGTCAGACAGGTCAATATCCACACACGGCCACACACCGTAAAGTCTAATTCAATCAATATTACGAGTTTCTGACTTTCCTGACTTTTATACCCCAAACTTTTCCAGTTTAGTCAACGTGTGTGAAACAACTGCTGAGAAAGTTCATGATGAGTGGAGGAACGATGGTAAATAACAATATAACATGATAATGATGTAGAAAGATCGATAGAAAAAAATAAAGAGTGTTCAAAATGACCAATTCAAGCCCATTTCAAAAGGTGCTTATCGATGCTAGAAGAACCATTTTTTGTCTGTATAGGTTCCATAAAGAACCTTAATGTCTGAAGAATCTTTCTGTTGCACAAAGCTTCTTTAAAGTGGCAAATGTTTATTTTAGACTATAAAAAGATAAGAAAGAAATAACCTTTTAATAACCTTTGACTTTGGTTCCTTGGAGAACCAGAAATGCTTCTTCTATGACATTGCTTTGCTTTTTAAAGATGTAGTTTTACAGACCCAAGGACACTAGAAAATAAACAAATATGACAGCTAATACAGAAATGCTAACAAAAACAACAACAAGTGATTGTATGATAAACATATAAGCACAGAAAATATTAAGAGACCATTTTTGTTTCATTCAACAATATTTCTGCCAAATTTCTAATAAAAATATTGTTTCTATTTGCATTTATTTGTAGAAAATGAAAACTGGTCAAAATAACAGAAAAGGTCGATGCTCTGTATTTTTCATAGCTCAAATACTGCAAAGAAAATAAGTTCATATTCACTTTTAAGCAATACAACAGTAATATTTTGTATTTAGGAAAAGTTCCAAAATAATTTTTTATGCGCTAAATCACAGTTTTCACGTGTCTTGTCATTCTGTCATTGGATGACTTATCTCTCCTGGGGTTTGATTTTTTATAATTCAACAGACACTGGACTGAAATGATGAATAAATTAACTTTTTTGTATATCATGTCAACAGAACAATGTTTTAGTATAGTCACAGTGCATCCTACTATTCTGGATGAACAATCCCTTTAAACACAATTTTTAAGCTTTTACAACACATACAGCTCTGACCCATCCTCTCTGCTGTTGTGACGGCTAAGTCATTCCACAAATGTCCAGTAGAGGGAGGAATGAGTGCAGGTACTTGCTATAACATGCAGCTGGATACAAGAGGTTTCCAAAGAAACAGCATGATATTAAAAATATAGACAATACATTACAGCAACAGAGGCAATGGCTTAACTTCCTGTAGCTTGTGTGTACAGTATTCAAAGCCATGGTACTTCCTGTTTAGTATTTAAAGAATGGCATATAACTCTCCAAGTATAGCGCAGCCTGGTCTCTCTCATTTACTATAATTCAAATTTCATGAAACCTACTGTTTAACCCAATAAACAGGGAACGCTGAGCGCATGGCGCATACGGCCAAACCATAGACTTAATTACAGCAAACATTGTGCCCACGCAATCTCACACAATAAGTGTTGTTCGGTGCGACGAGAGAGAGAGAAAGAGAGAGAGAGATCTGCTTCTCTATCATCATATTCACCTCTCTCTTTCTTTCTCCCTCCCACGTTCTCTTTCTCAGACCACAGGAAAAGGAATGAAAGTATATCGATACATAATTCATCCACCGGAGGCCCAACTAAAACCCTGATGTTCTCTAATGAGGAAGCAGAAATCAGACAGACTTCCCATCACAATTACGCATTATGAGCTTTAATTGTTCCTCTCGAGATAGAGACGGGCATCGGAGCGGGGTGTTGACGCGACGGGTGGGGGTAACCGAGAAGTATTCGCTAATTCTAGTTCATTTGCTTAAGCAAATTAATCAAATCAACAGCCACATGGAGCTCAGCACCAGGATATGAATTAAACAAATAAGGGCGGTGGAGAGCTTTTTAGCCAGATAGGACAGAAGGATATTAATCTGTTTTCTAGTGGCACTACTGGTAATTATAGACAATGGGTTTATTTCCCATTATGACCATCATTTCCCATTTGCCATCATCTCTCGCAGAGAACACAAGAGAGGTCTCTGACATGTACACAGACAGACACGGATGAAACCACTTCTGCATTTTTTTCCCTGTTTTCCTGTTTTTAGAAATTTGGTCCTCACAAGTGTATTCCTATACAAACTCAATGGTTCTAGTTGTTTATTGATTTAATGGTTGTAGTCGTATAAAATGCACATAACTTGGAGAATATTGTTATTGTTTACATGTAAGCCACTAGATATCCAAACAAATGTGCTTACTAAACAGCATTTTAATGAATTCGTCCTTAAAGTGATAGTTCACCCAAAAATTTAGATTCTGTCATCATTTACTCTTGTCAATTCAAACCTGTATGGCTTTCTTTCTTCTGCAGAACACAAAAGAAGATATTTTGAAGAATGTTGGTAACCGAACAATGGCAGGGCACACTGACTTGGTTTTGTGTCTATACAATAGAAGTGAATGGTACTGCTATTGTTCGTTCTCAAATTGCATTTTTTCCTCACTTGTTTTGTGACTAGCTGTCATATCGCTACTGTCTTTCTGAAACCTTGTATCTCCATATTTGTTGATTTTATTTTGTGCCATAAATCATTATTATTAGTCACCATAACCAATTAAAAAGTGCTTGTCAACTTCGACAACACCGTATTTAATCATTTCAAATAGTTTTTTACATTTCCTAAAAAAAGTACATTTGGACATCCGAGGTTTCGGAAGCACAGCAATGATATGCAAGTTTTAGAAGATAAAGATGACATTTTAAGATACAATTTATAATTTGTGTTGTTTTGCATGAGGCTGAGTAAATTAAGAGAGAAATATATATATATATTTTGGTGAACTATTTCTTTAAGTAGCCTATTCCAACACACGCCCTTATAGTAGGCTAACATGCGACTGCGTCCTGTGAAACCGTCTATAACATCTTTTAGTTAAATCTGACCTCCCCACCCAATAGGAAGCAAGCAAACTAACTGCCACCGGCAAACAGAAACTCAGTCACCTCCTGATCTAATCAGATCCTCGGTTATTCATTCATCTGCAATTCCATTTTCCTACTCCAGGAAGTATGACTGAGCTCTCGCTCTCTTCCCCGGCCCACAAATCAAACGGCATCATTAATAAAACTATTGATTCTGTGCATTAATGTATTCATCAGCGAATACAGTCCGAGAGAGAAACATCTGCTCTCTTTCTGGAAATCTTTAATGGTTTCATTAGGTTTGGGGAGGTTTCATTACGGCCCGCAGATATCTTCCCTTTCCGTTTCTCTCCGCTCTGTTCATCATCTGCATTATCGATTCGGAGTGCGGACATTTTAATTTCACGAGCGAGCCACGCTCAGCCGACCTCCGTCACAGCGCACCGGGCAGCTGAGAAGCCCGAACGCTGCAAGTGACATGGAGAAGAAGAACAGAGAGAGCAAACGTGAGAGAAAAAGAGAAGAAAATCCGGTAGTAAATTAGGAGACAGTTTACCCTTTTGAACATCTCCTTGTGATAAAAAGAGTTACAGGCCAAGAGAAGAGCAGTTTGTGTGTATAAAGCTCTGTGATCGAGGGATTTGTTGACACAGGGTTACTTCAGCTTGCTGAGGTATTAAAGAAATGTTTCACCAAAAATGAAATTCTGTCATCATGTTATTTCAAACATGTATAATTTTCATCAAAAGTAGTAGTTGTGAAGCAACAGGATAACTGTGCAAATATATTTATATTATTTGGTCTCCTGTTGTTGCTCCAAATCTGAATATGTGCAACACAAATGAGATTTGAGGAATTTCAGAGATAGGTGAACTATTCCTTTAAGATTGTAAACCATGGATACAGTTAATATTCTGTGCTCAGCTTAAACCCAATACAATTTGCAAGGCTTTTTTATATGATTAAATATGATTTGTTTCACTTGTTTTCAATTATTTTTCAGCGTTGCGTTCTGGTTCGGCGCCAAGCATGAAATTTTAGATTTTCCTATGCAAGACTTGAAAGTCATTCGACTTTTGGAAGTCATATTGAATAGGCAGAGAGAGAGGAGAGACATGTGTGTGTACAAACACACACTTGCATAAACGCCAAGGCTTATTATAATAGCTAGGCACAGACAAGAATATCAATACACAAACCTTTTAATGGCCTTTAAAATGCTGCCAAAGGACGAATGAAAGATGGACAAAGTGGAAATGAAATAGAGACCCCACCGAAAAAAGAGCCTGCTATCTAAACACGGCGAGCCAGATATCCGAGTCAGATTACACCCTGAACGCACGCAGCAAACTCAATCAATAGTCTTCCTTTTGTCATTTTAAAAGGCACAGCCGTGCAAAAACCTGGACCGAATTGAAGCGGAAATACCCACGCCGATATGCACGCATACATCAGAGCCAGTGGGGGATTTGGATGCGAGACAGCCGCTGAGAAAAGACTACAAATACGCAGCTACATAAAGAGGGATGACCCCAAAACGGTGAACTTCAGACATCAAACAACATCATTTGCACAGAAGCAAACACAAAGGAAGAACATCTGTGTGGAGAGGGACAAATCACAGGAGATGGAAGCTCACCTGGATCCATTTGTCCGGCACGGCCGGAGCGATAATCAAAGCTCAGTCGTCCGTCATCAATGGACCTGCATGGGCCTGGCACCCCTGATATATCCCACGCAAACATCCACCAGGAAACATAGAGAGAGAGAAACAGAGGAGAGAAAGTGGGAGATTTAGGAGGAACTCCGGACAATGCCAAAAAGTGCAGAACAAAATGTTTCGACAAAAAATTGCACAGACAGGCAGCACTTACATTAAATCCATTTTGTTGTTTGCAGTCTGAACAGCAAATAAACACATAAGGAGACTTAAATGTGTGATTTGAAATCTGATTAAAATCGGTCATTTTTTCCTGAAGTATTTCTTTCGGTGAAAATATCGAAACATCCTTAAGACATGATGAATTTACTTGAGACACGAAAGCATACGATAACATGATGTCTCAAAAGAATAAATCTGCTCTGTGAATTACATTTATTTTCTCACCCCCATGGCAATTTTCGTCCTGTTTAAAAGATAAACCTCTCTAAACTGGTTAGACTCATCTTTAGAATGAGATAAAATTATTTGCCAAGGGGGTAAGATAAACAAACATTAAGATACAGCTGCGAGATACAGCCCTATGTAAATGTGTTCTGGTCCTGTAAGCAAATAAGATGTGAAAACCCTTGATATTCTTGTTTTAATGAACATATTTATTATTATGATTATATCATACTTTTTTACATTTTTGTATCCTCCAGCTTTTTGTGGCTTTTGTAACTAGTAACTAGTATTTGCTTGTGTTACACTGTAAATATGTCAACATGCATGTATACACTACAGTATAAATATGAAAAGTAATTTTAAGGACATTGTAATAGTTACTCTTTAACTTTATTTACAACTAATGATCATTATGTCCTAACCAAATGTAATAATAAGTATATTTTCTTTTCATTTTGTCAAATCAGAGTTTTTCCCTAACTAGTCGCAACAAAGTAACGCGACGAGCAATAGTGCATCTATTTTAGAAACGCTTGCTATTTTTGTGACATCACACCTTAAAGCTTTGCACACACAGCAAACTTATTCAATGAAAGTTCTGCACCTCATGAAAATAAACATGGATGAGGAGAGATACTGTGCATACTGTGTGTACCAGTGTATCATTTAACTTATGAATAGTTTCAATTAGCTTTTATTTTGATATTTTTAGTTTTTTGAATTTTAGCAATTTTGTTATGCGCTTTTGTCATTTTATTATTTAACTGTTTATTTTTTATTAAGTTTAATTTACTTTTTTATTTATTCATATTTTTTGTGCCTCAACCTAAACTTACTACAGCTACTTGCTAAGAAATTTTCGTTTGGTTTACATTTGACAGTTTTAATAACTTTGGCTGCAAACCACCATTGCTTTGGAGCCCTACACAAAGCTTTCACTGTGGAGAGAGAAGCTTCAAGATTTTGGCATAAGGTTTGATCACTTCTGAATTTTTGACATGTCCCTCTTGGTCCAGGGGTCACTATATAATCATGACATTAAACATTGTGAGATGGCTGCTATCTGCAGCACGCAATTCCACCAATTTAATAGAAAGGTCAAAAACTGAGAGACAGAATCACAAACCTACATGACCCAGGATTTAGTAAAGTGAGGACTGAAAGTACGTTGCTATGGATTCAAAGATGCAGATAGCCGTACTTTTCCCAAATCATTCTGTACTTTTGATTAATCACATTGGCAGCTGGGCGAATTAAAGCAATTTGAAAAACGCCTGCTTCTATTACACCTGCCTGTGGGTCGTATGAGACCAGCAAAGAAATAAGGGTTTTAAGAGCAAGAGAAGGAAGAAAGAGACGTTGGCACAGATCCACACCTACTTCAGAAAATCCCTCGTTCTTTTCTTGTATCTTTTGGCCTTAATCACCCAATTATCACCTCGATCCATTGGCCACGCTCAGCTCCCGCCTCTCAGGAGCTCAGCTTTAAATGAACGCACTGGCATGGAGTGAAAGAACTGGAAAAATGAAATGAAATTTTCACTCTGGAGTGAATGAAAAAGGTAATGGGAGCTGTAATTGGTTGAAAGAGGTAGAGAAAAGAAAACCAGCAAGAACAAAAAAATTATAGCTCTTCATGATAAATGGAAAGGTACCGAGGTACTTCTGCAATTGGCCAGCATCCGATAGACCATCGTTGCTTCATCTGCATCGCCTTGACTTACAATCCAAACAACAATTAAATACAAATCAAGAACAGCAACATTGATTTTTACGGTGTATAGTGCAATGGAAATTCCCAATTCATGCATGAAATCTCAGAAATATTTCACTGTAAAATATGTAGAGTAGCCAAGGTCCCTCATCATTTATGCTAATGATATAAGAGAGACTATGAAATCTATTCATGTAATTTCATGTGATTTCCCCCTCATACTGTACGCTGTCATTCAGTCTTATTAATATAACAAAAATGACATAGTTGGCATGCTTTAGCCCGACTCTACATGATCCTGCATCAAAGTCATTACATTTCATTCAACAGCTCAACTAATTCAGACATGGCGAGACACATTTATAGACTGTCACGCTCTAGACTGATCCAAACAAGGCCATTTGACAAATACGAAAGGCACTCGGTTCTTAATAAAGACAAAAATCAATATAAAACAGAACTGGATGTACAGAATTATCAGTATTTATGTCATATTTTGCAATATTTAAAAGAATGTGCCAACATATTCATTTCTTTAAAAAAGACTTTGATGGATGACTTCGAGGAATAACACAAAATAATATATTTTGAAGAAAGTTGGTAACCAAACAGCAGTGGTAACCATTGACTTTTATTGAATGGACACAAAACCAATGCAAGTCAATGGGTAACGTCGATGTTCAGTTAACAGCATTCTGTAAAATATCTAGTTTTCTTCTAGTTTTGAGGAGTTGACAAAAGGTAGATAAAATAAAAATAGAAAAAAATAATTGTCCAGTATTGTATCTTTTTAGTATGTTTTCATTATGTAAAACTATTAAATGCTATGATGGTGGTACAACATAGAGGTCAAACTTTCAAACCTGAAGCCTTTAAACTGATCATCTTCTATTCAACAGCATAGGTTTGAGAAAAAGCACCACACCATCTTACAGAGAGAGATGTAAAAAAAGAGTTTATCTTCACAACATCAACACAAAGGTGCTGTGTGTAATCTTTTGGAGGATCTATAGACAGAAATGTAATATAATATACATAACTATGTTTTCAGAGGTATATAAAGACCGAATTTCATCAAATAAAATCGAACTTCATCTATGTTTCCCAGCACACACTGATAATTTCATCCATACGTACAAAAAATGCGCTCTGATTCGTGATCATGTGTTTGAGATGCATGAATATAGATGATAGCACGAGTCCACTGCAGAACATCACTACAGGCCTTCAAGAGTCTTCAGGGGCAGTTATAAAAGAAGCTTTGCCTTAGCTTTGTGGAAATTCTGGAGTCAGAGCGGTTAGAGCTGAAGACCTGCAATTTTAAGATATATAACATTTGATCAGACCCCAGGAGTTCCCGACTATGCACCAACAGAACCTACAGCTCCTACAGAAGTCAAACAATACAGAAAATAAACAGCATCATCAATTTAAGATGAGGGACTCTAGGGTCTCATCAAGGACACAGGAAAGTTACACCAACATTCTTTAAAACGCTTACCAAGTTTAAAGGAATAGTTCACTTTAGAATTAAAATGTTATGATTATTTACTAAATAATACATAAATAAATAGATGAAAACTGGACTGGTGCAAACCTTCAATCGTCTTCTACACATGCACATAAATCCACAGTCATCTATTGTTGTGCATCTTCAAATACATGAATGGCCATTACTAGAATTCAATTTCAGCAAATACAACCTGTTCACGTGCCCTCCCCTACCACACACACACTCTTCCAGCAGAGCGATAGAGTCTTGCCACACACTGATAAAGCGCTAGGCATATTACCCCAGATATGAGGCATTCATAAACAGAGGCAGATTGCATTTGTGCATCTGTGGAATCTAACGGGAAGCTGCTTTGATATGATAAGGTTACAGAACCCACACCCCTGCCTCCACCGTTACCATAAACAGATTATGACCATCACCTAAAACTGACAAGAGAGAGAGAGAGAGAGAGAGAGAGAGAGAGAGAGAGAGAGAGAGAGAGAGAGAGAGAGAGAGAGAGAGAGAGAGAGAGAGAGAGAGAGAGAGAGAGAGAGAGAGAGAGAAAGGTGGGAAGTACAATAAGATTTTCCACAGAGGACAGATGGTGATGAATGATGAATAGTTGTGATAGTCTGAAGTGAAGGATTGTGGAGGTTTGATCTATTTTCAAACAAATCAGCACTTTCAACCTCAAAAAGTGCTCCACTTTACAGTTTGATAAAGAAGAACATTGCTGATGTGTCATGATGTTAAGATCTTAAAAATAATTTTCTCAATGTAATGACTGTTCAGTTGGACGCAAAATGAGATATTTTGAAGAATGTAGGACAGCAAAAAGTTCTGGGGCACTTTTGACTACCATTGTCATTTTTCCTATGGTAGTCAATGGGGTGAAATAACTGTTTGGTTACAAGAAATTTTCCAATTATCGTTCTCTGTGTTCATTAGAACAAAGAAATGTTTACAGGTTTGGAACAACTAGAGAGTGAGTAATTCATGACAGAATTTCCATTTTTGGGTGAACTATCCCTTTAAAATGCATCATGGGTTAGTCATGATGATGATGGTCTAATAGGCTGAGTATTCAGAAAAACAACAGTTGCTCTATGTTCCCCCCCTCTCTCTCTCTCACTCTCTCTCTCTCTCTCTTTTACTCTGTCAATTTCCAAGGTTAAACATTGGCAGGTTTGCTTAATTCTCATCTGCAGATAAGCTGTAATTGTGTTCTTCTATTTGGAGTCAAAATGAATATTGCAGCTCTGCGTGTTTATGGATTCTGTTCTTAAGGTCATAATTCATTACCGTTGGGCTTTTTTGATGATTTTTATTTGTTTTCAAATTCAAAGTATTACATATACCATTTTTCTTTTTAGATTTTTAATGAAGCAATATAAAGTCGCACATATTTTTACGCTAGTAAAACAAAAAATTCAGTCCAGTTAAGGAGCGTTCTACAACATTAAAAGATTTTTGTGCTGATTTGTAAAACAAATGTAAACATCCGAGTTGTAAGAACGTCTAAGAAAACGCTTCAAAAATAAGAGCAGAAAACTCTCTCTATAAACATCAAGCACCTGAAAAATGAATGATTTGTCTAGAACAAAAGGGTCATGAGGAGTTCTGTCTAAGCTTTTGAGTTTAAAAGAAAAATATCTCTCGGCTCTCTTGCTGAGAGACGTTTGCTCTGAAAACTTAAAGTATTGTTTGACAGTCGCGTGTAAAAAAAAAAGAAAAGAGATATTGATAGACAAGAGAACAACACTGGTTGCTCTTCTACAAATAAACTGTGTTTCTCTTGATTTTCAGTAGTGCGACATTATCTAACCTATTTGTAAAACTGTTTCAAAAGAACGTTAACAAACTTTCTTTGTCAACTGTTATCAAAAGTGCTTTTACATTAAACCAATTTTTCCTTCTTCAACTTTTCCTTCTTAATATTGGAGCTCGTTGCATTTTACACAGTTATAAACCACACGGTACATTTATTTTTAATAAATATTTTCTATTTATATAAATGTTATATTATACGTATGTTATATAAATGTTTTGTAGTTTTATTTGTAGTAAACTAAAGAGAAATTCCACTCAATACACTAATGGAGATCATGATGGTTTTGTTGCATTGCCGTCATCTGCTATATTTCACCATTTAAAACAGACTTTATAGTTAAAGGAATGAACAACCTCATCCGCTGCCTTCATATCCCAGTAGTCTGGGTCCATAAGACAAAAATATCCTGTTGTACCCTACTGACACTAAAGATTTTGTAGACAAACACAAAATGCTTCAATCCAATTCCTTGAAAGTAAAACGGCCGTCCTCAGCCATTACACCAACCGAACCCGCTGCAGGCAGAGCGCTTATACGCTGACTGAAAGACAGGCGACTGGAAGCTGTTTATGTCGTATATGAGCAGTGACTAATGACCAGAGCCATTTCAGATACAGAGAGACACACGCTGGCAGCTCATCTACGCTCCATCTCTCTGCCAAACACTAAATGCGGAAAAGACTGAACGCTGAATATGGGCTCATTATGTTTGGGTTCAAAAAAGGAAAAAGATTTTTCTGCTCGCAAACAAACCGGCGTCTCTGCCATCTGTTGCCGTGGGAGACTGGAAAAGTCTGTGTCTCCCAACAGAGTAAAACGGGCTTTGCTAACGTGGCTAATCAATAGCAGGAAAAGCAGTCAAGGTCAGACGTATCCTCATTTACAGAGAAAGAAAAGAGTGAAATGGAAGAGGGCAAAAAATATACGGCAGATTTCTGTGCACGGTTTTTACAGATGGGCCATCGTGAGATCTATGCAGATGAATTCAGCGCATTGCTTATCGAATCATAAGGCGGTGAGCTTTGCACCCTTTACATCAGATTATCGACCAGGGCATGATGGTGACACAATCATTCGGCACTTTTCCATGAGTCACAAACGCACGCACGGCCTGGGTCAGGCACGAAGGCTTAAAAAAGCACCGCAAGTTTAATTGCAAAATGCAAATGCGGGACGGGGTGAAAGGTCCAAAGACGGCTTTGATTTTCTCAAACTCTGCGCATAGAAAAGAGGCAGAGGATTTACTAAACAGTTAAGGCACTTTTGAGACTAGCATTTACCATACATGCAAAAACCTGTGTCTTATTCACAAACCACCCACAAACCAGCCACTAAATGCACTGAAATGCCTCTGGACTGTATTTACTGTACATCACATTCTGCAGAAACATGCCCAACATATATTTACAAAATACAAAATATATATACTTTAGATGTCTCTGTGGCATTGCTGGTTTCATTACAGTAAGAGACCTCTGTTTACATATTTAATAGTTGTCTCCGTTCTTACATTCCTCTGTTCTCAAGCTCTTCTGCAGATACTTTACATCCTTAGATTTTCTTGACAAAAAGCGACTCTTGGAATTGAAGCTTATCAACAACATAATGCAAGATATAAAAATACATTTCTGGTTTTCTAACTATGACATCGTCACTGTACTTCTGAAACCTCGTATGTCCAAATTCACTGTTTTCAGGAAATTTAAAAAACACTGTACTTTTTAAAGTATTAAAGGGATAGCTCACCCAAAAATGAAAATTCTGTCATCATTTACTCACCCTCAGGTTGTACCAAACCTGTATACATTTCTTTGTTCTGCTAAACACAAAGGAAGATATTTGGTATATATATGTAAGTAACCAAACATGTTTCATCCCCCTCCATAGTAGGGACAGTAAATACTATGGGAGTCAATGGGGATGAGATCCATTTGGTTACTGATATTTTCTTAAATTCATACAGGTTTGGAACAATCTGAGGGTGAGTAAATGATGACAACAAATAGGGGGGTGAACTATCCCTTTAAATAATTGTCAACATTGATAAGCACATTTTTAATACTTTTTATTGGTTAGATATTTGCAAAACCCAGCAACAAACATAACGGGTGACTAATAATAATAATGATTTATGACAAAAATTTAAAATCACAAAATATGGAGATACGAGGTTTCAGAAGGATAGCTGCAATATGAACATGTTTAACAACAGTGCCAATACATTTTCATTAAACACTTCCTAATATTATTTGAACTGATATATGTTTTCTTTCTTTTATGACTGTCATTTCCATCTAAAAGTGTTTTTCGAATTAAAAAACTGTGCCGCACTTATAATAAAAGCACTTCTGAATGAAACTTAATTGAGCCGAATCAAATTAAGCAGAACAAAACCCAATCAAATTGATTATGAAGTGCCTCTCAAGACAGAAGAAAGAAAACTCTCCCTCGAGAATAGTGAAAAGAATCTTTACGAGTGACTCTGAGCTTTGATATCCCACACGCTGTGTTATGATGACCTGCGGAGCATTAGGCAGCTCTCTAGAAGTAAACCGTACAATCCCTTTAATTAGTTGTGGATCTCAGGCTGGGCCACGAGCCGTCAGTGATTGTTTTGGTGTCAATGTTGCCGGTGAGATTTGATAGGACTCGCAGGAGAGGCTCAATTAATCCGACTGTCAGCTCAGAGAGCAGCCAATCAGCAAACACACAACAATGTAACACTCCAACAAGCCACTAACAAAGGAAAAAAAGAGGCGGTGGATGCAGAGAAGGGATTAAAGACACAAACACATGTCCATGTGGACACACGCTTGAAATTTGTTGACCATCTTACGAAAAACAAACAAAGATGAAGAAGAGGGGAAATAATGGACAAGATTAAAAAAATGTTCATTATTAAAGTCCATACTCCAAAAGTCTTGCTTGTCAGTTGTGATCACCATTTACTTTAATTGTTGGAAAAAGCAGCCTGGAAATGCTTCAGTATAAAATAGAAAAAATTATAAACATCACTTTCATTAAATATAAAATAATAATTATAAATAATTATAAAAAAAACAGTGTGTGTTTGTGAGAAAAACAAAATGCCAGAGACAAACCAAGAGATTCAAATCACTAAAAATACACCTCTTCCATGTTCATTATAACTTTTATTACCGTTCAATAATAATAATATATTTTTAAAAATAATAATAAAAAGCTAGTGTGTGTTTGTGAGAAAAACAGAGACAAACCAAGAGATTCAAATCACAAAAAACACATTTCTTCCATGTTTATTATCATTTGAATTATTATAGTGACTTATAAAAAGTGTTATTATTATAATAAATAACACTATAAGTAACTTCAGTGTTTGTGTTGTTAATCTCAGGCATCACAGTGGCTCCTTGTTTTACATCTGCCCTAAAAGTTCAATTTTCAGCCTGAGTAGAGGCACAAGTATAATCACACAAGTCATTCTGGTCACTTTTTAGAGTACAAAGTACCTTCCAAATGCGGCTTTATTTCTCACATCAATAATTGATTAAAGACAAAACCTCGACACGCTGCCCGTGATGAGAGATAAAGTCTGTCTCCTAACTAGAGGTCTGGAGTGTTAGTGCAGCGAATGAGGGGGTGACAGAAGCACAGCTTCCCTCCTGCGAGGCTCCCCGGGCACAGAAGATATTGAGTAAAGGCCCTTGGAGTGATAAGTAAACCCCATGTGGGGCAAAGCGAAGTCGATCAACTCCTACGGTGTCTTAAGCTCACAGCCAGAACCGCTCTGTCACTGTTAACACCTTCTGCCATCGCAGGGAATCAATACACTTGACAGAAAAGTGACTTGGGAACTCCGTTTCGAAACCTCTTCTACAGGTTATATGCGTCATAGGTGTTTTTGCGGTCTTATAGATTTTTTAATTTCAGTTCAAATGTAATGCATTCCCTTCAAATTCCTGAAATAGTGCAATTGAGCATCTTGGGATAGGTGAGGCTGTAAAGAATCTGTGGATTCTATCCTTCGCAGCCTGGAAAAAGAAGGTATTTCTGAATTTCCTTCGCAAAAGAACGGCCTTGTCGCGGCACTGTGGCGCATTTAAAGGATACAGCCTCTGAACCGGGACACAGCTAAAGACTTGGAAGAGAGCAAGCATTTACCTGGATGCCCTCACATTAGCACAGCACATGAACTTTGCCTGACCTCGTGTTTACACTCCAGAGCTCCGAAGAGAATTTATCCACACATAGTAAACAACACAAGCAGGACCGCTCATAAACATTTCACCTGCGGATGCCGGCGCTTTTTTTTTTATTAAGCCATCGCATTTGCTACGCATCATTTACCTGGACCGGTTCCAGGCACAGCTGAAGTCCTAAAAATAAAAAGTCTGATCGCAAGGCTGGCAGTGCCCTTCAGTCGAGAACTGGACTCTCCACTGTGAAAACATCTCCACGCTTTCTCTCGTTCTCTACAGGAAGCTAAGACCGTGCTGAGGATCACAGCTTTACAAAAGCGTCTTTGATGGGCAGTGTTTCAGAAGACAACGGAACAGACCTGGGGATAAAATACACAAGCTGTCTCTGTCTTCCAAATTTCCTCGGAATAAAATTTCGCAGGCAGAGCGGGAACCTCTGGGATTCAATTATAACTAGTTAAGTGAGATCTGCTGGACTGCAACGGAATGTCTAATGGTTTGAACTCGACAACATCAAAATAGCTTCCAATTAGATTTCATAAATAAGAAGCACAAACTCACTGGAGTCTGCAAATTAGAGACAATGCATGATACACAAAAACACACAGTGTAAGAAACATGTGTGAGTCTATGGGACCGAAGCCACAGCTGGAAAACATATTTATGCAATCGCAGTTCTGGATCCAAACCAAAGCACTTTAACAACTCAAACATTAATGTTTGAAAGTAAAAATATCCACATAAACATCTTTAAAACACAGCATGGAGAAGATTTAAAGCAGATTAAAGCTACAGTAAGCATCTATCCTCTAACCTCTTGTGTTTATATGAATGACTACAGCTTGTGTAGCTCATCTCAAAGGATCCGAGCAGCTTTAAGGTGGTTCCAAATAACAGAAAACTCTTTTTTGTGTTTGTGTATGAAAAACAAGGGGTTGTAGGTTCAAACCTTTCAAGGGTTGATTTAACATTACTATTGTGTACAACATAATACATCTGGCATTAAAGAGATATCACATTAAAATTCAGTAATTATTTATTCACTCACCCTCATGTTGTTCAAAACCTGTATATGATTCTTTCTTCTGTGGAACACAAAAGAAGATATTTTGAGAAATGTCTCAGTGGTTTTGTGTCCATATAATGGAAGTCAATGGGTGGCAATGTTGTTGGGTTACCAACATTCTTCAAAATATCCTTTTTGTTTTCTGCAGAAAAACAAAGTCATACAGGTTTGAAATGACATGAGAGTGAGTAAATGATGACAGAATTTTTGTGTGAACTATTCCTTTAAGTGTCTGCTGAATGACATTTGGTATTTGTAATTTTATTACAACTGCACATTCAGAAATACAGCTTTAACCGTTCAGCTATTCTGCAGATGAATTCTACACCCTGGTCTCAGTCCTAGCATACATTTCGAGCAATGTAACATAAATCCACTGCCAAATGCACTGTTTGAACTAATGTACATTTGTTAGCTAACACTCCTGCCGAGGTCGAGGCCCCCAGGGGCCGATGTGGACTACTATAAGTCTGTTCTATTTCTTTGAGTTGAGTAAGCCCGCTAAGCTCCGTCAGCTGTTTTTGACTTTGTAGCTAAACTTTTAATAGGTCCGGTGAGTGTATGTGTTTTGATTTAAACGTAGCTTATCTTCCTTTCACAACCAATATGATACTGATCTCTTTTTGTAGCTCTCTGGATATCTGAGGACACCTGATGAAGACATCCACATCTTTGAAGGTCTGGGTTTGTCTTATTATTGAAGCCCAGTGACAGTAACAAGCTTACGGAGGGATAGGGGTTGGGATGTATTAAGCTGACTGTTAGTACAGACCTTAAAGGGACAGATCACCTAAAAATAAATTTTTTGTCATTAATACTTCATCATGTCGTTCAAAACCTGTATATGACTCTTTCTTCTGTGAAACACAAAATAAGATATTTTGAGAAATAGTTTTGTGTCCACACAATGAAAGTCAATGGAGGCCAATGTTGTTTGGTTGCATCATTCATCAAAATGTCTTCTTTTGTGTTCTGCAGAAGTGTGAGTAAATTATGAACAACATTTTTTTGGGTGAACTATCCTTTTAAAGGTTTATATAGACTCTCTCTTTAAAGGATCAAAGTGGAGATTTTAGTGGCACCTAGCACCCCTCACCGCTCTCTTTCGAAGCTCTACGGCGGCTGGGACAGGACAAACATGTTGTTGCATTTTAGTTTCTTGCCTAAGGAGATAACATATTAACAAAAATCTGTAGAGCAGTTTGTCCGTTTAGGGATACTGTAGAAAGAACATGGTGAATTCCATGTAAGGGAACCGAAATATCACACACAGCACCTTTAAAGCAAATGCTACTAAGCAAAATGCCAGTAGTTATTTGATGGCACTGATGATATGGACATCATCTATACTGTATTTGAAAATAAACTAAAATATTTGCATCAAAATTTGCATCAGCGCTTCGTTGAAATACGACGATTAAAATTTAATCAATGCAAGTTTTGGCGAAATCGTGCCCTGCGGCATTCTTTCAGATCTTAAAAATCACATTTGAGAAAAATCTGGCAAGCAACAGCCGATCCTTTTGTATATCAAACCTAATGAGGTCTTTTTACATTAGAGCGCTCGTTCTCTTCATCTTAACACACATCCATTATACCAAACGGCTATACTGTACAGTACATAGCGATAGCTGTACTTTGTATATTGTTTGGCTCCATTAGTTTTACATGTAAACGTTTGATTTTCCATTCACTGTACTTCATTCATATTTACATTGCCTGCATTTTACCAAATGATGCTCTCTGCCCACCCATGAAGGAATCGACAAGGTTTATCCCTTTTTAATAAAAAAAATATGAGGCACATCTTCAAGGAAAAACTTAATAGGTATAACTAATTCATATCCATAGAATGCTGAGCACAAGAACTCTAAATAAATAATATGTCTATGTAGCATTCAGTTTGACTGGAGGCTGGTGTAAATGAGTACACAAGCAAATGACACAGATACTGTAGCATGTTCACGGCCGTCACTGAATGTGTCACTGGATTATAACAGAGCTCATCAAACATGTAATTACAGTGCAAACAACTCCAGACACAGTGTTCATTACAGAGAAAAATCTACTGCAGGACAGCTGCTAATACCCGGTGACGGACAGCCAGTACAAACAAAGCTGTTGTCTGAGATGGATTACATACGCAAAGTGTGTATTACAGCATCTGCCGCACAAGGGTTATTCACAGTTTTGCCTCGTTGTGTAAACAGAGTTTTACTGTAGATTTTAGTCTACAGCATGCCCAGCCATTGATGTGGTTGTGTACTCCTAAAGACATAAAACTTAAAGGTGCTGTGTGTAAGATTAAGGAGGATCTATTGACAGAAATGCAATATAATATACATAACTGTCTTCAGAGGTGTATAAAGACGTTACATTATAAAGCGTTATGTTTTTATTATCTTAGAATGAGTTATTTATATCTACGTACACAGCGGGACATGGAATTAATCGTGTTGCTACAGTGGCCCAAAATGGACAAACTACTGTACATAGCGCGTTTCGTAAATATGATATCTACTTCAGCAAAGACGCGAAAACGTGATGAGATCTTGACCTGTGTCAGCCACCGTAGTGCTTCGAAAGCAAGGGGGTGGGGGGAGTGAGCCGCTAAATTTCACCGACTGGTCCTTTAACTTACCATATTAAACATTTCTCTCTGACTTTCATTTCTGGCAAAATCATGTTTTATATACATACAAACTCATGACCAAAAGTGGTCCAACTTTGCAAACTTGATGTCTTCACTTTTTATTCAAGCATATTTGTTTTAAGATGTTTAAAAAAAACATATTCATGTTGCGTAGATGTATTCGGGAATGTGAACTGAAGCTCGGCTTTGAGAAGAATTCAAGGAGTCTTGGCAGAAAATAACACAAGAGCAAAGCTTATTGACTCAAAGCCCAGAAGAATGACTACAAAATATTACTATATGAGAGGATCAACAAATATTAATAATTGATACAATTCCAGTCAATGTTTGCTTTATGTCCTGCAGGCTTTTGTTGTTTTTCTATGCCCAGTATGCAGTTATTTGAATATTTGAACAAAACTCATATTCCCTGATATGTTTTGCTTTTTTGACAACAAATTTTTTTCCAATAAATACCAAAAACCAAAAAGTCACACAAAAATAAAAATTCTGTCATCATTTACTCACCCTCTTGTCATTTCAAACCTGTATGACTTTCTTTCTTCTGCAGAACACAAAAGAAGATATTTTGAAGAATGTTGGTAACCGAACAACAGCTGTACCCATTTATGGATACAAACCCGATTGAACCACACAGGCTTGTGTGAATAAGACGACAGGCGTCATAGCCGTTCAGAGCCAAAAGCGACGCGTGCCCACTCTGATTGAATTATAACCTAAATGAAGGTGAGGGGGTCGCCCTTTGGCTATTGTCAAATTGAGCCGTGTCAAATCCATAAGGATAGTTGCAGGATGTGAATCGACTTGTCGCCACAGTTATCATTTACAATCACATTCAAAAACCGCGAACACTCTTCAGAAACAACGCTTACCGCTGGTGCTTCGCTTCTGCTGTATCACACACTTCATCCTCAAGCACACTGAATATATGCACGACAAAGGGATGTGAGGGAAGGAGAGCGAGATGGAGATTGTTAGATGGAATTGACAGGGTTAAGGTTAGATGAGACGGGCTCATTTACACCACAGAGACGGCAACAACTGCAGCAGGCCACAGATGAAAGACTTTCAAGAAGAATCAATATATTACTGCCACTCTACCAATCCGCCATCAGTATCAAAAATAATTGGTGCCGGACAAACAAGCGCAAGAAAAACAACAACATCAAAGCCTTCAAACGATGAGCCACGAAATAACAGATTAACAAATAAAACGGAATAAATAAATAAATGAATCGTAACACAAAGCTTTGAAACTGTATCGTCTATTGTTCTTTAATTTCAGAGCTAAATGATCCTCTTAATGTAAACAAACAGAGAGAGAATAAGTTGAAAGGTGGGATACAAAATATAAGACAGAATAAGATTAAATGAATAATAAAACGAAGAATATACACTTTCTGCATTTAAAAACTACAAAATACTACAAAGGCAGACAGATAAATTAGGAATGCCAAAACAATGAGAGAAAATGATTGGTTATACAAGTGAATTAATATCCTAAGAACAGACAAGCTGTAAATGGAAATTTATATGAGCTTTAGTCACAGCTTTTTGCATAAAAGTATAACTGTTTTTATTGTTTTTCTTTTAAAGACATCAGACTACCCCTGACTAGTTTACTAACAGTATATTACTTTTTTTGCGATCAAAATAGCTGATTTTAACATTTTTAATTTGCGGGACAATTTGTGATTTTTCATAACTGTAAATATGTAAATAAATACTTTTTATTAATATAATATTTATATAAATACAAATACCTAATAACTATAAATTATACAACTTTTCTAATTTAAATAAAAAAGTTTTAATGTAGTTTTATGAAGTAAACCAACAGTAGGGTCCTGTCACTTTAAGATTTGCAGCAATGCGCCGATCCAGTGACATACTTCCTTAACAATTTCCCCCTCATAATGTTTGTTCACTTTATATAGGCACGTGCAGAAAGGGATCAAAAATAAGTTTGAAGAGCACCCACCTGCCTATCTAAAGGCCTCTGCACGGCTCTGCACTTAAGTGCAAGACGAAAATCTTGGGTTTAAGATGAAGCCTAGGTCTACTGAGAAATTGAAAAAGAATGATCATTAGAAATGCAGAAGCTTACACATTAAAATGTTTGGGGTTTGGCTAGTTAAGGGGTTCTTAACTTTTTTGACTCCATGATCCCCCCTCCCCTAATTGCATTCAATAATATTCAAAGGCCCCCTTTCATTAAAAAAAACTCAAAATTTGATACAGTAAAATATTTTTGAACTTGACATTAACTTGGAAACGGTTTACTCATTACAGAAGTGGCCAATTCATTAAAAATATCTTGGTTGTTAGTTTATTTTTTTACGTATATCAATACTCATTTTGTCTGATTTTAAAATCTCAGTCATCCAGAGGCCCATTTGGAAGTCTTGTGGGCCACAGCCCCCTGTTGAGAATGACTACTCTAGTTTACTCTTGAAACTTTCCATTTTGATACTATAAGTATTACTAACTTTTGTATGATGAATTGCATATGATTTTCCACAAACTAGTTTAATGTAAACATACAATGCTGCCTATGTACTGTAAATATCTCACTAAGTTTCAGAACACAGTAGCCGTATCTTGCAGACACCACGTATACTTTCATCTGTGACAAAGGGCGATGAGCCAACCTATAAGGTGGCCGTTCCCCGTTTCGCCCTCGCACAAAGCAGGACTGATATTCCATCCCGTCCGTGAGCTATGTCAAAACAAAACATCGTCACCGGCGGGCAGAGACCCGCAAGAAAAACAGAAAAGCCGAGAAGGGGACAAAAGGCATACGGCCAGAATCAATAACAAAGCTATGACCAAAAATCAATGTTCATTCGGAGAGGTAACCGCCAGACAGCACTATCATTTTAGCGGGTGAGGCATGACCCTTCAGATTCAAACAACAGTGATCCCATTAGGGAAGGAGGCAATGGAGGGCACCACTGAGACTTCTAATGGCCCGGCGCTGAAAGGTGGCATAAAAAGAGCTTGTCATTTCAAAGACAAAGAGGGAGAGGAGAACCGGGGAGAGATTTCTTTTGGATTTTTTAAAGCGACACGCATTGGAGATTTAGCAAAGAAGGGTCTGGTTGCGAACAGTGAAGTATGCCAAGCGGGGGTGTGGCGCGCTTGCCCTCTTATCACGGTGAATCGCAGGTAGTGATGCTTCAGGAAACACCTTAGTGCCTCTTTTACATGATTTTAAGATGCCATTAAGATCCATTAGTGGTGCATTAGCATTTGAATGCTTGTGGAAAACTCGAGAGCTGTTTGATATGCACAAATATGAACTAATTTAATATAAGAAGAAGCATTCGAGCATGATGTATTCATGGAGGTAGAACCTACATACTGCATACCTATAAATGCATAAGATTGTATGTGTTTATTTCTGGCCGTTATATACCGTATACGCTCGATATACCGTTCATATGGTAGAACTACAGTATGATGGAGTCTGCAACCTAAACCGCATGCTTCAGGTCCTCAGGAGGGCCAAACCATCTGCGTTAAAAAGAGAAAGGTTTGTAGAACGAATTGAGTAGAATAAGTATTTGCAATAGATCACAATGAAATCACAAAACGCTAGCCTAAATTCCCAGACTGCCTTTCATCAGCTCCACTAGGTTAAAAGATATCTGGATGAAGAACAAGGAAAGTGAGAACAGAGCTAATGATATTCCCAGTCACCTCCCTCCCTCCGGCCGGCAGAAAGAGGAATAGGTCTTAAACGTGCATGAGTGGTCGATCATGAGTGAAATTACTCTGTATACATTGCACTTTATCTGGACTGGTCCACCAGTGCCGGCCGCCTCTGCCAGCCAAAGCCGAATAAAGATTCCCAATGACTATGTCAAATCTTATTAGGCTAAGGGAGTCGCTCACTCCCTGCATTCAAAGATGCAATTTTCTTTCATAAGAGTTTATTTATTTTGGAAACCCAATTCTATTTTTCACCATTGTTATTTATCAGGGCTTTCTTCTATACAGGGATTAACGGCAAATGTGTTTACAGTAAGATTACCGCCCTTGACAGAGGACCTCATCCTGATTTAAAGACTGAAATTGCAGCTGCGCCGACCGTAGGACAAGCCCGCCAAACCCGAAGCTCTGATGGAAAATGAAAAGCGTTTAGATGCTGTCACATGCTCGCTCTACCAGGCCTTGCAGATAGAACGCTAATAAATAAAATGTGACCAGGGAACAGCATGCTAATGTGTTTTGGTGAATGTGAAGTGCATGTTGTTGCCACATTTGGAACATCTAGACCTGAAGCCCTGAGGTGAGATGAAGCTCTGGACTTAACCTTGGCTGTGAAAAACCTTCTTGAAACTTTTCTTATAATTAGGTGCCAAATATAGAAGACTATTCACAATATCATCCTTCAGAAACCTTGTATGTCCAAATTTGCTGGGGTTTCTTGGAAAAAAGGATAACAACTGTGTACTATTTACATGATTACATTGACAAACATTGTCAACATTTTTTATACTTTTAATGATTCGATTTTGCAAAACTAAGTGACAAGCATAACGGGTAACTAATAATGATTTATGACCAAAAAATTTAAATCACAAAATATGGAGATATGAGGTTTTGGAAGGACAGTGATGAAGTTTGTGACTTGATATCCAAAGCTCGTATACAATAGAAGGCATGGTCCATGATTGCCATGATCTATATAAAATGCAGAGAAATAAGCATTTCCGATCAATTTAAAAGTCAAAAGATCTTCAAAAACAACCACTAAACATACTTCTAAAGCATAATTTTTAAGTTGTTATCTTAACAATGTGAATAATTTCAAAGTAGTTCTATATACTGGAAAATGTGAATTAATTACAACATAATTAAAATTAGATTTAACCAAAGCATAGGTTTAAATGTCAAAGCTTGTGCTGATCTAAATCTTCAATAACTAAACAATGGCATGACAAATTAGAAAAAGTTTCTATTTTTCCATACAAAGAACAGTTTCAAAGCATAAACACTTAAAGGTTCACCCAACAATTCTGTCATCATTTACAATGAAACAGGAGGAGGAGGAGACAACCCACTTTACCTATTCTGTGTGTACTGATGTCTCCCTGGATGTACTGGAGCTCAAAATCACTGCTGAATGGCTTTGTAAACTACATTGTGTAAAAGCCAAACCTGAGAAAAACTCAATCTCCGCTCTGTCAACACACCATCACATACCAGGACCTGAAAGAGAACAGAAGGGCTGAGCTTCTGCGCATGCTCTGTTGAGTGTTTTTAGAGCAAAATCACTGTTACGGTTGTCATACGATTTGGCAGAAAGAATGTCATTGTTTCATCTGAACTGTGTAATTCTTTATCATTGTGTGTTGTGGAATGCAATTTGACTTGAGCAGTTGACTGAAGAGGTAAAATGGTAATTAAAGCAAAGCTATTCCCCCTCACACCATTTCAGTTCACTCAATTAATCTGTCACCAATTCTTCTTCTCAAATGTTTTAAACCAAAAATAGGTATGCAGTCACTTTACAAAAGGCCATTTCTTATACTAAATCATATCAAATCAAACTGTTGAACAACTAGGCAAAGCTCAAACTTGGACTTATTTTCCCTTTCGGCTAACATTTGCCATACTTTACAGTCTTAATAATAAAGGTGCCATTAAATAGCGATGCCATAGAAGAACCATTTTTGGGTCCACAAAGAATCATTCAGTCAAAGGTTCTTTAAAAAAACATCTCTTTCTTACTTTTTTATAATCTGAAGGACCTTTATCGCCACAAAGAACCTTTTGTGAGGTTCTGCGGATGTTAAAGATTCTTTATAGAACTATTTAGACAATAAAATTCTTCTATGGCATCGTGGAGCATGTTTATTCTTTAGAGTGTAGCTGAGAGTAAATATGATTTATTCAAACCCAGGTGCTCCGCTTTATAAGCAACATTTTCACATCGCCTGTTGACTGAGTGTGCTGCTGTTGTGACAACGTCCCTATTTAATGATTCATAATGCGACCAAAATACAATTCAACAGTTTTATAAACAAAAGTTTGAACTATAGACAAGCAGTAGCTAAAAGTTAACAAAAATCTGCAATGCAGATAAACCTTGTTTAAAACCCAGCTCACTTTGTGTTTGCATACAGTACAGTACTGTGTATCCAAACAAGTTATAATGACATTTTAAAACAACAGATAGTTGAAAAAGAAGAATATTTTATGGTAGAGTAATGACTCTTTAGCCATGCAAGCATCTTTGGTAGTGACCCCTGATTTAACCATATATCCAAAGTCACTTTAGTTAAAGAGATAGTTCACCCAAAAAAGAACATTCTGTCATCATTCATGTCAAACAAAACCTGTATATTACTTTTTCAGTGGAACACAAAAGAAGCTATTTTGAGAAACGTCTCAGAGGTTTTGTGTCACACAAAGGAAGTCAATGGAGAACAATGTTGTTTTGGTGATCAACATTATTTAAAAATGCAGAAGGAAGTATCTCTACAGGTTTAAAATGACATCAGGGTGAATAATTGATGACAGAATTTTCATTTTTGGGTGAACTATCCCTTTAACATGTAAAGAGACTTTATATATACCTAAAGTGACTTAGGTTTCTCCAACAACAACAAAGAAGAAAAATGAAAACGAAAAGTGCCAGTAAAATAAATGCATTATTTTTTATAAAAATAAAGACAAACACATCGGTCCCAGCATAGGAGAACACAGACAAGACTTTCCTTTTTTTGTGCCTTTGCTCCTTTTGTTGGTCAATCAAAGTTGGCTCTTTTTTATTCATATGGATGTTGGTTAAATTGCAGAACAAAGCCTGCCTTTGTGCACCGCTTGTCTGGAGTCATTCTTTGCTATAATGCAAAATGTGTTATCAGTGAGTTAAAAATCAGACCTGTCAAGCGACAACTGTTTATTATGTAGTATATAACAAAAGACGTATAAGCCCAAAGGAAGATCCATACAATACAATGATATAACCTTGTTTTTTTTAATAGATCTCTTTTATTTTCAATGCATATTCTATTGCAATGAATGTTTCTATTATTATTATTATTATTATTATTATTCTAATTCTGTAATCCAAATGCAATAAATATGAAAAGATTTAAACGACAGTGCCAAAGTAACCTTAAGTGTCAAACCCCACAGCAATACAGCAATCGCTTTTAGCCCTGAGAGAAAGCGAGCCTGTCACAAGTCACAATGAGTCACTATTTTAAACACCCATCTGAGGGGTGAAAAATAATTTTATGCCAACTAATTCCCTGCTTACAAACAGATTTATTGGCTGCAGGCAAAGGTTACTGTTTCAAGCCCTCTGAGAACAAACAGCAGAAGGTGATGTTTTATGGATCAGACCAATGCAATAAACACTGATGTTTAAGGTATCCCACAGGTCAGAAAAACTCATTTGGACCCCTCTGACATAGTAATTGTACTGTAGGCTGGTTTCCCTTCCATGTCAGAAGCGGTGTATGCGAACGATCATGGAAATCGGCTCTCTGCGCATTAATGGAATCACTTGAGGCGGCAGCTGTTCTCGCATCTGCTAACTAAACCTAACAGTTCCGCTTGCTGCGGTTAGTGAGATATTCCACGTGGACCTGCTCAAAACATCTAAAACTCTAGTGGCTATATTAAAAGGGGAAAGGGCCACTGAATATGCCCCACCCTAACTTCCTGTTTCAGTCAAAATTACATATTTGCGTTAAATAAGTTGCGTATTTTCAAGACACAACTTATGAATATAACAACAGGTTCAGTTCTAGTCTAGTTGGTGTTTTGGTGGTAGACATAATAGAAACACATCTGGTTCAATCCATGGAAGAGAGTGAGCTATGAACCATCACTACTGTGGCCTTAAGCAACCTTGACTGTAAAATATTGCCAGAAACAAATTTCATCACCCCTGGTACTGTGACGATAAATCAAAAATCAAATAAATGCCCCCAAAGTATATAAAACAATGAAAACGTACTCGACCGGCTCAAGTGGACATCTTTCAACTCGGTTGTACCAAAACCACCTCACTCATATAGATTCTTTGATAAACTGTTCGTTTTTCTTCTGAAAGACCAAAGATCCATTTCTTCTGCCCGCTGAGAAGAGGGTTAGCGATTGGCCCACAGAGAGAGGTTTGTTCTATTCTGTTCAACTCGTATCATTTTGATGTGATGCGCAAGTGTGTTTTCGCCATGTTTCTGTAGATTTCATCACTCTTCCGGATCCTAATGCAAGGAAGCACATTTTGGGTGAGAAATTTTGCTAGAAGGGTCTACTACTGAGCATCTGGGTTACCTCAAAGATCCTGATGCAACACAAATCAAATATTTATCTTGGTTGAACGCTTGGAGAATACAATGGAGGCGAAGTTCCCAGCCTAAACCGAGAAAATTTAGGAAATATAATTTTCGTATAACATTGGTTTTAGCATCGCAATATTTTCTCTTTTATTTCCAGAGAGAATGTAGCCAATTATATACATGACAACTCCCAGACACAGAGACCCAGAAGCAAAAACCAACAAAAAAAAAAGATATAACGTTGTTAGCTCACCGAAATTGTACCATATCTAAACGCAAAAAGCAATATTTCCTGCCTTTAATCACGCAGCAACTGCTATAAATGTCAGATGACATCGTGTCGCCTATTCATCTCTCCAAAAACCAGATTTTGAGCATGACGTCATTGACCACGGATATCAAAGGAAAGTATGTGTCATTGTCAGCGCGGAAGATCCGTCCCATATCAAAGCCGTTTGCAAATGGTTCTTCGGCGAAACCAAGACATCAAGAGGGCGAAGCAATTGTTGAATCGCCTCCGATTAAAATGCCTCTTTAAAGTGGTGGGCCACTATAGAGGAGGCGGTTTTCGAGTGTCATTACCAACACGAAAGAGTAGTCACCATAAGAGCGGGATGCTTCAGAGATGCTAATGGGTACTAATAATAGAGAGCCACGGAAAGGCCACAGACTCATGTGAGCGCCGTTCGGTCGCGCAAACATTCCCTCCTGCTACCTACTAGTGTACACAAACACAAAAGTTAAAGAGATAGTTCAACCAAAAAGAAAATGTTTGTTATCATTTATTCACCCTCATGTGGTTCAAAACTTCTATATGACTCTTTCTTCTGTGGAACACAAAAGAAGATATTTTGAGAAAAGTGGTTTTGTGTCCATACAATGGAAGTCAATGGGGGCCAATATTGTTTGGTTACCAATGTTCTTCAAAATAAAGTCATACATTGAATGACGTGTATGACTAAAATGTTTTTTGTCTGAGAATCCGGTACAACAACAACATCATTTATAATATGGTTATTTACAGGCATTCTGTAGAGTGATGATTGCGAGATGATTTGCGATTATTAAGCGGTGCATAACATAATTTGCGTGAATAATTTCATCTGTATAAATAAAGCCCCTAGAGCTATAAAATAAAGGCTTAGACATCTGTGGAGCGCTGTATGCTCATGCACATAGTCGAACAATAACCTTCATATCCTAACTGCAAAAACAACACTTTTTAACTCTGATGCACCGACAGAATTTCTGAATTCTGGGGTGCACACGTCCATGAGTCGAGCATCGGATATATCAATCTTTTAGATGAAAAGATCAAGAGACAGCTGCACCTGGGTGTGTCTAAGTGTGTGATTGTGTGGACTGTGGAGCAAAAATGGAAACTCAGTCAGTGGTTGTTGGAAACAGCTATCAGTCGATGATGACTGGTGTGATGTATGATTCTCTGCTGACCCTCTACAGGGTAAAACCGGCTCTGATAGGTAACCCATGCCAAAGTCCATAACTCAGCCGTTTCTCTGACAGCTTAAAAACATCCACCATAACTGATACACAACAAACCAAAAGCTATTCTGTGGCAGAGAGATTGTTTTGCGTGTTTGTGTCTATATGCAGGATTCAGAAAGGCATCTCTAGCTGAAGGCGAGTGTTCTGAATATCTGATCTCTTTATTTAACTGTCTTAAACAATGGCAACATTATCCATTACAGACCCTTGTGATGTCCAACTCTGCAATTCCATGAGCCCATCAACTACCAAAGCAATCTTTTAATGTTGTTTTTGTGTTTTATTTTCTTGGCATCTAAATAATTGTTCTCAATACTTTGTGTAGATTTTTTAAAAGCACTACATTCAAAATACCATTACTTCTTTTTCAAATAACTAAATAGCAAAGATATGCTTACATTTATTCTGCATTCATGAATTTGCCAGACTATTTATCTGAAGTGACTTACAGTACATTCAAACTACCAAAAACATTTTATCAATATGTGTGCCCCTGGATCAAACCCATGATGTCTGAATTGCAACACAACATTCTACCAAGTAAACTAGAGAAACACATCTTAATTTGTTACTTTTAAGTTCATATAACTCTAATACCACATTTCAGGCCTGATAATGCTGACAGTCAAGAAATATCAACTCAATAATGTCTTAATGTTTATCATAAAGCAGTTTGTTATTGACTCTTTTAGGCTAGTTGGGATAAAAAAGTTTCAAGGTGTGAAAAAATACAAACTAAACAAGTAACAACAACAATTTCAAAATTAACAATAAAACTGTAAAACTATAACACAATAGGCCTATAGCTTGACCACGATTATGACTTACCAAATGGCCATTTGAGTATGAAGAATACGAAAAACAAACAGGGAAAGAAATAAAACTACATTATAGAATTTCAAAATAAAATCACATATACAATTTTAAAATAAGAGACTATGAACAAACACACTGATGGTCACTAGTCTAAGTTGGTTAAAAGAGGGCCAGCATGGCCAAACTGGTCTATATTCTTTTAGTTCCATCTACAGATAGAAAAACTTTATTTTATAAAACTTTTGCAAAAATATAGATGTATAAAGAAAAAACATTTATGTTACTACAAATAAGATAGTTTATATAATTAATATAATTATTTGTCTATAAGTCTATGTTGTGTCCTCATTTGGAGAGCAAAGGTTCTAGCTGACATTTTTGTCAAAATTTTGTTATTCACATATTCTTATAAATTTGACTAGTGGTCAAATGTTTTTGGACACTTGAGTGAAAATGTTCTCATTATTTAAAAAACCTTTTGATCTGAGGTGTTTGCTTAAATATCTGAGTTTAGT
Source organism: Oreonectes daqikongensis (assembly GCA_026939265.1). Classification (NCBI taxonomy): domain Eukaryota; kingdom Metazoa; phylum Chordata; class Actinopteri; order Cypriniformes; family Nemacheilidae; genus Oreonectes; species Oreonectes daqikongensis. The sequence continues at coordinate 3,385,691 of JAOTQM010000043.1, read as the reverse complement.
AGACAAAAATATAATTTTCCAAACTTAATTTTTTAAATGGATAACTTTGACTGAATAATTAAGAAAGAACAGCCAATAAGAGCACAGAAGATAGAGATAAAAACTCCTTTAATATGGTTTTAAGAGCATCTCAGGGTGAGACCTCAAGAAGCTGCTTGAGAAAATTACATGAAAATATTTCTGCAAATTCTAGTCGAAAGGTGACTACACTGATGATGATAAAACATAACATGTTTTCATGTATTTTTATTTTTTTATCATAACATAATTCTCATAGTTCCTTTTGTTTTATTTCATAATTTTGATGAGTTCATTATTATTCTAAAATGTGGGAAAAATATGAACACATATAAGTGTCCCAAAGCTAGTGTACAGAGAAAACTTCTACAGTAAAATTAAATCCGTTCATAATATAAAAAATAACTGCAATGCAAATATTTTAATGAGACATTTGATGAATCGCTTTCAAGAGGTTCAAAAGAATCCCTTGCCATTGAAATGTATTCAAATTCTCCACCCTCATACCCACCTGAAACACACACAAAGACACAAAGACTGGACAGGACAGGTGTTTGCTGATGAGAGCTGACAGATAGGGGGAGAGAAGCAGAGGAAAACAAAGCACTTTAAGAAGGTCCATCATTGCTTTCAATCTCTCCGGGGGCAGCTCGGAGATTGTCACAGATCGATAGCTGCTTTGGAGAGACATCGGGGCGGGACGATACATCCTTAACTTGCTCTGCTCAGCTTTGCACAGACTATTTCCAAGCTAAGAACATAGCAGAGATTTACTGACAGGAGAAATAACACAGTGACATTGAGAAAGACCAAGAGAGAAAAAGATTGGAGAAAGTGATTTGGTGACTGACTGTAAAGAGCAAGAGCAATAGTTTTAACAGTGAGCTTTCGGAAGTAACAGTGTCATTCAAAATCTCCATAGTGTAATTGATCTTTAGCGATGATTACACCATGATATCGGAGCTGTCCTTCGGAAACTTGTCTCTCCATATTTCATTATTTTTATTTTTTGCATTTTCGGATTTTAACTGAAGATTATGAGGGCACATGAATTTTAAAAGAAGAATGATCCACATTGATATGCTATTTACAATGAACGCTGCAATATATCATGGAAAAAAGCAATGCACTTTTAATTTTTAAGTGCTTGCCATTAGTGACATGGCATTTATGTCAAAGTTGGCTTAAAACAAATAGCAGAATTTGACATTACCATGGAAACAGATATCACAACAATCTCCACAGCTAAGTTTCTTGTTTACTAGCTAACTACCTAACATCACACAATATAAGATCTTGTTTCCTTAGAAAGATATAGCAGAAGTGTTTTCTGATTATTAAAAACAATAAAAAAACTGAAGACATAAGTCTTCATAAGCACCATGGGATGGATAGTTAATGTATTCTCTCAATACCATAATGTTTTCTTTTGTAAGCTTGACTCATCTCTAACACACTATCTACACCAGACTCAATGCGGTACGAAAACAAAACAAAAGCAGTGCGACAGCAAAAGTGTTGTTCTTAATAGGTTTGTGGTGTTGCGTCGCATCGCTCACATCTTGTGTAGACAGGGTGTAAAGCTATTCAGTTTGGTTCAAAGCTTAGAATGAATAATTTTCTGCATTACTTGTGGCAAAAAATAGCAAATATAACATATTAATACACTCTAAAGGGTGCTAGAAGAAACATTTTTGGGTGTATGGCTCTATAAAGAACTTTTAACCTCTGAAAAACCACAAGAGGTTATTGGAGGATAAAGAAAGAAATGGTTTTTAGAAGACCAATTGAGTTCTATATGACATTGCTGTGAAGAACCCCGAGCACCTTTTTTAAAGTGCAGCTGTTGAGCTCCATACACAGTATAGGTGTCACCATACAAGTATTGACAATAACCATTAATATAAAAAATCAGATGTATCAATACTGTGTACATTTTACAATTTACAGAGCCACATTGGTTATAAACTCCATCCTCTTTGCTTCCCTACATGTATTTTGACAGCGATTTATCTACATAAAAAAAACGAAACACAAAATTCAAGATCAATTGGATTCAATTTATTTCTTCAAAAGCAAGATATCACAATCATACCGTTATAGCAAATTATTTTGGCCACGATAATCATGTAGTTAAAATCTGATATCGTGACAATCCTAATGTGTGTGTTGTATAACTACGTTTAGCAGGTTAAGTTTAGCAGGTATTTCTCAGCCACGTATAGGCCAGACAGGATCTTTTATGGATTAGCATGAGTTTAATTTAGAGTGAATGAACAATCTCGTCTCCATTTAGTGTGAGAGTAAAGTTCAGCTAGGCACGTTTCATCTCGGATGTGGCATCAAGCCTTTAATTATATTTCATTCCTATCAAAGCTCTCCTGCCTCTGATCTGCTACAACACCTTCTGCCTGAGCCCAACCAGTCACATCTCATATGACAAAAAAAGAGTAAATGACCCTGAGAGTTAAGAGACGGGGTCACACTAAAGAACAGGTGCCATTTGGGGCTCATTCTCATTTACCTGTGCGTAAAACATGACTTCATATACAAATAACTGCGTTCTACATCAACGGAAATCCTGTAACTTTAGTTCTGTCAAAAAGGAATGTCAGCTCTGTTAATATAAGTTTATTTAATATACAACTGAAAATAGGAACACTAAAACCCTAAATACACAACAGAGAGAATGCTTAAAATTGTTCAAAACAGTATTATATTGGGAAAGGATCCATTTTATAGAATGGCCCAGATCTCCTAGCTAAACATCTGGAAATGTGTGTGTGTAGCGTTTGATATGGAGGGTTTAAGTTGTTTAGATTCCTCCCACTCTGTACGCACACACACACACACACACACACACACACACGCACGCACACATGCACACTCCATCTCTGTTCCCACACACCTTCAGTGAGAAAAGAATCCTAAAAATCTCGATGTTTCTCCTCGCTTCCTTCAGACTCCAGTTAACAGTTTTTTGATTTCCCTCGAGACGGCGAATATACCCCTGAACCAGCTGTCTGGAGCCACTAAGGTATCTCTCAACAAACAGAAGCAGAAAAAAATGAATGTACCCACACAGAGAATTAAACATGGCCTTGCTGGAGAGCTTGCTTGGAGATCTGTGAGCCACCTGGGAACCCATATTGATCACGTTTGACTGCTAAAAGTCTTTGAGCATCTAGCGTTCCTGATGTTTTTAAAATGCAATATCACTACACAGGGCATTGAAATATTCATGTCTGAATAAATGAGGTTCGGGGTTGTCGGTCGTAGTGGGGGAAAAAAGCAGAGCTGATTTTAACTAAGCAGGTCTTTAATTAGTTTGGAACCCCGCAGAAGGTGGGCTGTGGGAAATGCATTAAGCAACATTGATTGAGAAGACCATGAAACAGAATCTCATGAAACATCGAAAGTGCATGCTTGCACCCTTGAACGTGTGCATGTGTGTTCAATAGTGCTGACATACTGTACGCTGATCTCTCTTTCACCCACCTGTTTGCAGTTTCACACTAAATTAAGTCTGTCGTGATATGTACTGATTGTAAATGAGATGCGGAGATGAATTCATGCAAATCGGCAGAATTTTCTCCTATAATGCATTTGGGTGTTAAAGTAACAGGGCCCTAGTGTGAGTGGATTTGCATTATTAAATATGCACTAAAATCCCAACTGATCACCAATTTTGATGAGTAAATGACATTTACCTTTAAACAACAATAAAACTAATTTCATTCATTGCCAATGTCAATTTCTTTCCAAACCAATACAGTAAAATTTCAAAATGCATACCTGTGTTTAATGTATTGTGATGTTGTGAAAAAATTAAATAATATTTCCATCCTTAAGGCGGCAACTTCTTTGTTTGAAACATTTTCGTTGGGATGAAGTGGGATCAAGTCGAAACAAGTCAAACTATTATCATTTGAAAGCTCAGGTAAGATTTTGCAGGTAAAGTATTATTAGTTGAGATTATTAGTTAGATTATTATTATATAGCTTTAATTTTTGTAAAAAACATTCAGACTTTATGGAGGGAGTGGTCTACAGCCATATAAGCGACTCCGTATATGGCTTGTAGGAAGTCTTATTCAAATAGCTGGCTATCTGTAGAAGCCCGATGCAATTTTGAAACGGCTCCCTGGATGATTGTGTAATGGATAATCCATGGCTAGCGGTGGATTATCCCGCTTATACCATGGTCATTTGCCAAGTTGAAGCTGTTGTTTACAGAGTAATTTTTGATCAGACAGGTGAAAATGACCATGGTATGTTTTGTCAGTTAATTTCAAATGTTGATCAAACTGACTGGAACTACCCGTGCATTAAAAGGTTTTAATGCACAGCTTTCAGCCAATCAGAATCGAGTATTCAAACAGACCATGGCATAAGTCTATATATGACATAAGTCTATATTATAGCACAGTCTTCTTTTCAGCTTTTCTGAACTGGCAGACACACCAAGCAATACTAAATGCCAAAAAATCGTATCTTTTATGTACATAAAAATGCAGAAACTACATTAAACAGATGCTACATTTTTAGGGTGAGTATATCAATTGGCCATCCAATCAAAGTGAGTTTCTGGGCTCACTACTGGAGCTATCACCAGCAGCTGTGCTATCCACATTATTTTTGGCGTAAATGTGGGCGCCGCTATCTTTGAGCTGTTTGTGTTAAGACTTCCGGTGAGCCACTTTAGCTAATGGCAGTCATATTGTGAGTGAGACGAGGCATAGGATGTGTGTAGAATGTGCATTGATTTTTTTTTCTGGTGTAAATGTGTGTATATTTGTACTTGGTCGAAATTTGTATGTATTTGGTAGGAATATGTGTGTATGATGTGTATAACAGCTTGGGTACCGTCTGTGAAAACAAATTTCCTCTTTGAGGAGAATAAAGAATGAATCCGAATATATATCCATATGATATATCAGGCCACTTCTTCATTTAATCCTCCCACTGTGTAATACATTGCAAATGTGTAAAGTATTTACCATAACTATTTTTAATAGTGTTTAAGTGTGTGAGAACAGGTAAAATTACAATGGAGAGAAAGATACAGTACATTTTATTAAAAGTCTACAACAAAATATTCTGCAGAACCTCAACCGGAAAATGAACTCCTGGCGGAAGTTCAGCACCACCAGTTTCCATATGTTAAACCTAGTCACTCTCCTCCCCATTAAAATCCCTCTCTGGGTCCCTCTGCAGGCTCAAAAAGCTGCGTATGGCAGCCAATTACTATGTAGACACCTTGGACCAGACCTGGACCTCCATCTGTCCACCTGACACTTGGAGAAAGACAATAAAAATAAAAAATGCAGTCACTGACTGCTTGTGTGGACATTAACTACCACATTTCCTCACAAATACACACTGTCTCCTTCTCTCTGCACGGTAATGGCCTCTTGTTTTCTAGTTGACCTAAAGAAGCACCAAACAAAAGGACACAAAATTTGGGTAAACTTTCTATTTTAGTCATGCAGGAAACTGCATGCGGCAGAACTCAACTGACAGCAGTAACATGGTATACCCCACCAAAAAAACAGTTTGTCTTCACCAAAATTTTAATGAGGCAGAATCATTGACATTGACAGGATTAGCATTGAAAGTGATCTTAAACATGCTACTGTATCCACTTCCTGAGCTATTTAAATTCATTCTCTACAACCCATGCATTTAAAATGCCTTATTTAATTCAGTTGTGGTTAAATCAAAGCATTAAGCAACATTCTATAAAAGTGAAAAATGAAGCGCAGCTGATGTGAGATCAGCTGAAGCAGCACTAATGTGATGCAATCAACCTCCGGTGTCCGGTGGAGTCAGGGTGCTTCAAAACCTGTAGCATGACACTGCGGCAAACTGTGCTGGACATGCGAACCCCGCCAACTCTGGCAAATGGGAACTTGTTGGGCACTCAACATCCCCATCTGCTCCCTCTTCCCATCAACCCCGGATTAACCCTAAGAGCCAAGTCAAGCAGCTTTGCCCCACAAATGCCACCCAAACCTGCCAATAGCCATCAGACTTCACGGAGAGAAAGGGCCAAGAGCCCGTTCTGCCTTAACAGAGCGTCTAACAGCTCCTAATCGAGCTAGAGAGACACACAACCTTTGACTAATCCAAATGTTACCTCACAAGTTGAATGAGTTCAATGAAAACTGCACTTTATTGAGATTTCAAATTCCAAAAATGTTACATTACATTTACATTTATGTATTTGGCAGGCGCTTTCATCCAAAGCGACTTACATTGTATTTTACCAGGGGTAGGCAACAATACCCACAATGCAACAGGATACTCAGACTGTTATTTTTTCTTAAAAGTGTTCACATTTTCTTTCATAGAAACTGATGAGATGGATATTTTTTAATACATTTCCTTCACGTCTTTATCTATAACACGTTCACAATGTTCTTCAGTCATTGTATTTTCAGAATTGCAACCTGAATAATGAACCCACAACTGTAGGGTTGTTATCTAAAAAAATGTGGTAGTTGTTTTATTAATGGAACAGGTAGAGGCTAATGCCATGTCACAGTAAAAAATGAACTTTTATTGTAAAAAGTGTAAGAATTCATTTGAATGCTGAACTGGCACAGAATCTGAATAAGGAATGCAGTGAAAACTCGGTAGAGACTAACTTCAGCATTAATTTGTATGCTGGTTAGTGCCGATAAAGCTGGTTGACCAATGTCCTAGTGGTCTTTTCAGCTGGTTTTTTGTATGCCTTGTAAAACCAGCTCATCTATAGCTTTAACAGCTGAATAAGTGTAGGCACAGACAGGAACAAATATGAGAACTGAATGCCCCAGACTTTTCATTCAGATGGCTGGAAGAGATACAAATTTGTTGTGGATAATTTCTGTCATTCTGCCCTGTATACCTCTGTGTATCTCTTTTCGTATTACAAACTCTAATGGAGAAGAGAGAAAACATATAAATAAATAAATCAATACAAGAGCAGCAGCAGTGTAATATGCTTACCCACCTGCAGCTCAATGACGTAGATCAAGACAGGCTTCCCTACCCCTAACTTTCTCTCTCTCGCTCGCTCGCTCGCTCTACCCCCTCATTCCCAGTGTGAAATTGAAACCATATAATATGAGCCATGTCAAAATGCAATCTCACGCCAAATTGGAAGTTGGGATTTCCTATGACACCGCCTCTGGGTCTCAGGGAGAGATAATTACAAAAAGGCAGAGGGATAAATAGAAAAGGGAAGGATGTTATATAGGAGGTGGAGGTGGGTGGGGGATCGGAGGGGTGAGGCGAGAGAGGGGCTGCTGGTCATACGGATATAAGTAGTGTCAATAGAGTCGAGACAACATTTTGCAGCCGACTACAACTTCAGTGAACAACCTCTTTTACCGCAAAGAATGATGTGCCAGTTTTTTAACTGGCAGTGTGGTTTCGCTAACTAGAAGAATACAGATGTTAATACCCACAGCAGATACACACACACACACACACACACACACACACACACACACACACACACACACACACACACACACACACACACACGACATGCTGGTTGATTAAGTAAAACTGCGCAACTGATTGTAGGTTAGCAGATATTACCTTCAGCTGTTGTGTGTTTTTTACTGAAGTTAAAGGTTGAGGCCAGTCAGTATCTGGATGGCACCTTCTTGACAGACCAAGGATGCTGCCTGAAGAGGTATTTGTGGGGGGGAAGAAAGATGCTCACTGAGTGGGATTAAACGTTTTGATAAAGTGAAAGAAATAAGTTAAGAAGCATAGTGCTATATTGGTTACATAACTGTTTGGCTATGGATAAAATAAAATGCTACTTAAATAATATCCATTAATATCAATAATATCCAATCTGTTTTGAAACAGCACTCAGTTGTATAAATTCTGGCAAGGACTAAACAGTCATGTCAGTCAGAACTGATAAAAAATGATAAAATGCACATATGCACAGCCTTGTATATGTTACTGTACATACATGCATCACTACAGCTTTGTGAAATACACTACTGTGCAAAATGTACTTGAAATGTTTCTCATGATCTTAAAAATCATTTAATATCAAGGTGTACATTTTTATATGCTTCCTTTTGTAAACATAAATATAAATGTACCATAGATTCTTTTCACTAAAAAATTAAAATGTATAATATATACAGTGAAAGAAAGTTTGAGTCTCATGGTCCTTTCCCATCTCCTGTACCACTCTCTCTCTCATCCCATCATTTATGTCTCTCCTCACTGTACTGTCTGACAAAAACTATTAAAAAGGCCTACTAAAATGTATTACAAAATAAAGAAAAGCAGCCCCGGACCAGATGGAAAATCCTTCAAATTAAAAAGCTTGACAGGGTGAGACTTCTGTCTCTATGATTTTCTAAATAAACCTAATAAAAATAAGTACATTATCAATAAAGAAACGTATGAACGCTAGTGTATATATAGTTGTTTTAAACGACAACCGTGCCAAATTGTCAAATATATTCAGACATCCATGCAAAATGACATTCCATCTAACCATATCCAGAATTGTATTTTAAAAATTAAAGTAGTTCTTGTTAAACTAAAGATGGCTGAAGTATCAATGAGATACCCAAATGTTTCAATAAGGTTTCAACAAGCAAAATGTGGGAGATGGTTTTTATACAAGAACACCACCAGTGACTGAAGAACCATGAAGCAGCTAATCACTCACTCCTTATCAACAATTATCAAACTAAAAGCTGCTTCTGGGACCTCAGGTCAATATTCTCCCCTAGGCAAGTAAGCAGTGTATTAAGAGAAAACGGATGGGTTCTATGTCAATATGAATTATGTCTTCCAGGTATAATCAATAGTTGCTGAAATAGCAAAAAGGTAGCCCCAAGGAATTAGCTTCACACTGAATATGAACTATACAGTATATAAGTGAATGAAAGTCCAAATCTAAAGACATTTGTTGTATTGGTCAACAAATGTTTCAAGATATATTTACTGTATAGTCAAAATACAAGATTTATATTCCAATTCTTGTATACTGTTTCAATTGCCCAAGCTTAACTTCTAGTTCACATCCGCAAAGAATAGAGTCCCTGTAGATTATTTCTGATAACAAGTAAATGACATTAGCTAGCAAGTTAAAAGTATGTCTAGCCTGTATTATTTTAGGTTACCAGCAGAAGAACAGTTAACAAAATTGTTCATTCAACAAACATTCAACAAATTGTTTATTAAATCAAATTAATATAAAATAAAATTCAACAAATTGTTTTTGATACTAATTTTATAACATATTAATATAAAGTAAAATTCAAATAAATAGTTATATTATTAGCCACTAGCCAGACCGATCAACAAACACACACCACAAGTCATTGTCATTCCAATGCCTGATGGCTTTCTTGCATCTGTAGAACATAAAATAAATAGTGAATGTTTCTCTGTTGGAAAATCCAAGATAAGGTTATTTTCTTCATCATTTGCTCTCTCGTGTCTGACCATCATGTAATCCCAAACCGGTATGATACACCAGGAGTTATTTTGAAGAACGTTGGCAACATTGATCCCCATTGACTTCAATTGTATGAACACAAAGCCACTGAGACCTTTCTCAAAATATCTTCTTTTGAGTGAGTGTTTTCAAATATAAGGTCACATTTACAGGCCTCAGTTTCCCCTCACAGGCTGCAGATCACAGAACATAGCATCTCTAGCGAGCTCTCAGTTAGAAGAAGTCTGACGCTGGCCAGAGGCACTTCAGTTGCTTTCTAATAAGACACCTGGTGCATTTGTCTAGCTGCACTCATGCTCCCCGAGGACTTCAGAATGAGGTGTAAGCAACAAAAACTGTGAGAGAAGTTGGAAAAGACAGGAATAAAGAGTGCATGATGGAAAAAATGTCGGTATTAAAACAGAAATTCCTAACTTTACAGGTCAGAAGATGAATTTGGGTGGGGTTAATGTCCTTAATATATAATATAACACTTTTAGAAACTGACGCAACTGGAAATGACGTAACATCACATTCCTGTCGAGCACTAGCCCGGCACCATTTCAGTGGAAAAGCATGACGCAATAGTTTCATCACTAACTTTGTAAGTGTGACAGAAAGAGTAAAAAAATGTCTGTGTGTAGTACGTGCGCATTTAACAGCAGGGAAAGTGTATCCTGTCGTTTCTCTCATGGAGTCGAGAGGGTCGTAGAGAAGCACCAGACAGCAGGACAGACACAGAGCAACGTTCAAACAGGAACTTTAAGACCTCCTTTCCCTTCTGCTGACAACATGAAATGATACAAAGCGTTCCCTTTCCTATTGGCCGTCTCAACGCAGGGACTTCACTGACGGACGACGTGATCCGTGAGTTTAGAACAGGTATCAGACGTTCCCTTTCCTGTTTTGACAGCTAAAAGCTCTCAGTCTGAGACACAAGGACAGAAACGGGTCAAAACAGATGGAGTCGAACGAGGAAAAAAAGAACAAAAAAACAACTTTAACTGAAAGTTTCCAACAACAACATCCCTCTCAGAGGAAGAACGGAGCTCTGAGGTGAAAAGCGACGGATAGGTTGAGATTTTTCGCTTGTAAGGAACCCAGGCACACGAGTGGGGTGAAGGCAAACATTAAAGGTAAAAAAAGCAGGTCTCAGCAGGAGGAGAATAAAATATTAAATGGTAAAAAACGAGAATCCCGCCATGAAGCTCACAGAGCTCTCCTCACAGCAGGGTTTCTGTTTGCTGTTAAAGAAGCTGTGTCAAGGTACAAATAGGAGAGAATGGAGCATTTCAATCTTCTAATAACTGGCCTGTTACGCAACGCAGAAGACTGAAAACACATCGACAAATATCAGAAAATATGCTGAGAAGCCAATAGAGAACAGTTTGTGTTTAATATGCTTTAGATGGTTAATGAACATATTGTGGGTGGGTGTCATCCCAGTCTGATATTACTTATATTTATACAGTATATACAAATATGTATAAAATAAAACCTGCAATAACTTTTTTAGGGGTAAAAATAAACAAAAAACAGTTATTGCACAAGTACATAAAAATCTGTGTTGAGCTGTATACGCAAAATAATTGTATCATATTGCCGTTTCATCCAGATGGATACGCGTTTTGGGAGCCTGAAACTGCTATTTTTTTAAACTGGGTCCCAAAGTGGATAAATCTAAAAAACGACAAACGTGTTTCCGTGTGTACAGCCGATCCATATATTTTCTGAAACGATGATGTCATCACCACACGTCTGTATACAGCACGCACGGTTTATGTGTATGCTCCAAGATTATCTAGCGCATCTCTGTGGCTAAATACTGGTCTGGCATGTATAGCTACTACATCGTTTTGATCGGTTTCGTGCGTACGCAGAAATTTCTTTAGACGACGCCGTGTTTGCGGAGAACGAGGAGAAAAAAAGATTGGATAGCTCCTTCTTCATGTGGCCTGAGACTAGACCAAGACATTAAAAATGTTGATGACTAGTATCTTTGCACTGATTTAATTTACTTTCCACATCAAGCAACATCCCAGCGGTACCTGAACCACCAGCTGTCACTTAAACCACAAACTTGGCAATAATTTCCTGAATGCATTGTTTGTATATGAAAAAGTGCATGAAATTTATTAACAAGGCCAATCAATCGATCTCCATCCCACTTTCCCAACAGGGCATCGGTTCAATTTAGGCGAAACGGTTTGGCAGCCAAGACAACGTGAACTGCAGGAAGCGTTTCTGCCATTTCAAGATTAGAGGGAATTTATCTTGCAGCCTGGCGCTAACAGACACTAAATCGGCTTTTAATGGAGTAAAACTTACCAACGGAACATCAGTCCAACTCTCGCTGTCTCTCAATGTCTCTAAAAGAACAATACCGTCAAACTACTTGTAAACAATCCAGACAAGCGCACAATTGGTGATGCACATCATTACGGCTTAATAAATCACTCACAGCAAACCCTGCGGATTTTTCGCCCCGCGAACACAGAGTGCATTTCAAACATTAGCAGCGTAAAATTAAAGCCTGTTTCCTTGGCAACAATAAATTGCTTGTACTTTGATTTACAGATGTATAGAAAAGAAGCGCTCGCGAGTGGATGTGACACGCAGGGACACCATTGAGGGATGCTTACTGAAATCCTCAGTTAGGAAGACGGGGGCCCGTTCCCTAAGGAGCCGACCACGGCAATGAATTCTGCAGATCTGGTAACTTCACATGAACCGATGCAGAAGTTCTGCGATCTCCAGCTGTGCCAGACGCTTATAGCTGAAGCTCCAACAAGAAATCAGAGCAGAGGAACAGAGAGAGAGAGAAAAGATTGGTATCAACAAACATAATAAAGGTCAGCCAGAAATCCTGAGGCTCAGTTCTTGCCCTTCCAGCATGTTTCACGCACACACAACGCTCTAATCAGCTTGCAAAACCCATTCTGAGAGAGATCATTGGAATTCATGTCAGCTTTGAGTCGCACAGAAACTTTTGTTTCAAAGTTATTTCGCAAAGAATATCTGGCTAATGATTCGCAGGTGCTGAGATCCACACACGGCTTTTTCCAACGGCAAGTTTGGGTGTACTGACACACACAGTGAATGAAATAAAAACAGCAACACACACAGTGATTAAAAGAAGAGTTTGGAAAGAGATTTCAAAGACGTTCCTTTGATACTCTCTGTTGTAACAGATAATATGTGATACATTTGAAATGTATTCTGTAGATACAAGTCAGATAAAACATGGACAAAATTTTGCAAAGAAAAAGTTGAGAGGGCGTTTTTGGATATCCCCAGCATGTGGATGTGTGTTCATAGTAACTAACACAAAAGAAAAACATATCAAAAATAAATTGACAGGGAAAATTAATAACTATCCTATTGATTTTTCATTTCCAATTTTTCAAATTACACAAAAAATTTCCATTCTCTCAATATTTCCTAAACCCTTATTGCTTATTATAAAAATGTGTTAGAATAACAGCTCACGGGTTTGGAATGACACAAGGGTGGGTAAATAATGACATAATTTTCATTTTGGAGTGAATTTCTTCTTTCATTTTAATATCTGTTTGAAAAGTGTGAAATGTTTTCTGGCCTGAGGAAATAAGAAAAAACAAAACAAGATATTCACCTTCTGTTGAAATCTCAGCTGTGGCTTGTTATTTTCAAGCACTTTGACAAGCACATTTTTGAGAAAACAGCATCTCTTCATGTCTGTTCACTCATCTGAAAAATTACCAGAGATCCGTCTCCCCCAGGCAGATAATTGATGTTTCTACCTATGACAAACTATCATTTAATGGCATATTGTCACGAGTTAAGTGGCTAATGCAAGTTTTTATTCTGATGAATTAAAATTACATTTTGTAAATATCCTTCAATGTTCTGGCGTCATGCTGTTACATCAAACAGATTCAGACTTTTAAATATTACAATTTGGAATAAAATGGATCATTTTCAGTAAGGTTTAACATATCTTAAATACCTGGAGAAAGTTCTCCAGAAAAATTCCATGGCTTGCTTACCAAATTAGACACCTCATCCACACTTATTCAGCCACACCCTTTTTCCAAATCTCCACCCACTTCAGACATGTCAACTAACCAAAACATGCACAATGATTGACAGGTGACAAGTTTCCAGATTGGCTAATGCCTGTGAAAGAGTTTAGGACTGTCACAACAACAAATCTGATATAACAAGAACACTATTTCAGTGATAGCTGTCAGCTTGTAGGAACATTTTATGTGTGGTAGCGTGTTCTTTTAGGAAACAGCTTACAGCATCTTTAAGTCAGCTTATGGTTTGCTTTGAACTCAGAAGTAAATGCGATTGCTTTTCTAAACCTTTTGACTTTTCAATGTAGCAAAAACTGGTCTAGAACACCAAAGCAGGAGAGAAAGGTATAATGTTTAAATGAAAAAACCTAAAATCAGCACAAAATAAGCAACAGATCATCTTGCACTCTTATTTAATTTTTTTTACTTATACAGTCATTGGCATAAAGTTAAATAAGCTTAACAACTAAATCAAACCACCAAAATCTTGCAACAGACCAAAAACTTTCAGATTATATACATGTTGATTATAAATTTACAAGACATCATTTTCTTATTCAGTCATTCACTTTACATATTGTTGAGCCTATACAGTTTATTGTAACATTACCATAGATACTGTACACCATATATTCAAAGTGTATACTTAATTCTTGACTTAAAGGGCATTTCTGTTGACTTCTACATGGAAATCTATTCTGGTACTCTGCACACACTGGTATGTACATTCCTACAGTCTACATGAAGATTATTATACTAGTTTAAACATAATACATTTTGATTAATTGAAATCAAATAAAATATTGGCCTAAATATTATTGTAAACTTAAAAACAATGCCTTAGCAAAAAAATTTAAGTTCAATCACAAAATTATTAACGGGAAAAAGTATACTTACAGAACAATACAAAATTGAAATTGAAAAACATAAAAACAAAAATGTAAGGTAATTCTAAATATTACTACAACTACAATTAAAACTGAAACCAAAACTATGATAACTCTGGTACTCTGTTGGGTCCTGAAAGTCCATGGGTCCAGAATATGAAAAACATCATCTGTGTTTGCCATTTCCGTAGTTCCCTAAACAGTTCATGTATATAATTGTTAGTGTGTCAGACCTATGAGTTTAAATGGCCAATGTAAGGAGCGCTGGGCCCAGCTGGGACTTTGCTGTGCATATTCATGGCAATGTTAAGAGTAATTACCGATGGGAACCGCTCATTTGGGTTCCGCTGGGAGTTTAAAGTGCTCATTAAAATTTGAAGAACAACAGTGTGATGGGTGCTGTCAAGTGCCCTCTCAAACACTGTTCTTCATCACAGAGAAAGAGAAAGTGAACGGCAGATAGAAAACAGATGAAAAGATAAGAGATGGAAAGAGAGAGAGAGAATGTAGCACTGCACAATAAATCGAAATGATCAAAATATCACAAATTGCCACGGTTTGCAATTACATCATCAGATTTGTTTTACTGCAACAGTAAAGCATTTGTGAAAGGAAACATGTCTCCTAGACGAAATGGACACCTAACTGAGTTTAAGAGATCCCAACAATGTGCTTTAATGCAAAACGATAACCAAGTATGCAATCAAAAGACATTGATTTTCATATGAACATTATATAAACTATGCCATCCTCCATACTATATATTAAAACTTCATCCTCCTACTGTACATAAGCAATTGTCTCATTTGTGTCCGATTCTATTTCTTCCAAGCAATTCTGGACGAAACATCCGAGACAAAGATAAACCTTGAACGATACAACTCAGAACTTCATTAAATGTCCCAAGCAATAAACCAGCAGTACGATTTTCCTCTGTGTTTTAAAGGATTAGCTAACAAAGAGGCTGAATTAACATTACGCAAAGCTGAAGAAAGAAAAAAAACAATCAAGCTTTGAATGTGGTTATTTGAAGGCTTTAAGCCCACTCCGTTCGTTCTGATGGGCCGCATGCTGAGATCCAGGAGACTTTTCTCAGAGGTCTGTCAGCGCAGCTGGACATAAGGAAGGAAAAATATGACCCCCGTGGAGCGAAGGGAGCGACTTAATCACCCCCTGAACAAATCCTTTCAGCAGGCCGTCGCACATTCAGTCTGGCGGTCAAACGGACCAGAGCTCGGAATGAATCGACGCTTATCTCGGCTCTGCTGGAGGCGGTGACTAGCAGAAAGGGAAATCGGGGAACACCGCAGCCTGCCATTTCAGATATAATAACAAGCTTTCCGTCGCACTTTAATAACAATGATTTAGGGCGACCGCAAAGTGGTGCGGAAGCTTAGAGTGCCGCACCTCCGGCCATGCCCTGAAAGAAGGTCTCAACCAACAAAGATGGTACCCTTGACCACTCAATCCTGTCCCGTTGAAAGACCACGCTGAAACTCAGAAACACACGTCGATTTTATCTTCTTGCTCGCAGCCCCAGCCTGAGCCGAGTCATCACGGCACGCAATGCGCGCATACGCACGGATGAAAACGTGTGACAACAAACAGCACTCGTTTCTGCCCCTGGCGTCCCCCACAAAATCATAAAAGAATCACAAAGGGTCTTTCACCCTGTTAGAAGCTCTCTTGTGTACACCCAGAGGCGCTGAAATCCAAACGCACAAGCACAGCTTAACTTTGGAGTGGAACGACAAGTAAACAGGGACTCCAGAGACACGACAAGTGCTGATGGTTTCATGTCAGTCCTATGTGATTACCTTTGCAGTAATGGGTAATCTTAAAACAATAGGTGATTCTTCAACTATACAAGCACTTTTATGACCCAAGGGTAGATTTGTTTAAGTTTCACACATTTTTGCTTTTGATCACTTTAAATATATAGAGTTTTCCATACCTTTGTCCCACCTAATCTTAAAATATGGAAGTAATATAGAAAAATAATAAAAATTATTTCAATTAAAAGGTTTTTTATTTAGAATTCATGTAGCTCAAATGGTAAAGAACTGCGTTTCCAAGAAAACACAGATACTGAAAAAATGCAATCTGCCAAATGAACAAAAATATTTTTGGGGTTAACTTAAAAAAGAAAGTAACCTGGCTCCCTTAAAATTAAACTTAAAAATATTAGTTAACACCTTGAGTTTGCATTAAATTCATTAGTAAACTAATGGTTTTTAGGTTTTTAAGGCAGCCAGGTTACTTAATTTTTAAGTTGAACCAACATTTTTTTTACAGTGTGCATGATATAAGCCATTTCAATATTTAATATTTAATATTACAAATCTATATGTGAAAACCATTTAGACTGGACACAAAAAGCAAAACATGTCATGTGATGCGCGTAAATCCACTGTTGGTAGACAAAAAGTGAAGAGACAAGTGTTTTAAGTTAGTCTATTCTCTAAGAAAAGTCCACAGGGCTGAAAGTGCTTGTGGTTCAAGAACCACTCTATATGAGAAAGCCAGGGAAACAGAAAATGAGAATCTTCACGCTGACCTGCTGCTGACACAAACCGTATCTTCACCGTTAATTTACCCAATTAAAAAAGAAGGATGAGGACACAAGGCCGGTTTTTGTCATCTGGATTTGCCATTAGGGACTTTAAGGGACTCAAGCCTTTGCCTGACTCAGCCAGTCTGGGATATTGACTTCCTCTTTTTTTAAAGTGATTTTTTTTCTTTAGTATACTTGCTTAAAATCAATAACGTTGTTGGAGCTATCATCTAGCGGTTTGCACACATGCACCAGGCACAATGAGCTGTGGTGCTGGTATGGGAGATGCAGGTTCGATTCTAGTTTGAGTTGCGACTCCCAAGAGAAAAATGACTCAAGGGAAGCTATTTCATTGTTTAGGATTCATAGAAATACAAACTAATGATTTTGAAACAAATCATTGACAAAGTCAGATTATACAGCTTTAGGATTAATATGGAAAGTGCATCTCAGGTTATGTTTGACTTTTGCTTGCAGTCATTCTGGCAAAAGCTTAAAAAAGAAAAAAAGAAAAACAAGAATCTTCAAAAAGTGACTTCTGTTATGAGAGGCGAGAGAAACTAATCAGTTTTTGAAATGTCCAAAAGCGACTAAACAGCCAACAATCAGGATACATCCTCAGGAAGCTGATGACACCACAACATTCATGGAGTTATTATCTTATGACAAATTCCTATTTTCTTCAGCACAGTGTGAAATGGCCCAGGTGAATTTTTACCTGGGGCTTCTCAAAGAGAAAATACACTCATGAATAATAAT
This sequence comes from Oreonectes daqikongensis, assembly GCA_026939265.1. Classification (NCBI taxonomy): domain Eukaryota; kingdom Metazoa; phylum Chordata; class Actinopteri; order Cypriniformes; family Nemacheilidae; genus Oreonectes; species Oreonectes daqikongensis. Next base: position 3,367,944 of record JAOTQM010000043.1, on the reverse strand, counting down.
GCTCTGATGCAGAGCGTGAAAGCTCAGCATCCACGGCTCTATTGCCAGTGCAAAGAGGCATGCAGGGAAATCCTGGTGAGGTATTGGAAGTCTTCTGCCTCTGTTCCTCTTACCAGTGGCCCTAAAGCAAAGAACTTACTGTATAAAACGTCCAACAATTGCTGCTCTGGGTTCCAGCAATGTTGTGAAATAGCCTCCATCATCCACTAATCCGACCAGGTGGCTTTGCAAAAGCACACAGACTTCATAACTTTGTCAGGCGAATAAATAAAAGATTAAATATTTTTCTTGATCTAAGACTAAACCTATTAGTTAATTACTGTTTTAGATCAAGAAAAATAAATTACAGAAATGAGGAGAAATAAACAAACATTCATTAAAGGTGCTGTGTGTAATTTTTAGGAGGATCTATTGACAGAAATGCAATTTAATATACCTTAATCTTTAGTAAAGATGTATAAAGGCCTTACATAATGAAGCATTATATTTTATTACCTTTGAATTAGTTATTTCTATCTTCATACACTGCAGGTCCCCTTACATGGAATGTTGTTTCTACAGTAGCCCGAAACGGAAAAAAGGGAGGGGTGAGCGGTGGAGCGAGCCATTGGTTGCAATTCACAATTTCACCACTAGATGTAATCTCCACATTGCTCCTTTAAAACCAACTCTTCCAGGTACTGTACTCTGATATCTTCCAAATAAGACGTCCATTTGATGATTCAGGTATTTTAAACTTAAAAAATATTTCTATGGACATGCTTTACGCATTTATTTATATATAAGAACTCAAATATATTCCTTTTTAAAAGATTTTTTGTTATGTTTTCAAGTAAAAAAATCAACATGCATGAAATAAGATAAATGTACTTATATAAAGACTTTTAAGTCTATAATAAATGATTATGATTTAATGTTATTTGTGTATCTCATTGGCAAATTGTTTTAGTAAGATTAATGTTTCAACCTAGAAAAAAATCTGCCAATGAGGTATTTTGCAATGTAATAAGTGAGTTCATATTGAACTGTTTATGTGTTTCCTGACAAATTGCAAAAGCATATAATCACATAATCATCTTGCAGACAAGCCACGGCTCAATATGAAAAGTAATTCATAAACTCACTGCTCCGGCAACAAACAAGTCCAACTTTCACCTGTAGCAAAATAACATCAATCCACCCCATGATGATGCAAAAAAAATGATCAAAAAGATCAACCACTCCCTCCAGATAAAGGTGTTGGTTGCACATTAAATGAACCAGGGTGAGGGGTAGAAAATAATGTAATTGGTCAGTGTTAGCTGTCAAAAATCATCGCATTTAGATTACATGGTGATGAAACTTATGACCAGAGAACAGCAAGAGCTTTACTTTCATGCTTTTAACCTGGTCCTGTGTACGTACTTCTGTTGTAAGTGCCTTACACAATTTTTGTCTGCAAAAATTAGAGGTATGTATTGAAATGTCTATGGTATTAAACATTATGCCACACATGCTATAGTTTACAATAACTTTTGAACCTTGAACAAAAATAAACTATAAAGTAATATATATTGTATATTCAATGTATACAGCTGTATGTAAGGGTGTCATACAAATCCTATGAAAAATAATCAGAATAGTTAAATAATGTCCAGTAACATCAATTTAAGAGAATAACAAAACTTTTCCATATCGAAAAACCCAATACACACCATCCCACACTGTAGTCATGGAATGCATAGAAAGAATTACATCTAGTCCATCAGAAAACGTGAAGCCTAGAGGCTGAAAAAGTGACAAATAAGCTCACGACTTCACCTGCATTTCACAAACGCATTTCACGGGGGAAAACAACCTGTGTAGGTGTGAGACTTGACAATGCTTGACAAGCTGCTACCTGTGCATGCTAACCAAGCGCTCCTCATACATATCACAGATGCAGGCCACAGCATAACCAATTCCCGGTCCCCGCGTGCACCCGCTGAACGGCTGACTGCACGTTTTTAAGTTTGATGCAAAAAAGTTGCGCGAGGGAGTTCACGAAGGATCGCGTTTATGCATTCCTCACAGGTGCTACCTGCATCAGAACAAGCTTAATTGGTATATGGCATCTCATTCAAATGTACACTCTAAATAACATTATTTTTGTTTCTTTTCTCACCACCCCATTTAAGCATTGCATTTATCCTGTCCCCTGTGAGTGCCGTTCTGAATAGAAATGAACCTTATCAAAAACAATGTCTGAGGACGGGAATATTAAAAAGGCTGGAATAAATATGGCAGTGAAAAATTAGTGGTTCTCTGTCAGCAGCAGCAAAAGGTGATATGACATGTTTACTTATAAGGAGAAATGCAAAAGCCAACACAATTACCTGGTCTGGCCTCTTACAAATGCAATTCAAGATTTATTTTGTAAGAAGGTCAGAGGTGCACCCAGACCCGGCGAAGTCACGAACAAAATAGAACTAAATTGTGTCTCTGTGACAAATCGGAGTGTAGGTATAAGGGATGCCACATATCAGAGGAGAGCCACATCCTCCTTTAATGCTGTACATTTTGTACACTGAACATAATGACCGAAAGGCCCCTAAAGTGCCAGCAGCATCATGGTGTCTGGCAGGGGAGGAGAAAAGGGGCCATTATCAATGATGAAAGCAATCAATCAAACTGATTCATTTCCAAAGCAATAAATACAGCAGGGCTGCAAGAGACAGATATCAGGCCATAATGAGCCTCACTATAGGGTCTAAAATGAGCACCTGTGGTTCTGCGGCAGGTACAAAAAAGAAAACAGAAGTGACTTCGCCTTAGACGTTTCGTTCCTGCAACAACTATAAAAAAGTCGGGCGTTTTAACTCATTAAGGTGAACAGACAACAAAATCTGAATCTTTGTTGAAGTAAGGATGAAATGCCTCTTTTGGCGTAAAAAAACCCTTGAAAACACAGAGAAAATGATTGCTGATTTTTGTGACTGACCTTATCGCATATGTATTTGTAAGAGTTTCCTCTTCAGACAAACTTTATGGGAGGTTATTTAAATGAATCATGTAACATCAGTTACTAAGGATTGCGCTACTGGTATTTGCGGCTTTGGTCATTATTGGAATGCGATATTGCATTGTGTTTTTTAATGTGCGCCTTGTTAGTAAATTGTGCTCTTTTTGCCCGGTTTTAGTAAATCTGGCCCAAAATGTCCTGATGTTCATATTCTTATTGTTGTAATATCGTTGTAAAATGTAACTACCATTAAAATCGTAATTGGTTACCGTGCTAAACCCGGTCCAGCAGGCGTCAGTCTGAATAAGACGCATCAAGAATGTTTATCATTACGAAAAGTGCATAGAACCGCACATTTTTTGTTGTTTGTTGATTTTCAAATGTAAACTTTTTGAAAGGTGTATTCGTTATTTTTGAAATTCATTTACAGGCACTTTGTGTGGAATTTTTTTGCGAAGTGCAACCAACCGCTCACTCCACCGCTCCCGTTCGAATCGCTACAGAGGCCGTGAGAGGATTAAGATGTCGTCACATTTTCGCTTCTTTTCCAAAAGAGATGAGGCCCCCTGGGCCCCAGTTTGAAAACCCCTTGTCGAGGACACCTGTGCGAACCATGACACAATAACATTTATACAAAATTATTTCAATACGTCCGGGGACCACTGTATGTAAATAATCAATGCAAACACATTAAAAAAGTGAACTATTCCTTTAATCAGTACGCTTGGAAAAATATACATTTTCCCTCCTCTAAACTCTGAAATGTTCTTTGTCTTTCAGAGTGGGGAGGTGAATATTTTGAAGTATGAAGCGCATTTGCATACTTCCAACGTAGAAAGCATTTTTTCAAAGAAAGTTTACTGTCAAACCCTCCCCATGAACCAAACCCCCCTGTGACAATATTCTGCTGACAATGCCTGACTTAATTTTCACTTTCTGTCTCCCAGCCTCACATAAAACCATCCAATGCAAGTCTGAGGCGCACATGTGCCTGAGCCTGCGAGAGTGTGTGCGCCTGTCTATGAGGCTCTAGACATTAAAGCGAATTTTAACAAGGTATGACGACAGGCTGGTGGTACTGGGGAAACATGCCAAGCCCAGAGACGCTGTCTCTCTGTGTGCAGTCTCACCCTGTATTCACAAGCTCCGGCCAATTAGCTGCCTGCTCTGACTGCTGGGCTGCTTGACAGTCCCATATCTTTCACCATGAGTTCTATATGAACATTAATAATCTAAAAAAAATCATGGCTGTCACAAAAAAACTGCTCACACAATGTATGTGGCAAATTCTACTACATCAATCCAGTATCACTGAGAGTGTTTTGGAAATTCTAAAATGAGGGGTTGCCAGCCAGGTTCATTCAGCTGGTTTATACTTTATGTATGCTTTATAAAACAAACAAGCCTGTGTACTGACTGACCATCCCAGCTCCAGCCCAGGCAATTCCATCACCACCCAAGAGCAAAGTCGCACTACTTGCTATCACATTAATGTTAAACACTATTAGAAATACTTGATAGTTAGTGCTAAACTTACATTACATGACAGCAGTTTGAAGTTATAGCTGCACTCAGTTGCATTATGCCACTACTATTTTCCCCGCTTAAAACATTCTTCTGTCTGATATTGGTCACCGGTCCAAATTAGAGCCAAACTGTTTCAACAAATGTCATTTTCTTAAATCACAACTAATAAGCTCTCACTGTTCATAAACATTTACTCTTACTTTTAATCAAAGTTACTGAGTGCAGTTGTGACATGTCAGAGGAGATCTGGCACTCCCGACTGATGGTCTCTCCTGAAGTTTTTTCTCCATTTATTCATCAATGGAGTTTAGGTTCTTCGCCACATGGCCGTGTTGGCTTGCTCACCGGTAGACTGCTTATATTACAGATTAGCTTAAGGTTTGGTAAATTCAGTTAACATGGCTTAAATAGCATGATCTTGCATGTTCTACAATACCATATGAACTGTACTGTATTTGACCTATTTCTGTTTTTTTTTCTTTGAAACAATGCATCAACAATGAGTTGAATTGAATTAAACAATATACAATTCCATTTCCATAGTTAAATTGAAATAATGTATTATAGTAAAGTGAACTGAACGATAATACAAAGTCTTTATCGCACAGCTGCTTACCAAACGGACATTAAACATTTGCGTTGAAATTATTTTAAGCATAATCATGTACACATGAAACCAAACACTTTAAAAATAAAGGCATTTTATTTTCCCCACATAACCTATTATTAAAAGGTTTTAAAGACTTTAAAGACAAATTTTTTTTGCATATAAACATGGGCCATATCTTGCATTAAAACAAATTGAACAAAACCGTGTTTACCTGCAGCAGTTCTCCCACATGAATACAAATAAATCGCTTCCATACGGCTATGAACCTACACCATGAAAAAATAAATATAGTATTTTGCTATTTTTTACAAGTAAGTTATGTCTATATGTGTGACCACATATTTATGTCTCCAGTGAGAAACACCAAAAATGTCCTCACAAGTTGTTTTTATGCTTTATTTTGTTTGTCGAGTTTTTCATTTAAAATAATTGGTTAGCACAAGAGTAACCAAACCTGCACACACACGATTGTTCCACAAGATAAAACTCCAGTCCATTGACCTGCACTGCCAGTAATAAATGTACAAAGATGTATGGCCAGCTAGACCACAAACTGGATTTGAGCTTATGAGATCATAAAGCCTGGGGTCATAGGTCATGCCATTGGTTGTTTAGCACACACTGGGAATAATGGCAACTGGATGTGTTCCCTGAATGAAAGCGCTTACACACGAAGATTATAAGAGAGGAACATAAAAAAAAATATTGTAGATATTGTCACTGCTGCCTCCACAGCGCATAATAGAGTTTGGTTTCATTATACATCAGGCAGGCTCTACTCTGAAAATCAGTTACATTCAGTCTTGACAGAGTTTTTCTCCCCCTTTTTCCTTAAGGCTGTGAAGAAAACATATTTCTGTTGGATGAAGGTGTACGCGTGTGTCTTGAGATTTTCCTCCTTAGAATCAGCTCGGTAATCTTCAAACTCTTTTTATACTCTGTGAATGTATGATTACTGTATTACTGCTTCAGGCTGCATAGTCTCATCGTAGCCTTGAACCAGCTAGCCAGGTTTTCATTCATTTTGAATGAGGGCTGTGCATTAGTTCATATATATTGTATAATTGCAATATAGAATTATAATGTTTGAAGTAAAATGAGAACCTAGAAGAAAAAGACGGCACTGCAGTATATCATTTTATTCAACACTTAGTTCTTTTCTAGTTGGATGTCAGAAATCTTTGAGCGGGGAGATGAAATTATGTTTGCTACACTCATTTCTGGTCTGTGCACTCCATCGCATTGTGCAATACTTTATCTTTGGCTTCTTTCGGATTTTTTGTTATTGCCGTACAAAATACCAACATGAGCTAACTGGACACATTTTTTGTTAGTTTATATTAAAGGAGCAATGTCGAGTTTAGCCAACCAACCAACCAACGCCTTGCTCCACCACTCCCTTTTGAAGCACTACGGTAGCTGACACAGGACAAACATGTCGTCACATTTTTAGTTACAAAATGCGTTCTGCAGTTTGTCCGTTTAGGGCTAATGTAGAAACAACATGGTGAATTCCATGTAAGGGGACCCGCGGTGTATGTAGATAGAAATAACTCATTCAAAGATAATAAAAACATAGCGCTTCATTATGTAACGTCTTTATACACCTGTGATGTATATTATATTGTGTTTCTGTCAATTGATCCACCTAAATATTAATGAAATGCGAAAGCCATGATTTTTCTATCCCAGACCTCCAATATCTACATTCATACTTTTATTGTCTGCAATAACTTGGCTAGAGGAGAAGATTTGAAGTATTTCCTCCCTGTTTTTCTGAGAAGGCGAAAGAATAGTGAGTTATGATGTTATGAATTTGCTCGCAAAGCATATCTGTTTCTCTCCATTTTCCTTTTTCTCTCAGCGGCATAGTTTTCCCCGGTGAAATGCAGCGAGAGGACAAGACAGCAGCACAAATTCCCTGGGTAGGGTTGCCGAGGCGACATAAAAGGGCCTCAGATCTGGTAGCGGGGTTATTATGGGCTGCGAATCGGAATCAAAAGGCCATTTTAGAGCTGTCACATGACCCCTGGGGCTATGTCGCCATATCGCATTAGAGACATTTCCTTCTAGTATCATCCCTGGAGACAAGTCAAACAAGACCTCACCCAGACACACTCAGACAAACTCGAACCCTCGGACGTGGAGGTAGAGAAAGGCAGACAGACGAGTAGAGACCAGCGGTTTGTGGTCTCTGTGAAAGAGTTTAAATGAGAAGACATTTTCAAATGACTTCTTGAAGTTGTTTGATGTGTTGAATGTAAGTGATGGAACAGCGTTTAGATCTCACGGCACTGATGTTGTAATGGACTCGATTTTTGTAATGACTACATTAGGTAGCTCAAGTACAGAAATTGTGCATTTACATGTCAAGATTTACATATGCAAGTCAGGATTTGCATACGCACGGTTAGATTTACATACATATGCGTGGAGTGGTCGAGGGTCACTTTTTCCAAACATCAGTTTCTGACAAGGTCCTTAAACTAGCGTAGCCTCTTTGAAAAAGACGTGTGGATTTACATAGTCATGTTGTCGTAGACTCGCGTTTGTTGGTTTATACACAGTGAGGGAAAAGCGCAAATTGTTTGTTTTGCTGTCAGGCACAGACTCCAATTTTTTATTCATTTTGTTTAAACAGATTAAGTGCTTACGCTATAAAATGTGGGTCCCATGCCATACCAAACAGACCACTGAGCCAGTTAACACCAAACTATTATCTGCTCTGTACCAAACCAAAGTTAAAACTCATCTGCAATGGACTTCAATACATTTTCCATAATGGAGCTTGATTAGATGGACATATTTGATTATTGATATGATGATTTAATTTTTAGAGAACATGACCATATCTCTATATTATATATCCTTCAGACTTTACATGCAGTGTTATATCCAGAAGCAGTCGAGGTCCCGGATTACACTCACAGGATGCATGTGTGTGTGTGTGGTCTAGATGTCACTTTATAAATATGGACTTCATTTCTTTAGAGTGTGCCAGTGTTGCACAAGATCTGTCGTTCACCCCTTTGTGATGAAATCAATATCAGCGGGGGCTCAGACAGAGGGCAATCCGTCAGGACCCTCTCGATCCACAAGCACACGATAATCAATTGTCAGTTTATCCACCAGGGGGAGTATTTCATTCATTTTCATGCTAGACCTACCATTTCACTTCCTTTATTCCATTATTTATGTGTTTACCTGAATACATATTTTTACAGTAATCAGAAAATATGATCAAACACATGTGTATTTTTTCTAGCCTAAAGCTGCTTCTGCTATGATGATGCGACAGGCCCTACCTCTATCACACTATTGTACAGAGCATCACTCTGCAGACAGACAGATAGATAGATAGGTTGACTAAACAATGTAAACAATGTGGTTTTGTGGTACATTCCTCCTTTGGTGTACGTTTGAGGTTGGTGATTTCGGGGGTCATCTGTAAGAAACCTGTTTGTAAGTCGTCATTTTAGTGTTGTTTGGTATCGTAAAAAGACTTCCAATGTGACCTTTGGAGATCTTTCCTAGCATTTTCCAATGCATCTTAAGCCTGTGGATGCAGAAGGCAGGTGGAATAATATGCTCTGATAACTCTTGACGTTAAGGAGATGACAGGAGTTTATTGTTTATATATTGAGGTGCATATGGATTTTGTAATCACTGTTTTCTCCTGGTCACAGTCTGCTAGAGTTACTCTATGTGTTTGTGGGTGTAAATGCAAGGCAGGACAGATTTATAGATGGATAAAAGGCAGGGGGAGAGAGAAAGCGAGAGGGGTGGAAAGAATGAAAGATTAAGCAGGATTGTGTGTGGCATTATTGCAGCGTTGTAAGATAATTGATTTAAATCACCAATCACTCAATTTCTGTGTCTTTATTGTATTTATGCCGTTCTTTTGATGTCATCATTTTCAAAATTTTAAAACAAGTTTTAATAATCTATTTTAGGATTTGTCTAGGGTTGCACCGGTATGTATTTTGACCAATAATGATAACTGATAAATATTTAACAATCGAAGCTGATAACCGATATATTGGCCAATCAGTCAGGGTTGCCAGGTTTTTGTAACAAAACCCGCCCAATGGCCAGTCAAAACTAGCCCAAAACTAGCCCAATGGGCTAGATACTTCAATACAATAATTGTACAGTATCGATCAATGACATATTTATATAAACAAAAGATTTATAGCTGATGAACACCAAATGCACCACAATCACCACAGTTTTGTATCGTTTTTTGCTTTGAGTCTTTGCAATATGTTGGTGGGAGTGTTCTGGATGGGTTTGTCAGGATTCTTGTCCTACATGAGATTTGGAATGAAACAGGATGTGGATGATCAGGGTGCATTCATTGATTGATTTAGACTGAGCTCATGACACCTCCCGCCCACTGTACTTCAGTCACAGTCACAAGCACTGTAAGTCACGGGTCTGATGCTTTTCACAAGACAGACAGCACGTTCGATCACCATGTTTGAGCGTTTGCGAGGTGAAGGCAGTGAGCTCATGATTAAAGCGCAACTTTTGGGGGTCGATTTTGAATTAAGAGCTTAAACTGCTGTTTCTACTTTGTCTTGCTTGTTTCTCTATAACACGACTAACACGATGTTTTCGAAATTGAGATTTCTCTGAAAGCCGAATAAATAAATCTATTGATTTGTTAGTTTAGGACAATATTTGGCAGAGATATACACTTGAATCTGGAATCTGAGGGTGGAAAAACATCAAAACATTGAGAAAATCGCCTTTAAAGTTGTTAATCTGAGACGCTGTAGCAGTTCGCTGTTAAAGTTGTTTAGGTTTGTTTTAAAGTTCTTCTTTGGCTTACCGCTGTAATGTCGCTGTGGAGAATAGATGAACCTGAAAGCAGAAATTCTCAGCTTTACATAGATACCAAACTTGATCATTCCCAAAAAGCGTCAGCAGCGAGTGAAGTTTGGTTGGGCAGTTATTGTTTGTTGGTGTTTTTGTCGCATCCACTCACAAAAATAAAGTTTTGATATATTTACGGTAGAATATATATATATATATATATATATATATATATATATATATCTTCATGGAACATTGAACATTTATGGATTTACTTGCTATCCTAAAGAAAAATCTATAATTTTGACCCAAACAATGTATTTTTGGCTATTACTACAAATGTTCTAGTTATGTTAAGACTGATGATTCAGGGTCACAATGTGTAATTTTATCTAATTTATCAGTTCCATTACCTAATAAAATAATAGTTAATGTTACTTAATGTTACTCAAGGCAGCATGTTCTTGTAAACAGGATATGAATGTTGGACTGATAATAGCAAGTCTGTGTTATAGGTGTGACTCCTGGGTGTTCGCCACCGCTTTGCATGCTGGGTAAATGGATCGGGTAGGAGCAGGCTCATAAATGGGATGTTCATTAGAAGAATGTAGAATGTTGTTATCTCTAGGCTTTGAGTATGCAAAATCGTGGACCCTGCAAGAAATACAGCAGGATATGATGTCATACTCTAGGGTTTCTGTTTTTTAATAAAGCAATTACAGTGCATTACATTGATTTTTTACCATGGGTAAGTTTTCTACTTACTGTAGGGGTGTTTGGAGTTGCCAGGCAACCTACACGCTTGCCACAGCAGAACAGAATGTACGGTATCGGTTGTGAATGTGGCACAACTGTCCTCTCAATAATTTATATAAAAAAGTAATAAAGATATTAAAATGTAATATGTAAGCTACTTTTCAGAAAATTGCAAACCATGCAGCTTTGAAGACTGTACTTGTTAGTCAAGATATCAATGTTTAAAGTCAAACATCCTTTTACTATACAAATTCAAAGGTTATAGTTTTTCTAAAGTTTAACATTGGTACATAGCAAAAGATGATACAGGTTTACCAGCCTCTGGTTTCAGGGAATCAAGATAGCACTTCTTGTTTTACCTCTGATGCTAACATTTGCAATAACACAAACACTTTGACCAACTAGAATGACTTCAAACTAGCCAAAAGTAAGACATGTAATTGATATCAAAAAGAATTTTCTTTTTGTGTTCTCAAAATTCTCCACCAAACACTTCAAAAGAAGACGAAAACAATTGTCCTTTAATTGGATACAGGGAATCTCTGCAGCTACTGGTGTACTGTATCTAAGGCTGTTTTGTTTTCTTGAAAAAGAGCAGTGAAAAAAAACGTTAGTGCGGCTCAGACAATGCCTCACAGCTTTTATAGAGCTCTGAGTAGACACGCATTAGTATTGAGTCATCAGGCGAAGTGGAGCTGTGACACGGATGAGATGAGCAATGCATAGTGGGGAAATGTTTTTTTTTTAAAAGCCATCGGGCAGAAGTCTGAAGTCCGTTGCGTTTCACTGACGCTCTCTACTTTTACGAAAGGATGCAAAGCAGTCGTATGTTAAGAGAGCCGGATGACTACTAGCGCATAAAAATGAGATTGTCGGCATGATGAAAATGACACGAACATACAGCATGTTTTGCCAATATGCTTACTAGAAAATAAACACAGTTACCATAGTAAATAAGCCTTGAATGATAACAGATGAAGCATGTTTTTTTTTCTGTTTAACTACATCGAGCCTAATAGGAAGAGACAGCTGTAAGCCTTGTTGATTTCCTTGGGAAGCATCAGCATTGCTGTCTGTCTGAGAATCCTAGGGAGGTCTGTAATAGTAAACTATTCATTAATATTCTCAGTTATCTGATCGGCCGACACACTCCAGAATACATGGCAGGACAAATACCTTTTCCCCATTTTTACTCACTATATAAATATAAATGTCTTTGTTCTACTGAACACAAAGGAAGATATTTGGAAGAATGTCAGTAACCAAACAGATCTTATTCCCCATTTACTGCTATAGTAAGAAAAATAAATACTATGAGAGTCAATAGGAGGTGAGATCTGTTTGGTTACTGACATTCTTCCAAATATCTTACATTGTGTTCAGCAGAACAAAGAAATGTATACAGGTTTGGAATGAGTTGGAATTTCTGGGTGGAGTGTCCCTTTAACATTCCCTTTAACAGTAAATGTGCCTGTTTTAACACAAATGGGTGTAGTGTGGTAAATGACTATATATATATATATATATATATATATATATATATATATATATATTCCTGATGTAACTTTACAGCATATTAAGATAATACACAAAAACAGCCTCTTAAAATGGATCCACAACAACTAGTGCCCCCTCTGTTATGGAGATAAAGCGTGTTCTGTACCTTCGCATGGGAATAATAAGGTGTTTATTGGATGTTTTAAACTGATGTTAGTTGTTGCTTTTCTTGTTTGGGTTTGCTGTATTTTAGTGAGGCTAGAGTGGCAGTGAAATGTTTTCATTTGCTGTTTAAATGCATTTAAATTACAGCACTAATGATCTCATTAAAACAACAGTTTACATTAAAGCATTTCAATTTCATAGTGTGCATATTGTACATTTAAATCATTTTTTAAACACGCAGAGCTTGAATTTGTGTTTGTCTATTTACAACAAAATAGCTAATTATTGTATGCTATTTATATTTCTTAATTGCTTTGGATGGTAATACCAGTGCCCAACACATAAATCCAGTCAATGTGGTAATGTCGGTGGGCTGGTTGAGTGATGGCCCTGTGTTAAGTGGGCTGGTGTTGTGCTCATAATGGGCTGGTGTTTGCTATGGTTCGGCTTCTGGTAGCTATGGGTTTGTGCTCAACTAATGGCAAATCCTTGGGACATGTTGGGTTTTGTTGGCTGATGGTGGGATGATATTGAGGTGATGTAAAAAAGCACTGAAATGATGATAAAATCCAATCTGGTATATTTTGTACAGAGGGGTTTTAAATCAAAACACTCGGATCAAACTTTTTGCAGCCGATACCACATACCAATTTCTTGTCATCATGATCGCTCGGTACGATACCCGATTTTGATGCTTAAAGCTTTATATAACTGATGTGTAATCTCTCTGATCACTACTAACCTTTTTTCAGATAAAGTAACATAGATGTTGCCTGTGTTATATTTTAATATTTTTGTTAACTACAAAAACAGTTTTCCGTATTCACCATGCGTCTCGGGGTGGCTCGTTCTTAAGTGGCGAATCATGTCGTCGTATTAAATGCTTTGGACACGGCTCCTTCATGTGAGATTTCTTGAAAACAATTTGTTATTGTTATCGAAACGTCCACACCATAGACATGACTGCCACGACAAGTCATTTAAGTCCTAACGTATCATGATCATGTGATTGGTTCGTGAGATCCTCCAAGTTTAGTGAGTACTGACCGAGTCATAAAATGTGATTTATCAGCCGATACTGATCGATCAGAGCATCCCACTGGCAACATTCATCTTGTCTGCATTTCACTCTATAACTCTGGTGTTAAAATGGAGTGTAAATGTTAAATGCCACATTCACATGCATCCACACATACTGATATTAAAGGATATCTGTACTAATTACACAAAAACGTAACAATAATTAGTGATCTGGAAGTCACAGGCACCATGCATACTAATATAAATACATAGAAGAAACAGGTGCACAGCTTGAATGAGTCAGTATATTATATACGTCATTAGTCACACAAACTCTCATAACACCACAAACTACTAAATTACTTCTGAATGCACCACGTATGAGACAGATGGTACTCGTAGATAAAGTAATAGAACGAAGGAAGAAAATTCACAGACCGACGGCAATAACTGGTAATTTTCGGTGAAGATAACGCCCCGTCTGACTCCGACAGGTTGGCTGTAAAATATTTGGCACTTGGAGAATGCCTGAGCTCGGTGCAGTGATAGTTTAACTAGCGCAGTTATTCACTATCAGGAAGAGCAGGGAATTATCATGGCTTACATCCGCGCGGTCTTACGCATGGAAAACCTGAACGGTTTGGCAGCGCTTATCTGTTGGTAAACAAAAAATTTGGCTGTAATGGTGATGGTTGTATTGGAGGTGGCAAATTCTAGCAGATGCGATTGTAAACAGATCCTTAAAACAACACTTTCACCATCCGACTCCACCGTTTATGTACTGTAGAAGTTGTGTTGTGCAAATAAATAAATAGCATAGGTTGCTTCTATAAAATGAATGTTAGTGACACAATATGTTACTTGTTGGGGTCAAAGGTCACAGCTGCATAGACATACTTTATTATCAAATCATACTTGCATTCAGTGTATACTCTTGTTCTTGTTCTTATAGAACAAAAGAATCTCAGATCTCTTCAGACATGAAATCCTGTGTAGGCATTAATGACTCATTCTCGCAAGTTTGTATTCTCACTTAATTTACACAAAAATCACTCCAATTCATTTTAATCGAGGTGGCTGAATGGCCTTTAGCCTACAAATAATTAGCCCGCCACCTATTTGCTTTGAAAAAAAAATCATTCAGACTTAGGGATGTGAGGGTGTCCTGGCAGAAACACTGTATATCTGGAGGAAAATCTTCAAGAAATGCAATTAAGAGTCTTTTAATATCCTTCAGTCTTCACAGAGCCGAGCTACAGAGCATGCTGACCTTTAACAATGCATATAATGTATATTTTAGATGACATGGGATTTAACTAACACGGTTTCAACCAGTTATCATACAGTTCTGCTATGAAGCTAAATTACAAAAGGTTTCACTTGGTGCTTGCGCTTCACAGATGAGCAACATTTTTAGATGAACATGAAGTGAAGTCGGTTTCTCTTAAGATTTCCAGGCACAGAAAGTTCAGATGATTTAAAGTTCTTTAATAGAACATTTGGAAGCATAGCGAGGGCTTCATTTTCAGAAAGGTTTGTATGACCTGCAGATCTTATTTTCATATTAAGATGAACGCCTTCCTCCATCCGTATGCCAACTCCTTTCTCCATCCTGTACGCCAACGCCTTCCTCCATCCGTATGCCAACTCCTTTCTCCATCCTGTACGCCAACGCCTTCCTCCGTCCGTCCGTACCCCAACGCCTTTCTCCATCCATACACTAATGCCTTTCTCCATCCTATACGTCAAGGCTTTCCTCCATCCGTACGCCAACTCCTTCCTCCGTCTGTATGCGAATGCCTTCCACCGTTCGTACGCTAATGCCTTTCTCCATCCTATACATCAAGGCTTTCCTCCATCCGTACGCCAACGCCTTCCTCCGTTCGTACACCAAGGACTTCTTTTGTCCATACGCTAATGCCTTTCTTCATCCTATACGTCAAGGCCTTCCTCTGTTCATACGCCAAGGCCTTCCTCCATCCGTACGTCAAGGACTTCCTCCGTCTGTACGCGAAGAACTTCCCATGGAGATGGGTGGTCCCCCTTCCCTCTGCGAAAAGGGCACTTTGGCCAAAGGGGCAGGTGCTCAGGCAACCTTCGCCGCCCCCAATATGGGTGTGCCTGCTGTAGAAATTTTGTTCATTGTTAGTTCATGTTACCTAATGCATTAAATACTGGTAACAAACACAACCTTAATAAAAAGTGCTATCATTTAACTTCTATAACTCAAACGTAAATGAAATAATAAAATCTCAGGCCACACTTTAGCAGTTATTTCAATGTCAATATATCAATTGATCTTGGCAGATCAGTCACACAGAGTGCAGTTATCTCATTCCTTGATTTTTCAAAGAGAGTATCTATTCTATCAGACATCAGACCACAGCAGTGACCCCCTCCACAGACAGGGCAGGCAGCCCGACAGGAGTCTAAGTCCTCTTGTATAGTGCAGAGGCGGCCATATATGAAGGAACTTTCAGCCTGACAGGGCGAAATTCTTCTCTAGGTGCTTAGATCTGGGAGGTGAGAGACGGAGCCAACGCTCCAATTCAAAGATTCCAAAGATCACCTTAAATATTTATTAACCCCTTTTGGCTCTCTGACATTTATGTGGACATCAAAGAAGTCAGTCTCTGAGCACAAACAGTGGAATAGGGTCACCACTGATCTAGCAGTGGATTTCTTTAAGGGCAGCCTTGACCATAATCAATAACTGATAAAAATGAATTTGTCGCTTTAGGAAGGGTGCGTGGCGCACATGTACGTGGCATCAGATGCGATTCAAGATATGGAAGTCTCCTGAAGCAGGCGTCTTCTGTCGGTTCTGGTCAATGGAAGGATGGAAATAGAGCTTGGGTTCAGAAATGCAAAGGTCTCTCATGAGGACCTAGCGTACAGTACTAAGCTTTAGAAGTTTCTTCTTGACAAGCTGTAATCAATTTTGCCGGAACAGCAGTTTGCAGGCGGTACTTATGTGAAGTTCACTAGGGAGGGAGTCAAACAATATCTTTTCTCTGTGGCACCAGCACTGCAAAAATAGATGAAAAGGTTTCAGGGACTTTTATGGAGTGTGCAACCTCAAACTCATTGCAAAAACCTTGAAAAACTTTCAAAAGGACAAAAAGGCTTTTAAAAGCAATCGGAGGGCAGAGTTACAACTACCTCAAAATTTTCCGTGGAATACCATGTTCTGTGAAACAGATGAGTAATTTTCATTAGATGACTGCTGCTGTATTGATTTCTTTCCCTGTTGTTCGTTCACAAAGAGTTACTGCAGTCAGCGTCCTGCTGTGATGTCTATAGCGACAGCTTCATGCCCTTGGCTTGCTTTGTCATGCCTTGTCTATCCAGTTCTCTATCCTCTTTTTTCCATGTGAACTAATTTGAATTGTAGAAATGTACTTTTCCGCTCCCCAGCACCCTCTTTTGTCCTGATTTAACAGTGCAGGGATTTTATATTACATATACATGTATACATTTGGCAGACGCTTTTATTGCATTATCATTGCATTATACTATTACATTTGTTTCTAAGTATGAGCAATACCTGGGCTTGAACCTATGACCTTGGCGTTGCTAGTACTGAGCCGTACTTAAATGTTAATCATAGTATATTTATAAATCACATTATAAAGTGATTATATACCTTAAATACCTTTATTAGCACAAACCAATATTTGCATATTTAGGAGTAATAGAAATAAAAAATGAATGAATGAGTACAACTTGGAGAATCAAAAAGTTTTGGTGTTCACAAAAAACGTAAGCTTTTTAAACGATATTTTTTTGCAATTTGTATTTCATACCAAAAAAAGGAAATACATACATAAATACACATGGTCACTGCGAAAATTAGAAGACTAAATTTAATTTAATTTCAGTTCCTGATTTGTGTTTAAAACAACAATAGCAAATGAAATCCGATCTCAACACACACAGAAAGCTCAAATCCACCCAGGCTCAAGAGTTACCAAGCCCTAAATTTAATAAATGTCTTATTCATTCCAAAGTTAAACTTGTTGAACTTTTTATGTCCCTAGAAGGTCCTTCTTCTCTGCAGGAGGTGGCTGTAATGTCTGCTGCCCACAGAGCTCTGCTAAGAGGGCCGTTCTGCCCAGAGCGTTTTGTATTCATAGGTCAAAGGTTGCCATCATTAAAAGTGCCAACACAGAGTTTTGATCTCCTGCTGTCCCCTTTTGCCTGGACTCCTTAATTGAGATTTTTGTCCTCGTTATCTAGCCAAGCCGAGGCCTAATGTCTATACCTACATGTGTCTCTCTGAGCAGAAAACCGATAATGAATACGTACTGCGAAAAAGATAATTTTGCTCAAATTTTGTGGTAACTGTCTTTTGATACACCAAAAGCTTTGGCTCCAAAGGATGTTCGACCAAAGTTTGGATGAAGAAAGTTAGCGAGACTTTAGATCTATGGAATGGCAAGTTTCACCACATGATACCAAGATGACCTTTTATGATGATAATGTTGAAGAAAAGCTCACGGGCACGTGATCTTTACGCTCATATGATCATTATATCTCATTATAATAACAGGGTTGGAGGAATATAGGTCGTGGCTGGCTGTAATTGTTGAGGACTTAAACGCTCACGCTTGTCAAAATGACCCCATCCTCTCTTCAACACACGTGTTATAATACGCCATAATGCCTATGTGTATAGTTATTCCAATTACGATTGTAGATTTAAATTTATGCTTGAGAATATCAATTATAAGCTGAAAAGAAAGATGGACAAGTTGTTGATGGACCTCATTCATTCTGCTGCAATGTGGCTAGCTGGGTAAAATAATGGATGTAATTCTCCTACAGCAATTGAAAATTATTTTGAATTTATGTAAATGATTCATTATGATTTAGTACTGGCAGTTGTTTTCTCTTCCCTTTGCTTGTTCAGCTCAGTCTATTAGTGTTCCTGTATACTGAAATACTTCAATTTTAAATGGACTTTTATTAGCAATGAGATTCACTCTGGAAAGTTACTTGGGCTTTCCTGCAGCTCAGTGGTTAGAGCACGGCGCTAACAACGCCAAGGTCATGGGTTTGATCCCAGGGATTGCACATACTCCAAAACAAAATGTATAATGCAATGTAAGTTGCTTTGAATAAAAGTGTCTGCCCAATGCTTAAATGTAAATGTAAATCTGCCATATAAAAGCGTCTTATTACACGGTGCTCTGCATACTTGATTCGCTACATTCCAAGGTATATTTCCAGATAACAGCAGCTTAAAACTAATAGCACATAACATGGATGCAGCAAATCATTTTGACAGGCACAGTTTAATACTACACAAAAAATAAATATAAATGTCCCTTAATAACATATGACATTATATTTACAAATGAACAAATAAACGGGGTTTCCTCGCAGAAGGTCTGCATTCGTTCAAAATTAGCGAATAAAATATTTTACATCAATATTTCATGTTTAATAACTTACTTATGTAAGTAGCCGTATAATAAGTGGGATCATATACAGACAGACAGCTGTTTTCACAGAATAAAACCTTCAGTGTGATACAAGACCCTCCACTTCACATCGGATATTGATCCCACTGTCGTGGCTTATTCTGCGATAACAACCGGCTGCCTGTACATTATCCCTTACATAACACTGTTCCACACATACAACTCTGTCCTTCCGAAACCTTGGATGTCCAAATTTGCAGTGGGAAATGGAAAAATTACTGACACCACAGTATTTAATCATTTAAAAAGAGAAAAGTTGACAAACACCTTATAATACTTTTTATTGCTTTGATATTTGCAAAACTCTGTTACAAACATAAAGGGTGACTAATAATAATGATTTATGGCAAAAAATTAAAATCAAGGTTTCAGAAGGATGGCAGCAATATGTAAGTTGCATATATTTACATATGTGGCATGTTCAGACAAATGTGGTGCATCAGTTTGACATTGAATTGTTTTAATAATTAATATTGTTTTAAAGGGTTTTAAAATGTTGGCATTTAGACACATTTTGGTCTAAATTGGCATTCCTAGTAGGGTTGCCAGATTGTAGACTTTTCAGCATAAGCTTGCACTTTAAACGTGAATTATGCCAGTTTAGGAAATTATGGAATTTTGTAAACGTGAGTAATCAGGTCATTAATTGTTTCATGTTTTGTAATCAAAATTATTTTCCTAAAATAATGAATCATGCTGAACTAACAGGTTTAACTGACAGGCGTGTTATAAAGCGTTGCATTTCTCTTGGGTATTAATTAGCTTGGTTTGCATTTTGGATATCGCACTGCCTCTTCATTTATTTGATTAAGACCATTAAGTTATTTTTGAAAATGTATTCTTAAAATGTATAAATGTATCTCTGGACAGTTAAAAGAAGTTATCCTCATTGCCGCCAGGGAAAATAAAATAGTTTATCGCCAACCAATAACTGTTGTTGATGTCGTTGATGAATGTTTTTTCTTAAACTCTCCCTGGGCTGACAATAAATCTTCATGTTGTCAAGGGATAAAGAAAATCTTTTTTTTTGTCCTAGCAGTACAAATTTTGCTGTACTACTAATCAGATTGGACAGAAATTGACACTTGAATTGAATTTTAAGAACACGACTTTTTCACAGATCTGCTTTTATTTTAGACAAACTCCTTTAATAAAATGATTTTTTATAATCTTTTGAATCCTGCAATTTATTTGTTTGTTTTAAAGATCTAAACTGCAGAGCATAAATATGCATGATTGAAATATCACAATCTATAAAATGAATCCACTGCGAACACATTTTACATGCAAATCATTGTGAAATTCATTTTAATGCCACTCACAACCTTTTTTTCTCAAGTTCTTTTAAATAAGCATTTGTTGTTTTTTCTAATACATGATTTTGCACTAACTAGATGCTGATGAAACATGGGCTATTAGTATTGTTAGCAGCAGTAAGTGTGTGTGGTTGTGTCAGTAATGGAACCATTAGCATAATGTGTCTGATAACTCCTTGTACGTTCACATTTTGTACAATTGTACAATGTAATTCTTTCAGGAAAAAACAAGAATGAAACCCCTCCTGTAAACCTAACCTCACTGGGGTGAAGGCAGATCATACAGTTTTAAAATGTCAGAAAGAGATCATACAAGTTTATTAGAATTATAAAAAATAATTTCTTATAAAATACTGTATATATGGTAGTTGTTGATAATAGATGATAATTGTTGCGTACACGTAAAATCTAAATGATAGGTAAAGTACACTCAAAAAATGATTTTACGATACAGTTCACTTTACTTAAACAATTCATTTTGTTTTAACACCATTGTATTAGTTTTTATGTTCAAACTCAATTGCATTGTGTTAAACTGACATAAAAACAGTTATGCTTTGTCTTAACTAAATATTTACATTTTAAAAGAACATGTTTCAATTAAGTAGATCAAAATAACATTTGAAACTTGTTCAATTTACTTAAATAAATCAAGTTAACACAACACAATTATAATTATTTTGAATTCATTTGAGTTGAGATAAATGATTTTAGTTGCATTAAAGTAGCATTATATATAGAAACTAAGAACAGGATTTCCGCTTCCCATCATGCTTTGCACAGGGCTTTGAATAGGAAGAGTAAATGTTGAAATAAAATCTTATTTTATACTTATTTTATCGAAATGATAAAACTGTGATATTTGTTTGTGTTTAATACTCTTTTATGTTTGTATTTAAAAAAGTTTCTGGTGTGTTAATCTTTTCGGGGGGGTTACCATTGTGGTAAAGTGTAGAGCATGTGCTCGGCTTGAGGACATGCTAACAGATTTTAAGTTGCTTTAATAAAAATGCAACTACTTGGGGCATGCCATGAGGGTAACAAAAAACAACTTCTGGCTAACTCCTAACAATAAGAGCTATATTTAGCTTATTTAGTGTGTTAAAAATAACAGCTATAACAGAAAATATCTTACCTTAAACTAACTTAATTTATCTATGGACAGTGGTTCCACGTAATGGAAACTTGTTGTCTCTACTTAAATACTTTTAGTAGGAGTAACTTAATGGATTCAAGTTATTTGGACATTATTTGAACATAGTTTAGGTTTACTCAATTTAGTTAAGTTCATCATACATTAAAAGTTTGAGTAAAGTTAACATATTTCTGTTATGTGGAACCACTGTCCATAATTTAATTAAGTTAGTTTAAAGTATAATTTTTTTCAGTGTATGACACTGACAACGGACCAGTAATACATTATTTACTGGAAATAATGCAGTTTTTTATAACTGAAACAAGAAATGAAATGTTTGTCAGAGTGGAATATTTTTTTATACAGTATCTAAGGCGTGCTGTAAAGCAAACACTCCATATTAGAGTCTAGAACTTTTTTCAATTCCACCAGTCAAAACAAGAAAACTTGAATGCGCTAAACCGATCACAGCAGACTAGACCATCTGACCAATAACAGCAGACTACGCTAGCGGAAAGGCGGAGATTAGACAGATGAATCATTTGAGAGTCAGTCAAGAAGTAAAGTAATATAAACGGCTCATTACTACGAAATACTAGTGTTTTAACACCATGTATGTACATAAACCTGTTGTCGGACACTCCATAAACAAAAGTAGACCCTTAAAAATCACAAGCTATTTACTCTTTAAGCAAAAATGTGGTTGCAGACAGTAAGCCAATTGTATATACAGAAATGTGTGTGTTTTATTGTCGTTGTTGGACTGAAACCTCGTATCTCCATTTTTTTAATGATATTTATTTTATTAATAAATCATTATCCTTGGTCACCCTTCATGTTTATCTGTTAGGGACTTTGCAAATATTTAATCGATAAAAAAATCAAGAATCTTTCAATACCTGTAAAGGCAGTTTTGGAGATACAAGGTTTCAATCCGACAGTGACGATATGGTACAGCATTATTGACTAAGTCTGTGTGAATTCCAACCCGTGTTTTTGTCATGACTACATACTGTAATTGACTAAAAATATTTGTGACCCTGGACTACAAAACCAGTTTTAAGGGTCAATGTTTCAATATTAAGATTCATTACCTGAAAGCTGAATAAATGGTTTGTTAGGATGAGACAATATTTGGGGATATTTAACTATTTAAAACTCTGGAATCTGAGGGTGCAAAAGAAAACAAAATCGCCTTTAAAGTTGACCATCAGAGGCGCTGTAGCAGGCCGCTGCTAAAAAGAAACAGGTTTGTTTTAATGCTCCCCCTTGACTTACCACTGTAATGTTGTGAATAATAGATTAACCTGAACGCTGAAATTCTAAGCTTTACATAGATACCAAACTTGAGTGGGTAATTCCTCAAAGAGCGGCAGCAGTGAGTGAAGTTTATTGGCGTGTTTCGGTCAATTTTTATTCGCGATTTTGCTGCATACACTCACAAAACAAATGTTTTAATATATTTACAGTAGGACATTTACAAAATATCGTAATGGAACATGATCTTTACTTAATACCCTATTGATTTTTGGCATAAAAGAAAAATCTACAATTTTGACCCATACAATGTATTTTTGGCTATTACTACAAATGTTCTTGTGCTCATTAAGGTTTTGTGTCACAGTATGTGTTCTCGGTCACAGTTACAGTGTCTGGATGGCATGAGCTATCTAGTGCAAATGTCAGAATTCTTTGAGTATCTAATAAGAAGTATCTAATTGATTGAAGTTTGTGTTCTTTGTAGGCAAAAAAAAGGCAGAGCAAGGCAAGACCTTCACCACACAAGGTAAGAACTGCTTCTCACAAAATTAGAAATACCATCTCAAAGCTTACATTATATTCACTGCAAATGAGAACAGTTCACCAGATTTTGATATACAGCACGGCCATTTATAGTGTTTTCGTCAGTCATTTGAGAGAATAAAATCTATTATTCAATCAATCTATAAGGCCCAGTAGGCAGAACAACCCGTGTGACGGAGTTCAAGATATAACAAGAGAGCAATTTAAGAGACGCAATAAAGGGATGTAATTATCCTGTCCTATATTATGAAAAACATTATGCCCGCCGCATTTCCAAGTAGACTAACATTAACTTCTAAAAGTGCTGCCAATAAGTCTTTAATGTTCTTTTGTAACTTTCGTAAAACAAATAAAAGTGGAGCATGTGGGTGTGAGGAAAAAAAGAAAATCAACATAAGACCTTCAACAGCAATCACAGCATCGTGAGCATTAAGGTCAATATGACTTCGTTGTACAGTATTTACATTTATGGATTTTGGACGCCATGTTATCAGACATATGTGACATGTGCTGATACGCATTTGATGAATGATAATCATCTGCATTATTGCCTAATGAGCTGTATGTTGTAAATCACTGAGCATTATGAGGAGGGGTGGATATATAGGGCTGAGAGAACAAAATGTCAACTGCAACAGATTTTTCAATTTGGTATGTAAATAAGTGGGTGTGGCTAACCAATGAGAAGCACTTCTTTGTGATGAAAAAAGGTTCTTCAGATTATAAAAAATTAAGAAAGAGATGGTTCTTTAAAGAACCTTAGGCTGAATGGTTCTTTGCGGAACCAAAAAAGGTTCTTTTATGGCATCGCCTTTATTTTTAAGAGTGTAATCTCACCAACCATATATCATCCAGAGATCATTCAGCTGCATATTGTTCACAAAAAAAGAAAGGTTTTATTTACAGGGTGAAAAGCAAGTCTTTGGAGGATTACTGAATCAATAAGAAATAGATAGATAAAAACGAATAAAATAAATATAAAATACGTTTTTTTTTCTTTACTTCTGAAAGTAGCAAGCAAATAAGATCAAATTAGCACTTTATAAATATAATTTTGCAGAGGCGTGTCTAAAATAGTTTGAACCTAACACCTTTGGATGGACATGTTTATTATTCTTTAGCATCTCCATATAAATCGAAATGCTGAGAATACTTGAGAAGATTATGTTTCTAAGTTGTTTTTTAATAAAGTTTATTTATTCATTGACATCAAAACATAATTTTACATGTCAGTCTTGCCAGAGCTGTTTTTGACCTGAATAACGCATAATGTGCACTAGCAATGCTGTTTTTATAAAACATATTCGTATTTTAAGTCTCTAGAGATGGTTGATGTAATAGTGTTATAGTTACCAATGTTTCTGCATAATCAAAGCAGATATTTATTCCTTGAAATGAGCAAATATTTTTATCAATCTGATGATTATTACATTCTTCATTTCATTACCCCATCTTGTTTTTAATATTGCATAGGCGGCCATATTTAATGAGCCCAAATAAACAGTGCTCTCCCACGTTTATTTATTTGGCTTTGTGAATTATGAATTGCTCTATGGAGGTTCTGCTTTGAAGTTCTGTGAATGAACTTAACATTATAGTCAATAAGTAAAGTGTTTCTCTAGCTAGTCACAAAACTTTACGGAGGAAAAGACGAGCGGATTGTACATTATAAAAATTAACATCTAAGACTAATGGTGGGTTCACATCCGCAAAGAATAGAGTCCCTGCAAATTATTTCTGCTAACAAGCAAAGGAAATAACAAGTAAATTACATTAGCTAGCAAGTTATAAGTATGTGTAGTCTGTATTATTTTGGGTTACCAGTAGAAGTTAAACTTAAATGCGAAGAAGTTACATGACCAATTCAACAAATTGTTTATTTAATACAGTTATTAATACAATTAGTTAAATGAAATATTAATAATATACAGACCAGAACCAGAAGTCTTGATGAGCTCTTCCTGTGAACTTCCTGCTCAAATAAAACATTTTCAACTTGCATGGAAGACGTGTTTAGGACAAGTTTCATGCAATCGCGGCATCCAGTTTGCGTCGCCTGTCGCAAATTCACATCTATTCCAACCTGATCTTAAGGGAAGTTGTGAGTATTTTACTAGGTAGATAATTCCAATGAATTCATGAGTCGTACAAAAACGTACGATTAGTCACTGACGTGAAAGCTAACGTACTAAAATGTACGACTGAGATCATACGAATTAGCCAAAATTAGCCACCTCGTAAAATACTTATGATTTCGCTAAAATACTTACGAGATTGTGTTGTCTATTTGAGTTTTGTAAACACACCATAAGAAGTTGACAAATCTCTGTTGAATTTTGCTCTGTAGTGCTAAATTATTATTACTTTTAATATTACTTTTTGCTAAACTGTAAAATTTACAATTATTGTCCAGGCAACCAATGTCTTTCATACCTGTGCAGTTTCACGTTTCCAACATTACTACTTGTAACGGTTCTGTCTGTCCCTGTTTGTCTCTGGACTACAATACCCATCATGCACCGCACTCTCACCCGGCCATTTTGATTTGACTCTGCACCTGTTCATAATCTGTGTTTGATTTGTTGTGCACCTGTTCTGTGTTTGCTGTTTGTTATTTAAGTTCCATTTGAGTTCCATTCTGGGTCTGGTCTAGTTGTTATTTTCTGCATGTTTGTATATGCCTGTCACACCGTAGCTGATATTTATACTAGTGTCTGGATTACCTGTTTGTTAACCTGCCTTTGGATTACCTGTTTGTTACCTGTTGTCTGTGGCTCACTCATCTGTTCACCTGCATCTATATTACCCCTTTGTGCCCGTGCTGTTCATTAAATACCACCTAATCTACATCCTTGTGGTGTCCTCACTTGCCTGCACCCCCGTACCGTGACACTACTGTAGGCTGCCTTGTAAAATAATTTCAATTGACATCAATATTTTATATTTATTCATTAATGTATCATTATTTAAATATTCACGTAAAATATTGTACAATAAGCCTAGCAAAGACCTGATCACAAGGGTATTTGCTGACTGTACAGTATCTATTATGCGTTCTGTAGCAATTGTCCTTTAATTCGTGAAGTCCGAAAGATCTTTCCGTAGTCTGTATTATGTATTTTCTGAGCACTTTTATCCTGGTGCATTTTGTACAGTGTTTTCAGCTGGCCGCTCTGGGAGCTTTATTTGTCGAGCATAGGGTGATATCAGTTGATATGAAAAGCTTTTATCTTTTATCATTTTCTTACGACACCGCTGTTGGCTCTGGATGGAGAGAGGCTTACTGTGTCCATGGACTCTATAAAACCAGATCACAGCCGTACCTGTGAGACCTTTTGTGCCTTCTCCAAGTGAACGCTTGAGTCTTTCCTCCCGTATATGCTTTTGCCCCGTAATCACTTCTACAAATTGCATTGACTGAGTACATGAGATTTGCGCCTTTTCAGTAAAGTCGAAAGCTCAGAGCAGCAAGAGTAATGCCTCTTTCTGGGAGAGGAAATGAGCTTTAGTTTTTTGAAACACTCGCCAGTCTATTGGTTTAAAAAGCTTCTCTCTGGAGTTCCGCCTTGATGTGGAGGTCAGGTTGTTTCGGTGTTGATGTAAAGAATCTCTGAACTTTCTATACTTTGCACACACACAAAGCACATACAGGACCGTACTGCAAAAAACCCCCAAATATTTCAAACCTAATATTTTTTGTGACTTGATGTATCAAAATTTTCAAGAAGCTCAGTTAAAGTTTTGAACATTTTAAAAACGGCAGTTGAAAAGACTGTTGCCAGAAGTAATCAATTAAAAAAACCTGAACTGAGCCCCAAAATTTTTTAAACATTCAGCTTGAACATTTATTTATTTATTTGTGTGCATTTATTGCTTGGTGGTAAATCAATTCTATAGATGGTTTCAAAGCAACAACATAAACAAACGTTACTGTGCATGCACGCTTTTGTGGCCCAAACTTAACTTCCTGTAGCTACACATCCACAAAGAATAGAGATTATTTCCGATAACAAGCTAAAGAAATAACAAGTAAATGACATTAGCTAGCAAGTTAAAAGTATGTCTAGTCTGTATTTTTTTGGGGTTACCAGTAGAAGAACCGTTACTTGGTTACACGACCATTTCAACAAATTGTTTATTTAATAAAATAAATAAACAATTTGTTGAATTTTATTGTATATTAAACACAACTCTTAAACAATAAAATATTAATATGACTTCATATTAATTTAAAATATAAATTGTTCTAATATTATCCATTAGCCAGACCGCTCAACAAACACAAACCAGAGTTTAACTTTGGCCTCCGGCGTACGTGTCCAATAAAACCGTAGATATTGTCTAACTCTACATTAACTATACATTGTGTAAACATTTTTTAAATGAAAAAAAATGTATATATATAATTTATATCTAATAAATTCCTGTTAACTTCAACCAAAAGTCTCCAACTGCTCTCCATCTTATGTTATATACTTTGTAATATATTTTTCCTATGGCCTCTCACTTAAAATTAAATACATATTTTAAATATATTAAAAATGAAGTCATTTCTTTCACCTGCATCTCATCTGTGAACTTTACAGTAGCGGTTATGGTATCATCTGATCACACCGCCCCTCACGTCCCACTCGACACATCTGCTGGCATGAAGCTGACGCAGCGCTCCTTCTCAAAATATTAGATGCAAAATATTTTTCTCTCAGCTCTGTAAACCCACGAAGTGTGGAGGCGTTTCTTGTGCTTCACCGAGAGACAGACACCAGAAATGAGACGAGAGATGCAATTAAGAGCGTTGGTGTTCACAAGCTGTTTTAAAGCGTAATCTCTGCAAATAATGTGGACAGAGAGATGGATAAAACTATTGCTCACGGCTCTCTATTAGACATCTCTTACATTTAGTGTTAGATAATGTGGTAGTAGACTGTAAAATGTATTAAAATACTGTTCTGATGTGTGTCAGTGTGTTTCTTTTTCAATCAGTTTGAATAAATAACACATGTCTCCAATGTCTGAGGAAGGAAAGCTCTCAACGTTGGTTTATTGATTCTCGTGCCAAAGCGGGTAAAGAAAATGCTCCATAAGGTGGAAGGTGGTGTTGAGGGTACGGAGAGGGCGAAAGGGAGAGGCAGAGCAGGGTGCCCTCACAGCCATATGGACCCCGCCACCACCGGACCCGACCTGCGGCCGTCCTCAGGACGAACGGCCAGCCAAAGAGAAGAACCATCTGTGCTCAATGCCCTCTGTGCCGCAGGGTCACCGTCTCAAACTGAGTGTACGGAAACGCCAAGACTTTCTCTCTTTCTCCGTCTCGCTGTCCGTCTACTCTTTTTTTGTGTGGCAATGGCACACATTAGAAATCGAATGGAATATGTTTGAACAGGAAGTGAGATCGCAGTGTAGATAATCACACTCAACGGCATAAACGGACGCAGCTTCTTTTAGGCTAAAAGCTTCAAAGTCACCTGTAACGGGTTGGTTCTCACAAAACCGTCCCGTTTCATTTTACAGATGGTGTGATGCCGAGCCATCCCATGGGCCTCTTATTGTGCTTTATGAATGCTGCTCTGAACAAGCGTCGTCCTACAAAAGGTCTCGGGGATGAAGCCACCAAGCAAAGTCTGCAAAATCAAACACTGCTTTACATGCTGCGTGCAAGCAGTCGGGTCTGTGAAGGTGTCACAGAGGAAGGGCAGCAGGCGTCTGGAATCCAGAGGAAATGAAATGCCATGACTCATCTGAAAGGTGTGTAACGGCATAAACAGTCTGCCGTGTCTCTTTGATGAAATGTAAACGTGTTGTTCATAATAACAGCTGCCAGCAAACTTTATGCACAGGGGAGATTGTTTAATGAAAACAAACACACATCTGCAAGTTAAAAACAATATATAATCAAATCTTCTATATTTTATTAAGTTACTTAAGGGGGACTAATAATATTGATTTATCCCCCAAAATCCTAAAATATGGAGATACGAGGTTTCAGAAGGACAACAGCCATATATGATTTTCAAAGTTCTGTAACAACAATGTCCTTGATTCTTTACCATTGGGAGGCTTTTCTTATCAAATGAATCAGTTAGATTAATACATTACCCAGTTGAAAGACTTTCTTTTAACAGACAAAGTTACTATGAGGCTGTCAATGAAAACCTAAATATGCTGCAAATAAAGACAAAATTAACTCTGAAGTGACCTCAGACCAAACACTTATTCAAAGATGGAGGCAAAGATCTAATCGAGAGGTTGAGAGGAGAGATCCCAGAATTGCTTGGGCTCTTATTAAATCTGCCCATGGCATGCACACAAAGAAGAATAGAAGCAAGCAAAGTCTTTTTGTCATCAGATAGATTGCTAACTAATTGGGTCCCAGGTGGTCTCGAAGATGCCTGATAATGGCTGCCGTTCGGGTGAGACCCAATGGTCGGGTCTAAATATAACACAGGCGCACACACAGACGGATGCACGCGTACTCTCACACGACTACACAGTTACAATACAAACAATTCAGCAAGCGCCCATCATGTCTCGATGAGCCCGGCGGCAAACAACCCATCCGACATAAATATTCCCTTAACTCTCTCTCAAACTTTTCCCCGCTTCAGAAGATTTGTAGGAACCCCAGCTGTGATCTCAAGCTGAAACTATTTCAAGAAAGGCACAAAATATTTTGATAAAGCATCAAGATACGCTCTGTATTTGCTCCATTTGCTTATGAATGCCGGTATTGTTTTCCGCTGCGGAAATATGCAACACTGAGTTTTTTTATATGACACCCCCTTTCCCCAAAAACTAATAAAAGTCTTGTGTTTTTTATTCAGCAGACAGAAATTATTTTTTGATTAGGGCTTTTTGCATAGACAAGCCTGAGACGGCGTCTGTCGAATGAATGATCCGAATGAAGGAATGAGATTAGAAGCTAATAAATATGGAAATGTTTCCGTCTCCCACTTACTGCTGACTTTATCTAGTTGTGTAATTCCGTTTGATATATGCTGACTCGTGATAATGTCCGGCAGGTTCTGAAAAGAGACCGATAAGGCCGGTAGAAGGAGGGTTGAAGAGACAGTCGGCACTTTTTTAATGGTGCATTTATTGCGCGAGCTTCATTTTTATGTCACAGATGTTATTCACACCATGTCCTGACCCAGAAGCCATGACGATTACATTTTTTTCCGAAACCTTCTTCCCATGGATTAAAGACACTGTCTTAGAAATGTCATGACAATTTCATTATTTATCATGAAATTGAATATATTAAACGACAGACAGTGGCAATGCTGAACAACACGGCAATGGCGATATTCTCATAAGGATATTTCTATTTAAATATTCAACTATTACCAATAACTCAAAAAGCATATGAGACACCATTATATGGCAGACTCTATTGTGACAGCTTACCCCAATAATTTATCAAACGTGTTATTTTTTATTATAAATAAATGTATATATATTTATTCATTATCTATTTATATTTATATTATTATATGACATTATATGACATTATTTTTATTTGATTAAATATCAAATGAAAAATGTAAAGACAGAAAGGATTGCAAGGCCAGTGTATTAGAAGTGACAGATCACAGAGTTTCTCGTCGAGTTCAATAGTCAGGACAAACAGGGCGAACGAAGAGGTCAAATTTTTATCTGCCACAAAGCTCAGCTGGCTCCAGAGGCTTAAACTGTGATATTTATCGTAGAGGTCTTGAGGGAAGGGGAGAAAGTATGTGTAATTTCACGGTGTCTTGAGGGAAAATTTGATCCCTGCCGGGTGACAGGCTGATAAATAGCAACGAAGAAAACAGTGCCCTCCAGAAACTGAAAACACGATCTGCTTTCTGCGCTCGTGAATGCCGAGGACAGGACAAGACTCCGAGAGTGCTGCCTATTTCTTCAGGTCTTTAGCTCGGACTCTGTGTGAATATAGACTATGGAGTGTATTCCCAATACTATATAGACCTGATTTCTTTCGTAGAAGAATTTTTCCTGTTTCTATTTTAAGCATATGGGCCAAGGTGCCTCTCTTGCTAGATATCTTGTAATGCATTATTACATCATAGCCCCTGGCGTGTTACTGTTCTCAATGTGAATGTATGATATATGAATATAATGAAGTTAGAAGGCCTCAGCCAGTCCAAATCATTTCTGGAACAAAAAAAGAATAAATGAGAACTTTTGTTCATGAGCAATAAACTAATGACCATTCAGGAAAAATCTGTACTTTTAATATTTAAAGGGATAGTCACCCCAAAATGACATATTATTTCATCATTTACTCACTGTTAAAGGTTGAAAAACATTAGATGACACAAACCCGCTGAGACATTTCTCAAAATATCGTTGTTTGTGTTTCACAGAAGAATAAGTCATATACAGTAATCAACATTTGAAGTGGATCAAAGAGTTTTATCAAATTTTACTTTGATGAATTTTTTTGATCCATTTCAAATGCTGACTACTGGTTTTGAGTGACACAAGGGATTTTGAGTGACACCTCAGGATTGCCTCTTTGCAGTTTACAGTTGTCTAATGCATCCTTTCTTTTACCAAGTAAAATCAGCTCCAATTCATCCGACAGTCTTTTATAATTCAGTATAATGTCCAAACAATTCAACTTTAATTTTAATAGGATAGTTCGCACAAAGAGCGCACTGAAGAGGGAGATATTCTTAACGTAAAAAGGCTCTGTGTGAAAAGGCAATTGTTGGCTTCTCTCTCACAAAGAACAGAATTAGCTAAGGGAATTTCATTTCTACAAGTGAGGTGTAAATCTCTATAAAACTATATATATATATATATATATATATATAATTTAGGGCTGTCAAACAATTAATCGCGATTAATCGCATTCAGAATAAAAGTTAGTGTTTGCATTATATATTTCTGTGTACTGTGCATATTAATTTTGTATTATTAAAAACGCATACATGTAGGCCTATATATATTTAGGAAATATTTCAATGTATTTATTTATATTTACCAATAATTTAAATTATAATTAAATGTTTATTTTTGATAATTTTCTTAAATATATGTATGTATGTGTATGTTTTTATAAATACGAAATTAATAGACACATTTACACAGACATACATTATGTAAACACAAACTTTTATTATGGATGCGATTAATTGCAATTAATCATTTGACAGCCCTAATATATATATATATATAAAACTGCCGCTCTTCAGCCTGGCTCTTCTGGGGAACAACTGTAGCACGTTTACCTGTGTGGATCTTTCTGATGTTTGTATGGTTGCAGTAATTGTTCAGCATGCAGGACAGTCATTTGGTAAAGGAAGTGTGGGTGGAATTGAGTGTGTCAGAGTGAACGTGACTTCTACTAAGTAAGAAAGTTTCCATTTCCAGTTGCCATTTCATTTCAAGACAGAGATATAAACAGATCCAAACAGGATGTAAACTAAAACCAAACAATGCATTGTATATAATAACTAATTATTGTTTTTTCTTCTTACACATCCATGTCAAAGAATAATTACATGGAAAATCGGACCACCAGGATGAATAAGATGCAACACATTTCTCTTTAGTTTGGCCATTGGGTTCTCCAGAATTCCAGAAGCTGAAACAGCAGATGAGCATTAGATGTTCAGTGGTGTTTTCTGTGTGATATGATACTGACTGTGAGAATCATTTATTGATAATAATCAGATACATTTAGTGATTTCTCACCTAGAGGTCGGTGCGCTGCCATCAACCCATTTCCATCTGCTCTCCACATCACTGTCAGACAAACCAATCCAGACTGTGTTTGTGCCAGAAATCTCTTTAATAATATCCTGAGAAGGTGAAAGAGTGACATACAGGTGTCAGTTTGTTTATAGAATGTGCTTGTGTCTTGTTAAGGTCAGATCGACCAACACACATCTTATACAAAGCTGTATATGGCTTACTTGTTCTTCTTTGTTGTTAATGATGATCAGATCTGCTCCTCTCTCTCTACAATATCTTCTGCTCTCAGTCCAGTTCTTTAGCTCAGATGAAATGTAGTAACAATTGAACTGGTAATACTTCCAACCATCTGTAAACATGATGAGCTTAGCTATTAGCATCACAAACTTAATGGTACAAACTTTTTTACAAGTTGTCTAAGATAATGTAGTAAATTCTTCAAACAATATTTGTGTAGCTTAGTATAGTTTGTAATACCCTTCTCATTAAAACACTTCCAAAGATCATTGATTTCCTGATTTAACTCTTTATTTTGTTTAATCAGGTTGGTATTGTTGGTTAGTAGTTGGTTTCTCTCTTCTGTGATGTTGGTATTGTTGGTTAGTAGTTGGTCTCTCTCTTCTGTGAGTTTGGTATTGTTGGTTAGTAGTTGGTCTCTCTCTTTTGTGATGTTTTTGTTGTTGATGTTAAACTGGTGTTTGTTTGTATCGATCAGGAAACACAGCACTATGACTGCAGTCAGTAGAAGAACACACAGAACCACCAAACACACTAGAACTGATCTGTGACTTCTGTTCCTCACACACTCACTTCCTAAAGACGACAGGATGCATTTATGAATTTTACTCTACTTAGTTTTCGTTTTCATATGTCACCAATATTTGAATATGGAAACAAATGTCATTACCTGTACTCTGCTTTGGTTGGTGTGTGTTTGTGTCTGTCGTGATGATGTGTTCTCTCACAGAATCTAGACTCTCATACAAATCCACTGTCATCTCCACCCTCTCATTCATTCCTTGAGAGTCAGTTCTGATCATCTTGTTAGAATCCTCTAAAAGATTTCTGGACTTACAGAAGTACAGTACAAAGGTGCAGGCAAACTCTAAACTGTGCCAATGGTCAATGCTCTTCCTGTTTAGTTATTTTTATAGTAGTCTAGCATAGCCATATGCTTCATACTGAAGGTCTTGGAACTTTGGCCGCTTTTTTTGGTCAAGAGCCGCCCAAGAGGCCATATGACCGTCAGGAAAAGCAACCAATCACGTATCGTTTTGTGGCCGCGTCATGTTGAAAGGCATGGAAATGTCCCCACAGTAACAGAACCTTGCCGTGAACCTTGCATACTTTAAAGAATTCAGCATTTAGTCGTTTGTAATGAGTTCTTATTGTAACCGATATAAACACAAAAGCTCAGATGAAATGTAGTAGCAACTCAAATTAAAATGTTTCCATCCATCTGTTAACACAGATTGACACTTAAATTCATGAGTTCACCTTGACTAAAATATATTGAACTTCTTAATAATGAAATTAGTAATAAATAGACAGAATAAAATTGAGATGGAGGTGAAATATGAAGACACAACTAGATAAACAGCAATTTTTTTCCTCGTTTATCTGTTTACTTTGTTTATTAAGTTCAAGAATCTTGGTCAGTAGTTGGTCTCTTTCTTCTGTGGTGTTTTGGTTGTTGATGTTAAACTGATGATTGTTTGTATAGATCAGGACACACAGCACTATGACTGCAG
The DNA here is from genome assembly GCA_026939265.1 of Oreonectes daqikongensis. Taxonomy (NCBI): domain Eukaryota; kingdom Metazoa; phylum Chordata; class Actinopteri; order Cypriniformes; family Nemacheilidae; genus Oreonectes; species Oreonectes daqikongensis. Next base: position 3,333,381 of record JAOTQM010000043.1, on the reverse strand, counting down.
TCAGTAGAAGAACACACAGAACCACCAAACACACTAGAACTGATCTGTGACTTCTGTTCTTCACACACTCACTTCCTGAAGATGACAAGAGACATTGAATGTTACTGGCCTTTAGTTAAATAAAGAAAAAAATAAACGTTATGAAGCTCTGTAAGATTTACATTTTTAAAACAGAAGTAAATGTCATATCTGCTGTGATTGTTGTGTGTTTGTATCTGTCATGATCTCTTACAGAATCTGCACTCTCATAAATGACCACTGTCATCTCCGTCTCGTTCATTCTCTGAGAGTCAGTCCAGATCATGTTGTTAGAAATAGTCTCAGGGGTTTTACAGAAATACAATGGTACAGTTAAACACAAAACTGAGCGAATGATGAAGGTTCTTCCTGTGTAGGTAATATTACAGCATGTCAGCTGCTGAATGAAAGAAAGCAAAACTAATCCGAGGTCAATGTGTGAAGTCGAGAAAGCATGTGACCTTAAATAAAAAAATAGCAATCGCTTTGTGTTGTACTGTATCTATACAGGTCGGCAGTACCACAGTGTCTGGTTCTGTACAATCATTTTCAAGAAATTCTTTTATAGTGAACTGACTAGCTTATCCTGGTTATTGATTTTTTTAATGCCAAAAATCATTAGGATATTGAGTAAAGATCATGTTCCATGAAGATATTTTATTAATTTCCTACAGTAAATATATAAAAACTTTATTTTTGTAAGTGGATTCAGCAAAATCGCAAACAGAAATGGCTGGAAACTTGCCTACAAACTTCATTCGCTGTACCATAGTGTCTTTGGGAAGTATCCACGCAAGTTTGGTATTAACTTCAGCGATAAGCCAATAGAGAGCGTTAAAACAAATCTGTTTCTTCTTAGCAACGGCCTGATATGGCCTCTGATGGACAACTTTAAAGGCGATTTTCTACCTTTAGATTCCAGATTTTCAAATAGTTAAGTCTCATAAATATTGTCATATCCTAACAAACAATACATTAATAGCTTTCAGATGTATACCTCTCAATTTTGTGGTCAAGGGTCACATATAATAAGCATAGTTAATTAGCTCACATTATGCATAGTAGTAACAGAGCACATTGCTCTTTTGTGCGGCCACTTGACACAAACATATTGTCCACTCAAATGTTTACAGTCATCTGGTTCTCTCTCCTGTCCATGAGCTCTCCCAGAATCTCCACTCTCTTAGATTTAAGGCGGCCGTACACGGTGCGATTTCTTATGGTTGGAAGATCGTATGTCCACGCACACGTCACAAGTGCAAATCGGCTCGTTCAACAGCATACACGTCACGGTTTCAATCAGATACTGTAGCTCCCGAAATTTTTCGACATGTTTAAAAATGATCGGGATGTCGGGAAGTGCTCGTAAGGCACACTGCATGAACATCAACGATTTCCTCGCGATCACCCTCGAATCACCCTCGAGCTCGTACAAGCCTTTACCCTCTTCCTGTTTAAGGCTCAGTCCTGATCACATTGACGATAATTTCGTCATAAAAATGAATCATCAAAAAAACATGTTCAAATGCTAATATTTTTTGTGAAGTTTGCTATGCTGTCTGTTCCTTGATTCTGTTTAACTTCAGTTTAGAGCAAAATTAAAGTGTGATTGAAATGTGTGAATTAAAATAAATGTGTTAGGTAAATGCAAAAATGTAAATGTGTACTAAAACCATTTGTCCTACTATTTCCCACTTACACAAGACAAAATGCGTAAACATTGCACATGGTGTGAAACAGGCTTTACTTTGAGGTCAGTATAAAGCAAGGGATGGGATGTCTTCCTACACTAGTTTACTAATATAGTCCACATGAAATGGTAGGAAAACAAGTGAGTGAATTCACAGTGCATCGGAAGGCTCGCAATTGATGGCATGAGTCTACATCAGTTGCCGTTGAAATACAATGATTCCAACATGTCAAGAGCCATACGTCTGATACATGTCTTTACTCATTAAAGATAAAACCACATTTTTAAACTTTATTATTATTACATTATTTTATCACATAACATAACATAACATAACATAACATAACATAACATAACATAACATAACATAACATAACATAACATAACATAACATAACATAACATATTATATATTGTTATAGAATTACTTTACATTGTAATGAGCGCATAAAACAAATGTAGCATCTCCCATAACCCTGAATGGATGTTTTGAATAAACGTGTATTGAGTAGTTTAATGGCTTATAAAGAAAGGCTCTTTTCACAAATCCATTTCAAAGCATAATCACAATAGGAATTATACCACAATGATCTAGAAGACATAGCACAGTTCTTTCTTCTACCACCACTAGGTTCTCCAGATGCCCACAAACTGAAACAACAGATGAGCATTAGATGTTTAGTGGTGTTTTCTGTGTGATATGATACTGACTGTGAGAATCATTTATTGATAATAATCAGATACATTTAGTGATTTCTCACCTAGAGGTCAGTGTGCTTTTATCAGCCCATTTCCATCTGCTCTCCTTATTACTGTAAGATAGAGCAATCCAGAAACGTTTTGTACTAGAAATCTGCTTAACAAACTCCTGAGAAAGGGGAAACAGCAACACGTGTATAATAAATTTTAACTTCTCATGTTGTAATGATAATTCACTGTATAACTGAGGACATTTGGCCCTCACAAATATAGCTAAACCTGTACACACACACACACACACACACACACACACACACACACACACACACACACACACACACACACACACACAAATCAGACCTTTACAGTTGTGTTTGTGAATTTGGTCAATTTTGAATCATTCTAAATGAGGGGGGTGTAATAAAATGTCTTTCACTCACTTGTTCTTCTTTGTTGTTAATGATGATCAGATCTGCTCCTCTCTCTCTACAGTAGCTTCTGCTCTCAGACCAGCTCTTCTTCTCAGATGAAATGAAGTAGCAACTCAAATGAAAACGTTTCCATTCATCTGTGAATTGGAATTAACACAGATTAAGGGTCTTTGCACACTCAGTCTGAAATTTTCTTATGCATTTTTTCTTATTTGTCATCCTAAAAATTTGTCACACACAGAATCCTTGCACTCAGAGTCTGATGCGTATTTATTAATCCGTTGCGAAGAAATGCAAAACAATACAGCATGACACTGCTGTCTCTCTGCCTCTCTCTCTCTCCTTATATCCCTGCTCTTCATTGACAGTACCTTGCTAGGCTGTTTTGGCCAGTAGTCTCCCATTTTTCACACCCAGCTCTCGCTCTCCTCCTGTGAAACACCCGTATTTCAGTTATTTCTCCCTTGAAACTCACATATTTCAGTTATTTCTTGCGTTAAACTCCCTAATTTCAGTTATTTCACCCATAAAACTCCAGTATTTTTAGTTATTTTATTTTGAGTATAATACTTTGAGTATTTGAGTCCTGATTTGATACTTGTATTTTCCTAGTGCTTGGTACTGTACATGCTCCAGGTATATTAAGGTTATTAAAATACTAATAAATTACTATTTAACAGTTCTGCATAGTCCTGCATTATACTGAAACTAATAGCCTAACATATTGTAGCAAACATGAATGACAGAATTAGTCTTTTTAATTTATTCAAATAGCAGGATTAGATTAAATAAATATAGTTCCTTGATAAAGAGTGTCATTTTGTTAAGATGCTTTTATTGTCCTCATGAGGAGACAGAATAACAGCTTCATTCAACACTGCCTTAAAACTAAAGCACTCAACACAATACTGCAAGTTCACTCTGTAGTGTTCACATATATATTTTTGAACTTTCACTTTGAAATGAGGAAAAATTTGCATCTCTGTCATGTTAGAGTACTACATTTACATTTATTCATTTGGCAAACGCTTTTATCCAAACCGACTTACAATTGGGGAAAACAGCAAGTGATTCATCTAAGTTAAAGCAATACTCACGAGAAGTGCCAGTAGTACAAAGTTTCAGATACAATGTTAAGATGGTATAAGCAAGTATACAGAGAACATTAGAAATGTGTTTTGTGCTCACAGAAGAGGTGAGTCTTCAGCTGCTTTTTGAACAGTAAGATTGATCCAGCTGTCCTGATAGAAATAGGAAGACCGTTCCACCAGCAGGGAACAGTGACTGAAAGTGTCCTTGAGATAGATCTTATGCCTCTCTGTGAAGGTACAACAAGGTGCCGATTATTAACAGACTTCTGGAGGGGATGTACTGTAGGTCTGTAAGAGAGAGTTGATGTAGAGGGGTGCTGTGTTGGTGGCTGTTCTATAAGCAAGCACCAGTGCCTTGAACTTAATGCGAGCCGCGACTGGGAGCCAGTGCAGAGAGATGAGCAGAGGTGTGACATGTGCTCTTTTTGGCACATTCTGGATTATTTGCAGAGGTTTGAAAGCACAGGCTGGGAGACCGGCCAGAAGAGCATTACAATAATCCAGTCTACAAGTGACAAGAGCCTGGACGAGAAACTGTGTTGAATGCTCTGTCAAGAACGGTCTGGTCTTCCTAATGTACCGTGTTGTTCTAACAACGTGATCCTTAAAAGTCATCTGATCATCCATGATTAATCCAAGATTCCTGACTGAAGTCGATGGGGTTATTTTAGATGGACCAAGCAAGATAGTAAACTGGTGCTGTTCTTATGGAGTGGCAGGAAGGATTAGAAGCTCAGTCTTGGCCAAGTTGAGTTGTAGGTGATGTTCATTCATCCATGAAGAGATGTCAGCCAGGCAGATTTGTGTGGCTACTGTGGAGTCGTTTGGATGAAACGAGAGCTAAAGTTGAGTATCATCAGCATAACAATGGTAGGAGAAACCATGTGCTTGTATGATGGAACCCAGTTATGTGGTGTATATGGAGAAGAGCAAAGGGCCAAGAACTGATCCTTATGGGACCCCGGTGACTGCTCTTGTATTTCTACACTGCAGACACCGCTGTCACAACTCATGCTCTTGTTTCCAAACTTGTGTGATGGCAGACATGATCAGAAATGATTGTGCAAATCATAGCCTATCCCGATCATATTAAAAATGCCTTGATCGGCCCCTAATCCCAATCTTTCTGTCGGCTCAGAATCAGACATCTCGAGTTGAGGTATGCATCTATGTTTTTTTTTGCATTTGGCACCGCGGCTACCTGAAGAAGGAGAATCTTTCGTACACCCTGTTTTGAAATCAGTACATAACATCTGTTTTCCAAGCTGTTCTACAATCATCTGCCACACTCTCTCTTTGTGTTCTATGTCTTTGTATTCTGCACTTTTATTTCATATACATATATGCGCTGCGTGATAAAGTGGATCAACTCAGACGGCATACTGGAACTTGGTGTTTGCTTGTACGGTGGCTCTGCATTATAAAAAAATCTCTCAAAATGCTTGCTACGGATGCAAAAATATTTTTTTTATGGCAGACGAAAATTTCGGAGGCAGTGTGTAAATGTTACTGATCCAATGTGAAGTCGTATTTTTTATGTGCAAAAATTTTTGATTACAATTTCAGACTCTGTGTGCAAAGATCTTCACCTGAGTTCACCTGTTTTTAAAATCCCTGAATAAAATGCATTGAACTGCTTAATAATGAAGTTGGTAATGAATAGAAAGAATAAAGGAATATGAAGATTTGTCACATTACACTACTAACAGCTGTTTATATACTGTACTCTTGTGTTGTTATCAATAGGGGCTAGATGCATTTTGGCTATCGGATATCGGATCAAATCTTAAAAATGGGTTGTTCAAAAGAAAAGAAAGGATTCTGAATAGATAGACTTGATCACAAAATTCAATCTAGGTTTTGATCTGGATCAAATTGTCAGTTTGTGTTGTTCAAAACTTTTCAGTATTGTTCAAAAGCTTGGTATACCTTTGATCCAAAAACATTATATTTTTATTTCGCTCCTGATTAATTTACCTAATAAAACAATAAATTAAAAGTAGACATTAGGCTGCCTATTGCACTTTTCAGTAGCTTACAGTAATGAAAAATGAGAATGATTTCTTTATCTCTACATTAGCCCAACCATTAGTGATGAACCAGTCTGAAGTAGTTATTTGCGGGCAAATGTGTATTCTTTTGGGTGAATGCAACACAATTGATCATTCTAATCCAGATTAAACTTTTACAACAACTGGCCCCTGGATGAGAAGTGAATCTCTTTTCCTACCTTTCTATAATGTTATTTTCTGTCTTTTAGCATCATTTACATTTACAATGTTTTATATTAAATCTAACATTTCATACAAGTTGTCTATTTAATAAATATACTGAACATTATGGCCCGGTTTCATAGACAGGGCTTAGTTTAAGCCAGGACTAAGCCTTAGTTAAATTATAATTTTTAAGTCACTTTTATAAAAATGCTTTAGTAAATAATATTACTGGTGAGGCTCTAAGTAAGGCAACTCAGATTAGCATTTTAGTCTGGGACTAGTCTTAAACCTTGTCTATGAAACCAGGCCTAAATATTTCAATGTAGATTAAGATTACCTTTTTCATTTAAACACTTCAGGAGGCCATTCTTTTTTTTGTTTAACTGTTTACTTTGTTTATTAAGTTCATGAATCTTGGTCAGTAGTTGGTCTCTCTCTTCTGTGATGTTTTTGTTGTTGATGTTAAACAGGTGTTTGTTTGTATAGATCAGGACACATAGCACTATGACTGCAGTCAGTAGAAGAACACACAGAACCACCAAACACACTAGAACTGATCTGTGACTTCTGTTCTTCACACACTCACTTCCTGAAGATGACAAGAGATTTTACTCTGAAATTTATATTCTGCAAATAGGTTTTTTCATGTCTTAAGACAAATAGAGAATAATTAAATATCACCAATTTCTGTGGGGTTCATATTTTTTTAATACAGAAATGAATGTCATTACCTGTACGCTGCAGTGGTTGTGTGTTTGTATCATGTTCTCGTACAGAATCTATACTCTCGTACAAATCCACTGTCATCTCCACCCTCTCATTCACTCCTTGAGAGTCAGTCCTGATCATCTTGTTAGAATCCTCTCAAATACTTCTGGACTTACAGAAGCACAGTACAATGGTGCATGCAAACCCTAAACTGTGCCAACGGTGAATGTTCTTCCTGTGTAGTTACTTTTTTAGTACAGCAGGTTAGCTGCTGAATGAAACCGATCTGAAGTCAGTTTATGAAGTCCAAATGTCACATGTCCTTCAAATACATGAAATGTCATTTTGCTAGAATATTTTGATACAAATGGTGTTTTTTGAAGGCTAAAGTTGCGCTCATCACATCAGAGGGATGCAAAGCATATCTTGCCAGCTTGCTCATACTTGTAATATGTAAGTAATATATCAGTAAGTATTATATTCCTCCTTAAAACACCACTTCCTAAACGTTTTCGTCTTTAATTTGTTCATTAATGATTCCAACAATATCGTGTCTCGTATCTGTATTTGTATAGTTGTGATGTGAACTCCACTATTCATTTAGAATAATTTTAAAAAGTTATTAAAGCCCCTTAAAGCTTGATATATATCTCCCTGTTTACTATTACAATCATTACAATCATTAAAAAGCTATTTTTTTATATTAATCTCCGATTATTTCCATCTGTCTGAAAATGATAAGAGATGTTTAATTTTAATAGGTTTTTCCTCTATTAGTTACAGAACAAATAGAAATCTTCATCATTAAAGGTCAAATTTTAAAGCTCAAATGAATGTCATTACCTGTACGCTGCAGTGGTGGTTGTGCGTTTGTGTGTGTCGTGATGTTGTGTTAACTTACAGAACACTCTTCTGTAAGTTAACACTCTGACAGAAATACAATGGTGCAGGCAAACTCTGCTAATGGTAAGTTTTCCTAAAATAATACAGTCATCTGTTTCTATCTCCTGTCCAAGAATTTTTACTGTCAAAGATTTACTTCTCTGTTCATTTACGCTTCTCAAGTTACGTTCTCCTTTCTGGCACAAACCATGGGACTTAAGGGCACTTTGGGCACAGTTGGTTGAAAATCGATTATAATATGTGACGATTCAAGTCGGTTGAGATGTTAAATGAATCGCGGTTTTGAATGTTTTGAACAGCATGAGTCACTCTGTTCACTGCAAACTAATAGTAGACATGCTGATATTTCTAAAAAATAAAATAAAAATCCAAGTTAGGAAAAGCACATATAACGTCTTAGTTTGTTTATATTACAGATACTTTTGTATTAAGCATGTTTTATTTGATTTTGATTTTTTTATTGCAATTTAGTTACATAAAAGATATTTTCATTATACAAAGAAATGTGCCGCATTTGGAAAAAAATAAAAGGACACTTTTCTAATTTGTACTGTAACTGTAAAACATCCTTGGCTAAACCAATGGCAATAGTTTGGGGGATCAAGCTATCTTTAAAGTGTGACCTACAGTACATATAACACAGCTGTATCCAGTATGTCTGTCCTGCATGTCTGTCCAGCCTTTGTGTGGAGTTAGATGTGATGTTGTCCGGTTCCTGGCATGACTCCCAGCACGGCTAGAGAAGAGCACTGGCTAGCATATGTGAGGTGTTTGGCACATGGCCACACAGAATCGAGCTTGTGAGTGCTAGCACCTCGAACGCTGACCCATTCAGAAGCAGACAGGACAGTGACAAAGCTGTGAAAGGCACGAGAGCAGGTGTCCTCTGACAGAACTCTGGAGAGCAATGTCATTTGTTTCTACATGCCCTCCACAGTCAGCCAGACAAGGTGCACCTTCTGGCCTTCAGTGAGTCTCTGTTAATTATCTGAAAGTTGTACAGACTAAACTAAACCACAACCTTTTCTAGAGAAAAGAGAACAGGAAGCCACACAACAGACAGAATGCATACTGTTTTTTAAAAATATCACACGTCGAAGAGACAAAACCACAGAACGGACAACTTCCTGTCCCCGCGATTCTGCTCGATGACATCATGGGTGATGTATTTCTTGCGCTCGGATTTCCTGGATCATATTAACCTAAAACATGTTCTCATCATCATGACTTATTAAATTCGATTTCTTCTCTTTTGATGTGGGTTAAGCTTGTAATCATGGCTTACCTCGCTCGTCTTGTTTCCTTGATTAAATTTGTATGGTAGCATAAATGATGCAACCTCATGCATAATGCAGCATTTAAACGAATGTTTTTAAATCCTCTTTCCATTACCCCTTTTAACAAACTATTTCTATCTTTGCAGCGTTTGTTCCTTGAATTTGGGTGTGTGCACATCAAACTCCCTCTAAGGACAACTTGGGTGAAGTCATTTGAGATGAAGAATTATTGATGATCCGCAACTGATTTATTAGCAGATGATCTAAGTTTCATTCATGGCAAATGAAAATTGGTATTGTAGCAAAATAAACACAAGCACACAAGCAACATTTTTGTTAATGCTGTGCCTGCCGGTTTAAATAAATAATAATGAATGAAGCCTATTTTAAGTACCGCCCTCGGTCCTCTGAGCGACTGATGCATATTGCACTGGAAAGTACTTTGTCAATCTGGCAAGATGATTGGCTGACTTTACTTTTTATCAGCCCACCTGGAAACAAATTCGAGTTTACAAAATACCAGGTTGGTTGATATTTTAGAACGGAAAAAACACTGGCTGCAGGCAAATATGACAGCGTTTTGTTCAGCTGAGGCGCTTGGCTATGATACGGAATATGTGCCAAAATAATGTGTTAGGCTACGTGCATATCCGATTGAAATCGAATTTATATTGATTGTCGACATTGTGTATAGCAACTGTACAGATCCGATTTTTTTTACAGTGTAGGGCATTCAGTCAATTTTGCAGTGTGCATTTCCTATTTCAGCTTTGTTATACTGGTACAAAATTAGTCAAACAATTCTTCATATTTTTAATACTCTGTATTCTATAATGTCTGAATTGTATCATTTTTATATTTAATTCATAAGTTCTATATGAGAGTAGAATTGATCCACGACCCGCATTTACATGTGAGCATTTCTCCTGCAGAAGCATTGAATAAAACATCTTCACATGCCACACTAAGATAAACAGGAACACAAGCAGAGGATGTAGTGATGTTCAGCAAAGCATGCGAGCACAACTGCAGAATTCATCAGCCGCGTATTAATACATTTGAGAAATCCCACTTGAACTTTTCAAAATGAGATCCTACGGAGGTGAGTATTCTCAGCAGAGTTTGATCTGAAGGGACCTATAAAAGAATTTAATGAGACCGAATTACCCCAGATAACTAAACGTTCGCACTTTCTCTGTGGTAATGCAAAAATCCTGAAAGCAGCTTTACGCTTTCTTTTCATTCTTGTAAAGGTCAAAAATATCATATCAGCTTTAGTGTAACGTATCACAAAGACTCAAAAGTACGTTTCCATCTACACGTAATAAAACGCATTTATTACAGTGCATACAAAAAGATTTCTCGTGCCATTTGCTGAAAGTGCGCGGCGGGCGCACGCTGGCCGGCGGGGCTTTTTGTATGGCTGACATGTTGGAACGAAGCAGAAACATGGACGGGCAGCTTGACATTTGTTGCTTATGAGGAAGCTGTGGTGTGCTGGCCGCTCTATGGGCCAGGCCTGGTGGGAGACCAATCCCTCATGCTGCTCCACTCGCCCCCTACTGGGCCTTTTCCACCGGCCTCTCCATCTGGAGGACCAGAGGGGCTCTGCTGGGGCTCTGCCGTCTCCTCTCACGCTGGCCACCGGTCGGGTGTTTCATTGGGGATTAATTAGGCGCAGGGAGGCTTTCTGGAACACGGCCACAAATAAACGCTTTTATCTTATGTGCATAACTTCTTTGGCAGAGAAATGTTGTGTTGTTTGTACTGTAGTAGTAATTTATCTAAATATTGAGTCCTGGGAGACGATGAATCTGTTTAAAATGGTTTCAATTGCTCAGAGATACAACACTGAGATGTAAACTGTAATGGGAGCCCAGGTTACCATTAGAATTACTCAAATCTTTCAATTCACCAAAAATGTGATGTTGGGTAAAACAAAGTTAACTTAAATGTATTGACAGTTGGTTGTTTGATACTTCCGATACTGCACATTCAAATGTATCGACTGGTTTTTGGAAATGTGGAACAAGCACAATAAAAGGAAAACTCATCACTCCTTGAGTCGATAAGTCCTAATACAAACGGCTCATCTGATCCTGGCAGTAAAGACGGTTTTGAACAGATGTGACACTTTCCTGCAATGCATTTCACCACAATCCAGTTTACCAGATGCTTAATGAACATTTAAAGTCATATTCATTCCAGTTTAAAAGCACCCATTTCTATGTACACCAGGATCTTAAAGGAAAAGTTCACTCAGGTGTTCTAGGTTTACATGCTTTCCTTCTTTTTCCCAGTTGAATACAATCTAGTAATTAGATAAAGTAATACTCTCAAAACATGTTGGGTTATTTTCAACCCAGTGTTGGGTCAAAAAAGGATGAACTCAACTAAATGGTTAAACTAACCCAGAAAATGGTCCAAAAAAAAAATATTTTACAGAATTTTTCATCTTTTATTTTTTTTTACAGATTTTCCAAGTAGAATGGTAAAAAACAAAATTTTACTGTTTTGTTTTACAGTTTTTTTGGAAATACTGTCAAAAACGTAAAAATGAGAGAAAAAGCAAATTTACAAGAAAAACTGGGAAAACATGTAATTTTACAGGGAAAAACTGTTATTTTACAGTTTATAATAACAGTTTCTTTACAAGATTTTTTTTACAGTTTATTTTTTAAATACGGTCAAAACTGCAAAATTACAGAAAAATTTAATAAATATACTTATTATATATCCATTATACATGGTGGCATTGCGGCTCCACGAATCTTAACTTGGAGTGTAATTGGTTCTCTCGTGTTTGACAGAACACATGTATGACGACATGCGATTTTGGCTAAACTATTTTGGGCTGTGGACAGCATTTCAATTGAATGGAGAGATTTATGTGTGGTTTCTATTGGTCTCAGTTGCATCCACATCACCCAACTGGCAAGACCATCATACATACTGCCTTCAACTTTACTTTTAAGTGTTAGCAGCATCAGCAGGTGTAATACATTCCTTTTGAAATGATGATCACATACGTGTTCAATAAAAAAACCTCAAGACATGATGAATGAAGCGCATTCCCATGCAATCTGTGCAAAAAGTTAGGTGATAAGATGCACGTGTGTTTAGTTTGTGTGTGTTTTTATACTTTTTGTGTTGTCATAGATGCACCCAGACAGCAGTGTTGGTGAAAGGCAGCTATTTTGGCAGAGGGAGAGAGGCGAGGGTTTCGTCTGGCAGAGCAGACGAGAGGATCGGGAGAAACGGCAGATGGCTTGGTATGTTGGGAACTCATCTGCAAGTGGTTCAGGGGAGGTCCAACAGAAGCACATACACACACACACCCGTGAAGGGCGGTGGGCGGCGCGGAGGGTATGAAAATGAAAGAGCTGGAGAGATGGAAAGATAGAGAACAGGGGAGAGTGTTAAGATGGCCTGGGAAGTGGACCAAAAAGAACTTGCCTGAGGATATTCCAGTCGGAAGTGAATAAGGAGAGTAACCACCGAGGGGCTGACAGAAAGAGAGCAAAAATGAAAAGGAGGGGCAAATAGACCGGAGCTTTTGTTCTTGCTTCTATTGGGTGAACCCTGTGACCTTCTGCATATATTGTAACTGGCAATGCTTACAATAAGGTTTTATTTGTTAACATTAGGTAAAGGGATAGTTCACACATAAATAAAAATTATTATTATTATTTTCTATTTTCTATTCATTATTTATGAATAATGAGTAGCTCAGTGGTTAGAGCATGCGCTAGCAATGCCAAAGTCATGGGTTCGATCCGGGATTGCATATATTCAGGAACAAATGTATAAGCAATGTAAGTCGCTTTGGATGAAAGCGTCTGCCAAATGCATAAATGTACATTTATTCTCCCTCTTTAACCTGTAAGACTTTCTTTTTTTGCAGAACACAGAAGTTGATATTTTGAAGAATGTCTCAGTGGTTTTGTTCATACAAATGGAAGACAATGAAAGTCAATGGGGTTCAGTGATGGTTTCCAACATTCTTCAAAATATTTTCTTTTGTGTTCTGCAGAAGTCATACAGGTTTGAAATAAATTGATGATAGAATTGTAATTTTTAACTCTTATTTGTTAAAAATAAACAAAAATTAATATATTAAGCAAGTACATCAAAATTTGTGTTCAATATCATGATTTATGTATTATAATGAAAATTAATTTTAGCTGTAAGGTCTGATTTTGGAAATATACAGTATAGATGTAAAGTAATCTGCAGTTGTATATTTTAAACAAAGATGTTGGCAGATGTTACTAACCGCATCTATAATATGAACTAACAATAAGAATTCTTCAACAGCATTTAATAATTTAAAATTATTTGAAAAAAAGGTATTAATAAATAATACTAGCAATAAACTATTGCATACAGTATACACAGTATATAACGACATGTCACACATTCAGATTGTTACATGAATGAATTTCAAAATAAAAATGCGTTCTGCCATTAAAACATTCCCCTTTGCATATGACAACTTGGTTTCTTACTTTTAAATTCAACTTTACTTGTTCATGCATGTAAATTATACTTGCACAAAATCTGACTCCACTTTAAGGTTGCATACATTCTTCCATGGATAAATCGATGATACATATTTCCACACAAGAATCCTCACAGCTTCATACTTTGAAAAAAAAATCAAAAGCCATCTTGCAGGTATCTGCACATATTGTTGTGGGAAGCGAGTGGGCAGCCACACACGTGTGCATGTTACAAGGGAACATTGAAGTGAAGAAAACATGTCACAACATTCATTTCGTTACCTACAGCTGGGCTATTTCCGTTGGCTATTCATCTCCAGATAAAGTAGTTGTCCTAAATTGTCACACATTTCCACATACATACGAGTTCTTTTGAGAGCGCATTCTCAACGCAGCGGGATTAATGCCAGTCCTTTGATCAGACGTACCTTATCTCTGACAGCGCACGCTTCTGTGAACTCATTCTATATGTGATAGATTTTATATGCAAATAAGTGTTATTCTAGATTGCCTGAGGTTCAATGCAAAAACACACATTAGTCTAATGAGACATCATGGTTATACAGCAGGTGGCCCACAGACTGAGATCAAAGATGGACTGGAGAGGTCGGACAACTATGGAGAAAGAGGGAGAAATTCTTTTGCTGAAATGGTGACGGCAACATCCAAGGTCAGTGTTGAGTGCTAATGATGCCAACGAATACAGACGTTAGGAATCTTTTTTAAGGATTTTTTTGTATTGTTGTTAAGAGCAGTGTTTGTGAAGATGTAAATGATATAACGGTTCCATTTTTCTACTTTTTTGTTCACATGTCTCCACATTTATAACTACTAACTTATAAGTTAGTGGTTTTTATTTAAATGACTTTTTTTCTTTATTCAGGTCAGCGGTGAAGATTATGACCAGTGTCCTCTAAGAAAACGTTTTCTTATGTGACAGATTTCATCGTATTCTCCAGATCGTCTGACCAGTACGACTCATTTTATCATAGAATCCAACTGAGGTTTGTCGCCAGTGTGTTTATTAGATATTATCATCTCATATTTTTGGAGCAACATTTCAGTCTTATCCTGTCCTCACTGTACAGTCTAAACATCTGTCTGAATAAATCATTCTTAGGAATGCTCTGCTTTCAATGTCACCGCCATCTTATTTAATCATTGGCTGATTCGACAGAAACAGGATGTGACAACACGTAAATAGGCTGGCATGATTGGCCAGTCACAAGTGTTAGCATGACATATTGTCTCAAAGGATGCTCCATTTTCAGTGCACTCTGAGGACCCTGATAATATATGAGGTATTAACGTTCATAAAACGTTATATTCTCAAATAAGTCCCATTACGGCAACCGCGTTTTCTAGATTTATTCATATTGTTTACTGACAGCAATACTGTGGTTAGTGAAATGGGATATTATTTTGAACTGCAACCCCTAATTTAGAGACAATTGAGGGACAAATGGAAGGACAATTTACCTTATATACACCAGAAACCAATCTTCATTGTTAATGAAAATTTGCATTCAATAAGTAAGTTGAACAAACACAATCTCATGGCTGTTTGTAACTATTGTACGAGACGGCTAATTTAAATGAACGTATACGATTTTTGTACAATCTGCTTTCGCCCCGGGCCATGCTTGTGGGGGGTTTAGTAATAATTGTCGGTTTTTGTGTGCTTCACATCATACAAATCCATGCTAAATTGCCACCTCATTAAAAATATTTACATTTTCAATGGGATCAAGTTGGTACAATGTCTGTGATCAGGTAGTCTCCGCTTTAGACGTCACTCATAAACGTTATTGACACGTTGGTGAATGTACACCGGTCTGTTACTGTGGGGATATTTCCACGCCTCTAAACATGACGTGCACAAAACAAAATGTGATATGGCCGCTTGGGCGGGCTTTTGCTAATGAAAGTTCCCAGACCTTCAGTACGGAGGGTATGTGATTTTCAACACCGTGATAAAACTACACATATGGTATTATTGTGAATTTTTTAGCACACGTTTAAAATTTTGCCACAATGAGTTTGTGTACACATATTTTAAGTGTGATTTATTATTATTAGTCGAGCAGACACACACAAAAAAACACAATTAAAGTTTTTAAAATCTAATCATTTAAAAATTACACATTTACATTCATGCATTTGGAAGACGATTTGATCTAAAACAATTTAAAGTATACATTTTTAATCAGATATCACGATAATATGTGACCCTGGAGGGGTCTTGAGATTTTTACATCATCTAAAAGCTGAATAAATAACAACTATTTCAAACTCAGGAATCTGAGTGTGCAAAAAACAAAATATTGAGAAAATCGCCTTTAAAGTTGTCCAAATGAAGTCCTTAGCATAGCATATTACTCACAAAAATAAAATTTTGATATATTTATGGTAGGAAACTTACAAAATATCTTCATGGAACATGATCTTTACTTCATATCCTAATGATTTTTGGCATAAAGAAAATTGGGAAATATTGACTCATACTACAAATGCTCTCGTGCTACTTAATTGTGATATCTTGATAATCTGTTATTATGAAAATTATATGCTTAAAGTTTAATTGAATTTGTAATCAAAATATTTGATCTAAATTTATACAAGAAATGTGACTGTTTATTGCTTGTCACCACATTTCTAGAGCGTTGTCTTGTTTTTTATTTCAATTTAGCTCATTGCTATGGTATGTGGTTGCTATAGTGTTGTACTGCATGCCAAAGTTTAATACTTATTATTAGGGTGTTGTTTGGTAAATATTTTCAATAATAATAGTAGTGTTTGGTTTTGCAAACACACTAACAAACAGTAATTTCATACAAAATATGCCTCAGAGAGGTCACTGAAAACAATGAATTATGCAGTCCGATTTGAATATTAAAATATTCTCCGTTGTGCTGATTATGTAAGCGTGTGCTTGATCATTTATGAGGTGGACGTCTCTTGTCCCCAGTCACTGTTGGAACACTGCTCAATATTAAAGTCATCTGCAGTGTTGAGTTCAGTTAAAGCATAAATAATTTGAGCAAACATGTCTAATCGTGTTTTGCAGGATGAGAGTGTTTAAATGAGAACAGAGCTGTCAGCTCAGGTGCGCTGAGACCCGGGAGAAGCCGTCTGAACAGGTGCGCCGTGACCCGTCTTTTAGCTTTTTCCCCACCTGGACTGTCTGTAATAAAGAGTTGATGGGAGACTTTAGGTGACTGGAGGGAAAATCTCCAGTGTATAAATGGTAAATGGCCGCTCAGAACCGCAGACGGCAATTTTGTTCTCAGCAAAGTGACTCTTTGGGAGAATAAATAAATGGAGGATGATGCTATTCACAGACCTGAACAGAAACCAGTGCTTTCAAAGATTTGACGTATAGTGCACCATTCATATGTTGTACATGTATAGTGCCTGTCTTGTAGTTCTGTGTGCATTTTGGGTTAACTTTGTGGAAGCATCTTTTTTCATATTACACAATCTCCTATATGCACCATTGCCGTACAGCAAATACGTCTGGCCACCGAAACATTAAACATAAATGACGTTGTTTAAGAGACAGTGGGTTGTATTGATTTTCTAGTGTCTGAGCAAGAGAGAAGCTGGCGATTTAATTAATTATTGAAGGAGAGAGAGAAAAAAGAATAAAACAAAAAAGGGTCATGAGACGGAGAGAAAGAGGGTCAGCATTGATTTTCAAAGGGCTTCAGTTTTTCCCCTTGGCATGTATCACAGTCTCGCCAGATTTAGGTGCTGAAATATGCAGCCGGTGTAGACGGGGATAAAAGGTTGTTGGTCAGGAATGGAACAGAGTGGTGTAAAAGAAAAACTGAACGATAGAGCGACAGAGAAAGAGAAATGGAGCACCTGCTGTGCTCTGGCGTTCAATTACTCCTCATAAGATTTCAATTTAATAAGGTTAATTAGCCACTATAATTAGTTAAAACACATTTCAGTGACAACTCGCGGCTGCTAACTTGTGAAAACATTCACATTCAATGTGTTCGGTTGTTCTCGCTGCTGCCGGGATTTCTTTTCAACATCTCTAATTCCCAGGCAGAGATAAACAGTCGACTGTGGTGTGGGAGGCATTACGTTCCTTCATTACAAGACGACGCCATGCACACGAGTCATTATGCTTTATAATATTACAGCGCTGGATGCCAAGTAAATTAGCAGTTGTGTTTTTGTTAAGTTGAAGTTTCACTGGAGGTGCTTACACACACAAACATTGACTCATAAAGAGTGCAGTATAATTCAGGAAAGTATAATCTGTCTGTACATAACTGATGTACAGTATCCATGATGTTTCTATATCAGCTGACAGCAGGCGCTGTCTGTACCTTGAGGTCAGAACACGCCAAAGAAACATTGTGTGCTTTGACACTCTTTTTTGTGTTCCTGAAATCCTTTTCCTTATGGATTTAAAGACCATTGCTTAAAATAAGTAAATAAATAAAAAATATGATCAGTCACGTCGCTGTGAGCACAAAATTTATTTACTACTTTGACAAACTACTTAGCAAACATACAATTAAGTTGATGCTGTTTTTGTGCATCACTATGCATATTTTGTGGCCTGGTTTTAATGTTTTAAATCTTTTATGGGTTTCTGAAATGACCCAGCATTAATAAGTGTTTCCATTACCTGCCAAATTGAAAATAATTTGCACAAAAATACCCCAAAGGGTTCTAACACTCACATGGTCACTCCCATATTTGAGGGCTTCAAATTGAAAATAATTCGCAAAAACTCGCCCCAAAAATAAGCTAAAAAGTTTTTACAGCCGCATGATGTGCTTTTTTAGACGATAAAAACTGCAATTTTTTGCATTTTGTTGTACATTAGTCACATTGTTCTTTAAAGATGCAATGGCGAACTATCCTACCTGAAACACCTTATTCGTGTTCACTCCCATATATAAGGGGCTTACATTGCCATTACTATTTGGATATGAATGGCTAATCCGGTTGCTGCTATTATACGTGAACCTACTAGTTGTATAACATTGGTTATTTCGAAATAGTTGTTTATTAACATTTAGAAAATATTTCAAAAGCTTTGCTCAAATCTGTATTTAAGGTTAAACAGGCTATACACTGTAAAACAACTGTTTACTGTTTTTTTTTCAGAATTTTCTTTTCTATTTGTAAAATGATTGTAAAATGGTTAAAAAATGTAAAATAATAGAAACACAATGTAAATGTACATTTCAGTGTAAAACAGCATAATGTACATTTTATTTTAAATATCTGTTGTTTTGTGTGTGTTTTCCTGTCGCCTCAGCTAGATACTGGAATATTTACGTTTACATTTAGTCATTTAGCAGACGCTTTATCCAAAGTGACTTACAGAGTGATTAGGAAGCAAAAAAGCGATGTGTCATACTGGGGCGACAGAAAAATAAGTGCTAACACCAAGTTACAGTACCTATTGATAAAAAGAGAGGGTTAGTATTTTTAAGTATTTTATTTTCATTTATTCATCAAGTATTCACAGAAGAGATGTATATAAGAGAATATATTGCTTTTATGGGTTTTTTTACAGTGTAGATTAATGCTGTGGTTAAATTACAAATGGTTTATATTTTTAAGCCAAAATATTATTTACAATTGCTGTAATCAAATAAATAACAAATTCACAAATTTCAGAGACTGTGTACAAGCTTGAGAATAAGTAGTGCTTTAGTTCTGCTGAAAACCTGTCACTATAGTCTGTCCTTTGTGTTTTCAATGCAACAGTCTTGATTATTTGATCACTTTATACAGCCTCAAAAGTGACAGGACTAGAAGAAAAACTATAGCCCACGGCACTGGGAAAGTTTCCAAAAATCTCCAATAAAGAAACTCACAGAAAAAGATTTAATAAAGCATCAAGACTGTCCACATAGTTTAATTGAGGTTTATTTGAAGCAAAGACACCATCAATGTGAGACCACAATACCAAATACAGAGCCGGCAGGTGTCAGGTTGACACTACAGTTACAGTTAATAATGCAGGTGACATTCAGAGTAATCCTTCTGAGGCTCAAATAATCTGGCATTAAGTAAATCTGCAAATTAACAGAATCACCCAACACTGCAGCATATTAAAGCAAAGATAAAAAATAAAAATGTGAAAAAGATTGCTCTCAACTTAAAGCATTATCTCAGTGACTGTCGTGCACTCTTATATGAGTACAGCACAGTGGGCTGGTTTTCATCGTATGGGATTACAGTGACAAATGTTAGCCTGTAGAGAATTGCAAGGTGGCCACACAACCTTTGGGTTATTTCAACACACAACAAAAGTACACATCTGAAACGTGCCATCCCCCTCCATCCCATCCCCGTGTTGAACTAAACAATTGATGCTTCCAAACCTTCTTCCGAGGGTCTTCATACTCTTCTCCGTCTCTATGCCATCAGTTTCACAGATGTCAGCTTTCAATCTTCTCTTTGTTGCGGTCTAATCCTCTCTTTGTGACCGCTATCATGTTTGTATTTCTGTTATAATAGGCAGACGCTTTCCGTCTAGAGGGATTGACGCCTCGATTGTTACCAGCAAGCCTTGTTTACAGCAAGACTGAATGTGTAAAATGAATCCCTGTCGAAAATAGAAGAAGAAGAAAGAAAGGACAGGACAAATTCCTGGTTTTGAGAACTGTTAAGTTGAAACTCTGTTCCCTCATGTTTTCCTCCAGGTTTAAATAACAGGTTTTAGCAGCTTGAAGAAAACTCCCAACTTGACATTTAGAGACATTCTGACAGGTATGTACGCAGATATATATATATAAATACATTCCTGCCCCAACAAAACTTGAAGTATAAAGTGTAAAGCTTGTTCAAACTAGAGCCTTTTATTGAAGTGTTGTTCTACATAACATGTCATCATTCAGACTAAAGGCTAAATGTATTATTTAAAATGGAAAGATCTGTTGTAATTGAAAGCCTATACCATGTATCCTTAAACTTGAGCACTCCAGTGCTCCCGTACATAGGAATACTGCACTCACTGTAAAAAAGAAATGTTATTAGTTAACATACCGAGTTTGCATGAAATTCATTAGTTAACAATTTTTTTACGTAGAATGAAGTACAAACTTTAAGGCAGCCAGGTTACTTAATTTTTACAAATATTTTTTACAGTGTTGTAAGTACTGTAAACCTTTTGAACTATGGCAAATTGTTGCTATGTTTGATCCTGCAAATGAATTATCTTGACAATTATCCAAAAACCAAATGTGTCCAAAAAGTGTATTTTTTTCTTCTAAAACAAAAATATTAAATACGTGTGATATAAAGTAGTATTTTATATGAAAGACCGTGTATGCTCATTTCAATAATTAGATATTCACTCAAAAATCTGAGTGCATTATGGGTAAAAATGCTACTTTTCAAATTTCAATATTTATTCCTTGGCTAGATTGCTGTTCAACAAATGACATTACATTACAGTTTTTTCTTTAGTTTTTAATGTCTTGGTTATTATAAATGCCGTGTGGCACAGATCAGACATGACCCACGAGATCAAAGTACACAGACAATAATAAAGCGCATGGACGTCAATCGTTTTCAGGCCTCATTCGTATGTTGAAATCAATCTGATATGAATTGGATACATTTGAATCTGCCATGTAAACAGACAGATCGGATATTCCAGTCAATGCGAGTCATACGTCATTGAATAAGCGATTGTGGTGAATGACGTCACAGAAAGTGGCACTAATGCAACAAGTTGGATGTCATCTATTGAACAATCCTGATGTAGAATCAACCGTGCAGTTTTCACTTCCTTTTGTGTATAGTGTAAACGCAGATATCGCATACAGGTCACTTTCAAAAGATAATGTAAGCAGGTCATCCAAAAAATATAAAGTTACAAAATCGGAATTGGGCAGTAGATAATAAAGTGTTTCATTTTTCTACATATTAACTAATGTTGATTGATTGATTGAATAAGGTTCAACCAACAGTAAAGCAAAACTGATCAAAAGAAGACCATTTGGTTTATGAGGACGAAGCATTCAAGGTCAAGCCATAAGCCATGTGATAACTCTTCAGGTTTCTCTGAACTCAGTAGAATAGCAGCATTAATATTCTTCAGTGCCAAAACTGGCATGAGGTAAATAAATTCCCAGAATTCAAAATGCCATCTCCCCTAATGCTCCCGGGCATTGCTGTTAAATCCCTTTTCCTCTGGTCAACACTGACTGGCTCATTACAACGAATCAGGATCTTAGGGGACGGATTGCTTTTGAAGTTTTGGCAAGGAATGGCGTGCGTCTGACAGCTCCGTGTTGGGAAAGCAGCGGCCGAGCATCTCTTTGGTCCTGTATGAATTTCATGTAGCGGCGTTATCTGAATCAAACTCCTTTCGGAACGCAGCATCTACCATGCGACCGTGTAAGTGTGTGCGCTACGGAGCTCGGAATATCTTTTCTCACTGCTCAAAGGGACCGAATGGACTGCATTTGTGTGCATGACATTTTGCGCCTCTCCCATGTGTGCATATTAATGACACGTGGTATTTCTGAAGCCCAATAAAATATGCCTCTTGATGGCGTCGGCGGACGGTGCGGGAAGTGGCAGGGGGTTCGGATGGAGCACGGGTTTCAAAGGCGACCTGCCTTTTGTTTGGTCTGAGAGAACAAGCGCAGTGTGATGGGTTGTGTGCCCTGAATAGTAGCAGACATCATTGTGGATTAAACCCGCCGAATGTACACAGCCTGTGAGACTTTCAACAGCTCGTTTCATTCGGTTCTGAAGTTCAATAATAGTTTGGGAACCACCTGGAGTCTTTGTTTTTCGCATGATTCTGGGTTTGCTAAGCAGGAGTTTTTAGGCATTCTGTGCTCTTGGCGGTTCAGTGATAAATTTGGTGGTGAACTGTATCTGAATTTGTAATTTGTTTATCGGAGGGATAGATTATTAGAGGTTCGCCCGGGTTTTGCACGCATTTAGATTTATGCTTTGCTGCTATTTTTGCGATACGGCCTCGGTTTTACATAAATTTATAGCGGGGCTTGTTCTCTTTGAAGTTTAAAGCTGTTTCCTAAAAACAATTTTTCTTGGATTCATTCAGACAGGGGACAGAAAAAACACAAAGAATAGAAAGACGGTGAAGATTTCTAGATGATTTAGAGAGGGACTGAAGGGCTTTTTACACAACTAGGGCTGTCACGATATCCGATTTTTCACTACACGGTTATCGTTGCCAAACAAATTTGCGATAACAATATTATTGAACGTTTTTTTAAGAAATAATTGATGCCATCAGTGAAATTCATCTTTAACTTGATTTATTTTGTCGTTAATTGGTCAACAAAACATTTTGAATGGATGTTTACGATATCATGATACGTGTACAATTAACAAAACATTGATAATACTGGTTTATAATATCACGGTTATTGACAATACTGGCATATTGTGACACCCCATACACAATCTAAAAAACTAAAACAAAAAAGTGAAACTTTTTGTCCTTCATTAGTTTGTATTTACATTTTTGCTATGTCACACCATACGGTCCATACAGTTCAGTAACAATGTTGAACAGTGAAAGAATTGACAAACATTAGTATAGACATTCATACTACATACATTTATGTGTAACGTTTTGAAAAAGGAAAAACTTTTATTACATTGTTGCTGTGTTAACTCATAGAGAGAGAGAGAGAGCTATTGTATCTCTGATCACTGGCACCTGTAAGTGAAAGAAATGTACCAGCAGCTGTTACTGAAGGACACACACGCACACACACACACACACACACACACACACACACACACACACACACACACACACTCCTCTAAACACTTCAACACTCCCCATTCATTGACACTTTGCTTTTGACACTCATCATTAAGATTGAGCTTTCTTCACTATATAAAAACAACACACTTCTCTTTTCTCACTGTCTCCCAAAATATAAACACAAGAGGCCAGAGATGCTGGTTGGGTCGTACATTCTCTTTAAGCAGCTAATAGAGGCAATTTAGCAGTTTTTTGGAGTGTTGATGGATATTACACAACAGATCACTTTATTTGCTATTTGAACTTGGCAGGTTAGCACACCGGGGACACAGAGGCTAAATATCAAGCAATTAGCAAAGTTGCATTGACACTTTTTTATACTTTATTTTCTGTGTAGCCGGGATACCGTATCAAGCTGATTTTCTCATCAGACGTGTTAAGTCTCGGATGCCAAATGCAATACGGTCAGGTAATAGTCATAAAATAAGCACAGATCGCAGACAGTTTTGTGAGATTTGCAATTAGCCTCATTTACATGGATATTTTATTGGAACAATGATATTATTGTCTTGAAATGTTCCACCTCTTGGATGCAAGCGTTGGAGATATCTTTGGCCGGCTATGATTACTGCTGCCATGCTCATAAACAGCCCTTTCATATAAATGTTCATTTACGGCCCGCATTCAACGCTTGGTAATTGCATCAGGCAAATAGCACAGAGTTTTGTGAATAAAGCGCAATCTGTAAGGAGCCTCATATACTAGAAAGGAGGCATCTCTGGAAATAATGACAATGACTTAATTACATTTTTTTTAAATGGATCATTTCTATGGATTTGCTAGTAAATGCTGTGCTGTAGAATTCATGTAAAACATGTGCATACATGTTCAGAGGAAAACAGCAGAAAAGGCAGCAGAAAGAGTAGAGATTTATAAAAAAGGGGGCATAATATCTAGAGAAAATATTTTTCCTTGTAGACTTTCAGAAGATTTTAGAAAATCTTCAGCTCTGGTGCATATTTTGCATTTTTACATGGTCTCATTTTACAGATATAATAATTTCTACATTAAGTTACTCTGAAGTTATCTGTGAAATATACAGTAATATTCCTGAGAGCTTTAATCTCATATGACTCATCTATGTTTTGGTGAGTTTGTATACATACATGTGAAATTGAATATTTTTTTGACCAATTTGTACAGGGGGATAAGACAAATTCAGACCATAATATATTCTTTTTTGTAATATAAATGCATAATTGGTAAGAAAGATGAGATTTTAAGTTTTCAAAAGATAGAACTTCTGCTGATCTGATGATGCAATATTGTCTTGAATCTAGGTTATGACAGCCCAAAAGAAAGAAAACTCACAGATGAGATCTCTCTAATATCTCAATTATTACTTTTGTTAAAGTTTACTGTGTCTTGGAGCCGATAGCCTCGTGGGCAGTGCTCCAACATATGGCGCGGTTGCACTCTGGTCAACCCGAGTTCGACTTTCCCAACCCCTTCTCTTCCCCACTTCGCTTCCTGTCTTCTCTCACATTGTACTCTACAAATAGAGGCAAAAAACAAATCTTTATGAGAGTTACAGAAGAGATCTCAAGAATGTCACAATCTAAGCTCAGAATTACTAAGCATGAATCAAAATATTTTTCTACATATTTACCCAAATCCAATTTCATTTTACCTATAGTCTTACTTAATTTAAACAATTGTCTTGTGTTTCGGTTTGTATTCCTCCTAAGCAAACATCTGAGACGAAGTTGATACCTAAATGAAAACCCAACTCCTGATCTATGAAAGAGCAATAACATTATTCTCTGAGAGTTGTTTACGAGTCTGGTTACACGTGTCACGTCATATACGTCTGATTCTGAGTGTCTGTTTTCATCTCAGCTCCTCACATCTCAATACACTTGAATATCTCCTAGATCTTTCTCCAGCGCTCCCGTCAGGTTCATGCACGTGTCCCAGCAGATCCGGCATTAATTGCTTCAGTGTATAAAGTAATTATCTCAGGTAATTAAGACCCTGTATAGAATAAGAGCAGAAGGACTCTGCTCAGTCCCAGGAGTGAATGAGGCTGGAGATTCTTTCTTTCATGTGTTTTAATTGAAAGGGATGGGACTTTGGTTCTGAAAAACTCTTGGGCAATGAGCCATGCAGGGACTTTGGGGTTTTAAAGTCTCGGCCACTGTAATTGTGCGTCTGAAGCTTTTTATGTTACACGCTGCGTGTGTGGGGTTCATAACAATTTGTAATCACAGGAGAGTTTTGAGAATGTAATTGAAAATCTGCATGGCAAGCCTTCTCAAAATAGAAATCCTGTCATTGGTTATGATCGATACCTTCATTTCATTATTTTTCGCCGTGTAGAACGATATGTAATTACTTCCTTCAAATAGTGAAAAGCTCATTAAATACAATCAATTCCTTTCTTTCTTTATTGATAACGTTTCATTTTAAAATTACTGAAACACTTTTAGGTAACTCGAGAAGGCTCATATAATGGCAATGAGCAATTCCATCAATGTTTTGACACGTGTAATAATGCATGTGAATGCTACAGTTTGACAAAGTGTTCACAAATGTTGATATTTCTAGCTAATACGCCCTGAGCTTAATACGTCGATACATCAATCGACAATCTGCTAGGTGCATCTGTAAACAAAACAATCTATATACAAAATGTGTCTATGCATGATGTATTTAAAAAAAAACAATGCACTCAAATTGTGTGAACCCATCACAGACAATCTTATGGAATTAGATTAGTTTAAATAGAAACTAGTGTGATTTTTAACACACTACACTCATTCATTTTGTATTGGTTTTAATGGTACACAGTTGGTTTATAAAGGTATTGTAATGGAAGCCATTAGAATCTGTATTAAATATAGTTCACCCAAAAATGAAAATGATGTCATCATTTACTCCTCTTGTCGTTTCAAACCTGTATGACTTTCTTTCTTCTGCAGAACAAAAGAGAAAATATTTTAAACAATGTTCATAACCAAACAACGGTGTTGCATTGTTTTTTTGTCCATACAATAGAAGTCAATGAGTACCGATGTTTTTCAGTTACCAACATTCTTCAAAATATTTTATTTTGTGTTCTGCAGAAGAAAGAAAGACATACAGGTTTGAAACGACAAGAGTGTAAAATGACAGAACTTTCATTTTTGGGTGGACTATCACTTTAAGTCTGTTATGGTTTATATTGCTTTTTTGATGTATGATGGCAGTAGGATGAAATCCATGCTCTAAATTCAGAATGTAAGATAATAATGAACCCTAACCTGATTCAAGCTTTCAGTCAATGATAAATAAATATTGAAACATGAATGACAACAACCACAGAGCCAAGAGCTCAAGCTGAAACACATTGTCTCCTTTAACAGTGCACCGCATTTGCCCCCCAAAAGTTTCACAAGAAGGACAATCTCTAACTTTTCTACACCAGAAGCACACACATTAGAGCGAGAATACCCTCATCTCAAAGTCTGTCCTAACCGGAGCCCTTACGCCTCTGGGGAGGCAACTGCAGTGTACGGCCTCATGGTATGACATTGACTTCTATAATAGGTGTTTATCCACTCAGCGCTGGCTCCAGCCAAAACAAAAGCCTCATAAGCGTTCGATTAACTGTAATTATTTTCTGTACCCCTGAGATATCCTGCGGACAAGGCCTGTTCGCATAGAACTGCGGGGTATAGAGCTCATTCGGAACGGGGCACTGCAATGACTTTCAGTTGACAATGTTTGCCTGACCTCTTCTGTTTTGGCACAGAGGACGGTACATATGAATTTGACTTTGAGAGTGGTAATGTTCTTCATCTAAAAAAAGCAGCTTAAAGAGATAGTTTACCCAAAAATTAAAACGTCTGTGAAACACAAGAGAAGATATTTTGAGAAATGTCTTTGTGGTTTTGTGTTCATACAATGGAAGTCAATGGGGCCCAATGTTTAGCGAGCAACATTTTTCAAAATATCATCTTTTATGTTTGATGAAAGAATTTTCTGTTTTAATAAATACTATAAATTAGGGATGCACCGCAAGGATTTTTTGGGGCCGATACCGATTTTAACAAACAACTATCGGTCGATTCAGATACCGATATTGGTCGATCGCATACAGTACTATACAATACCTTCCAATGCATGTCTGACAAACTATATTTTGTACAGATTGTATCTTGTTTTATTAAGTATTTACTTATTTTGCTCATAGCAAAGTGTTGGATTATTTAAAAGACATACAACTCCTCAACCTCCATTCAGTTATTTAATAAACCTATTGATATTGCCGATATGCCGATGGTGTTAAATTAATCCAATATCGGCCGATACATAGCGGCGGCCGAAACATCGGTGCATCTTTACTATAAATTAAATAATGCTATCATATCATTGTTTACGAGCCCGTTTACTATTCCCCAGGTCGGTCACCACACGAAAGAACCCTAGAGACATTTTACTGCCACTACACTGTGTAGTGTGGGTGGGCAGACAAGCAAGACTAGTTGCAAACAAGAGCCACAAATGTAGTTTTCTGTGAACAGAACATGTTTAGCTTATTAGTATGTTTGTAGTGCTTTACCTCCAGCAGAGGTCAAGAGCCTTCGCTCATATTTCTGCTAGTGTTGTTTGCTTAGTAGACTTTCTCTAACTTTGGGCTTTAATGATGTTTACAATACTTTTTCTCAAGCTATTGGAGGTGTCTCTGTGTATATTACAACAACAACATGCGAAACTAATAATTGGTTTACTTTTCCTTGTTATGCCGTATGTATTTCTTAGCTTTTAGCAACACCTATTATTTTCACAGTCACGGCTAACTACAGTTTAATCTGGTGAAGCTGGTAATCCAAAACAGTTTTTACTATATTGATAGCAAGATTTTCCATAGTCAAGCAAGTGCCATTTTCAAAATTGTCACATCCATAACAATACATATTTCTCATGAATGGGCACATGAAAATTAAAATGAAGAGCAATCCCATCTCCATTGGTTGGGTATTATTGCTTCTGGTTTTAATTCACAGAAACCCTACAAAGAAACTTTTTTGTCCTTTTTTGTCACATCCAACAGATGGCCCGCATCCATCCGTTCATCTTTTGTTGTATATTAAACAGAATTGGTAAGCATTTGTCAAAACTGTTCACATTACATGAATCTATACATGATTTCTGGGATTCAAAGTGCAAGTTTACACAGTTTTTGGTCATTTATTGCTTTTGTTAGATAGGACAGTAGAGACAGGAAGTGACACAGCAGTAAAGAGATATTACGTTTTTGAGGATTGTGTGTGTATTATTGTTTCATTTGTAAACAGATCAAGTATGCATTCAAGACCCTAAAAAGGTTAAACAACATTGTTTTTTGTAGCAAAACTGAAGTTAAAATACAAATCTGGCTTAACATAAAAAAATTTGATAAGTTACAGTATCTTGTTAAAATAGGTTATGCAAACTCTATAATCTCCATGGTCTACTTAACTCTCATTCTTTGTTTTTTTAAAATTAAACAAACTTCATGTTCACGTGCCAGGTGCCTAAATTGAAGAGAACTTATTATAATAACATTATGTTTTAATTGATAATATTCTTTAAATACTGTTTCATTCTAGTTTACCCAAGAGTTAAAACAAAGCATGCTACTAGTTTCTGATTTGTATATCGATTTATTTTATTGTACTTGTATTATTTGTATTGTTTTTGCTGAGATTTAATTGCCGTCAAACTGAATTAATGTTACCAACCTGATTCCTGTCATATTCTTGAAACTAAACAAAAACATCAAATTGTTTATTGACAAGGTCAGAGGAACGTCTTTGCCCCATCAGGTTATTTTCATTTTAAATGGACTATATATAAATGCTATTTTAATTTCACACCATTCCTCTCTTTCTCTTATTACCAGAGCATGTGCCGTAGAGGCTTCACAACAACTTTGGCGCGAGCATGCTGCTGGTTTCCTGTTCCACTAACACCAGATGGATAGGATGAAGAAATAAATGCTTAATAATAGCTGTTCTGATGCTGGGGAAACTTCTACAGAGAATTTCTACAGAGAAAATCTTGATGAACCTGCAGCGTTGCTATGGCAATACATACCCCCCTGTGGTTAAACATAGACCCACTCATTCACTCAAACATGCAGAGAGAGAGAGAGAGAGAGAGAGAGAGAGAGAGAGAGAGAGAGAGAGAGAGAGAGAGAGAGAGAGAGAGAGAGAGAGAGAGAGAGAGAGAGAGAGAGAGTAGTAGAGTGGGGTGAGAGTACATTTTTTGGACACCAGCAAGAGTAAGCTCTTTAGAAAATCAGTTTAAGATCATATGGTGATATAAACTCAAGCTCTTCTTCACAGTAGGGGTTGAACAAGAGCCAACATCAGAGAGAAGAACAGTCACATGTTTGATGTTGTTTATAAACACATACAGTTCAGTTTCTGTTTATGTAAGTCAACTGTAAATACCGTGTGTCTGGGTAATGTAATATAGGAGCAAAGTGCTTACATGCAATATTTCCCATGCTTAACTGATTCAGCTGGTGACTGTTTCCTTATGAAAATAATTATAAGTAAATATGTTTTTTTTGTGGTAAAAGTGTAGTAACCATGTGTGTGTGTGTGTGCGTGTGTGCGTGCGTGCGTGCGTGCGTGCGCGTGTGTGTGTGTGTTAATTGCAGTGGCAAAACCATGATTTTTAACCTTGGTTTTACTACAGTAAATGGTCATATAAAACTCGATTTTATTGACTAATATATATAAGCTTTCATTGATGAATGGTTTGATAGGACAATATTTGGCCGAGATACAACTATTTGAAAATCTGGAATCTGAGAGTGCAAAAAAATCGAAATATTGAGAAAATCAGCTTTAAAGTTGTTAATGGAGACGCTGTAGCAGGCTGCTGCTAAGAAGAAACAGGTTTGTTTTAAATCTCTCTTTTGGCTGACCGCCGTAATGACGTTGTGGAGAATAGATGAACCTGAAAGCTGAAATTCTAAGCTTTACATAGAGCTGACAGCAGCGAGCGAGGTGTGTGGCATGTTTTCGGCCATTTTTGTTTGTGATTTTGCTGCATACACGCATAAAATGTTTTGATATGTTTACGGTATTAAATTAACAAAATATCTTCATGGAACATGATCTTTATTTAATATCCTAATGATTTTTGGCATAAAAAACGATAATTGTGACCCATACAATATATTGTTGGCTATTGCTACAAATACTCGTGCTACTTGTGACTAGTTTTGTGGTCCAGGGTCACATTTGTAAGTTATGTGCATTTATTATGAATATATAAGGGTAAAAATCACCTACTTCCATATTATATAGTAGGTGAAAATAAGTTCATGAATGGTACTGTATGTCCGAAACCTCAGTAGGGGTGAAATACCTGGATGATCTACTGCTTCCGCCAAGATTTGTAAGTGTGCATTTAATAGACAGTACTCTATCCCATGATGCCACGGGAGCTGAGGAACGGTTACATTTCACAAGTTAATGAAATAAAAATAAGTAAATTGATAAATGAATTCCTCATGACTAAAGTATGTTTGTATCAATGCGTAAAGGTTGTTGTTAATACGTCCTACAGTAGGTCAAAGAGCATACGAGTCACGTGACAATGAAACATGACAGATGCATTTTGTCCAAAATGTATTCATACTACTCATACTACATAGAAGATAGGTATGAACTTAATTTAAATCAGTCACAGTATGTGATTTCTATTTTAAGTAAGAATATAAATTAATATGAATTAAACTTATGAAATTAACATGGTAGCAACTGAGCATTTGGAGTAAAGTATATTTTCTAATTTGGGTTTTGAAAAGAAGTGTTTTAAATCTATCAGAACGTGAATGTGCAGTTGGTAATATCAGCCTTCAGGCTAGCTAACCTCTGAACATCTTTCCGGGGGTTTGGAAAAGCAGCAAAGATTTCGATCATTTAACCTTCCCGAGGCGAGAGGACACCAGCAGCACCCTCTAAATGCGCATGGCAGGCAGCGAGTCCTGCCGCACACGCGTGTGCTGTGGTTTTTCAACCGTAATGGATTGTGTCATGTCACGAATGAATGATAAGCCTGGCATCTCATTAGTATGATGTGGCAAATGACCAGAATATGTCTGTCTGCCAGGAATGACCTTCTAGCTCACGGCTTTCCATGGCTGCTATTTGTCACTTAATTAGCTACAGGATATTCTAGTCCTGCAGGCCGGTCAAACCGCGGCTCTGGTATCTGTCTTAACATTTTGATAGCCGAGGGCAAAGCAGATAGAAGGCCACAGGTATGCTGCATCAGTCAACAGGCGTGATTGTGAGGCCTGGAGCGATGAGAGAACGGCAAACATTAGCCGCATGTCACTGGGGGATTGACAGTAGCATGTGTGGTTCCAAACGTGGCGTTTAGGATGAGATATGTTCGTGTCAGGGCTGTGTTAAATTCCTTGTGGGATTTGTTCATGGTTGAGTTGAGGTTTAGTGTTTAGGATCACAGGGGCACAGCCAGGAGATCACATTGCACATTAGACATATAATGATATTTGACAGGTGAAATGACCCACGGTGAGCCACAAACTGCAATATTGACTCATACTGTTTTACATTTACACTATTGACTTATTGATGTATACGGTCACTACAAGGTATTCTATGCAATTTGTTTGTTATTGCAAGTTTTAACTTTATTGATAAAAAAAAAGAAAAATTAGACAGCCGCGGAAAATTGTAAGAGACAATTCTACATTTTCATTTAATCAGAATTTCTAGATGTATTGTGGCAATTTCAGTCCAGTGTCTGTTGAATTTCAACAAAGTCAAACCTCAGGAGTGACAAAGTCACATGAAAACTGTGATAAAAATCCAGGTTCGCATAAAACAATATTTGTATTACTTTTCCAAATACATGTACAAATATATTACTGTTGTATTGCTTAAAAGTGAATATGAACTTGTTTTCTTTGCAGTGTTTGAGGCCTGAAAAAATACAGAGCATCTTTTCTGTTATTTTGACCTGTTTCTCCAGTTTTCATTTTCTCCAAATAAATGCAAATAGAAACAATATTTATATTTGAAATTTGGGAGAAATATTGTTAGTTGTTCACAAAAAAACTGGTCTTTGAAATGGTCTCTTAATTCTTTCCGCTGCTCTATATGATGTATGTTCATGTATATGTGTATATATATTTTATGTACTGTATGATTGTAATATATATAGCATATAATGTTATAAAATTATATAATATATTTAGTTTAATAACACATAATAGTATTTATGCGTGCGTGCGCAATATTATATATTATGTCAAATGAGATTGTAAATTATAATATAATATATAGAGCGTATATATGTATATTTAAAAAAAATGAGGACGAGTTCTCTGACCGTAATATTAAACTGGAACATCTGCCCTATAGAGAGGTCAGTCTAATGACCTAAAAGATTACACGATTATCACCTCTTTAATTAAAGACATTAATCCACGTGCTCTCCTCAGATCATTTACCATTCATGCACTTACTGATCCAAAAGTTTTCCGAGCAGAAACCCCGGTGCTCAGTGCACTGCAGAATTTATGCTTTGAGCAAGACATTTGTGCTACAGGCTTAAAGGTCAAAATCCCGGCTGAGATGTCAGAAGTGGCCATTTCAGGAGTCTTGTTTCAGTCTTGTGTATATAATGGAGCCGCGTGTAAAGATGTCTTAAAGTACCGCTTTGGTTGTGTAGAAGTGCGGTAACTGCACTGTGTCAGGGTTACAGTGTTTTCGTGTAATAATCGATACCCCCTGCTGTTGTCTCTCTCTCTTTCTTTCTCTATTCTTCCTTTGCTATTTCTGTCTTTCT
Source organism: Oreonectes daqikongensis (assembly GCA_026939265.1). Taxonomy (NCBI): domain Eukaryota; kingdom Metazoa; phylum Chordata; class Actinopteri; order Cypriniformes; family Nemacheilidae; genus Oreonectes; species Oreonectes daqikongensis. Next base: position 3,300,247 of record JAOTQM010000043.1, on the reverse strand, counting down.
TTCTTTATCATTTTTGGGGGATTTTAAGACACACCACTGGGAATTCTTAAAAGAGTTTTCAGCAGGAACCAGATAATGAACAGGTATAAAAAAAAGTAAAGTCTTTTAAAGACTTTGTTTGATGACGCGACATTCTTGTATGTTGGTTTATTTCCTGAATAGAAACTTATTTGTATTTTTTCCAATATACAAAGTTCTGTCGCATTTATTAGCATGGATTATTACTTGACATTGACATTATTAGTGTATAATATTTCAAATATTTGTTTTCTTCTGGGTCTAGGCCAAAAAGTGTGTTGTACCAAAGATAATATATATCAACAACATGCGCCACTGCCATTACAATGAGGAATGCAACGCTCAATATGGCCGCTCTAGCAAAGAAAGTTCCACCTTCCAGTGAAAAGAGCCAATCGTCAATCAATAAAGACTGATGATTCTCTGGGGCTCTTGTTTTTTGCCTGTGCAGATGCACAGTCGCTGAAGTGATCTCGATGATGGTACAGTCCATATAAGCTTTAATCATTGATCGGAAATATGCAAATTGATTTCAGAAATGTTTGCCTTCCACCATTCAAGTAGATTAGAGTGTTGATTTGCTATGATGTAAATAACTGCCCAGAGGCGTTGCAAACATGGCCGCCGAGTTGCACCACCTTAGATGGACTTGGTTGTACTAAAAAGAACCTAAGTAGGCCCCACCTTGTCACACTGTCAGAAACATTTGATTGGACAAAATCAGTGAGTGCAAGATGAGTCATCAAACTGTGTAAGCAAGCATATATAGATGGTCTTAAGAAAACACAAACAAAATGTATATTTTATGTGGTCATTCCAAGATGGCCATCAAATATTGATTTTATAAACATTTTAAAAATGATAAATTTTGGTCTTTCCTAATGATCAACATACTGTGGTGCTTTGCTTCTTAAATGCCAAAATGTATATTTACACAGAGACACGCATGGTTGCACTTTGTAATGACTAAGAATAGTTAATTAATTTAGTCATACATCAAAGCCCCTAAGACAGCAATACCCTTGAGTAAACAGAATTTAATTCAATGTTCAGCATCCATAAAACAGCCCTACATGTGTTGGTTCACAGAGGGTTCGAAGCGACCTTAATATTGCATTACAGGCGAAGAAATTTACGTTATCAGAACTGGTTTCAAGGCGCTTTACAGAGCAAAAGAGCTCAAATGTGCAAAGCACGGGTCACCTCTGTATTCACATTTTATTACAAATTCACCACAGGTTCGGTCCACGCTGCCTGTGCTCTCACCGCTGAAGCCCGCCTGAAGGAAAAGTGTGTCTCTAAGCACATCCGCAGGGTCGATGGGGACTCTAATGTACTATTAAACATTTAGATCCTTGGCTTTAATGGCGATTATGTGTGCAGGTCCAGCGTTATGATTCTGACTTCAGCAGATGGGTTATGATGTGAGGTAACATGGGATTAATTTGCATGGCCATGTTTAGTCTCTGCTGTTATCAGATTAATGAGGCTTACACATGCTGTGGTACTGTGCTACTGGGGGCTAAAACTCACCTGTTGGAGGTTGTTTACATTTTGTGTGAATGTTGGAATTGAAACATGTAAAGTCAAATAGCAACAAACAATACATTTAATAAAATTATCATACAAATGATATAAAGTCATTAAACTCATCATCTTATCTGATTTCTCATCTGTTCTCAATCTGCAGCATTTGAAGTAAACCGAAGTCCTCTCTAGATCTAAATAAAAATAGATTTCGGGATTTCACTCGAAGGCACTTCAGCAGTTCTTTATTTACCTCACACTGCTGGAGTCTCTTTATCTCAGTCATCGCCTACTGTTCTTTTAACAGGAAGACTTGCTCTTTGTTCTGTACTTAATTCAGCTGTAGGCTTTTCCACATTCTGCAGAGACCCAGCAGGGGATTTCTGAGTAAACTTTGGTTCTGTTCTTCAGACTGACACGCACTGTTGACGTGCACTTTCAACTGATCTTGCTTTGGTTCTGTTGGTTGGATTTCATAAGTCGGATTGCTTTTAACATCATTTTTTCTTGTTCAGGCTTTGATGACCATGTAACGGCAATAAGTTTGCAATATTGCCTGGATTTGTTTAAAAATGTTTCACAAACATTTTTACATTGCATGCGGTAGACAATGTTATTTAAAGTAACTTACCGTGCAACTTATCAGTTTGTGTTTTCTTTAGGAATCAAGCCTATATTTCAAGCACCATGCTTTACCACTTGACCTATAGGATCCCCCATACATGAGTAGAGGCAAAATTACTAGTTTCCATTTCCAGAAGTCTATTGGCATTGTACTGACTTTTAAATCATTACTATAGCAATCAACGTACATTATTTACACCAGATATTGACTATAATGTATAAACAGCATTGACAGATGCACTTCCTGTTTCGGTTTTAAAACTACACAAGTGTTAGAACAAAATAAAACCAACCAGTGTTAACATCTTGAAAAATAATCTATAGACGGTTTCAATGCAACAACATAAACAAACGTTACTGCACGTGTGCATTTTTGTGGCCCAAAGTTAACTTCCGGTACACCTCCACAAAGAATAGAGTCCCTGCAGTTTATTTCTGATAACAAGCAAAAGAAATAACAAGTAAATGACATTAGCTAGCAAGTTAAAAGTATGTCTAGTCAGTTATTTTTGGGGTTACCAGTAGAAGAACCGTACTTGACTAAACATAAATGTACTTAATATACAATAAAATTCAACAAACTGTCTATTTAGTATTATACAATCAAATATTAATATAAATTAAATACTTTATAAATAGTTCTATTATTAGCCACTAGCTGATCAACAAACACAAACCAGAACTTCAGGTCAGGCACGAGTGTCCTATGAAACCGTCTGTACAGTATGAACCGATCCAATTTCATCACTTAATTAGATTTATGTTTAGTGTAAACAGCCTAAAGTAAATTGTTTGCTGGCTTTATATATTCATTTTCATTAATGTATGTTTGAATATAAACGTGCACATTTTACACATGGGGCTCTGTTTTTCAATTCACTTAAACAGGCATTGAACATAACTTTCCATTTACTTGAGACTGAAAGCTGCAGAGAACATTTATTCAGTTCTTTTAACTGACAGACGGATGGATCTCCTCTCTGGGCGGAGGGGAATGAGCGGCCCTCCTGCGACTTCACAATTGATTGCCATGCAGCATTCAAAATAATAAAAAGAGCAAGGAAGAGAATACAAAAGAGAACAAAGGGCTAATGGAATAAATGATAAAGGAAAAATAGTTAAAGGTGGACAAAGAGAAAGAGAATGTGGAAAAAAAGGCTCAGATTAGTCATTAAATGACTACGTAATGACTATGTAAGACTGTGTTGTTTCTAAGGGGTGGTGGTTACAGCCACAGGTTTTGTCACATTGGACTGAAAGGAAAAATGTGCTATTTCATGCTACTAGAATGATCTGAATTTGTCTGCTATTGGTGGACTAAGAGATGATCCAGCCCTCAAGCTCTTCTGATTGGTTGAACCAGTTTTGCTTTTTTGGATTTGTTACTTGCATATCAAGCTTGTAATATAGAAAGTTTCCATCATTGAAAAAATTACACAATGAAGCTTTGAAAGTTCAAGGACAACCTCCTGATGATCAGACATCTTGACTATTTCATTGCAATCAACATACATTATACGCTTGATTAAAAAAATAAAAAAATAAAATGAATATATGTCTCAAAAGGGAGGAGATTCTTAAAGAGAGCTTACAAAGACCGAGACAAGTGACTCGCATGCATAGAAAGCACAATACATACAGGAGACCTGCATTGTGAACTTCATAATACTGTGTCAGAATGTCGTGTCATAAAACATTAACTGACTGTAACTGTATGAAATGTACTTGGGATTCATCAAGGTCTTGTGCAGTGTTTCAGATGTGTTTGCTTCACAGGGCATTCATGCATGTCTCAGTGTTAACTAGCTCCTGGAGACTCCACCATGCATGACTGGCATAAACATCTCATTTCCATACATCATGACTTGAAGTACAACGGTATTGACGTGTTATGCTGAGGTGGTGTTTTTAAATGGGAGAAGGCAAACGCACATCCACAACAATGAAAGTAACCGTACCAAGCATGGCAAAAATGAACGCTGCCCAAAAATATTCTTAGTATTCCTTTGCAGAACAAATATCTAAACATTTATAAATTGACATACATTTTTTCTTCATAAGTCAAATGTCCTCAGATATTAAGATTAAAGTCATATAAAAAATTAAGAGACAATCTTAAATGTGTATAATCAGCATTTCTAAATGTATTGTGGCCATTCCAGTCCTGCTGAATTTCAACAAAATCAAGGAGTGACAAAGTCATCCAACAGCAATGAGAAAGACTGACAGAATGACAAGACACCTGAAAAATATGATAAAAAATCAAGGTTATCACATAAAACAAACATATTTGAACTTTCCCTAAATACATGTACAAATATTACAGTTGTATTGTCGCTTTAAATTGAATATAAAGTTGTTAGTAGTTCACAGAATGAAACAAAAATAATAAGTTTACCTAAACACAATCCTATACATAGTAAATTCAGAAAAACTAAAAATGGTCTTTGAAATGGTCTCATATTTTTTTATGTGACTGTATAACATTGAGATAAAAACAAGATTAAAATTAAAAAGTTAAGTGATTGCCTAAAGCAAGCAAAATATCTGACAATGATGTTAAAAATTAAGAAAACAATTGTAAGTTCTTAATTCAAGTTCATTTTGATCACCCCATTGGAAGATATTTTTGCTTGCAATAGAGTTTTCTCTAAGAAAACAGTGAATATTTTGGATTCATTTGTTTCTCAAGTAAATGTATTTTGATTTGAAGTATTTGTACTGGAAATGACAACACAACTAGCTTAAAGTGAGACCAAAAGATGCCTCCTGAAACCTTATGCACTAGTTTTGGACACGTGTTTTATGCTAATAAATATCGAACTTAACAATTTTTATTTAGATTTATTTATATACTGTCAAATATTTTCTCATCCACACATTTTTTTAAGAGGCGCAGTCTCCCCTGCCCCAAAACGAAAATGACACTGGAGTTATCTGTTACCCAGCGGTGACACTGGAAAGGTGGACGTGTTCGGTGTAGAAAGCCATTCACATTTGATATCAGAAACCCAGGATTACAAGGTCGTTTAAGGTCCAACACATTTCTGCGGGTAGATGGAGCAGAGCCATGGAAAGGGGACCAATTTTGTCCATTGTCCAACTTCTGCTGCGTTCGGGTAGTCAGAGGCAGTAGACTAGAACTGCCGTGTCATGGGGGTACAGAAAGCTCATTTAGGAGACTACATGGTGGACAGCCTGACATTTCAGTGGCAGATAAAATGGAAGCGAGAGAAGGCCACTGTGGCAAAACTGGAATGTTAAACCGAGTGTAACGTCCGTGTGTTGGGAAAATGAACGACGAGTGCCCGTTGCCGCTGAGCCCCAGCTGTGGATCGTCACGCTCTTATTTTCACGTATCCCAGAAGGCTGTGCTGAAGATAGCTCATTGCAACGTGCTATAGACCTCATCGGGGTTTATTTCTCACGTCGCGCCGCGTGTCACGTGACTCTATCCTGGATAACACATAGAAGCGATCGTCTTTTGGCGGTTTAAACCGTGTACAGTAAAAGTACAGTATCCATTGCATAAATGAGAAATCTGTTTAGAAGTCTGGCTAATCTACCCAGTTAATGTGGTTCACATTGAGGAAGGTATGGAACAGGCCGGAGGATTCATTAAGCTCGCCATTTGGTAAGCGATAACTTTGGGAGGGTTCAGTCGTTCTAGCTTTGTTCCATCTGCTTGGCAAGGCATTTTTGTGCTGGGAAACACTGCTGGCCCATTAAATATGGAGGACGGACGGCCTCCCTCACCACAAATGGGTCATATTATCACTCAGGCATACAGTTCCTGCATCAATTTTGGAATCTAAATGATGGAATAAATGGAACAGATTGAATGCTTTCATTTCGGATGAATCTTGTTATTTGAGGAGGCGGCGACTCGAACAGTCACATCATGACACAGCAAAACAAGAGCTTTTTTTTCTCAGACTGGACTTTTTTTTGTCATTTCAAACCTGTGTGACTTTCTTTCTTCTGCAGAACACAAAAGAAGATATTTTGTTGGCAACTGAACAATTGACTTCCATTGTATAAAACCAAGTGAATGGGCACCGCCGTTGTTTGGTTACCAACACTCTTCAAAATATCTTCTTTGACAAGAGGGTGAGTAAATGAGGCCAGAATTTTGGTGAACTATCCCTTTAAAACCTCATCTTGAAAACTAATATCCACTTGTATGATTATTCCTTTCATTTTGCTTTACAGAGTGTCAAAATTGCATTATTATATTACAGCATTACATAACTATTCAGCAAAAACTAAATTGAAATGGTAAAAGGAACACCGAGGCCAATTCAGTGGGTGAATAGAGATGTATGTTTCTCACCATGTGCTCATGCCATTGAGTGGCCACTTATGCATCCGAGAGCCGCCTAGATCAACCCGTTCCCCCATTATACCCTTCACTCCTCCTGCCAAACACCATTTAAACATCTTTCATTTCCTCCCCTTGTTCATCAGCAAGTTATTTCTTTAGCGAGACCAGCAATTTCTCTCCATGTGCATGTCCAGCACCTTTCTGCCAAATTGCATTGAAGAATTGCCTCGAGGCGTTTGGCATGGCCTTAAAACACTGTAGGAAAAAGGATGAAATGGGTGTGATTTTTTTCATCATTTGTTTTTATATAGCTGTTTGAAAGAAACTGATTTGAAACTAAGAGTGCTGATTACTGTTGAGTAACTTGTGTTAGTTTCAGCCCAGAGAGGGCGGTAAGTATTCAATGAGGTCTTTTTGAGGGTACTGACTTTTCAAAGTCAAATTTGTTTGACTTACATCAAGAAACCAAAGGTTGTGTAGTGATTTTGTTCATGCCACGTGTTATCCATGCTGTACGTTTTGTTACGAGTATTTGTTTGTTTGATAAATATCTGCGTATTAAACTACACTCGCAGTTTTCGCAATACTTTGATGTCATGCACCTATAGGTCTGCGCAGCGCTGCGTGAATACAAGCACACGTCTGATGGCCGCGTCGGGTCTGTTTTCTTTTCAAAAAGTAGCTTAAAAATATGTCCAGTCACACGTGTTAATATGAAAAATATCCACGTTGATACAGCGCCCTCCACTAATATTGCACCCTTGGTAAACATGAGCAATGGCGGCTGTAAAAATAAATCTGCATTGCTTCTCATGTTGATCTTTTATTTAAAAAATCTACAAAATTCTAACATTTCATTGAAAGAAAAAAATTTGAAGAAAGGGGATTATCACAGTGTAAAAATATTCTTCCCATACATGTTGGCATGTAAAACAAATCTGAGTCTTTTCTTTTCAGTCTGATGAGGTTTGAGAATACATTGAGAGTCATCTGAGTCTATACATCTAGAAAGAATTTCTCCAGATCCTTCAAATGTGCTCCCTCTTCTTCAGTTCATCCCACTCATTTTCTATAGTGTTCAGATCAGGAAACTGGGATGGCTATGGCAGGATCTTGATTTTGTGTTCAGTGACACATTTTTATGTTAAATTTGGATGTTTGTTTTGAACCAATGTCCTGATGGAAGATCTAACCATGACCCGTTATAATACTTTTAGCAGAGCAAGTCAGGTTTAGATTTTCTTTTCTGTTGGTATTTGATATAATCCATGAAGCCATGTATCTAAACAAGATCCAGAACCTCTGGTATAAAAGTAGGTCCACAACAATGAAGATCTGGTGATATATTTAACTGTGGACATGGGCACTTTTTTATCCCTGCGTGCACCAAATCCATCTTGTGTTATTGCTATTTTTCATTTGCTACGGCCATAGACCCCAGTCCTGTTTAAAGTTCCAGTATGGCAGATTAATATGGTGCAGTATGTTTTTGCATGAGAGCAGAAGATTTGTTTCTTGAACTGTGTCCCAAACAATTTGTGGTGATGGATGTGCAGGTTTCCTTAATTTTATTTTTATTTTTTCTGACACTAAAATTCTACTAATTTCTGTAATTCTCCATCTGTGATCTTGGAAAAGTCTTTGGCCACTCAAAAATATTCTCTTTGCTGTGCATTAAGACAATATAGGCACACGTTCTCTTTCAGGCAGATTTGCAAAATCTCCAGTTCGGTAAAACTTCATTATTGCCCTGATGTTGGAAATGGGAATTTTTGTAGTTTCCTTTTAAATCCACTTTCTATTTTGTTTAGCTCAACAATCTTTTGCTGCACATCAGAACTATATTATGTGGTTTTACTCATTGTTATGAATGATTTAGGGGTTTGGGCTTTGTGTTACTTAATATTATTCTTGCAAGAAGTCATGACTGGACAACATCATGTTTCTAGTCACCCTGGTGTACTCAGAAAATGTAAATATGAATAGGAAAATACTTGGGAGTAATTTTACTCATATGAATTTCTAGGGGTGCCAATAATTGTGGCTAGGGTGTATTAGAGAAAAATATTTTTTTCACAATGTGATATTCCTCCACTTCAAATTGTTTCACTTGAATGAAATGTTTTTGTAGATGTATTTAAATAAAAGATCAAAATTATTTATTTTTACAGCTTTCTTTGCTCATATTTACCAAGAGTGCCAATATTAGTGGAGGGCACTGCACTGTATGTGAGGCATGTCGAGTGTCAGGTAACACTTATGGCAAGAAAAAACCAGAGAAAATAATGAGACGAGGTGCGTTTAGTTTACATTCCGCACATGTAATCGTCCACTTGCATTCGGTTCAGTAGGGATACGTGTACCATTGCAGCTATAATGTACCAAAACTGGTGCTATGGCTATCCAGTGCATTTCTAGTGAACCTCAGGATGAAGGTGAATCATGAAGGTGAGTTACTTTGTGTGTTTTCACAGTTATTTAGCTCTCAATGTTGGTGACACTAATGTATCTGTTGAAGTGCTTATTAACTCAGAGTAGCTGGAAACTTCAAAGACCACAGATTAGCCGAAGGACTAAAAGACCCAGTAAATGTGCCTGTTTTCCCCCCAGAATTTATGTTGCTAACAAAATGCTAAATAAAGACTAGAGAACTACCACAGAGAATGTGTGTTTACCTTCAACTCTTGTTAACAACATACATTTGTGTTTTGGAGCTGTGCGTATGCTTGCCTTACAAAATCAAACAAACACCCTGCTCTCTTCTATGTTATTTTATGCTATGTAGATGCACCTGTGCTAAAGATGTGAACTCTTAACATGTCTCAGTTGAGACCTTTGTCATCTTTGATGCCATTTTAATTTCCTATATAAACCCTACTTTTGTTTAACATTTCTGTGTGTTCTATAAATTGTAGGTATTCCGCTATTTTGGTTCCCTGCCTGTGTGCTTTCATACTGTATGTCGATTCTTCACTGTAGTTTGATGCTAGTCAGTTCAGGACAGACTGTGATTTCTGACCTTATTGTGCACTGCTCCACTGGGATGTGCCATTGCAACAGTGCTGCTAACAGTTATGAGAGGCATTGTGTAGATAGTCTAGCACCTCTCCTACTCACTGACTGTCTCATCTGCGTTCATTGTTTTAGATATTATACTGTATAGTAAATCTAAATATTTGTATTTTTGTATATTTAAGAAAAGTCTACTAAAAAAAAAAATGATACAGTTTGATACAATAGGCAGAGCAAGCGCCGATTAGATTCACTTTTTGTTAAAATAATATTTAAATATATATATATATCTGTGGCGATTATATGCAGATTTATTATCTGCATCCTGATTGGCTTGTCTCCGTGTGAGGGGCGGGACCACTCATTTGTGTGTCATTCGCGGGATGCTGATTGGTTGTCTGGATGGATGGATGGATACAGACCAGCCTTGTCAAAACAAAAAATAAACAGTCGAGAGCATATTAGTAGTCAAGCCAGTGGCCTTTATTTACATATTTGGAACATGCATTTTGATGAATTAGGCACTTATTGTGTTAGCATAGATATGACTTCTAATTTAATTTACACTAATGGACAAATATGTAGCGCTTAAGGGATATTATTTGGATTAAGATTGTTTCAGATGGTAGTCTGGTGAGTGGGAGGGTCAAAGAGCAGAATTAACGTATGAGCTTTACAGATTGACCTCCAGAACAAGTGTCAGCTGAGTATAGACGGTTTCATCAGACGCATGCACCTGGACTGAAGTTAAAAAGTGGCTATTAATAACTATTACATTTTATTTAATATATATTAATATTTTATTGTATATTACATTTATAAAATAAACAATTGTTGAATGGGTCGTGTAACCTTGTCGCATTTAAGTTTAGCCATGTAACGGTTCTTCTGCTGGTAACCCAAAATAATACTGAGACATACTTTTTACTTGCTTGCCAAATAATTTACTTGTTATTTCAATTGCTTGTTATGAGAAATTATCTGCAGGGACTTTATTCTTTGGGAATGCGTATTTTTCTTTTGTGGATGTGTTTAGGTCACAAAAGCGTGAATGCACAGTAACGTTTGTGTGTGTCTTTGAAACCATCTATAAAAGAGTTTTGTTGTATGTGTAACTTTAAAAATCAAACTTATCTTGGCCTGCAGAAAGAGGAGTCACACTTTTAAAATAAAATGAAATGGGATGTTCCACAAAATGTTTTTCTTCTTAAGGTGACTTTTCTGAGTTATCACACCAAAAACATTGAAAACGAAAAAAACACTTCATTTTAACAGTCTCTTTCATATATGAATGGTTGGTTAAAACATCATTTGAGCTTCTTTTAAGTTGTCTTCAGCTCACAGGATGAGATGAAACTGCTGCCTCGGTATGATATGAAATATTACATAATGTCTTAATGTTAAGATTTGACATTTAATTTCCACTCAAGGGAACATGTCTCGATAAGACCTACAAAGTATATATCTGCGTGGCTTGTGTATCAATCAGTACAGAGAAATATAATGAAAGACTATCCACCCACAGTACATGTATATTTATAATTTATGAAATGCATATCAAACACAGCTTAAGTTTGTCATTTTTAATATTTAAAAATACATTTAACCATAGACTACAAATACATCGTTCAGAAGCTCTTTCATGAATTGGTAATGTACAGAATGACGATGCAGTATTATCCACCTAGTGGTTTCAACCAGTAGTGATACCGTGAACACAGCCAAGTCAATTTCATCCCGCTGCCAAAAGATCCGACGGTTGCTGTCCATTCAGAACTACTGTATGTTTTTAAAACGCGCTTCCGTCTGCGTAATGGGGTCTGAGTTAAACGCGTCCTGGTCCTAGTGCCCAAATCACCATTAGTCCATATATCAACATTTTTCACTACGCGGTGCATTGCAACGAGACAGAGGTAATGCATATTGCACCTGCTCGCATTATATATCCCGAATCCTTGAATCATACCGACTGCGAACCAGTTTGTGTTTGGAATAAGTCTAGTCGTGCGCGATTGGTTCCCCATCCTCATCTGTCAATCTGCGGAGGCGGGACTCTGCCCGCTCGCGCTCCCGGGAGGCGATAGATGCGCGAGCTGTACTTTTCTACAGTGTTGGAGCGCTTCGCACTTCTCGAGCCCAGTCTGAGCGTCAAGTGAACGGCGTGCGGAAAACGCAGTGGGACTTCAAGCGAGGAGAAGTTATCGAAGGAGTCTGTAGTATTGATCGCGGCAGCTTGCACCTGGATAAGCCCCATCATCAGCAAACGGAGAGGTAAAGGAAAGAAGAAAGTGTGTTGACTGGAAGCACGCAGCTGTTATAGAAGGAAGGCAATATGATGGTGAAGCAGCATATGCTGTTTACCCTGTACAGCATCTGCGGGATCGTCCTTAAAGGTAAGAGCGCTTCAAACTTTAAACAACCTATTCAGTGGTTTCGCAATAGTGCAAAGCGTGAGCCCTGTGCGGATCGGAGCGTTTAAGAGGACGATGTTGGAGCTGTCTTAACGTTACGCATCATATAAGCAAACAATTAATGTTCTGGAATGATGATGATTTGCATTTACATAATATCTCAAAGGGCTTAGAGAGAGTGTAGGGACTTGTTCTTGCTGTGACAGTTTTCCCGTTAGTCAGCATTGCACTAAAGGAATTGTATGGTGCACATTTGCCCAACACATAACCCACTGATACGGAATCTTATCACGGATAAGCCTGCACAGACTGCTGAGCTAGAGCCCCGCTTTTATGGATTACCAGTCAAAATGTGTTATAGATAAACTCACTGTTATAGAGGCAATACGATGTCATTGATACAGCTTAATAGTTTTTTTTCCTGAACGCAAACTTTGGCTAATAAATGCACGTCTTGTAATTCTCCCCACCCATCCGTAGCCCATACGCATTACAATTATTTGGCAAACTATATATATTATTCAGCATATAGTAGGCTTTGTCTGGCGTATAGCATTTAAACTATATATCAGTGTTTTTTTTTTATATTTAGAGGGTTATGTCGATTTCTGACTGTGGCGTTTTAGTTGAAATAGCGTCCCTAAACGTGGTCTCATATCTTTTGCTTTGACTAAAACAGACTTTAAATTACCGTTTTAAATGTTTGAAATATCTCACATTTTTTTAACAGTTTCTCAATCGATATATTTTGGTATTTGCGGCAATCCGCATCTTGGGGTCGTAGTAGCATCAGCTTTTTCCCCCATCAGCGAAAACACTTGTACACCTGTCAGTTTACACTTGTCGATGCAGAATTAGTCACCGAAACACGAATAAAAACATCCAAACAGTCCAGTTCATATCACTGAAGATCAGAAGTATACAAACACAACCACCTGCGTTTCAGAGTTATTCGTATTTCTTACAGTTTCGGCTGGTGCTCATCATTCACGCGCGACACTGTAAACAGGATCAGCAGGGCAAGGTCACGCGCAGCTTTCGCGCGGGGCGACAGTAGTGTGACAGGAATACTTGATGAATGCGTCAAGTGAACGTGCCTTATTGCTTTTAGGCGCACTGGGAAGGTATGTTTATTGTAAGCGAGGATGTACGTATTGGTGTAGGTCTCAGTAGGAGGTACGCCGTGTGACCACTAAAACGCAAGTATTTTTGTCTTTTAGATTAGCCCAAGTTAAACCAGCATGAGCTCGTGTGAGGCAGCCAACACCCGACTTCATCATCATGGGACTATGAAGATAAATAAATCCGGTAATGTTAAGAGACTCGTCTTTAACGTAACACAAACGCGTGTGTTTACCTCATAATTCGTTCATTATGAGTCTAAATATACTTAAGCGACATCAAACCGGTTTGGATATATGTGAAACACGACCCCTAGCTATATGTTTACATCTCAAACAATCCTGCAGACTTGCAGATTATGAGCGCGCGCGCGGTGAATGCAAGAGAGACGGAATATTTGCACACGCCTTTTTGCATGTGTGCGTGTGGCTTCACCCGTCAGCCCGCTCTTTTGACGAAATGCCCGGTGCTGTATGATGATAGTCAGAGAGGTGGGCCATTAATAATCGGAGATAATTAAGCACATTCCTCAAGGCTTCACTTCTAATGAGTCGGCAGCCAGCGAGACCGAAGCAATGTATTGATTTCTCCCAGCCTTCTCTTTCTCTCTCCACGCGTAAATCACTCTGGCCGTGGCTCTCAGCGCCCAGTCGACAGCATTCGGTTCTTTAACACAACTCAGACACCCCCAGTGTCTGGCTGCACTTGCTTGCCATGTGTGAGCGTGTTAATAGGCTTAACAGAGTGTGGTTTCCCCACAGGTTTTTTCTTCTTCTGTTGTATGACGGAGGTCAGACGGCTCTGGTGGCCTTGTTTGTTCTTTAGTTAGTCAATACTTGTGATTAAAGTAATGCTATTATGAATTCAGTAATATTATTCAAATTTCCAACAGTTCAACTTGTTTTAAAGGGATAGTTTACCCAATACCCAACAATGACAATTCGGTCATCATTTATTCACCATCATGTCATTCAAAACCTGCATACGACTCTTATCTCTACAAATGAAGATATTTAGAGAAATGATTTTGTGTCCATAGTCAATGGGAAGTCAATGGGGGTCAATGTTGTTCGGATACCAACATTCTTCAAAATATCTTCTTTTGTATTATGCAGAAGAAAGAAAGTCATACAGGTTTGTAATGAAGAGAAGAATTTTCAGCATTTGTCTCCTTATTGATTTATTATACATTTGTCAAAATCTCAAATGAATATAGAATATTGGGACTTTCCCACAACCAAGGGCTGATGTATATAAGTACAATATTAAAACCATATTAAAAAGTAGAAATATATCTAGAATAATCTACCCTTATACATCTTTGTTGTCCGTTATCCACCCGAATACAGTTCGGTTTTGTCCAAACCTGGACTGAACTTTGCAGTGCTCTAGTGTCCATCTGCAGCCTACAAAGAGTCCCAGCTGCCTTTTATGCGCTGGTCATCGATTACTCGTAAAGCCATGCCAGCCTTCCTCGGTGAAGTTAAATGTCTGAAACACAAGTGTGACACATCCGTCCGGAGGGAACGCCGCATGCTGCCAGCAGCTGGGGGAGCATGGCAGTTATGCAAAATGTGTGGCAGCTCCTCCCTGCGTGTGGAGTACTAGTCTGTGAAGGGCTGTTGTGTGGAGGTCTGCTGTGAGTAATAGCAAAGCTTGGCTTCCTTCTCAGAGACACCAGAAAGGAGTGGGAGGACAAACGTGGTCCTTTCTCATTTCTGTTTGTGGGTACATTGCTTCTGCTTGTGTACACAGAATCTTTCTTTCTCCGTTGGCTCTGTGGCGTTTTGACAATCCGTCGCTCTGAAACCCTGCCCGAATCATCTCCTCAGCGTCTCATGCAAAGCATACCCAAATTCAGCAGCCAGCATAGTCGGCTTATAAAAACAGAAAACGACGATTTGAGGAATGGCGAGATGTCAAAACACATTAGGATTCAAAATGCTCCTTTCATGAACATACAACAGAACTGAAAATGTTTGAGTGGCCATTGAGAAGTCTTTGGCCCTCTGCCTCACAGCCATCTTATCCCAGTAGAGTGACTCCAAGCTGGGAAGTGTCCGTCGTGAAGCCAGACCCTTTTCTGGAAGTAGCTTGGGAAAGCGCTCATTCAGAACTGGGAGAGTGTGCGTATGTGCTTGTGTCGAGGGAGGGTGGGGAGCGTTTAATGGCCTTTTCTTCATTCCCACTCGGTTGTCTTTGTCAGTCGTGGAGCGTGAAAAGCATCTTTGCAGGTGAGCGGCAGCACAGGCAAATGTGCTCAGACAGGTGAGAAATAGAGTCGGGCGTAAGCTGCCATTTCTGCTGACTAGAATAAGCATTTGTTTGGCATTAATTTAGCAGGGGAACAACACAGATTGCACTAGCCGCTCTTTTTGGGCTGCGACGCCGGACTCTTCCTATGGCACATCCTGTCATGTGCGTGTGGCATTAATTTGGTCCAACTCCTTTTCTCTCATTCCTGACTGAGCGCGTCGCTCTTTCTCACTGTATGTGGGTGTTTGTTTGGCTGGCTGATTGAGCTGGGATGGCGAACAGGATTAGAGGTGAATATCCGCCTCCTTTTTTTATTTGTCCTCTTGTTGGGTTGCTGAAAGGATCCCAAACAGAGCACCTAAGATATTTGCCTCTATCTCACCGTATTTCACATTCTCACTTAATCTGTCTCAACCTCTCGTCTGTCTGTGTAGAAGCATCAGGGCCTTTGAGCATTTCCCCCAGACTCAGATGAGTGTTGAATAGAGCCGGTCTGCTGAAGCCCCGCTGTAATCGTGAGGGATTTCCCATGATCAAAGGCCCACTTTTGTTCTTCCAGGTGTTTGAAAAAGTTAAAACAAAAAGTGGGTGGAACTGTCAACTGTTCAGTAGTACAGCTAGTGCCTGGCATAACGCTTCCTCTCTTTCCAAAAGCCTCTGGAAAGAATTTTTGAATCGGCATTCAAAATGCAATATGTTCTCTGAATCATCATGAAAATGCACAATCAGTCTTATAAATATTTCCTAGTTATAATCCGTTTTATATATGTGATGTAGTTAATAATTATGCACAATCTCACGGCAAAAACATAACTATTTTATAATGGCGCTAATTCGTATAAATTCGTACGATCTCATTTGTACTTTTTTTTACGATTTGCTCTTGCACCAGTGACGTTGGGGTTATGGGTGGGGCTTCAGTATTGCTTTTTTCTAGTAATCGTACGTTTTTGTATGAATCACAGCATATGAAATAAACCACCTCGTAAAATTGTTACAAATTCCCATGAGACCAGGTTGGCGATTCTCAATTACAATCCTGGGGAACCAGATCTGTGGATTTTGAATGTCTTTTTACCTGACACAAAAGTTTTGTTTGGCAGATGCTTTTATTCAAAGCGACTTTCAGTGCATTTTAGGTACACATTATTTCAATTTGTGTGTTCCCTGGGAATCAACCCATGATCTTTGTGTTGCTAGTGCAGTTCTCTACCAAACCAATGTGTTAAATAAAGGAGATATCCAAAATGTACAGTTCTCTGGGTCCCAAGAAATTGATAACCACTGATACTGATTATATAACAGTAAAAATTATAATTTCTCGTATGTACATCATTATATAAACCCACTTTGCTGACTTTTGTCTTAATGATTTCTCAAAGATTAATTTCATTGGTAAATGACTGACAGGCTTTATAATGGCTTTTTCTTAGGGTTCTTCTATCCGATTAGCCTTTGTGTTGGCTAATTTAAACGATTTTCTTAAGCTCACAGTATGTCCGATAATCTCATTGGAGCTTATGCAAAGAGACACACGGGAGGAAATTATTTGTGGAATTAGCACAAGATTAAGAGATGACTTAGGTACAGTATAAAACAAGAACAGATACACATCAGACAAACATGTTGGGGAATCATTTGTGCTGGTAGAACTGATTTGATGACTTTGTTTAAAAAGCATTGGACCTGAAAGAGAACAGGAAGCTGATTCATACCTCACTGTTCCCTCTTGTCCCTGTGTCCTTCTTTTTTTTAATGGATTTTATAGGAAATTAGCTACTCTCTCTTGCAAATAATCTCAGATTTTGCCGGAGTGTAGCGTTATCTTTCACAAAGGACGACATCTGCTCTGGGCTTGCTCAGCGATTGGGTAATCAATCACTTTTATTGACAAAAGTAGATAAAAGAGTTAGTTGAGGAAAATTGAATATGTGCACGCTGTGAGCTAGAGGCATTTGGGAACGATGGTCAGCAAAACCAAACGCTCGCAAATAACCTTCAGCAACCTTTTCTATAGGAGCGTTTACAGATATTAGTTTCCTCTTACCGTCGCCTGTCACTACTTCTGACATCGATAGATGTGGTTTTGACTATTACAAAGCTTTGAGGTCTGAGGATGCTTGGTAACAAACACTGGATTAGTGGGAGAGGAAATGCATTTCAGAGCAGGATTGTAGAGATCAGTAATCGACAGAATGTTTCAACCAAAATGTGTATTCAACCAAATCCTCACACACTGGTTTGCTGGTGAATTTCTGCATAGGCTGTCACAGAGCCTCTGTGGATGTTTATAACATCAACCTTTCATCCTATCGATCCAGTTCCTGGCATCACTATATTTGGGAGCTGTTTATTTTATTATTTATTAAAATCTTGTGATGTGTTTGGAAATTCCTTGGTCAGTGCATATTCTAATATCTGCAGTGTATTGTATACCTTCTCCTCTTTTTCTCTCTCTCCGCTCCCCACCTCCCATGTTGTCTGCTGTTGGGGATATGCGGGACCATCTGCCTCTCATGAGATAGAATTTAACACCTGCAAATACAGTAAACAATCAATTAATCAGCAGCTCAAGACAATATGCACCTGCCAGAGCGTGCACGCACACACTCGTACACGCGCGGCCCTCCTCTTTTTCACAGTCAGTAACAGACCATCATCCCTTCGGCAGCCAAATGAATCTCAGCGCTCCCCCACATTTACATATGACTACGTTTGTTTGATTTGCAGCAGGGACTGTAAACATGTCTGCTTTCCAGATTGTCACTATTGCATTTAATTGACCATAAGTTGGACGTTACTCAGTTGCTGTAGCTACTTGCGTTATGTCAGACTCTTTCAGTTGAATACTTCGGTCTAATTGACCTGTACAACAAACAGGTTGTTAGTGCAGCCGTTTTATCACAGGAATGCTATGCAGACTATTCCAGGATGTTAAAAATTAAAGGACGCATTAAACAACCTGGTAAAATCACAACTAGATTTTTTACAACATTTTTTGATCACCACAATGCAAAAAAACGCTGACGAAATCCAAGTATAAACATGGAATTTGCTGTATAACACAGAATGTCACGGAATCTGGCAAATGCATTTTTTCTTAACCAGAAAGTTGTGCTGAACAAAATTCAAATTCTGCTATGAATAACGTTATTCAGATGCGTTTTAAATATGTCAGATGCTTGTTTTGCATGCCTATGAGTGAAGGAGTGGCATGGTTGCGTGTCCTGCAACACGTGATGCTCGTAGAGCTTTTAGCGTCCGTGTATCACAACAAATTACTGTCAAACGCCCTTTGCGGTGACCCGTCAAAATAAAAGTCTGGTTAACTTGAACAAGTTATCAAATACACACGTTGTACCACACCAACCCCCTTGATTTTTTTTATTTGACCACTGCGTATATTATGCAGTAATTATTTAGTAAATTAAAGTAAATGTGCTAGTACTTACATTTATGTAGACTATAAACAGAAAAGAAAACGCACTAGAAAGATACAATCATACCCTTTTTTTACATCTTTTTCCCTGTATGATACGAAGTATTTAATGTAGTTTTTTTATACAGTTTATAAGTGAACTTGTAGGCCAATATATTACTATTGTATAGTAAATACAGAAAACATATAATCCAGAACAATTAAAACGTAAAAAACGGAATTTGGGGAAAAAATAAAAGAATTTGGGAAAAAATTTAACGGATTTCATAGGGCCCTATATAAGGTGTTTTTCATTGTGTCACTAGGTGGTTGCCAATGTCTTATGCGTGGTTGCTAGATGCTTAGAGGTTTAATTATTGGGTTTAGGGATTTTGAAATAATCATATTTCTTCAGCAAATACAGCCACACAGCATCCGTTGATACAGAATGATGCTATTTTCATATCAGCTGGCCCTGTCTGCCTGCTCGGAGAAGGTCAGCGATTCTCTGTAGTGCATTAGACATGCAGCTTTTGTGTCTTGGCATGTGTAGGAGGAAGGCTACTATGTTTCACCTTCCACAGAGTTACTGATACAACTCAGATAACAGAGAAACAGGAAGAAGAACGTTTTGGCTTTCTGCACTTAATCTTGCTGTATGTCTGTGCTCTTTCAGATTTCTTTCAGCGCAGTTTAGCACAGGTCATGGGTCTCCGTGACTGTACCTTGACTTCTTCAACAGTGAATTTTAAGTCATTGCTTTAGTTGCTTTAGAATTTTATGCCACGTTCAGTTTCTAAATGGACAATTATGCATTTTTAACAATTATGCTTTTTAAATAACTAATCACTTACATACACTCACCTGCATTTTTATCATCTCAGAGGACCTTGAACATGTATGTTCTCTTCTGGAATATTAGCCCTCTTGCTGCACCAAAAACATAAATCCACATATAATGACATTTCAACCTGTACTTTTCATCCAGATTACAGGGAAAGCAATTGACAATTATGATGTTGTGATTTGTGTCATATATCTATCCATATGTATTGATCTATAATAGAAGTATGGTTAGATATGGGGAGGCTGGATGATAGGTTTGTGGATAACTGTCTATTATAGACAGATGTATAAACAATATCCACCTTTTTATAAATACAATAATATTGAGTTACTTGTGTTCTAACAGAATTCTCTAGCCAGTGTTACAACTAACCCTCTGTCTGTTACATTTAACCCCACCCATGGGGTAAGTTGTAATGCAATTGTATTACTTTTGCTGTAATTGTAAAAGTTAGCAGAAAAGTGTATTAAGTAGTGATTGAGCTGAAACCTGAATGAGTTAGGATGTGCCCCGCTCTCCCTTATACTTTGTAATGCACTATAATTGTTTTGGATTAAAGCGTATGCCATATGCATATATGTAAATGTAACTTGTAGAATGACAGCATATGCATTAACACCACAAATGATCTTCCACAAACTGTTTGCTGCAGTGTAAGTAAATGATAGTTTTTTGTGTGTGAAATGAGTTGATGGAAGGCTGTGAGTGGAGTCTGCGTTATAGAGATCATACAGACTATTAGAAGCTCAGTTTTAAATTGACTATCCTCATTGTGTTCCATGTTTTCTACTTGTTTCTTGGTTCCTAGTGTTAACGTTGTTATTTGTTACAGTGTCATCATTAGATCATTGGTTTTAAAGACATTCTCTCAGTTATGCTTGGCAGGGTAAATAGAACACCTTTAGAGATTCAGCTAACAGTTCTGGGCAGGCACGGTGTTATGTTTGCAGATCAAGACCCGTTTACAAATTACTCTGTTAAATTTGACGTTGTTTGGGTTCGGTTGCATCAGTGGGCTTGTCTGAACTGCTTCTGTGGTTACACACCCAAATGCAAGTATGTGTAGAAAATGTTGGCTTTAGGTGTTAACCTAACCATAACTATAAACTCAGTGTTAAAGCGTTTGTGATGTGCAACTAAAAATAGAGCCATTTGGCCAGACGCGTGACACACACAAACCAGACTGCACTCTACTGTCACTGTCTGCGTACTATAAGCTCGACTAATCCAGGGGTCTACAGTGACCTTTGACCATCTGTTAGTCTGCTCTCGTACCCCGGTTTGAGGATTGAGTACGTACTGTGTGTGCGCGTTTATTTTGGGGTCTTTCCATTCACCCTCCAGCGATTAAAGCAGTAGAATCTTAATGATTTAGCACAAGCAACTTAGATATTTTAAAGAGGATCATT
The DNA here is from genome assembly GCA_026939265.1 of Oreonectes daqikongensis. Lineage (NCBI taxonomy): Eukaryota > Metazoa > Chordata > Actinopteri > Cypriniformes > Nemacheilidae > Oreonectes > Oreonectes daqikongensis. The sequence goes on along the minus strand of JAOTQM010000043.1, from coordinate 3,279,279 downwards.
TCCTCGTGCAGACCAAAGGTCTTGTGAGGGGAAGTTTAAGTGAGGATTTGTCCCTCTGTGGGAAGCTCTGTAATTGCCTGTTTTTAGAGGGCACAAGAGTTCTTAGCTCATCCACCATTCTTTAATACCTCCTCCTTCTAATGAGTGAAGATAAGACAAGCTGATGGATCCTGGGAGGATTGGAGACGGCTGATCTAAGATGGCAGAACGCTTCATTATGGCTCAACGGCCCGCACCGGCTTGCTCTCACCCCACCGCTTGTGAACGCAAATGCAACTCAAGAGTTTTATTTCGCTTTTAACTGTGTCGGATATACGAGAAGCCCGTCGGCTCAAGAATAGGGTGTTGGGCTGCACTTTATGTTAATCCCTAACATAATGAATGCATTAAAAGCAGAGCATTGGGATTTATAGCTGATAGATGTCAGAAACAGCACATTTGCATGTTAGGATGGTATTTAGTCTGGCTGGTGTGGTTTATGGATTAGAAGTCTGGGTTGGTAACCTAAAAGATCCATAAGGCATCACTGTTTTGTTGGGAAAATGCACATTTGGTTGTAGGGTTATTTCTGTCAAAAAATAAAAGTTTTGTCGTTTAACCTCAACCATCATGTTTGAAATCTGTATCTTTTGTTCTCAGGAACACAAAAAAAGGTCATTTAATTGCTTATTTAAGGTGTTGAACGGCGTTGTGCCATTATAAGTTGTATCATTTTACGCTTTTTAATATTTTTCCCACTCCTAATGGTAAAACGTATCATTGCAAAAGCGCATGCAAAAATCAGGCAAGGGGTTTTACAGTGTTTTGCATTTTTTAAATGAAATTAGACTGTAGAGGATGAGAGAGGGAGAGAAAGAGAGAGAGGGCTAACCGCAGGCTTTTGTACCAAGCTGATAATGTTGGTTTCAATTCTCACGCATTGTCTTCCTCGCCGCTCCGCACGGATCTGAGAGACAGCCCTGGCTCCGTAGCGGTTTGAAACAAATGAAACTCCTCTCCCTCTCCTGTCCCTTTATCTAATGTAGAACGGAGTTGCTCATCGCAGCCACGCAATAGCAGCGCTCGCCCCTCTTTCTGCGCAGCCGTAGAAAAAATGTGTTGTGAGAAAGATGGAGCACTTGTTTTGTTTGTTTCCGTCTCATCACAGCAGTGGAGTGAGTCTTCAGCGATGCCCCTGGGGATCACTCTGATATGGAGCCTCCCCACAAATGAAAGTTGTCGTCTTCGTGTGGGCAGCGCTGTGAGTTTTCAGACCCCAGGCCGCATTGTGATGAATTCGGAGGGGGCGGCGCGTGGCGGTTGTATCTGTGTGATTTGTGTTTGCAAGTATTAAAGTGTAAATTCGAGACATCTCATTCGACAGGCCACTGGCATTTTATGACACAATGACATTGATATTTTTTTAAATTGTAAGAAATGAAATTTGATCTAATTATGAAATCGTTGCTTGTGTTCTGAAAGTACAGTTTTAAATGAATGCTGTTGTATGATTGATAGGTTGTTATGTCTTACAAGTCATAATATATTCAGTAGGTTCATCAAGCACGGTTGATTGCCGGGACGGCACGGCTCTTGAATAATGCAAGACAGAAGCATACTCTTTATTTAAAAACTGAAGGTTTGGAGCTCTTTTCCAAAGCTCTTGCTGCACATGATATGACAGGTTTATTTCCTGCACCCATAGCTTCAAATATCCAACCTTTTAATTAAAAACACATCAAGCGCTAGATGTATATAATTCCAAATATGAAAGAAAGTGATCGCTGAATTAATAAAAATGGATAAAGAGAAAATGCTGTTAGCCGAGGCCTCCCAAGAACCAGAGCAAATTCTCGCTCTGCCCTTATTAACAGGAACCTCAATTAATCCAGGGCAGATTTACGAGTCTTCAGGCCCTGTTCGGTAATCCAACTCCGGTATCCAAGAAAACAGATCCTCTTTGTAAATTGCTGTTTTTTTAGCTTTGGATGCTGAGATCAGTGACTAAGCCTTTGAGATGCTGAGATGTGGGAGAAAAACACACACAGGGAGGATCGAGCAGGGATGGAGAGGTAGAAATGGTTTGCTGTTCTGTGGTTATTTAGCCGGATAGATTAAAAGGGTCAAATTATGGCTGGATGTGTATCCACCTCTGCAGAGACCAGCTTCCTTTCCATTAGTGGCTCGATAAGAAATCATGTCCTCAAATCACAGCAACCTCATTACCAGGGTCCAGCGTTTTGCATGGCAGTACTGGGATGCTGAGCACAACCCTGATCTTCCAGAGATAAATCGAATTGAGAGGGACAGGGAGCTTTCTTTTCTCATCTTTGCTTTGCAAACGTGCAACAACAGCAGGTCACACGAAATGTTGTTGTAAAGGAAGCTTGCTGCTGAAAGCATTAGCAAATAAACTGAATACATGAACACAAAGAGATGTGTAGAACTGTGAATTATTTGTGAGGTATATATTGAGTTTTTGATGAGCACAGATTTCGTGTGGGCCTGTTGGGTAGTCGGTATCATAAGATGCTGCGTTATTATTGCATCACATATTAAATTCAACATTAGAGATAACTAAAGGAATATCTAATGCCCTGCATTCTAAACAAACCATATAAATGACCTGAGTTTAACCTTTCTTAGGTTTTTTGATTTCGCTTGTCAAATCGCATGCATGGATTGCGGCTTATGACGGGCATGGAGGGATGCATCTCAACCTTCACAAATCAGCCAGATGGATACATCCCGGTTGACGGGATGCTACGCAAACACTCAATTCGGACATGCCTTTAATGCCTTCCTGTCTCCGGATACTGCCTGACAAGGATACATTTAGCAGACACACCCAGGAACAAAGAGCTAGACAGACAGAATCCATAAGATGCATCTTATTCCTCTAAAGGGATAGTTAAAATAAAAAAATCTAAATTCTGATTTATTAACCCTCATGTGTTAACATGACTTTTTGTTCTGAGGAACACAAAAGAAGATATTTTGAGAAATGTCTTCGTGGTTTTGTGTCTACACAGTGGAAGTCAATGGGGGTCAACGTTGTTTGGTTACCAACATTCTTCAAAATATCTTCTTTAGTGTTCTGCAGAAGAAAGAAAGTCATACAGGTTTGAAATGACATGAGGTTGAGTAAATGATAAAAGAATCTTTATTTTAGGTGAACTATTCTATTCAAAGTGTTTATGTGGCTGATCCAAATGGATCGACCGATATAACTTTTGATTTACCTCTCAGCCGAGATTACATTCTCAGAGTACACCACTGATGGGCAGTTATCAATCAGCGAGATGTTCATTAAATAATGAACAACTTCCTCTGCCGTCTCTAGAACATTCTAGGGCTAATCGCAACGCTAATGGATTTTACCAACGCTCGCAGGTCTCCCTTTAGAAAACCTGCAAGGCTAAAACGTGCTGTTAGAGTCTTTTCTGTTCTTCAAATAAACATGTGCTGCTTCATTTAAGAGCATGGAAAGTGAAATGGGCTTTGCCTTTCCCATAAATCATCGACTGCCTATGTTTTATGTATTCCCATTAAGATAAATGTGTCTTATTCACCTCCGCAATCAATTTGAGAATTTCCCATAGATTCAAGGGTTTAAATTGCTCTCTGTTGAATAAAGAGCGTCTTTGCATCCTTAAATAATTGAAAATGTAAAATGAACCTGCAAGACGGGAATAGTTAGGAGGGTGCATACATCTTTGGATTTATTGAATTCCTATTTAGATGTCTTCATATTTCTCTCTCTGGTTCTCAATCTTTATCTGTTTCTCGGTTTGATTTAGTCTCAGAGCTATCACATAATTGTTGAAATGGTAGATCGTGTGTTTGTTTATCGTATGTAGCAGCAGAGGAAAATTATGCTCATGTGCTGTGAAATATTGTACCCGTCCAGCCTGATCTTACAGGAATTTGCGAGTATTTTACGAGGTGGCTAATTCGTATGAATTCGTACACTGTGATGTTTTTGTAAACGTATGATTACGAATCATACGAAATTGATACAAATTAGCCACCTCGTAAAATAGTTACGTTTTTGCTGTGAGATTGGGTTGGTTTTTCCAGTGAAGATGGAAAATATTTTGTGTTTCTATTCATTGGATGCTCGGTATGCGTAATGAGCACTCATTTAGCAATAGCTTGTGTTTATGATCAGTTATCTTTCAACTTCTAAATTCATAAAACAGGCTCATTTTAGCACCATTTTAGTAGATTTGTAATGTTTTACTATGTTTTCTATTGTCATAATTTGGTAGGCAAAGAGGAAGGGATAGATAAATTTTTTTCTTGGTCAATTTTTAAGTATTACGCACAACAAATGAAATTGATTAAGCCTAAATGGACAGATTCTAAATGTTGTGATTTTTCGTTCTTATTTAAGATGTCATTTCATTTTCACTGGGCTGACTCATAAAAGCTCTTCTTGTGCTTTTCAACACAGGAAATGAATTGTCATTGAACCCCAGTTGTTTAAGTTTAGTTGTGTTGTCTAATGAAGTTTCTTAGCAAATTGAGACTCGAAATGTAGTATTCATGCTCTGTATTGTCATTGTACGCTGAAGTCATTTAAAAGTCAGATACAGATTTACATCTTACTCAAGTGGTACATTTTTTCAGTGTATAAAATCGACAAGCTCATTTCCAGAGCTTTGAAGTCTTGCATTGCTCGAGTCTTCTCAACCATTCATGAATTCCCTCCAGAAATCCTGATGAGCTTGAGGTTGTTTCCAGGCCAACGGAGAGCGAGCGTGTTGGCCTGTATTGTGGTGCGTCCATGTGTGAGTAAGCAGAGGATCTCACTGCGTCGCCATGAACTTGGTATGAGCTCCTCGAACCCTGGCCCTATTTACAGCTGTCCGCTATAATCGGCCCGGCTCTTTGACATCCGTCCAAGACTGGGTTTGCGGAAGAGGCTTAATTAATAACTGTAACGTAATGTGTTGAATTTGAAGATTTATGACTGGTGACCGGCACTCAGTGGGTGGGGTGTCTTAGATGAGGGTCTTCTCATGGCACATGTTCAGTCAGCGTTCCCCCAAACCCCTTTCTTTCTACAGCTTTTCACTTAAACAAACAGAGTCATTTTCTGTCAAGAGAGATGTAGGGAGAGCATTGAAAAAGGGCATTATGGAGATGATCTGGAATGTTGCACATTGTTGTTGCTCACTCATGGTTCGTTGCACTGGGGCTTATATCACATGCAGCTTAACAATGAAATGTAACTTTTACAATGTGGTGTTGATTTGCATAACCAGAGTTATGCATTTACACGGTGCATGTTGAAAAATGTTAAATTCATTTGTCTGTATTGCTGATGGAGATGTGCATCTCGCGGATTTGTTGTGTAATAGATTACATTCCGTAGTCAAATATTTTAAGCATGTTTTGATTTTTCCATTAAATCTTTTTGTCATTTGAATTTTAAGTGGCCCGTGCAATCTTCCGAAGTTCAGAGCGGATGTTCTTTAAAGCAGGAACCAAAGCTCATTTAAGCAGCTCATTAGATCTCTTTTTGCATGCTCATTAATAGCACCCGCTTCACCTCTGAGAGCCCCAGCTGAATGTAAAGACAGGCCAAGGTCATACACAGAGAAAGAGAATACAGATTGGATTTAAATACTGATATGGGATTCACTTTTGACCATTTACATTAAAATTCAGTTGCTGAAAGATGAGAGAGTAGGGGATGGGATTGCACAGAGATGGAAGTTAGTTATAGAAGCGCATACATCTAAGCTTTAAATGGACATCTAAGGTTAACATAAATAGTTAGTGAATACATGCTGAAACCGTTCTGAACGTTGGACATAGCAGGACACAATATAACTTGATAAGAGATGATCAAATTTTAAAGAGTACATTCCACGAGATCATAAACAATACATTTCATGCATTGTGTAATGTTGTATCCGAAGGTGAACGAATCCGAAGGTGAACGAATTACAAAGTTATTAGCTTGTAAAAATGGAAGTCGACTGTGAATCACGCAAAAGAGTCGTGACCCGTCCCAGTCTTTAACCTCCGTGTAGCTACGTCTCTAGAAATAGTCCCCACCTGCTCGCGAAAACTTGAACACACGCGCTAAACCAATCACAGCAGACTAGACCATCTGACCAATCACATCAGACTGCGCTAGCGAAAAGGCGGGGATTAGACCGATGAATCGCGGAACGAATCATTTGAGAGTCAGTCAAGAATAAGGTAATAAAAACGGCTTATTATTACGAAATAATAGTGTTTTAACACAATGTATGTACATAAACCTGTTGTCGGACACTCCATAAACCAAAGTAGACCCTTCAGAAGCTATTTACTCTTTAACAGATAGAGACGAAATGTACACCTCTTCTTATATAGATTCTGTTATTACAGTGGTCTCAAAGAGAATGTGCATACATTTCAGTGCATTAGAAAAATAAATGCACAAATAATGCTAGACCTTTTAGACGTTTATTCGTTTCTGCAATTGTTGTTATTTTTGGAGGATGCATGAAGTCCCCTCAGGTTCACAGTGGTGTCCTAGCTGACTAAGGTCTTCTTTTTAATATTTTATTGCCATTTTCAAGGCACAAATGAATTTTACTTGCTCAGCTTAGCAATTTGGCTTTCTTTCTGTGTTTACAGTGTAGCTTTTACCCTGTATCATCAAGGCAAAGATTTTCCGGTTATTTCATTTTTACTGATGGCACAGTCTTATGTCTGATTGGGTTTCTCGTTGCTTCTAAAAGTTCCTTTTCACACATTTTCTTACATTATCACCTCCTCTGAATTTCTCATGCGGCAGTGTTACAGAACCCGAGAAAGTCAGATCCACTTACAGACGACACAGAGATGATTTCTCTCAGCGAATCAGGTGGAATCGATGAGAGATACGGGAATAAAGGGAGTGGCTGGTATGATGATGGGGAAATCCACATCCTTTCCTGCTGGTTCTGCAGTAAAGAGCAGATTCATGTTGATAACAAGAGTAATTGGATTATATAGCTTTTTTACATCTCTGCCAGCTGATCGAAAGAGCCTCCCATCCCTGATGTATGAGTCACATGCTCAAATGTTCCTGGAACATTCTGGATCTGCTCTGAAACCTAGCATAGCTGTCTTTTGTGACAGAATCTGAACTGAAGTACAGTGATAGTCCAACCTTATAAGTGATTGAATTGGAACTCTCTACATTGACAGGAACTTTGTTATAGCTGAAAATCATTTGATTTCATTGCAGTCAGAAACAAGGTACTACACACTAATTTCAGGGTAAAGATTTGTTCTTTTTTATTTTCTGTAAAGACAAATTCAGGGGACGCAAGCGGCAACATTGTTTGTTGATCGGTCTGGCTAGTGCTTAATGACATAACTATTTCATTTCATTTATATTCATATTTTATTATATAATAATTGCATTAAATAAACAATTTGGTGAATGGGTCGTGTAACTTTGTCACATTTAGTCAAGTAACTGTTCTTCTACTCGTAACCCAAAATAATAATTTTAACTTGCTATCTAATGTCATTTACATGTTGTTTATTTAGCTTGTTATCATAAATAGTCTGCAGGGACTCTATTCTTTGTGGATGTGTACCGTAAGTTAACTTTGAGCCAGAAAAGTGTGCATGCGCAGTAACGTTTCTTTATGTTCTTGCTTTTAATAACAGTCTATAACAGTAGCTATATTAGCACCGTCGGGGCTTGTATCTTTGATCTATTTTCATAAATCTTTACTGTTGATCACCATGTTTTTATGAATATTATAAAAAGTATTAAAAACAGCTTGTCAACGTTGACAACACAACATTTTGTTTTTCCAGGGTTTTTACCCCACAGTGCCAATATGTAGAATTCAGAAACACTTTCTATTAGCGACACCGGTGGCCATTAAGGAAACTGCAGCCAGCTGCTCGACTTAAATTTACAGCCAACATTTCTCTTGCTTCATATGCCATCTTTAATTTATTCTCTCATTGCTGTGCATTCTGGGATTTCTACCTCTAAAGGGAATTGATCCAATGCTATTATTAGATTTTGGTCCAAACTAAATTCTACAAATCGTTTATTTAATACAAGTATTATATGATAAAATAATAGTATAAAGCAATATTCATGAACAGTAAATGAAATTAAATATTAATAGTTGTATTATTAGCCACTAGCCAGACTGATAAACAAACACACACCAGAAGTTAACTGCGGGCCAGGCGCATGCGTCCGATAAACCCGTCTAAAATTGACACTTTCCTTGCATAATTCTGTAAATCTCCCCATCCATACACACTAGCTACTTTTCCCTTCCTTTCCTTCTCTCGCTCTCTTTCCTGGTTGGAACCCTATTAACCTAATAAGAGGGAAAAGAGAAGCAGATGATCTGCGTGTGACTTTGTCATCTCTTCCCCGGGGCGAAGAGGTTAGCCTTAATCTGGACCAAATGAGCACCTTGACTGGTCGCTGTGATCTTCATTGCCATCTCTGCAGCCGAGGCATGAAGTAGGTTAGATTTAATCACCTCTCCGCACCCATCGCCCTCATGTGAGTCACGTCCGGCTAAATTAAACCAAGCACGGCACCGAGCTAGCCACGGTCTCCCTCGCTCGGCCCCGCCGAGGCCCGACGCTCAGCCAACCTATACGTGATCGCACTGCCAGACAGCTCTCCGCTCGCTCGCTCTTTAGTTCTCTCTCCGTGGTCAGTAATGCATTTCATAGAACCATTAATTGAATTTTTTCTTGTTCTGGTTCCACCAAAACACGCTGTTCCATATTAAAGGTGTTGCGATGATTTATGCACAAAGCCCCTTTAAGGATCACATTCACACGTGCACACACACACAGCGACAACGCAGCTCATGCCAGGCTCTCTTGTAGCCCTAAGGGATGCCCAGCTTGATTGGCAGAAACATTGTCTGTTTCGTCCGACTGGCACGCATGGGCATATGAGCTCTTTAGCGTGGTGGAGGTAGAGGCGGGAAGATTTGCTCGATGGCATGAATAAAATGCCAGAGGGGGAGAGGAACAACATCCAAATTCAGCCAGCTCTGGCCAGACCGCCGCTCATTCATTCTCTCGCCACACCTTTCACGCAATTGTAAAAACGAAAAAATGCATTTTCAAGTAAAAAGCCTTGGTTTTGTGCCTAATTTGAAAATGTTGGTCTCTTTGCAAGGCTGTGCTCATATCTTTCTGTCCATGCATATTAATGAGAGCACGTCTTTTCTTTTTGCACAGGGAGTCAGAGGCTTAGACAAACTTGTGCAACATTTGATCCACTCACTCTCTGAAGCCCAATCGTGGCTGTTTGGTTTAAAGCTCACAGGCTTAATTGGGACGTGTGATTGGCTTCGAAATTACCCTCATTTTACAATTTAATGTCAGAGGGAAATGGTTTTTTTCCCTTTCAAGACATTTGAATGAAAAGACCGTCTGATGAATCTGAGCACTCGAGATGATCTTTGGAACTCCCCTTTGATACCATTTTTTTACTTTCTTTTTTATTTCTTTGTCTTTCACACTGGTAAAACTCAGGGACAGTCTTAAAAAAAGGTTTTGTAAAAAAGAGCAACGGTTCTTTTTGCGCTTGTCGTCGCGGCTGCTGACTCCGGCACTTTCCTCTGTCAAGAGCGAGCGTGAGATTCTTTCAAAAACTTCGGCGGGGCTGGAAATAAACAAAACCGAATGATTGAAAAGGTCAGTTTCTTTGTGGGAATCGCTGTGAAGATGAGGCGGGTCAGCGCTTAATAGCTTTGGCCGTCCTGCATTATTTCTAAGCCCAGCTTTCCTCCACTCATTTCTTTTTTAAAAGAAAGTATTAGCTTTCCGTTGACTTATTTATTCAAGCGTTCATCTTTTATCCACGCTGTCAGAAGGGCATGATTTTTTCATTGGCCTCAACCTCAAAAGATCTGTTATAACATTTCTCTTCTTTTAATATGTGCCGTAATTTTTTTGTAATGAACTAATATGTTTTCCTCCACCTGTCTCTTGTCTCTCTCCACATCCATGCCTTTCTGGATGCTTTATCAGAGAGTAGATCGCTCTATAATCTCAAGGTGAAGAGCTAATACCATTTCCCCTGTGACCTTTAGCTTCTCTTCTCCAAGCAGACCAGACTGTGACAGCACCCCGGCCCTTCTTCAATTAATTCCCCGCTCTTCAGAATCAATCCACTGACTCTATCTGTTCTGACTGAAAGCTCTGATAAAGACAGAATCCGTTTTACAATCTGGTGGTTTGACAGTTTGTGTTTTTCTGGATAGGCACTTCGTGTCCATTTTCTCGCCACACTCTTCTGGAATTACGCTCTGAATTTCTAACCGCACAGTAGATATATTTAAATTAGATATTGGTTTTTTTGTGTGTTGCCAACTCCATCTCAAAAGGGCTTTTTTGTGTTTTTTTAGTTGGCGCTACGGTCTGATTAATTATTTTTATTGCCTTGTTTTCCTGCACATGTCTTTTATAGTCCTATTAGTTGCTTTGGGTTAGTTTGTCTGGTATGAAAAAGAAGCACAAAGTAATTTCATTAGAAGTTTATGGACTGTTTTAATTCATAGAGCGCAATATGTTGGGTTTGATAAGCCCTCTGCGAAAACCAATGTTTCAAAACAAAGTCGCAAGGACGTTATAAAGCCCAGTATAATTACACCCATTCTGTGAGATTCACTAATAAAACTGAAGTGTGTCTGTTGCCTGTCTGGAGTGGATCGCATAAAACGTACCCAAGGTTAAAAACCACACAGATGAAAAAGCAATTAAACCAGGGAAAGACCAAAAGAACTGCGAAATGAAGAAGGGAAAAACATTTCATGAATTTCACAGCCTGTTTTCTGTTGCATAAATACAAACACATACACGCTCCCAACACACACACGCATGCACACAACTCATTCATTACAGTCACCCATCTGCCACGCTTGGCAGCAAAAACACTGCGATCGCGCACACCGGAGACCATTGCGAAGTTCTCCGGAAGCTTCTCCGTAATATGTGTCGCCTATGAAGGCAGCGCAGAACAGCTTTGCTTTATATATGCATGGCTGAGCTTTAAGATAGAGGGATGTGGACGCATGTCGCTCTGGTTTATTTCTACCGCCATCTGTGATTGCGATGGAGTTTAGTGACGTGCACAAAGAACGTAGACTTGCCGCAAGTGACCCCGGTAAAGTGGTTTGTGTGAAGGTAAAGCATCTGTTGTGACCGTGCAAGTTAAAAATTAGATTATAAATCAGTCATTTACAGTCAGAATGATGTCAAAATCAATGCAAGTCAATGGAGACCAACTGTTTTCTGTTACCAACATTTTTCAAAATATCTTCTTTTGTGTTCTGCAGAAGAAAGTCAAACAGGTTTGAAAGGACACGAGGGTGAGTAAATGTGACAGAATTTTCATTTTTGGGTGATCTATCCCTTTGTCGTACCAATTTGTAAACTTGAAAGTTGGTTTACATTGTAATGTTATCTCTCCGCATCTCTCCTTTTCCATTAATGTAATTAGAATTATTAAATGTGTCAATACATCATACTAGCGTTTGTTTCTGAATTCGTTTTATTCATAAATACATTTTATTTTTGATCCTTGGAAGATGCAATGATGAGGAATATCCCGAGTTAACCCTTAAATCATAGTCAAAAAGAACTTTAACTTTTTTCTGTGTCTGTCCCCAGTGGCTCTCAGATGGGTTTTGGGGAAAATTCCTCTCATTCCTCAGTCTGAATGTCTGTGGCAGCCTTTTTTTCTGCCCCAGTTGTTCAGTTGCAATGTTGAAGCCTCCGGGAGAGAGAGAAGCTCTTGCTTTTGTGTGTGTGTGCGCACCTGCCACTTTGTGTATTCCTCATGAGCTGGACTTCCATACATCATCAGAGTGACGTTTTGCTGACGTTCACAACCATTGGATGTCATAAAACACACATTCACTATACATTAAAGAAATTCCAACGTTTTGTAAAGGGATAGTTCACCCAAAAATGAAAATTCTGTCATCATTTACTCTCCCTCAAACCTGTATGAATTTCTTTCTTCCTCAGGACACAAAGAAGATATTTTGGTAACCAAATAACGTGGTTCCCATTCACTTCTACCAATGCCAAGCCAATGTTTATGACTAAGTCCTAATATAATAATTTCCTCCAGCAGTTCTGTGCGCGTGTGTGTGTGTGTGGTAGAGGGAGAGAGAGGACACTGCTGTGGTGAATGTCACTGCTACCGAGCAGCATATGGCAGAGCTAGACCCAAAGAGAATGACCAGTATAAAAGCATCTGGTAACTGCCTTTGTCCAGACACACAATGGCTGCCATGCGAGAGTCATTACGGCTCGATAGAAGGGCCGTCTCTAGTGTGCGTCGGACTGTGTGCGCGTTTCCTTACACCCCCTTTGTTCCCCCATGGTTCAATCGCTCGAACTTTTAGATAAAAGGTCAGGAGATCTTCTCCATGTCTGTCTTCATTGCAGGAGAGACACTGAAACATGCCAGTCATTTATTTTCCGTATATTTGACTTTTGGTGAATGTCGTCCGTCTGCCCTAATAATAAAGGCTGACATTTTGGCTTTTCAGTTTGACACATAATGTTTTGAGGTGTTGTGATTGCTTATGAAGACGGAAAGACATAGTATTGCTACTATCTATTTTATTCCACCTGGAATTTTTTTGATTTCACCAAGTACCAATGTTACTGTTTAATAGTGATGCAAACAACAACGCCCCTCGTCCAATCAGATTCAATCATCCGAATTAACTATTGTAAAAAGCCATTTATGAAGAAACGTCTTTAGATTCTATTCATGTGTAAAATGCATTTGATCATTTCCCAGCTGTATATGATACAGTGCTATATACTTAACTCAGAATGAAAAGATTTTGAAGGACAGGCGAGAGTAAAAAGCAGCGGAGTTGAAGATGTTTTTGAGAGGATTGTAGAGTCACATACGGGACACAGAAAGCAATAGTGGCAGGTGAGGAGAGGCTCTGTCTGCCCACATCACTGCTCGAGAGCCCCTGCCACATCCATTCTGCCCACCTGTCGGCCTGCTGCCGAGACCACAGGAAAACCAGGGTGACATCCCACAAACACACACATGCGCACAACTGATGGAGTAAACACGATGTGTTTTGGTTGTTTACACAGTTGCAAATAATGAATATTTTATTAATTTGAGTGACTTGTTAATGAATTGCAATTTCTGTTAACATTGGATATAGGAGTTACTACTTACTGGCCTTCAGAAACCCTGAACAAATCCCATTAAACACTATTGGGATGAGGTCTTGTCACCTCCACGATGTTATTCTGCTATCTCTAGAATAATGTGCACTGATGAATCATGCACGATTAAAGCGGGAACATTCACGAGGACAGTAAATAGGGCCAATTTTTTTTCCATGCAACTGTAAAACTGAGAGTGAAATCCTGGACTCTGGTGTTACTGGCAGCAAATGTGAGCTTTCGCCGTAATTCAGCACGCTGCTGTTTGTAACCCGTCATCCGTCTCTCCATGCGACATGCTAAGTGGTGTCATAAAATTTCAAATGACATGTTTTCAGTTTTTCCCTCAGAAGATGCATGTGCGAGCTCAGAGCCATCAGTGTTGTCTGTCGACACTCGCTTACAGCATTTAGTTCAGTAACACATCAGAGCGCAGCAGGATTGCTTGTGTATTTAGTTGTCTAGTCAACATATATTTTATGCTTTTCAGTTATTGCAAGGCTGTTTCTCATGATATAAAGTATATTGAAACACTGCAGTCAAAAGGGATACGCCACCCAATAATGAAAATTCTGTCATCATTTACTCACCCTCGAGTTCAAATCTGTATCAATTTCTTTGTTTCTGGGACATCATCCAGTACCATAGTAGGAAAAAAAATTGATATTTTGAAGAACTTAGGAAAGCAAACAGTTCTGGGGCATTTTTTTCTTCTTCTATGTTAGTCAATGATGTCCCAGAAATGTCAGTTGCTAACATTCTTTCAAATATCTTTCCTTGTGTTCAACAGAACAAAGAAATGTATACAGATTTGGAACATTCATGACAGAATTTAAATTTTTGGAATATTTCTTTTTTTCTTGATGTGATTGCTCCGTTAAAACTGTGTTTTGTAAATACTACTGAACATGAGACGTGTTATCTATTTTATGTTTTGTAAACATTATATTTTCAGAACAAAATAAAAAAAATTGCGATTTATCGTAAAGAGGTAGAGCGTCAGCATGTTCAGAGCACATGTGCTAAGCGCTAAGCCATGACCTTGAATGCTTTGTTCATCTTTGAATGATATTTAAAATGAGCACTGTGTCGGTTAACATTTCACAGCATTAAGAAACGTTTCCAGGGTTTTTAAAGCAAGCCGTTTGGCTTTTGTTAGCATTAGCAGCCTGGTTTCACACATTTTCCTGCGTTCTTTTAAATACAGAATTATAATAGAGACACATGACCGCACCACAGATCTCACATGTGAATGAAATCCTCAGGGTTAGTTGTGATTGAGCTTTGCATCGATACTTAAAAATTCACACTTAAAATAAGCCCTAACCGGTATGCTTATGCTTTCACTCCTGCTTGCATTTATGGAGAAATACACAAGGTGTTTGTAAGAAAAAGGTTGGTGGTTTTATAAGCAGATGATGCGCTTTAATTGCGAGTCCCCGTCGAACCTTTCAGTGAGTACAAGGGAAACGCAGCTTATTGAGCGAGATTCACATTCAAGTTCATGTGCGACCATGAGACATCCCTTGGTTTCAGAATGAATTCATCGTCTGTGATTGCACATACATGCATAAACACGCTCGAATGGAAAAGAGTATATGTGCAATAGCAAAACATCTAATGGACCATTTAACTGCTTTTAAAGCTTTTGTGGAAAGCATTCCGCGTCTGTAAAGCAAGAGTACCGCATGCTAGCAAGTTGATGTTTATATAACTAATGTGACTCAGAAGGGTACGAAGTCAATGCAGAGATGTCAAAAACTACTTCCCAATGAAGGTTATGTGCTTTCCAGGGAGAGAGATATTTAAAGAATAAACCATGTGTTTAGGAATGGGTCACATAATTAAATGTGAAATCTTGCCATTAGTTCAAGCAATAGTGCTTTTTAAGAACATGTGAATGGCTTTTATTCCTGACACAATATGAGTGATGTGTGCTTTTAATCTTGTTATGGAATTATAGCGGTGAATTAAATCTAGGTAGTAATTTCATATTTCTTAGATTTTTGAGCAGAACGCCTCAGTAGGCTGCCAAGACTGAGCAGCACAGTGTTTGATACATCAATGGATCTGGTGGGTTTAACAACTTTTAAAGGGAGCAGAAAATTATCTTTTGTTGTTGACGTCAAAGACTATTTTTGCTACTGATTTGTCATTTGATAATCTGGCTCTGCGATGGACTCTGGGTTAATGTAATATTTTGTTTGTTTTATGTGGTCGGCTAGTAAATCACATTTATGCTGTTGTTTATTACTTTAATATTGTCAGGTTTCCAGTTTAGCCTATGTATGCTGCTCTTTTTATTAGTGGTCGACCGATATGGGTTTTTTGATGGCCGATGCCGATATTAAAAAAGCACTGTGCCGATTGGCCAATAAGAGAATTGCAATTAAATGAGTAAATGAGAGAAATGAATAGCAATATAAACATTATTGATACTTACCATACAATTTATTTATTGCATTCACCTTACATAGCCCATTTTACTGTGGTCATATTACATTACTAAGTGACAAATAGTGCCTTCTTAGTGGCAGTTTTATGAATATGTGCTGTATGGCGGCCAAATAGAAAAAAATATCGGCCATTTGTAAAAAAAAATTTAAAAAATTGTTTAGGCTGACATACAGAATGTGCCATATAAACATTGCACACAATCATCTCTGACACAGCAGCCACAGATGTTATGTGGAAGGGTCTCAGAAGTCAACACATTGGGTGAGGATTAGGTTGTGCTCCGGTAACTTGAGAGACGAGAGTGTGAATTTCAGGAGAAACACTAGGGACATGAATTCAATGCTGGAGTACTGATGTTTTGAACGTCCCAAAGCTGCCACTGTTGTTTCACTTTTAGTGAGACATCAGTCTTGATAACATCCATGATGAGAGATGTTGTTTTGATAATGATTGTGTTATATATGTTGTGATTGTTGTTATGTCTTACATTTATAAGGGAATAGTTACATAGTGTGCATCTATTCAACAAAGGAAGGTTGCATGTTAAAGTTGAAGTATGTAATTTTTGCCCTACTAGGATTAGCACTGTACAAATAGATGTTACCATGAAATGCAAGTGTAGAAGTTTGGTACTGATTTAAAAACTTTATTGTACTTTTTTATATTTTATTTTTAAGTGTAATTACAAGTCATTTCTCATACCTGTATTATGTTTTGGCATTTGGTGAGCTGATGTAACTTGCAAAAAATAAGTTGAAAGTGGCCGAACCTATTTTGAGTTGAAGTAATATCAAAACATTCAACAATCTTAAATATAATGCCAGTTTAGGGCATTTTGTAATTTAAGACAGCAAAAAACCCACACTGTGGGATCATGCATATCATGGGATTGTACTTTATAGAATGCTCTTGTAATTGTTACATGAGGAGTCATTTACATGACAGATAAGTAATGATCTGTGATCGTGTTTGGAAAGGTGATAATCACACCTGTGGCCTTTGCCATTTCACATTAATGTGACAGACTGCACTAATCCATCAATAGTCTTCATTCTAGAAACATTGGAGCCCGGCCACTGAACACTAATGTTGATCTTTATCCTGAGTTCGTATGTGTGTCCTGAGTTCTACATTCGTGGCCATCCATTATTCAGTAAGGTGTATTGACTACCTGCCACCTGCCCGGGCCGTCAGGTGCACCATCACGCACCTGACCTGCAAACAGAGCGAGGTGTTTCTGGGCATCAGTTTTGCCTCCGAAAGTGTACGTTAGCTTATGTGTATGTATGTATGTATGTGCGTGCGTTTTTTCTAGTTTGTATGCAGATTTTATGCTGGTGCGTGCATTTGCATGTATTCTCTGTGTGTTTCAATGAAGTGGAAGGTCATTTAAATTCATCAGAGGTTTTTGGTCACTTTCTTTCCATTAATTTTTGTTTCCAAATGAAGAGTTTTTCCAAATAGACTTCATTCTTTTTCTAATATAAAAGCATATGCTTGTGGAATATTAATGCCAGCGTCAGACTAATTCACAGAATGCTTGCACTTAGCATATTTACGGCAACAGTCGAAAGATTTTTCAAACCACATTATCTATTCATAGGCTTTCAGATGGAATGGTTTTATAGTGAATGTTGCAAATGGAGACGCACAGAAAGGTTGCTTTTGATCAAAGGTACCTCTCGGTGTATCTCGCATTTCAGTGTCAAGGAAGTATGCGACATAGCTATTTAATGAGCCTTCTCTAGTTAACGTAGCTTTTGATCTGGATTTGATCTTGGCGAGTTTAATCTTGCTAGTATGTAAGATCTGTAGAGCTAAACTGAGTTTAGTGTTCAGAGTCTGGTTGAATTAAGAAGCTCAAGATGGCCGTTTTTATTGCCAAGCAGTTTATTAGTAGGCATCACGTTTATTATTGCTTATACATATTTTCTATAATGTTGCTTTTGCAACAGTGCAAAATTGTAATTAGCGCAATCGAAATCAATTTGAATATTTGATACAATTTGTTTAAATTATTATTCAAGTAAAGCTAAAAATGTCTCCTGTGCCGTTTGTAACAGGAAGTGAATGGTACTGCGCATTTAGTAACAGGGTGCTGTTACTTGTTTTTAGCAAGAAAAGTTCATTGCTAAACCTCAAAACATTTATTAGAAATATATGAGAAACATATACTTGGGGTGGGCCAGACTTGTAGGAATCACCCAGAAAACCCTAGCAATGCAATAGTAACCTCCAAGAAAACCCTAGCAATGCAAAAGTAGCCTCCAAGAAAACCCTAGCACACATGTGGAAATAAGGCTAAGTGCTTCCATTGCACACAATTGAAAAACAAATGAAAAATGCTTTGGTGGACACAGTATAACCTAGAAAATCACCCTTAACATCCCAGGTGCACTAAAATACACTTTCATATATAAGTGATCTTTTTCCAAACACTAATTTTGTACTTAATACAGAAAAAATTTGTCTTTAGCACTTAAGAAGATCTAAGTTATTTTGAGACACTATGAATAGAAGTACTAAGGACTAATACATTAAGTACAAACATAATGTGTGAAAATAAAGCACTTGAACAAAAAATTCTGTCATCATTTACTTATCCTCTTATTATTTCAAACCTGAAAACCATTGGTCCCCTTTGACTTGAATTTACTTGTTTTTGTTTACAAACATTCTTTAAAATATCTTCTTGTGTGTTTAGGAAGTATATTATTTTGCTACCACATAGCAACATCCTGGCAACAACGCCCCAGCATCATATTCTTAAAAAATAAAAACCAAAATAATGCTTCAGTATGAATTTAAAGTTGTGCACAGTGCATGTATATCTTACTTCTGAATAGATGCTCAAATACACAGTCTCCATTAATCTTTCAAAGCCTTTCTTTTGTAGCAAAATAATATCTGTCTTTGATTTACCACACTTCATAACATAAAACATGACTGTTAAGTGCAAAAACGTGTATGTCTGTATGTTCCCTCATTGTGTGTGCGTGTGTGATGTCCTCTGGGGTCTCAGCGTGTGGGCCACATATCAGTTAAGCATCATATGATTACATCCATGTAACAGGATTAAGACTACTGCATGGTTGTCTTTATCACGGCAGTTCCCAGCCGAGCTTTTATAAGCATTACGACATTATTGGAGGCACGGGCAGTTTGTGCATGATGTGTGCAGGAAGCCATGCTGCTTAGCCTGGAGCCAATCACAGCGCACGGAGATAAAAGAACCTGCACATTGAGTTTAAATACACGTTTCACACCTTCATTCTGTTCTATTCATATTTTTTCACTCAAGATGCTGATGCAAATATTTGCTTTGAATGCACCTACTGAACTGTTTTTGTGTTACTCAACAATACTACAGTTGTCTTTTTATGTCGATGCTGATATTTTGGAAGCTATCTATTAACAGTTTAACTAACTTTAACAAATTTGTTACCAAGTTGCTGTACCAGTTGTCCTTAGTTTACCAGCATGTATTTCTTTTAATTTACAATATCAATGCATCCTCATATGGACCTTATTGTTTGTATAGTAAGGATAATATGGGTTTGTCCCGGATACGGGAATCAGTTTAGTATCACACAGATGCTGGAAATAGAACAGCTTAAGTTGCATTAAGGAAGCTATAGTTAATTTAAAATGTGTGACCGTGTTCCCATGCTGTGCTTTTTGCCGCTCTGCGGGACCACCGCTAGGCTATCCCCGGGTTGCCCGCCTGGGAGATTAAAGGGCCTTATTCTCTATTTAGCCCTTTAACACCTGCTTTCTCTGGTGGGCAAAAACGCACTGTCGAGAGGACAGCTGGGCTAAGCGCTTTATTGAAAAATATGCTGTATAAATTGTTTTGGGCACCACAGCAGAGCACAAGCCTTATGAAGACCTTTCGGAGTCTAAGCTGGTGGCATTTCTGGACATTAAAAACATCAAAATAAACTGAAGGAAGATGTCATTTTGTGAGCTACGAGGGAGGAAGTCAGATAAACTATAAAATAGAAACTTTTCATCTGCTTGAAACATAAAATTCCAATGTCAAACTGAGACAGTTGTAACAGTCCCACCTGTTCCCCGTGACTTTCCCGGACTACACTTCCCAGCATTCCCTCACGCTTCCGAATCTGTCCCTCATTGTCGATCATCAGCCATCACTGATTGCACCTGCACCTGCATCCTGTTTACCAGACTTTATTTATACTCACCTTTGTGCAATGGTTCTTGTTGTCAGTTGTTTGTGTACCTGCCTACCCACTTTTGGATAACTTGCCTGTTTTGGAAATGACCTGTTTACCCATTTTTGCATGTTTTTGTGGATATACCTGGCTGCCTGCTTTTGGATAACCTACCTGTTTTGGATGTCACCCATTTGTACTCACCTGCCTTTTTCCGTCCAATAAACTGTTATCTCCGGATTTCTGTGGTGTGCCTCTTCATCTGCACCGTAGCGTGACAACAGGTTTGAATGCTTAATAACTAATTTTGTTTTTTAAATCAGAAATGTACAGATTACAGCTTTAAATCAGATTTAAGATGTGATCAGATGTGCATTCTTACAGAAAGCATGATCCGGGTGTCATAGACCTTTTGGAAACTTGACTGCTTCTTGTCTTTGTGAACTGTCACTGTTCTTTACACCTAGCGGAGTGCGTTCACGTATTACATTTTTCAAGCTATAGAAGTCCTCAGAAAAGTGCTTCTCGATATAAAGCTGTTTGCTGTATCGAGCTGTAAATGCTTTCCTTCATTATATTTACTTTCACACCTCTTGTGTCACTTCTATACACAAATATCCTGTAACTGCCGTCGCTTGTTAGCTAGATTTATTTGAATCTTTGCACATAATTGCGTCCACTGTCAGTGTTGTCAGTTTTCATAGCCGAAGCGTGAAGTGAATACATTCAGATATTTTAAAACACAAAGACATGTATGTATGGTTACATACACTACTGTCACTTACAGTCAGAAGGAAGTGTGTGATGATCTTTGGACTCACGCATGAGCCATCTGGTGTGGTGTTTGTACTTTAGGTTAGTTACCATGGCTACGTTTGCTTTGTGTGCCTAATGCTCTGTTCTGATGTTTTCATCACATCTGATCTTTTTGCATTCACTCTTCATGTAGGCGCTTGCAAGTCTTGAACGCATACCCTGCGCTCTTCCTCAAAAGGGTGCCGTCCAGAAGGTCTTCGTATCTCTCTCTTTATGTACTTTGAAGAAAACGGCACTTATTTCCCTGCATTGCTATTTGGGTAAAGCGTTGCTGAATCTGCAGTGCCATGGCAAAAATATATACATGGAGTTGTGAACTTGAAATGTATGATGACAGATAAAGACTAGATGTCACAAAACGTACGAATGTTAACCCCTTCAACCCAGATCCTTTTAAAACAACCCTACATTGTTACATCTGTAGTAGTGCCCACCAATGAGGTGACAGCTTTCCTACAAGTGGGTGTGGTTTCGGTGCTGACAGTGGACACGCCCCCAGAGTTTGAGAGCAGATTGTATTACTTATTTTATTTACTTGGTGTTTTTTTTTATCATTCATATTTGGCTGGGTTGCTAATAACACATTTGTTATGGTGTGGCAAACTTGAAACGCATATTTAATATTACTGTACACGGACTTAAAGAAATGACAAAGCCCATTTGGACACACCAAAAAGCCATTTGGGGACTGCAGCATGTCTGATTTGCATGTTTTAATATTTATTCCTGACACTTTTTATGAAAATTCTTTGCTTTCAGTTTTCTATAGTAAAATATACATTAACAAATCTAGTCCTCAAGCTTTCATATAAAACATTTGCTGTCAAGAGCTATTTTGTTTCAAGAACTAAGTGTATTTGGTGCAACCGTAAACTAGTGTTATTATTTTCTTGTGTATTTATTATATTTAGAAAGGCTTCAATTTAAACGTGTCTGTCCTGTCAGTGCTCCTCCTGTGTTCAGGGGGATCTGCCTTGTTTATCTTCTTCTCGTCCTCTCTCGTTCCCCGTGCAAACAGGGCAGATAATTGTATTAATGTGATGCATGAATCACCAATGCATCCATGTGAGAAATCATGGCAGGGGCTGCGCGCAGCTGCCACAGATCTCCACATCTTGACCGCTGAGTGCGGATCAGCGCAAGCAGTGTCTCTTTTACTGAACCGCTAAATATAATTCATCACTCAAGTCTGTTTTCACTGCACATCGCTAATTGTTCTTTTCTAACTGACCTGCCGCTTGATTTTCTGCCGCTAATCGATCCGTGCCATCATTTAAAATGACGTGAGGCTCAATTAGTGTGCTCCAAGTGTTTTAGACGGATTGAGACGTGCCCGTTGATCTGTGCCGATCTGATGAGTTTTACCAAATTTGTACATATTTATTCTGCTTTCACCCGTAATTGCTGCAAATATAGATTATGCGTTTAAAATTAGCCTCATTTAGGATTTTATGCAAGCAAACTCATCAGTGTTGTCATTAGTTTTGCTGAAGTAGAGTTCCTTGTACATCAGCTGGTGGAAATTTCAACGTTGGAATCGGTTGCTGTTGTGAACTTGCTAAAACTTGAACTTGCTAAATAATGCAATATACAATATGATATGATAAAGTGATAGTTCACCCAAAAATGAAAATTCTGTCATCATTTACTCACCCTCATGCCATTTTAAACCTGTATGACTTTCTTCTTGCAGAACACGAAAGGTATTTTGAAAAATGTTAATAACCGGACAATGTCGGTACCTATTGACTTGCATTGGTTTTGTAAAGTAAATGATGACAGAATTTTTAGTTGTGAGTTAACTATCCCTTTAAGCTTGTGAAACCATTTTAAACTATATTAAAATATAAAGACCAGCATTGTGCAGCTCTGCTCTCTGTGTTTTCCATTTCGGTGGCTGTTGAAGGTTTAAAAAATTGCCCAAACGGCATCTGGACCCTTCTATAGATTTTCAATATAGATTTTCTGCATATCTCCATGTTTCAGTTTGCACTATATATGCATTTATCAGTGATAGACTTTCAATGTTGATCTGTTTCATGTTTGACAACCACAGGGAAAAGTGAATTGGGAAAGGTTTTGCTCACAACATTTCTTTCAGCTTTAATAGATTTCATTCAACCTCCACAGAAAGAATTTGCTATGCAGGTGACATGGACGGGACGTTTGGATTTGAAAATAAGTCGCAGTCTGTCCATCACAAAAGCAAGGGAATTGAGATAATACACTTTGAGTTTCCATAACCCTGAGCTCGCATTGCAGAGGTATAGAACTGCAACAAGTTTGCATAGTTTCACCAAACCTTCAAGATGTTGTCTTTAATATTTGACTGAGAAGTTGCATCTGCAGCAGAAAATATGAGTCATTTTTCATTTCAAGGCTTGCACACTAGTGTTACCGTGAGAAGACATCAAATGGCTAAATGTGTGTTTTGGGGTTTCTGATGACAGGTGGTAAGACAAATGTGTATGAAAGTGATTAAGTGAGTTGAGTGGGGGGATTAGAGCTCAAATATTTTCTCTGGAGCAGTTGTTATTTCAAGGGGTCAGGTGAGGTTAGCAAGGAGCCACTTTTTAGTTTTGGTCTAATGACTTTCTTATTCTTTATGGATGATCAGGTGTTTTAAACCTGCATCCATGCTAAGAATCGAGCGTGTGATGAACAGTTGTGTTTATTTCCTAATTAAGGCTCATAATCCAGAACGCTGTCATAAACTGCTGCTGTAATTGTTTTGTTTCAGTTATTATGAAGTGGTAATTGAGGGGCACTGGGGTGGAGAATTTGTCGCGGTTTACTTTTCAGAGTGCTGAATCCAGACCGTCACTTTTTACATAGCCTGTTGTTCTCGAAAGACATGCGAAATTCCAGGCAAGCGGGAAGCGTGTTGGTAACGGTGCTAAGAAACCACAACATGAAAATTTGTGGGATGTTTCATTTGTTTGCAAATTAAATTAATTAGAAAATAATAATTGTTTTCCTGTTGTCAAAAAATGCTTGGTTATTTTCAACCCAGCATTGGGTTAAAAAGGCACAAACCCAGCCGATGGGTTAAATATACCAAGGAAATGTTTGTTTGACCCAACAATGGTCAAACTTTACAACTATAGGTTTGTTCCTTTTTGACCCAACTCTGGGTTGAAAATAGCCCAGAATTTTTTGGGAATTAATATTATATTAAGAGTTACAATCACAACCACTGATGTAGAGCACCATCACACGACTACGAGTGCGATATTGCATTTATACAACAGTTCGACAGCACAAGTGTGTAGATAAATCAGAAACAATGTCGGAATGGTATAAATAAATCAGAAACAACCCTCCGGTTTTAGAACACTGAATACTTACTTCTTCTTTCATTAAATGGTGGAATGGTGACCTAAACGCATACCGCCATCTACTGCTCAATATATTTTCATATTCCCACCTTTCCATATTATTACAAAAAATGACTCCAGTATCAGCTGGCACTGCGTTTTCCAGTGTTTACTTTGTCTCGTAAGTCCGACTAATAATGGCAGAGTGATACAAGCGGGAGTGAAGCGGTTCCCAACCAATCAGATTCGAGAACCAAAAAGAACTGTTGTGTAAAATATAATATTGATTGGAATGTAATATTATAATAAAATATATCAATTTTGTTGATAGATTTTATAGTAATTATAGATTATTTGTTAGTCTGTAGAAAATCTAAATCTAAATCTGCAGAAAATATAAATGGGACAAACTGGTGAAAATAATAAAAAGCTGTGATTTTTGCAGATATTTAGTACTGCAAAAACTGGAACTGAAAAGGGAGATTGGTGTGTGGTGTATGTGAAATGAAAATGGTAATGAAATAAATATTTTTTATTTTGCATTTATTTGCAGAAAATTGAAACAGGACAAATTGGTTAACATAGCAAAAAAGGTGCAGTGTTTGCGGATCTTCAATACTAAAAGAAAGCAAGTTTATATTTCTTTAAAACAATACAATTCTAATATAAAGTTATATTTATATATATATATATATGTGTATGTTCTCTCAAACCCATGACCTTCGCCATGCTAACGCTCCACAAATGAAGGCACAAGAATACATCTTCAGTTATGTAGGTAGTTTGTCGTTTTCTGATCCAAGCGCGTTTACGTAACTTGTTTTCCCACAGACAGAAACAGGGCCCTGGCATGCAGCACTGTTTTCCCATTTGAGCTCCATTGTAAAGGGGGGCTCTCCATCCCAGACAGCGGCACGGCCCCTCTCTCAGGCAGCCACGTGGGTCAGGGCACGGCCCTGCCAGCCGAACTCATCAGCCAGCATTAGACAGGACACGGCCGGATGAGAGAGAGAGAGTTGTCGTAAAGGAGCTCGCAGTCAACTCACATACACACACGCCGCCATTGTAAACCTCAACGACAATTCATTTGGTGTGTTATTGGCTGCTTTTCTGCTGCTGCGTTGAGTGATTGGTATTTTTCTCTTGTTCTCTCTTTCTGTTTCCCTCTCACTGTTTCTCTCCGTCTCTCGCCCGCCCTTCTCGCTCCAGCATTCCGTGAACTGAAAGCCAAACGCAGAATTGTTAGACATCAGCGTCAATCTTTGTGTCTTAAATCATTCCATCCAGACATACGCACCTGCTGCTAAATGAATCCTTTTGTAAACCGTGTTTTGCTGGTAAAAGGCGAATAAGCAGGCTTGCCGTACCTGCCGTCTCTTTCCCTTTTCAGTTCCAGTCGGTCTCAGACGTTCCCTGTAGTGATTGTTTTTGAAGGATTTTCCCCCACTGTACATTTGTCCTGATGGTTCAGAGCTCCGCGGGGCAAACTGTAGCTCAAGAAATATTGTGTTTTGGTGTGGTTTATTTGGATAATCTTGTAAGGGCGCACTCAACATGTCGTTCTGAAATTGATCTTTGGCTCAACCAACTTATAATGAAACTAGATGTTTACTATTTTTTTGGTAAAAAATGTGAGGGGTAGGTCAAGGCAGAACGATGCAAGGAAGGTTAGTAGGTTTTAGTTATCAGATATCAATTCAGATATCGAGTCCTGTTTTAATATTATTATTATTTTAAATATCAGATTTATTTGAAATGTTATAGTGCTCTGATGTACAAAAGCCACTTGAATTGAAGAACATTGGGAATTCATGTTCATGACTCAAATATTCGGGACAGGTGTCGAGGTTTAATACTAAGGGAAGTTTGAGAGAAGTGACTGTGATCATATTAGCACCATTAATACATAAAAAAAGAAAAGCTAATTTATATATGATCAATACGCACACTTAAGAGTTAGTTTTCATTTGTTTAGTTTTATTATTTAATTTATTTATATGCATATTGTTTTATATTTTTAGTTACATTTTTAGCACTTTTGTCATTTTATTCGTTTTAGTTTAATTTCTTTTTTTAAATAAATCAATTTATTGCTTAGGCAACTGTAGTTTACTGAGTTTTTTCCAATAATATTTATGGCAATATTTTATTTGATTATTAATGAACATGTTGTAATAGTGGTAGTTTTAGTTTAACTATAATAACCTTGATTCCCATACAGAAATGCATTGATCAGTATACTGTATACAATTTAGCAGAAATCAATTTGCTTAGTTAGATAAATAAATCTAGCTGAATAAAAAGACTGGGATGACACTTTTTCTGCTTATCTTAATCCGTTTTTTGGCTCCAAACTCTAGCAAGCTTCCGTTTTCAAAGAGGAAAGCTGTGTTTGTGTACGGCAGTGTGTCGGGAAGCAGACCTGCTCTCTCCTTTAAGAGGCCCTGAAGCGTGAAGTGCTGCTAAATTACATATCATTTGCTCGTCTTTTCATTGGGCCTAAATGGGGCTGTAATGAACCTTTGCCGCTTTCTCTTGATCTTTCGGTGCCTTCTGATAGTGAGAATAGCCGATGATTGTATGTGGCACTGTGTGTGTGCGTTTAGCACCGAGAAAATGGACCGTCATTGGCATCTTTCTTTCACAATCTAAAAGGTCTGGATAAAATTATTAATGTCTTTGTTTTTACACGTGCCTGACCCCCAGACAGAGGTTTGCACTTTCTGTGCCAAAAACACTTAGGGATGTTAAAAAGTGTCTCTTGCGGTGTGTTAAAGTGTCTGCTTGCCTCACGAGGAGAGTGTTATAAGTGTATAACCTGGTTGATGGAACGGCCTTTGATGTGTTTGTTTATGGAGCGTGTACAGTTGGGATGGCGCACGCAGCCCAGGAGGGCGGGCATGAACGAACAAACTCGACGCTCAGACAGAACGTGTTTGAGCAACGGAGTAAATGAGGTCAACTAGTACACAATACGCAATGCAGCTTTCTTTCTTCAAGTGAAATGTTTCGTTTTAAGTTTTGAGAAATTCTCAATCCAAACCATGACCTCAGGTGTTCGATATGTAAAAACTAGCTTTGTTTACCCGCTTGCGTCCGTCCGCACTCATTAGTTTATTTGTGCGCGCTTTGTTCTTTTGACATGTCGTAAATGGATCTTTGGTTTACCGCAGTCTGTAATTCCCTGTTGCTTACCTCTGAAACATTCATGTTAAGCGAATGTTGTCTGTGGGTGATGGGAGCAGCTGTGACATGTTTGTCAGCTGACCCAGTTTGGTCTGATTATGAATTAAAATTGAATGATGGAGTCTGAGATTGCCAATTAAAAATGCATGCGGTGCCGTGGTCAAGAGCGAAAGGCCAAATGTAGCGTGGCCTCCAGCCTCCTACAGGAAATAATAATGCACTGCTGGGCTTTTAAAAATTGATTTTAACCGGTGTTTCTTAAATGATCCTGTTGTCGCCGTTGCTAAGAGAAATAGCGAGTTAAGCGTGGCGTGACAAACTTCCTTTGACTCCGGTATTAAATGTTAAAGTTAATAAAGCATCAACTTGACAGCGTTCCAAAGTCAACTCGCCTGTTCTCTGGCCCGTAGTCTTTCCACGTCATATTTATACAGGAGAATAGCTTTTAAAGTTTTTAATATGAAGAAGGGCAGTGTCACTTTTACTGTTCTTATTAGGTTTAAAGGTTTGTTCTAACCCCCCAACATAACTTTGCATTTTTGTTAACTCCGATCATGCAGTTTGTTAAAGATGGTAATGCTATTAACTTAACTCTGCCACCCCGATGCCCACCGGTGGGTCCAATATTGCATCATCAAATCTATATGTTGTGGAGCACAAAACTAGACAATGATTTCTTTAGAAAGGCTAGAACCTCTGCTTTCTTGCCAGTCTCATTAATTTTGCATTTATGTTGCATATATTTAATATTGAATAATATTCATATTTATATTACATCTCACAAAACATAACAGTGTCAAATTACTTTCAAATTGTAAAATGAGACAATTTTTATCAATGCATACTTCACTGTATGTGGGCAACATATGCACCAGAGCATTAGAGGTTAATATTCTGTCCTTTTAGATCTTTCTGTAAGTTTCGGAAGATTTATTTCTAATGTGATGGATTTTGCATTTGTTACCAATGGCTGTATTAAATTTGTGTATTTCATTTTGGCACAGCTATCATTAATAATGTGAAACCGTTTGTTTTGCCATATTTAGCTTCACGGGTGCAAAACAAAACTCATTAGCCGTATCCATGCTGCTTTGAGTGACTCCAAACAATCACTAATACCAGATAATCAACATTTTAAGTAGTAACACAGTGACAGAACCTTCATTTTTTTATCAAACAAGTTCTGTACTGTCACATCTCTGGCTGCCAACAATAGCTTTAATATTTATATTTATTAATTTAGCAGATCACTTATTCAATTTATCTAAAGAAAGTATAGCCCAAACATTTTTGTTATTGTTATCATTATGATCATATAATCTTTGTACATGGGTAGTTGACAAATATACTGTCCTACGGTGTGACATTAATAATAGACTGTTAATATATATATATACTTGTATACTATATACTTGTAAAATGCACTCTGTAGAGCAGTTCGTCCGTTTAGGGATACTGTTGAAACAACATGAAGAAAAGGACCTGCGTTGTATGTAGAGAGAAATCGCTCATTCGAAGATGATAAAAATAACGCTTCATTATGTAAGGTCTTTATATACTGTACCTCTGAGTCTGAAGACATAGTTATGTATATTATATTGCATTTCTGTCAATAGATCTTCCTAAATATTACACCCAACTACCATTGTATAAAAGGATTCTTTAAAAAATGTTGCCGTGTGTGTTCCATGGATAAACAACAGTATTTGGTTTAGTTTTGGGTGAACTTCAATTGAAATCTTTTAAAGACCCAGCTTGAATACAGCTTGTATTTACCCATTCATTTCCTGCCTTTTCTCCACAATCCTTATCAGTAAAAGTGGTAAAAGATGAAATAAAAACCTTCAAAGCTCTACACAATTCACTTTGTAGTACAGTTTCCCAGAGCCTGAGGATCACAGGTGCTTTATAGCCGACTTAGTCGACAGGTTGGGGCTCTACAGACGGGGGCGCTGAGCTCAGAGTTGAACCAGGACTGGAATCAGGATGCGGGAGGGGAGACGCTTCCTCTTAACGGCAGACGCGCACCGAGACGCCAGCCTCAACCGCACCAGAATTACAATGTGAATTTCTCAAGGCAAGGAAAAGAGCTTGAGTCGTGAAGAATCATATCCTGTTGACCTTGCTGTTGGAGTTGTGATTTATTTCATCTACCATTGATTTTTCTGTTCTCTTTTGTTGCGTTTCTTTTCTCCCATCTGCCGATCCACGTCTGCCGCTTTACGAAATGAATTTCATCTCAACTTAGAAACGAAACGATCACAATTTGGATTACACTTCTTCTAAAAGTGAGAGAGATTGCTTCGCAAGCGGCCCTACGTTTGAGATGGAGTGGCTAGGGTAGCGCCGAAATCTGTTCTTCTTTTTGCTCGAAGAAACAATCGTCCACAGATATCATCTATACATTATTATATCACCCCCTGCATGCACAGTGTGAGAGTTTGGGGTCTGTTGTCCTGTAAGGCAGGTGATGTGCTGTCAGAGCATCATACATTTGTTATTATGTACTCAGCTGGGGTCATTTGTTTAAAGTCAATACAAGTATTATTTTGTTGTGAATTCTACAATGACCTAGGTGCAGTAATCTCTGTCTAGCAAAAATAAAATGGTCAAAACAAACATTTGATTCATGTAAGATATGATATGATTTGGGTTTAGTTGATTTTTCTGTCTGACAGACAGCGATCACAACCCTGTTACCCAGTGAAGCTGTGGTTTATGGACGGAGACCGTGTGTGGTAGTATACCGCAAGAACCCACGAGATCCAATGTGTCAGTCTGATAGATAAAATGCTGATGTCTGGCGGTTGAAGCGGGTCAGTATTGTTGAGGAAGTGAGAGATGACAGTTCAGATGTTATAACAGAACTGATTTTAAATTTGGTATCTTGTTGAAAAGATGGAGTGACAGTTTGTCATATTTGTCGGAGCCGGCACAAAAATACGGCCTGAAAACTTTCTTTGCTTTTTCAACTTTTACTAAATTGTTTATCATCCACAGGTAGTCAAACTTATAAGTATCATATCTTTCTCTTTCTAATGGAGGTCTATGTTGACCACATTAGGTTTGAGTTTGCTTTTTAGGGACCAAATGAATTTTATGCAACAGAAATGTATATAATAGGAAATAATCAATATATTAACTTTTCTGACCAGTTTCTAAACATTTCATCAGGTTCCATTAAATCAGAATTGTCATCTCTTGGCTAGTTTGGATCCAAATGTTGATTTGTTTTCTTACATTTCCCTGAAAATATCTAGTTAGTGATAACAGGCTTTATGATGTCTGCAACAGGCTCCTGAAACACAATCTATAGTTTTGTCGTAAAATCGAACGTACTCTCACCGCGTCTGCAACAGATAAGCTTTAATAACAGTAACTTGGATATTTGCAAGCTGTCAGAGGCAGATGAGCTTTCAGGCAACAGAAAACGGGCGTTTGTTGCATAACATGTTTTTCATTTCCAGACTCTCATTATGGTCTTAATTTAGCCATTAACACGTTTCTTCGCTTATGCAATCGCATGAATGCATCTGCAGCCGACAGACTAATTACCAGCGTTTTTTCTCTCTCTCTCTCTCTCTCTTTCAGTATTTTGATGGTTTTTGTCTCTGTTGTTTTTAAATGTAAGTGAACGCTTATGCAACTGTGTGGCGTTTGTGTTCTCTCGCATTTGCCATTACCTCTTCAATTTCTTTCGTTTTCGTTTTTTCTGTATGTTATGTAATATGCACACACGGAGATATTTGGTAAAAACTTTTAAAGTGTTGCTTTGCTTTGCTCTTTTTCATTGCACCTTTTATTTGATACTCACACCTTTTGTTTTAGCGAAAAGCCTTGCAATGACTTGCACAAGTCACTTTTTTTTTAGAAGGAATAAAGAAATGAAAACCAATATTTGCGCTCATTTGCATTACTAATTGAACGTTTAAACTGCGTTATTTCCAAGCTTCACATGGCGCTTTCACTTTTCAGTATTTCATGCAAATGAGCCAATTAGCATCTTACTAGATGAATGCAACATTTCTGCGTTCCGAGGATAAAGGTATGCGACACCATTTTATTTTGATAGGCCCGACTGCCGAAACCTTGACAATGGTTGAGGTTTCTTAAAATTTTGGGAACTTGGCAGGTTGTTGGTTTGTGGCAGGATGTGGGTGGAGTTGGCCAGAGATGGAGAGGCGGTAGAAGTGAGTGCGATGAAGGAAGCATTTTGCAATGAATAAACTGAGTGCGGTTGAAATAAAAGGTGCCCTTTTGTGATTCTGGAAAGCAACTATCAAACGCCTTGAGTGACGGTAATGAGCCGGTTGCTTCCTCGCTGATGAATCATATGACGCTGTTATGTCAGGAATGATCAGTTCTTTGTTGTTGCATTGTTCTTTTGTTTTTGCCAATGAGATTCATCCACAGTGCTGTTAAATGTAGAGGGAGGCTCATGTTGATCCCAGTTTGAGTTGTTGGTTTTTTGTAGTTTGGACCGAATGTTTCATTAAAGGGGTTTAACTTTACAGAACTTCATGATCAGTGGTAATGAATATATTCACTTTTCAGCACTCAACATCACTCCTCCAGGACCCATGAAATCAAAATTGGTTGTGGCTTTAATTCATGTGTCTTAGCTTTGAGGCCATTTATATGCTAATGTGCTCCCCAATGATGACAAACATTAATGCAGACAAACACATTTAAAATGTACTATCTCTTCTGAGAAAATAGACTAAAATATTGATGAGTCATCAAGAATGTGTTCAATATAATGCTTCCTCGAATGAGAATATGTCTCCTTGTACCTCATAATACCTTCAAGTATAATGTACAGGCAGCCGGTTGTTATTGCAGAAATAAGCACTGACAGTGTGATCAGGAACCGAAGCGGGGCTTATTCGCGATAATAGCCGTCTGCTTGTACATTATTACACGACTACTTGCCACATGAGGAGAAAATGTGAATTAAAAATATTTTATTAGCTCATTTTTACCGAATTCAGACCTTCCGCAAGGAAAAGCCGCTTACTTTCGGTTTTATGGTAAGAAATGACATTCAAGTCACGAACAGGCAATTTGGTTTAATTATTTGTAAATATAATGTCATATGTTATTGAAAGACATATTTATATGTATTTTTGTGTAATATTAAACTGTACCTGTCAAAATGATTTGCAGCATCCGGGTTACCGTGTGTTATTAGCTTTGAGCGGCTGTTATCTGGGAATAACGAACCTGCAAATGTCACGACTGGCCAATCAGAATCAAGCATTCCAACGAGCCGTGTAATAACATCTACTGCACTAAAACCAGTTGCAATAGTACATGCACATGAACACAAGTTTAACTCGAAAAAGTTTTATAAGATTTCGAATAAGGATCCAGTTAAACAATACTAGCATGTTTGATTCAGTAACATTACACATGGGAATATGGCGGATGCTCTTATATGCAGTTTGTTTTCTAAAGCTCTATTTGTCTTTTCAGATTTTCTATATATAAATCAATACTCATATTTAAGGTCGAAATCTTTTCCTACATCTGTTAATGTGATGTTTTTGAGTCATTTTGCTGCTTTGACATTGTTCTTAAACAAAATCCTTTCCTCAAATCTCATCAGTATCGCTTCCTAACTATAGTTAAAAAAATAAAAACGTGTTTTGATCTTTAGTGAAAAGAACAGTGCCAAGACTCTCTCCCGTCCCACTTTCTTTCTGCTGGAACCAGACAAAACAATTACCAGGCAGACGCTGAAGCTCAGCA
Source organism: Oreonectes daqikongensis (assembly GCA_026939265.1). Lineage (NCBI taxonomy): Eukaryota > Metazoa > Chordata > Actinopteri > Cypriniformes > Nemacheilidae > Oreonectes > Oreonectes daqikongensis. Next base: position 3,246,395 of record JAOTQM010000043.1, on the reverse strand, counting down.
CAATCAACACTTGCTAAAAATGGAACAATTACCACTTGCTTTAGGTGTGTGTGTGTGTGTGTGTGTGTGTGTGTGTGTGTGTGTGTGTGTGTGTGTGTGTGTGTGTGTGTGTGTGTACACATTTTCATTGACATCAGCATATTTGACTGTCTAGTGTTTGTTAATAAAGGTGATATGAATACCAATGGAGAGGTTGTTTGATATATTTTTAAGCCATCTCTATGTGGTAGGGGTTTGTCTGCCTCTACAGGGGCTAAATTATGGCTGACCTCCCAGAACTAAGACATCTGACATTTATTTATGTATAGATAAGACAAAAACATTTGAACAATTTGTCTATAAGACTAATAAGACTAATGTATATTTACAGAGAGCAAAATAAGTCTTCGTTTAGTTTGTGTTATGATTATTTTTGTTTTCATTCTGGATAACTTATCTAGAGTCGTATGTGATATTAGATGAATATAGATATTTCAGTTTTGACAAAAGTTTGATGTAATGCAATTCCACAAAAAAAGGGATAGTTCACCCGAAAATGAAAATATCCCTGTATGACTTTCTTTCACTACAATGGAAGTCAATGGGTACCACCATGTTTCAGTTACCAACGTTTTATCTTCTACATATCTTCTTTTGTAGACAAAGGTAGGTCATACAGGTTTGAAATGACACGAGGGTGAGTAAACAACAATAGAATTTTAATTTTTGGCTGAACTGTCACTTTAATATAAACTTTAGGCAATAGTTTAGAAACGTTGCTGTAATTCTAATGTAAATATTGCATGTTTTGTTAGAAGAGAAACACAGTTGCATGTTTTAATACATCTATGTCTAGCACCCAAAGAAGCTATATGATCATTTCACTGTATGGCATTCTGAAGTAACTTTTGAATGAGTTTTTTTCAGCTTTACTCACTAACAAGCTTAAGATCATCTCCTCTTGTTTGTAGTGCAATTTAGATTTTTGCAGAAGCACTTGAATCAATGGAAATGAAATTGCTCATCTAGCCAGACAGTCAATAGTCTCCAAACAGCCGCCACTAAATGTCAGGTCCCCTTTATATTTACTGTGAATCAATTGAGAGTGTAAAAGAATGATGGAGTCCAAAATGGCACGTCAGTTTATCTACAGGCATCGGCGTTGCTTTTTGCTTTTGTGTAGGAGTTATCCTTTCCCTCTGATCCAGGGTCAGTATCTGATTTCTCCGATCGAACCCTTTAAAAGAATGATACATGATAGTACAAGTGGTCTGAGATTAGTATTATAAACCAAATCCTTTGGTACGCAAGACATGTTGAGCATTGGAGCTCATACGGGAGATTCAGGCTCAAATCTCCCAGCCTTCCTCTCTATATATTTGGCTTGATTTGTGATGATGTCATATAATTGTTTTTTGAGTACCGTGTGAATCAAATGTAGGAACCTTTGTCATATTCAGCTATATCAGTCAGCATCATGACAGCGTATGTTTGTTTGAAAGGTCATATACTGTGGCTGATGGGGTTTTGTATTTTACTGCCCATAAAAGAGATTTATATGATGCGGAACTTGCGTTTCTTGTCTTGGGTATATACAGTAGGACTGCATTAGATGTGATTTAAAACATATCGCCGTGGCGACGGCGATCCGTGAGCTCATTGGCTGCCAGTGATATCTGTGTCAATGGGTTTTCAGCGCAGTGACGGCATGCATTATGACATAGATTCTATTATCCATCCTACTTCCTTTCCCATGCATCATCTCGTCCCCTCCCGCCATCTCTCGTCCACGCCGCCAACAGCGATTACGATGCCCATCACTGTGAAAAATGAGTAATCAATATCACAATGGTGTTGAATTTTCCCCTAGCGCTATCGGTAAACGTTTACAGACAGGCTCAGTGCCAGCGCCGAGCACAGGTTCGGTCTTATTCATAGTGATTTATCTGAGTGCGCATCTGATCTGATGTTACTCTGCATTCAGGCCTGCAGTATTTAATGCGGATGGAACGGTTTTGAAAGTGATAGATAAGCTTAATGTTTTGACTGGACCTGTTTGTGTGTGATGTTTCTTAGTGATTAAGTTACAGACCCATATTTTTCAACTAATATTACTGATGACACAAACCCAAAAAAGAAAAAAGTAGTTGAAATATTACCAACGCACTAAATACATTTTTTATTGCATTTTTAGAAATCTCAGATATGTTTCATCAGGTATCAATTTTAGTCTCTGAAAAAATTAGAGAATTTTTTTTTATAAAATGTCAATTCTTTTGTTGCCATTTTTTGTTGTTGGAGTTGATTGACGTTTGTTGCTTTTGTTGATGTTCTTTGTTGTTAATTGTTGTTTGTTGCTGTTTGGTGGTGTTGGAGTTTGATGGCATTTGTTGTTGTTGGAATTTGTTGGTGTTGGGGTTTGTCAGTACACTGGAAAAAAAATTGGGGGCTTAACTTAAAAAAAATAAGTAACCTGGCTGCCTTAAAATTTTGAGTTCATTCAACTTAAAAAACTAATGAATTTCATACAAACTCGTTATGTTAACTAAAATTTTTAAGTTGATTTAATTCAAAATTTTAAGGCAGCCAGGTTACTTAATTTTTTAAGCTGAACCAACATTTATTTTTTACAGTGTAGCTAGGAGTTTCTTTTTGATATTGCTTTGAGAATATGATAAACATTTTTCTTTAAATAAACATGTAAATGCTCTGTCATTTTAAACAGTAGTTTGTTTTTCATTACACTGATCCGCGTCATCAGGAGTCTAACAACTTGTCTTACTTATCCAACATCTCACAGGGCTTCACATCCACAGATGGATTTTTCTCTCATGGATTTGAACATATCTGTAACCATGAACAACAATCATGCTCTGGAGACTTTTCAAAGACTCTTTTCTTTGAACCACGGCAATTTGCTGATATGTGATTCCGACAGACACTTTAGCCAGTAAAAGAACACCGTGTCTGTTGTCCCCCCGCGGGATTGTTCTGACCCACTAATGGGCTCTTGTGTCTGGCTTGCACCTTGTGTTCTCTCACACTGCAAACAAGCTGTTAGATTCTACTCATGTTGATTTAAACAAAGGAATAACAATACCTTAAAATGTATTGTAATGGTATCCAAAAATTTAAATAGAGATTTATCGAAACTGCAATAAATTGCAATACTATATTATCACAATGCGATTTTACATCTTGACTTGTGAAATGTTTATTCTGTTGCTGTGGGACTGTGTTATTGAGCTTTAATGCGTTTTGTTCCTGCTCAATATTATTAAAAGAATAATGTTATTGAGAAAAGGTGATTCGATCATTTGGTGCAATATTTCAGTCCTCATCGTGCACCAGTTGTTAATAAACTCCATTTATTTCCAATTAAAGAAAATTATCAACAGATATCTCTTTGGTATATCAAACACGCAGAATAAATTCAACCCCACTAGGAAACACGTTATAAATTCAACCCCAGGTGTACGGATCCCGAAAGTTTTGCCTTTCTAAATCTCCATCACGCTCATTTAAAACCTGCTCTCTGTTCCATTGTGCGTCAGACGCCGCAAGACTCGTTGCGATAAAAAAGATGGAGAAAACAGCGGGGAGCCGAGAGAAAGGCGGACTCCGCTGTGCACCGAGTTTCTCTTCCTCTATTTTCCGCTCTGTTGCTTCTGAGTGACCTGTGGCCCGTGTCTGGGCAGAAGAAGTGTTCATAGACCCACACTTCTTTTCACTAGGGATGTAAAGGGTCAGGCCACCCCCCACCAATATGGCCGCTCCCTCTACTATACTTTTGCAGGAGTTCTACCCTTGCTGCTCTATCGGAGGGTCAGCATCAGTCAGAAGCAGAAAGTAGATTTTCTTCTGTAGTGGAGATGAGATGGTGTTCGTCTTTAGATTGATTTTCACTGTGATGTTATGCTCTAATGTAAATTTGCATGGTGGAGTGTGTCTGTGTATATGTCTGTGGAGACATCTGTTCATGTTGAATGCACTTTTATTGTACTAGACGAAAGCAGCAGGATAGGTGGCGGATAGAATCATAAACAAACAAAAGCGTATGTTTTTTTGAGCCGTGTCTCTCTAAGGACATACTCCAAATAGTGTCGTGTTGGCATAAAATAGCTTCTCTTTGATGCGATGGTAGTTTGGGGCGACAGCATGAGCTGTTTATTTTTCGGTGTAGTTATACAAATTTTAGATCATGGATCAGAGCTGTACGATAACTTTTTTTGCACGTAGCACTGGTGCTACAGAGGTCTAAAGTTTTGTAGCACAGGCCAAACAGTTGTAGCACAAGTATAAAACATCTATATATTAGAAAAAATATACACATAAAATATTTAATACATTAAATAGGCAAGTAACTGACAAAGGACATTAATGTTACAGTTGGGCTGAGATAGAGCGGTGTTCTGTGTTTTCCATTCTTTTACTATACAAAAATGATATATTTGTCCACATACTGTAGTATACTATTATATTATTTACTATGGTAAACTGCAGTAAAATTCCTCCTTTTGCAGATTCAATAGTGTTTTTGAACCTTGCTTTAGTTAGTATACTTTATATAGTTTATCAATTTACTACTAGAATACTACAATTTACTCTAGTAAATATTATAATACAATACAGTGTTTTTAATCTGGAAGTTAACAGGTTGTCGGGTTGTCTCAAAGAGTGTGTGGTTGACGATAGTTTTTCTCTAACAGTGAAATGCTCATTAAATAAACTTTTATTAAATGTATTCTTTGCACAGACAGATTTTTTTAACATATATGTCGCATTGTTCGGCCCTGTGGATGCTGATGAAAGGGTGACCAAGGCCTTGTTGATGGACGACCTCTTTCACACGTTTTTCACTTAACCATATAAAGTTATTTTTCATATTAACACTGTGTACAACAGAACTTTTGAAAGCTATTTTACCAGACGAAATTGAAAAAATAATTTATTTTCCCAAACTCTCACCAGCCATTGGTCAAACTGATAGCAAGGGCTCATGCCATGCCAAAAAAAAAAAACAAGCAATGTTTCGATAGTGTCACAATGTTTACGAAAATAATCAAAGTAAAAATCGTTACTACATCCATCTCTGCATATTAAGCTGAGATGACAAAAAGTATTTTAACATCAAAAAATGACATCGCCTTTAAACATCTTTGAACTCATTTTTCACATGTGCTCTCATGAATGAACCATGTTGTGTCTGGACGCTCATCATCTCGTCTGAGCATTTCCTCTAATCTCAAGGCTGGTAATCATGTTTTTGGAAAGAGGAAATTGCTTTTACCTCTCGCAGATGAAGGATTCGATAATACAGAGAATTCATTCTCCAAAACTCGCCTTTGATCCCCATGACTTCAACGTATCAGGCCAGAAACACAGGAAACGCAGCGCACAGTGATTACTTTGACACTTGTTGATGCATGTGCCATCTTGGCTGGAAATGAAAAGTCACACAATGAAAGGAGGAAGGCAAGAAAACAAGACAGTGAGTTTATTCTGCCACATCCTATAACCAACCGGTGGCATCTGTGTAGGGGGGTGGGGGCTAGTTATCACACGTTTTACTCTGGTGAATCTTGCTCAGGCTGGGGTTATATCGAGAGCCATTTTCTGTAAAGACATGTATCTAAAAAGCTCATTTAAAATACATTTCTTTTGTTTTTGCCCTGTAAATGAAATGTATAGTTTATTGAACACATGCTGAGGGACTGTCACACTATGTGGGGCATGTTGTCACATTTGAAAATGGCATTAAATCTTGTTGACCAGATAGCTGTAGGGCAAAAAAATAATGGGGAATTGATATGTAATGATTTTTAATAGATGTTTGTCTCGTTTTCTAGTACATGTCTAAAAATACTCAAATCACGATACATTTAATTGAATAGTGACCTAATATGTTTAATCTGGTTTAGAAAATCTTAGTCAGTTTGTTTAAAACAAAAATGAAAAATTAAAGAAAATTAAACTTAATCTAAGTTTCAACGCAATTCAATAAATTTAATTCAAGTTTATTTTCCTTTCCCCATTGGCAGACATTTTGCTAATTTAAGCATTTTTTTGTTTTAGAAAAACAAGACAACTACAGTAGCTTATGCTAATTTCTTATGTTATTTTGCTTGTCAAGTGAATGTATGTTGATTTAAGAATACAAAGTATATTGATATCATCATGCATGCACCGGTAACATGGCATTCTTTAAAGAAAAAAGCAGCCAAGAGAACAGACAAAGCAGGTAAAATAAATAAACGGCACTCATCCATCAAAACGCCACCGGTTCATGACTGTTTTGACACAGTTATTTCCTTTTTTTATCTACTGCATCATTAAATCACACTGTTACGTTTTAAATCAAACTGTTTGGCTGTGTCACAAAAATGTTTGTCACAATATAAAATAAAAATGCTGTGCAGAAGTTGCCAACGCAGTGCATGGGTGTTATTGTCTTAGCGTTGCTTTGTGGTTGCTGGTGCAATCTGGGTGAAAACAACTATGATGTTTGGGTTTAATTTCTCTGTTCACTTTGAATGGAATTTGTCTAATAATTTCAAATAATAATAAATGATTTGGACCATTTATGCCCTTAGGGATGATAAATGGCACTTTGGATTAGGGGTGTGGTCAAATCCAAATGTGAAGAATACTAATAGTGATGCTTGACCTGCATTGTAAGGGAAATTACAAGAAACCCTGTATCCCAGGACAACTACAGACCCAACCTTTGCTACATTTTTTATATTTAACACCAACTTCATAATTCGTCTTCAACCACAGATTTAGCACTCTTGCAGCTTCTCTGTTTAGGATATCCCATTGTGGTTGGCTTCACCTGGTGTCTATATGTCCAGACAGTTGGTGTGGTCCCACATGACTTGTCAATCCATAACAGAATGCAGTGTAAATACACTTCTGACCACTTCTCACTTGGCTGACTGTCTCTCTGGCCATTTTCCACTGAGACATCTCTGTCTGTCAGGTTACAGCTCTCGGGTCTCTCCGCCGCGCACACGTGTACTTCCTCTGTTTACACACGCTTGTGAATACCTGTATGTCAGATTTAGCCTCCATGACTGCGTGCGTGACAGTCGGTGCTTGTTCTTGTCACAGCTCGGATGGGTCCAGGGTGTCTTGAAATGGCCATGTTGTGTCTTCCAGATGTAATGCAATAGGACGACTCGGGAGTAGAGCTTGACAACCGCTAAAGCTTGGTTAAAAATTGTCCCATGAAGTGGAACCTGGTATCTCACACGAGATGAATCACTTGCTCAACAGTGCGATTGGTAGTCGTCCCATTGTATCACTGCTCATTTGCATAACATTCAACTTTCACAACTTTGGAGGTTGTGGCGCTTTTCCATTTCCAAGTCTCAGGGATGGTGCCGCGGTGTGCGGTGGGCGAACGAAAGGTGTAAATGAGCTAGCGAACAATGCGAGGCGAGGCAGATGTACCTACACGCCCGTGAGGACCTCCAAAAAAACTTCTCACCAGACGGAATCTCGAACCAGTATCTGCATGCGATCGCGCCACACTCGTGTTTTGACTGTCTCGGGTGTGAACAGCGGCAGCATAACACTTTTGTGTTTTGATAGAGTTTCACTTGTACCTGAGGGTGCACCCTTTAAATAGCTCCATTCATCAGAGTCCCTCTGTGTGTTGGTGTGATGCGAGATGGTTGTTGTGAAACTACTCTACACACGTATACACCACCACAGTAAATGGAGAGCCAGAGGGCACAACTGCTATATTTAACCAGGGAGCTCAGAATGAGCCAGACTATTCGCTGAAGTGTGTTACGCCACGGCGTTTTGTGTGTCTGCAGACGGGCTTTAATTTGGATGCGATGTATGCGGTGAGTGTTTGATCGCGTTTATGTCTTCTGCGATGCTTTAGTTTTTTATTTCATTTATTTGCATATTATTCATAAAACTAGTTTTGAGCTATTTGGGTGTTCTCACAAAACCGCTGAAACATCATATCAGTAAAGATCAATAATATCAAAGTTAACGCCACCTCCACCCACAATGTTAACCTCCGCCGTAAGGAGTTTCACCTATGTGCATAACACCGCTTCTGCACCTTATATCAAAGGACGTTCATAAGCAAAGACAGAGAGAGAAAAGGAGGCGTATTAAATGATTAATTCACCAGCATGTCCTTCATCTACTCCAGGGGCACGCGGGTGACATTACTCAGAGTGAGCGAGGAGGAACGGGTGCCTGGCTGTTTTTCACCTCTGCTCTCTATAGCAGGATGTGATCAGATTAATTAAAGTAGTGTGTTAGGGGGGATGTGTATCACAGCGGGCCACGTCATAAAGATGAGCCGTTTTTTCTCTTTCATTCATTGATCTGCTGAACACCTGCCGTCACCTCGGCCAGACTCGCCAGACTCGCTCCGTGCTTCTCGCTCTCAACCCTCTTTTTTCCTCGTTCTGTCTCTTTCGATCTGAATGATCGATCCGGTGGAACGGATTGAATGCTTTCTGACAGATGTTGCTTATACACCTGTGCAGTGGTTACGGTCATTTCTCTCGTCCTCTTCCTACCCATTAATAATGGCACGTGGCGTTGATCTTGGCTTGTCTAGTTGGTCAAGGTCAGTTTGGCGGAAGGGCAACCTCAGTCTCACTCTAACCCCACCCCTGCCTCTCTCTCTCTCTCATGAAAAAATGTGAGTTTGTGAGAGGGAGGTGGGCCAATATTGTTGAATACAACACTGGGCCTTGGAGTCAAAAAGGTTGAGAACCCCTGAAGTAGACGGAACAGCAAACGCTCCTCAGCGTATGTTGTACCTTCGACCCCTCACGGTGCAACCGTACAGTCCGAGCCGGCGCGCACAATCTCTCTCGTGTGATATTTGTCGGCCTAGGCTCTGTATGGCCTTGAGTATGTTCATCACGGCGGTAGGAGTTGTTCGGTAAACAGTGGGGGCTGAAGGCATAATTAAGGGGATAGCTGAAGTCTATCACGGCAGGCGGTGATAGGCACGCAGAAGAAGAATTCGTTTAAATGCCACGGCTCGGATAAAGGGAAATAATTACGGAGCTTAGCGTGTACACCTGCCACCGACTGCTAAAGGCGTCACCTCGCCTGCCACCATTTTGTGTTATGTAGTGCAGTGAAGCCCGAGTCCATGCGCATTACTTCTCTGCCGGAGCGGCTGAGGAGACGAGCTGGGCCTTTTAGGCTTTGAAATAACTCCTAAATGTTCCAGAATTTCTTCGAGTTTTGTTCATGTACTTAAAGTTCTAGTCACGTACACCTTACATGCTCTCTTCCCTTATTGTGCTTTTTAAAAGCTGCACACCACAAGTTATCTTATAAGGTTAGCATCCAACAACAGTAGAAACATAGTACTGCAGTACTTATATGTTGTAAATGACATTCCATCTATTGCAATAATTAATTGTGAATCTTTCACACACACACACACACACACACATTGTTTTTTTAACAAATATACTCCGTAGTGTCAGTGAGAACATCTGCAAGGAGAGTCTCTGTGAGAGCAACAGAAGCAGTGAACGTAAACTCATTGCAAACAAACACAATAGGCTGTCATCTCATGTGTCGATCACTTCTTCCCTGGAGGGTCTCTGTCTGCACGCATGTGCGAGCGCACGCACACGTGGACGGCTTTATGTGATAGTTTTATTTTTATAGATGTGTTGACCATGGCCTCGAGCTGGCAGAGGAAAGTGAAGTTTCTTGTTTCTGACAGCGGTCTTGAATGGGATAAATATATAATTTCACTTCATGGATGTTTCACTCGAGTGTCAGTCGGGGCAACGTTCTCTATAAAGAATTTTTGGTTATGCCATCTGGATAGCTGAGATGGCTGGACGGTGCAGCATGTTTGATATATTTGCCATCTCTATTATTTTAATATTATACATATAACATACAGGATTTTTTCTAGGCAAATACATTAGTATTACAGGCATTTTTATGGCCTTAAGTGTCTCATCCAAGTCAGTGTCAGCGTTTTATCTATAAAGCTTTTTTCAACACTTAAGTGCATCTTAAAAACAAAACACATCTTTCATCTCGACCGCATGTTTAATCCTGAGATCAGATCATTGTACTGTCAACTGTGAAAGAAATACACGTTTCCCTCCCTCCCACTGGTCAATCGTCCCCGTGCGGTGCACTCATGTGAGAAGAGTTACGAAGCCTTTCCAGGATGCTAACTAGACTTCAAACAAGCCCGGACGCTTTTTGAAGACGCGAGGAGAGACCCCAGACACACTCACGGTCATTATGTGAGGAATTTTGGAGGAGAAAATAACTCCTTAAATCGAAAGCAACACAAAGAGGGCTTTTTTTACTATCCATTGCTGTTGTTGTGCTCTGAAGAACATCAAAAACGGTTTCAGGGATGCAATTATTTTAGATATATTTTGGACTTGGGGAATTGGTGTTGTGGTGCTCTCTGAGTCTGACACGGGGCAGCAGCGGATGGAGCGGGGACCATTGCGCAATGCACTAAAACACGCACACATAGATGTCTACAGCTGTTTGAATGGGGTCTTGAGAAAAATGCATAAATGTCCATGATGGTTCACTAAGTCTGTAGAAGTCCATGGGACGGATATTCTTGCACATAGCTCAAATCTGACCATGTGAAACACCTTTGGGATGAATTGGAGGATTGTGTGCTAGACCCCCATCACCCAACATCAGTACCAGACCTCACTGATACTGTCTGTATATAGCCACACTCCAACATCAGGCCCTCAAGAGTAGAAGCTGTTAATGCACATGGTTCTGAATTTGGTGTTCGACAAAGCAAATATGGATGCGCTCTTCAGATGCTCACAAACTTTTGGTCATGTTGCAGGGCTGTATGATAGTGAAGAAAAATGCTGTATGTGATAACCAAATGGTGCAATATACTGTACTGTATGCAGCATGATAATGCATCGGGTTTATAAGGCCATTTAAACTACAGTATATAAAAATATTTAATATTTAGTCAAAAAATATTTAGTTAAAAATATTTACTATTATTTTGACTATGCATAACTTGATGTATTAAAATAAGTTATTGTCAGTCATTGCAAAATGCACATTTGCAACATTTAGAAAATTTCCGATTTAAGATCCGATTTAGTTAAATCACTCAATCTAAATCCTTATTTTTAAGTTGTTCTGATGATAAATTGCAAATGTAATGCATGTATTTAAATGAAATATATTCATTTAGAAATATACTCTTAAACCAACATATGCTCTGATGTCTGAAGATGCAGATGCAGATACAAATAGCAGCTAGAGTCATAAGTGTGATTCCCAGAAACGGAATGGAATAATTTTAATGTATACTTCAAATGCACTTTAAGTTGCTTTGGATAAAAGCGTCTGCCAAATGCATAAATGTAAATCTAAAAGCTAAAATCATAGAATCGACCCTGCTCCCCCTTTCTCTCTCTTATGTCTTTTTCCTTTTAGTTCTCAAGTTTGTCATGTCCAGGTAAGCTTGCAGTGTTGTTCACATTAGAGTGCAAGTCGTCTGTTTTCCTTAAGTAAGCACATTAATGCCTGCGGTGAGCATTAACCTTGGGTCCTGTTCGACCTGGGCAAACACATTAATGTCTCGGGCGCTGGGCGGTTTGTTGACCCAAGCCCTAAGTGTGTACAGTCTTCCATCGAGCGAAGGTCTGGCCGATCCGTCATTCTTGGCATTCAGGTCTTATTGACAAATCTGAATAAATGGTCGGCTAATTCAGGGTCCCTCATTGTTTACCCGTGAGTCTCCAGCAGCGGCCTGCCAGCAGTCACCATCACACTCTGACGGTCCCATAATTTGCCCTCCACAGCAGTCGGGCAGATTTATGGAGATGATGCCGTTTCCCGGAGAATCTAATTGAGTGTCATTGGACTCAAGATCTTCCGATGTCAGTCAATGTAGGAAATAATGCCACATTTGCCTGTAAGGGGAGGCCTTGTCACTCCCAGAGCCAATGATATCGGTTAACCGACTCGTTACGAACATTGACCTGTTATTTACTAGTAGACAGGAAGGCCATGTTAATAAGCTAAAGGTCCCTGGGATCAAAAGATAGATTGCAGTTCGCTGTCAGTTCCTCAGGAAAACGCGCTGGACAAACCAATAAACTCAACGATGGCTGCCCACTGTTTCAAAAGAATATTTTTCTTATGCATATTCTCCACAGGGATTGAACAAAAAATAAAATAAAAAATGTAAAGAGTTCAAAGCCGTGAATCAAATCGACCAGCTCAGAGATCAATCGCAACATTACAGACTTTGATTTAGAGCAAAAAAGTATTTCAAACGCGAGGAAAAGACAAAGGTACAGGACGACTTAACATCTTTTATGAGGCAATAAGCAAAGCACCATATGAAGCCTTGGGAATTACATAATCAGAAAGTGGTTTAACACTAAACTCTGGAAGTTTAAAATACAATATGTTTCATATATTGCCACCGTCCTTCCCAAACCTCGGATTTCCAGATTGACTGTTTTTCAGGAAATGTACTTTTTAAATGATTAAATGTGTTGTCAATGTTGACAAGCACTTTTTAATAGTTTTTATTGGTTAGATATTTGCAAAACCCAATGACAAACATAAAGCGTGACTAATAATAATGATTTATGACAAAAAATTCTAATGACCTAATATGGAGGTACAAGGTTTTAGAAGGACAGCAACAATATATTTAAAGTGATAGTTCACCCAAAAATTCTGTCATTTGCTCACTCTTATCTAATTTCATGCCTGTATAAATGACTTTTTCTGATGAACACAGAGAAAGATATTTGGAAGAATGTTAGCAATTTTCACTTCTGGGATCTCATTGACTACCGTAGTTGGAAATTAAATGGTAGTCAAAGGTGCCACAGAACTGTTTGTTTTTCCTAAATTCTTTAATATATCTAGTTCGGTGTAACAAATTTTGTGTAAATTTAATTTGAGAACAAAGTAATTTATGCAGGTTTGGAACAACCTGAGAGTGAGTAAATGACAGAATTTTCATTTTTGGTGAATATCCCTTTAATTCATTGCAAGATATTCTGATATGCTCTTTGAAGTTGCAGAGAAACTAATTTAGTTACGCTTCATGGAATTGGCAGGGCATAATGATGCATTTAAAGAGGTTTTTTCAGAGCTCATGGTGTCTTAAACAAATTTTTACATTATTGTTTGAAACCCATTCATGAGATTTTTTTTTGGTGCTTCATTCCCAATCCGTACAGTAAAACGATACAACACAAGAAAAACTTTGCATGAGAAGCAACGATTCTGTATTTCTCCTCACCGCGGGGTGTCCTGCCCCTTTCTCCAGCCGCATCTCCAGGTCAAAGCTGTCTTCTTCTCTTTAATCAAATCTATGGTAGTGCCCTCGACTGGGCTGCTGTCTTCAATAGCCAGATGCTGAGAAAGATTCGGGTAAACCCGAAGCAATGAGGACAGTGTCTTTCTGTGGGACCGAGGGCAGGCGGGGGGCCTCGCTTCCCCCGCTGGCTGTGTGATGTCCAAGTAGCGGGACGACCGATCCAGTTCTCCACTTCAGCAGCTGGTCTGCCGCTACACAATTAAAGCCCATTGTGTGTGCCAGGCCACTGGCTGTAATTACATTTGCGCGTCGGCCGCAGCAGAACTCAGATAGGGGACTGACTCTCTTTGCTGGTTTACTCCGTGCGCTCCAGTCCCTCTCTTTTCTTTTCTCTCAAGCGGGGCCGTGCAATTAATCAAATTAAAATCAGAATAGTGATCTGGTGTGATTATTAAACCGCAAAAGGCTGCGATTTAATGAAATAAATATAGTGTGCATGCACGGGCCGTGTGTTTTAAAGGGAATGAGAGGCTATTCTGTGTGTAATTGAAGTGTTTCAGAGTGAAGAATTCAGGCTTTAGAATTGAAATGGACTGAAAATATTTGAAGTAATATCTACTGATAATTATTATTGGTACAATTTAACATAATATTATGTATTATGTTAAATCTTTCAATTATATGCAGTGAATTATAGTTAATATAAGAAGACTGAGGAAAACAATGAAATGAATGAACTTGGAGAGAGCTGAAGTGAGTCCAGATTCAATGTAAATGCAAAGAAGAGTGGGTTCTTTCTTACTCATTGTTGGGGACCTGAAGGAGGTCTGAAGTATGCAATCTTTTGTCATAAATGAGATTTATGCTTATTTTTAAAATATTTTCAGTGCTGTCAAATCAATGAATCGCCATTTATCTATTCCAAATTACACGCTTGTGTTTATCTAATATATGTGATGTGATGTGTATATTTATATGTATATCCAAATGCATACACATACATATACTTAAATATATTTAAATTCATATTTAATTATAATTTACATATGAAATGTACGAAAATAATTATGTATAACTCATATTTCTGAAAATCTGATTTTACATAATCTAAAAGCTGAATAAATAAGATTTCTATTGATATATGGTTTTTTAGTATAGGACAATATTTGGCTGAGATATAACTATTTAAAACTCTGATATCTGAGGGTGCAAAAAAAATCAAAACATTGAGAAAATCGCTTTTAAATTGTCCAAATTAAGTCCTTAGCATAGCATATTACTCATAAAAATAAAGTTTTGATATATTTATTGAATATAATATAATATTTATTTGATATATTTCTTGAATTGAAATTTTGCAGTTCGCATCACAATCAAGATATTTGTCAACAATCTCAACATGCTGTGAATGGTCTGGATAGAATTACAGAGAAAGAGGAGTTTGGGTGTTGTGGTTTGGCGGTCTGAAAACAAGACATGTCTGAAGTGACAGTAGATCAATGGAGGATTCAGAGTTTGGGCTCCCAAACTCACAACTCCTGTAGTTGAATGCCAACACCTTAATCAGGGAGTCGTAAGGCCGTCTCCTCTGCAGACTCCAATCTGGGTGCCGCAATGAAACCGTCTTTAGTGCGATCAGGACAGGCGGAGTGATGGGACTGTTTGATTTGCCAGCACATCACTACCCGGGATTCAGCCTGGGCCTTCTGGGAAATCACTCACCAGCAAAAGAGTCTCCGTGTTCATTTTGTAACAGCGAGTAGAGGAACGCACAAATGGAGCAGAGGTCATGAATCATCTTTAGGGAAAAATAGAGGTTTGTTTGTTAGGGATGCTTTCAAAGGCTCCACTTTTGACTATTGCTCATACATGGAGTTAGGAATGAGAACATACTTGAGCAACATGTAAATTCTACATTTTTGTCTTAGGTGAAACCATTGAGATGTTAAAGAAATCTCATCTGTGATTTCTTTCTTATGATGATGTTTATGCAATGCCATTTGTATTGTGAAGTCATTGAATGTGTACAAATATAAGCCTGAATGAGAATCAACCGAGCATAAAAAACAGAATTACAGCGGCAATGCAAATCTCTCATATAACAAACTCCTCTGGGAAAATAAAAGCGTTCTTTTAAAGGCATATTATCTGTTTGTCAGTGAGAGGAGAGCAGCCATTCATAACACACGACAGGCCTTTATCCAAATGATGTGGTGATGATGATGATTATGATGTCATAATACCGTTTTCATACGCGCTTGATTTGATTAATGGAGTTTACGCCGTTACAAACAGCTTTGACTGGCAAAAACAAAAGCTGAGTGAAATGTATGTAAACAATTACAGAATTTCACTGTTGTGCTGTGGTTTTACACCTCAGAAATGTTTAACAGAACTCGCGCACTGCTGCCGACAGCGAAAACATCATTTCCTGATTGAGAAGTTCTCCCGGTGGTGGCTTATTAAAGCAAAGTTGTTTCCCCTCCGCCTTTATTCCTTTGTTGTACGGGACATAAAATTATACTCAAAGACAAATTATTTTCTGTGTAGCCTTGGAGCTGTGCTTGTTACAGGGCTCGCAAAGCAGCACTCTATTGATATTCCTCAGCCACTCCATTTTTCATTCCTCCTCCTCGCCTTTCTTCTTTTCTTTTCTTCTGCATCCTCTTCTTTCTTCTTCATCTTCTATTTTCTTGCACAATTTTCTGTAGCTGCTTGACCTAAAATGGCTTAATATACAAGCCTTGGACTTATTGTTTAAGACTAAAGTTAAACGTTGTACATCACAACTAAGCAATAACAAATGACATCACTGTAGAGTTTGCATGCTGCATTATGATTGCCATTTTACTTGCATTCATATACAAGCTTAAAGGGATAGTTCACCCAAAAATTCTGTCATCACATTACTCACCCTCTTGTCATTTTAAAACCTGATTTTCTTTCCTCTGCAGAACACAAAAGAAGATATTTTGAAGAATGTTGGTAGCGAACAACTGCGGTACCCATTGACTTGCATTGGTTTTTTGACCTATTGCATGGTTTTGTGACCATGCAATAGAAGTGAATAGGAACCACCGTTGTTCGGTTACCGACATTCTTCAAAATGCGTTTTGTGTTCTGCAGAGGAGAGACAGGTTTGAAATGACAAGAGGGTGAGTAAATGATGACATCATTTTTATTTTGGGGAACTGTACCTCCAAGGGACTGAATGTCATAATAGTGTCTTGCTATTTTTATTTTAAAATGTGCCTTTTTTAAATTCAAAAATGTAACGAAAATGTATGAATGTCACATTGCATTTGAATGCATAAATCAAACAGTTGTTTTCTGTACAAACTATAATCACAGTACAGCAATTGTCTCGATAAATACTAACCCTGATTCTCTTTCTCTTCTTTTGTAGGTGGGTACATACTGAATGCAACCTTATGAAGTATCGTGTGGTATCCTGTAGTGAGTTCTTCACACTCTTCTTATTTTCCTATTGGACAAGCAGCTTTGCAACGAGAGAGTATGAATAGAAAGGAACTCTGTGACAGTAATCTGCCTTTTAACTACTTAACAGTTTGCTCCCAACTTTTAGTGTTGCTGATGTCAATTACTGTGCCAGTACTTCATGCCAACCCCCTAAGGCTGAATGGGAGGGAGTTGGATTTTATGGCTCCTGAGCGCATGTGCGTGTATCTTTCTTTGCATGGCTATATTCAGTGCTCAGTTCAGAGCACGGGCTCAGTGGTTTCAACCATACGCTCAGTGATTTGTGCGTTTGTGTGTGCGGCAGGGCTAGCGGAGAGGTTCTTCTAGTGAAACTCGGTCTGTAATGAATCTTTGACACAGATAAACCTTTTCAGTCTGGTGTATTATTTCGATGACTCTTGTGACTCTCCCCTGTTTCTCTATTAAAAAAGACTGTAAAATGTTGCATTTTGGTCCTTTTCCTTTGATCTTTTTTTATTTATATGATAATGTTACTAGAGAATGAGAGTCTGTGCTGTTGTTCAGTGAATATGTTAGTTTTCCAAGAGCAGGTTAAAATGACGCCGCTTATGTCTTTAAATGTGTTTCTCCATCTAGACCCTGAGGGAACAGAAAAGAAAGTAGGAAAGTAGCAATGATCGGTGTGAAATGACTGTTAATGAAGTTTCAACATCAGAGGGAAGAATTTCAAGTGTAGAGACAAAGAGGTGACCTGGCTTGAGTCCTGCATGCTCTCTCTCATGGATATCAATGCACATTAATCCTAGAGCTGTCATTTCATTACAAAATGAAGGTTATTTATTGAGTGACACTCCAATACAGTCTGTATTTTTTTGTTTTGTTTTAGCACGTTCATGCAGACACTTTTATTCAAAGCTACAGGAACATGAACATGGAGACTGAAATCTTATGCTCTGTTCCATACTGATGTTCTTCTCCCCCATCCGAAAGGTAGTTCTGAAAAGTTACAGTGTGTTTTCATGGTACATCAAGCTCTTTTATCTCAATAGATCAAGAGAAATTGGATTCCTTGTGATATGTCCCCTTTTGTTGCTTTTCGGGACTTATGGTCTCCTGCTGGCTTGATAACTTAATAAGCAGGTCTACATGTGTGTAGATGGGAAGTAGATGTGGCGGTTTAACATTGAGTCTGGTAACTGCAAGGCTGTAGGTTTGATTCTCACATCCATGTGAGATAAGTTTAGAAAGTTTATTTTAGACTTTCTGTAAATGTCTTGACAACAAACAGATGTTTGAATAGACACGTATGTCTGAACTTTTCTGTTTTTATATCTGTAAAGTTGCTATGCTTTGGTTTGGACCCGACTTCTTTTCCATGAACGCTCCCCGACCGCTAATTTGGGGTGGGGGCTTGCCTTGACATGGCAGCCCAAACGCTGGTTTCTCTCTCTCTCTGTTTCTCCCATGACCACACTGTAAATGCAGACTGGAGAGTGAGCTCATATTACTCGGAACTGAAGCTCCCGCTGGGGATTTGTTGTGGGCTCCAGGGCCGCTAGAAAACCAGCAACATTAGGCTTTCACTGCTCTGGAACACATCAGCCATGCGCCTCTGCATGGCCTAAATCGCATAGGAAAAGGACAACTTGATCCCCGTTTCTGTTTTTGGTACTGAGGGTTGAGGTTGCCATGCATCACATGGCAGGAGAAGGTATGGTTACTGGAGGTCCAGGCAGTCTCTAGTTTCTGGTCTTGTGGAGTGCATGGACGTTTGGTGAAACTGATAGATGAGCGGACACTGTAACCACCCTTTTATCTACTGCATAGAATTGTAGTCCCATCCTTCACTTAGGAGACCAATAAAAACACTGTCAGTTTAATACGTAACTGGTATGGAAAACAAGCAATGTTTTTATTGGCCTGTGCTGTGTTTTTGTGGGCGAAGAGCTTCTAGTCATAGTTTTTGACAGAGTAATTGCTGTGGTCTATTTATTTTAATTCTTCAAATCGGACTAGATTTAGTACTATTGTTTTTTTTTTTTTTGGGAGGGAGTGTATCCTTAAAATATCCCCACAAAATAAATTATAGTCTGTCTTTCTATCTTTATACAACACAGTTTAAACTGTTTACAGAAACTGTTTTTTTTTATGGCTTAGTGCTTATGGCCATTCCAAGTCTGGGTGACTTAGTTTCTTCTGCAGAACACAAAAAATATATTTTGAAGAATGTTGGTAACCAAACAACACTGAGCCCTATATACTTCCATTGTATGGACACAAAACCACTGGCACATTTATCAAAATATCTTTTGTGTTCCATGTCTCTAATGGCATGAGGGTGAAAAATGCTTGGTTGGAGCGACATCCCAATAGTTGTTGGGCACATGTCAAAATGTGCAGAAGTGACCTTTCAGAGTGGCTTATTGCGTCTACGTTGACCTGCGTAATATCAGTAGATGAATGAAGTTATAAAGTTCCCTGTCGATCTGCAGTTCATCTCATGATCCACCTTCCATCAATTCTGGATGCATTCGTTTAATGCGACTGATGCCATTGTCTCATTGACCTTGTTGCTACAGACCGGGCTTGAATCGCACGTGTAATTGCTCTGTATAATTGTTTGGGCCTCTTTATTTTATTGTGCTGAATGGCATGGCTTTGACTCCGCTAGCGTTTGCTAATTAGCGGCGAGCAAAGGGCATGAATCAGGCTGTTAATCTGAATTAAAGACTTGATCAATGTTGTTCAAGTAGCGGAGGGCTTCCTTGTACGTTTGCCCCCCTCTGTGACTTGTGTGCTGCTGTTTAATTTGTATTTCGCTGATTTAAAGTCTAAAAATAGTGTTTTGTGGAAATCTGAGGCTGTGTTTGTAATGGAATACACGTGTAGTGCATGGGTGCAATGAATACTACAGCATATATATACACACACACACACACACACACACACACACACACACACACACACACACACACACACACACACACACACACACACACACATAGATATACATATACATATACATATACATATACATAGATATATATATATATATATATATATACATACATACATACATATACACATATATACACATATATATATATATATATATATATATATATATATACATATACATATACATATATACACATTTAATTGTTCTTAATATAATACAAAAAACAATTTTGGCAGTTAAATCATTTATTGTTATATTTGTTCCGTTTACTTCTGTGTTATTTATGGCCTTTAACATGTTACACCTCATTTGAAGTAACAAGTTTTCCAGGTGCACTTGAAGGCAGCATTTGGTCCGGTCAATGAGAGCTTAAACATCATTTTTTTAGGGTGCAGAATGAGTATTATTTCCGACCCATGGTTTAGTAACAACAACCCATCATAGGTTAATTTATAACCTAACAGTTGTTTCTGTGCATATTTTACCCAACCATTAAAACAACATAGCATTTTGTAGAGTGTGTTGCAAAAGCAAAGTGTAATGGAACTGTTTTAATCTAGAATATTCTAGATCTAGAATTCTTTATATTTGATTTTTATCATTATAATTAATCATTTGTTTTATATTTTTTACATTTTATGATTGTAATATTTAACATCATATATGTATAATTGAGATGTTTACATCCTATGAAAACGGAATGAATAAGCTTTCTATTGATGTATGGTTTGTTAGGATAGGACATTATTTGGCTGAGCTATAACTATTTAAAACTCTGGAATCTTGAGAGTGCAAAAAATTCGCCTTTAAAGTCCTTAACATAGCATATTACTCACCAAAATAAAGTTGTGATATATTTACGATAGGAAATGTACAAAATATCTTCACGGAACATGATCTTTACTTCATATCCTAATGATTTTTGGCATAAAAGAAAAATCGATAATTTTGACCCATACAATGTATTTTTGGCTATTACTACAAATGTTCTTGTGCTACTTAAGACTAGTTTTGTGATCCAGGGTCACACATACATAAGCAATTAGAGCTGAGGAATGGAAGCAGGATCCTTTTTAAAGCTGTTCTGTATAGGATCCTTCCTACTTGGTAGTTCTTCCTCAACAAGTAGGAGTTTTTAAACAGATAATCTTCATTATGTGTAGCTGATCCTCTCAGGGATTTCTCAGAATTTTCTCGGCACGCTCTGATTCATGGCTCCAAACGCTGGCTGCCTCACAATGGATACGGCGGATCTTTTTTTTAAACAATAGGATTGTCTCTCCCTCACAGCGCGGCCTGATAAAATGGCTGGGGAGAAATATTGTTTTCCGTTTAATTGATAAGCACAAGTATTTTGAGGCTTCAATAAAGCCCCCAGTTGTCTCACATGAAAGAAAAATATACAGCCGCATTTCTACGGATTTTCCTCTATGTTAATACGTTCATCTACAGTGTAAACAATAAACAGGCGCGCATCTGTGCTGCAATGGAGTGTGTTTTGGTGGTAATACAGTAATAAAGTGTGTTTGACAGAGCGGCGAGTACCACCGTAGCCCACACCAAAAAGAAATATGTAAGATGTCGGCTACCACCCAACTGAAGGCGGCATTGTTGCTCTCATGCTGGATCCGTGAACGTTCAGCCTATTAAGAAGTTCCAGCTCATCTCTCCCCTCAAACACATGACAGTTCAGCAGTGCACCTAATCTGCAAGAAAATATGCCAATGAACTCTTTTCAGGGAATGTAATGCATTACACGTCTCCCGTTCTCCTCGCTCGGGGATGGAATTGCAGAGCACGCAATAAACAAGACTATGAATAAAAAGCATAGAAATAAAGAGGTTTTTGGCTAGAAGCATGCAGCTTATCTAATGGGCAAACAGAGGCTTTATTTTGCTCTCAACAACTAATATTGTGAACCAGCGAGCCACTCGCATGCATACTGTATGGATATTATACTGATATTATGATATTGCTCATGGTACATTTGAAGATATTGTCTATGTGGAGCTGTTTAAAGATGATGGCATAAATGCTTTGGTTCTCCTGTCTTTTTATGTTCATAAGTGGATCATTTTCAGTTGTAATAAAGGCCAGTGATGGTGGTCTCATTCGTCCTGTAGTGTTCACGTGTGGCTGTCGTGATTTCATTAACCTGCTTAACCTTGCATATGGGGATTTTTTAATGAATAGCGTAACCTTTTCAGTGCCCAACCCCCCCACAGTGCAAATAAGACATGTGAGTGGTCACATTTTCTGGAAGTCAGTGTGTTGGCTCACAATGAGCAGTATAGTTTATCAGCATTTATTAATCTTTGATCATGTTAGTACATTGTAATTGTTCATGCTAATGTTAAAGGGATAGTTTACCCAGATCTCTGTTTGGTGACTGACATTCTTCCAATTATCTTCCTTTGTGTTCATCAGAACAAAGAAATGTATACAGGAATGACAAGAGGATGAGTGAACAATGACAGAATTTTCATTTTTGGGTGAACTATAAGTTGGTGGAGTGTGTGTGGCACATATCACCATCCACAATAAACAAATGCTACATAGAGAAAAGCTATACTGCACATACTGTCCAAATCTTGAAACGGTGTATAATGTCATTGGGTTTGACCTCAAGAGTATCAGTGATGAGATGTCATTGTGTCCCATACTCTCTTTTTCTTAGAGATAAATGACTGTGATCGTGGTGGAACACACATACTACAGTTTCACAAAAGACCACAGTCTCCAGTGTTTCAGACCTATTATCTAGCCGTTCAGATGAGATCCACATCCCCGGCTCAAAACGCCACGTCGAATACAGATAATCAACACTGCGTGTGTGTATTTATAGCTTTTTTAAACTCCATTTTACAAGAAGAAATCAAGCCGCAGTCTCGAGGAGCGGGAGTAAGAGCATTCAGTGGCCGAGCTGGCACGTTTACTGTGCTTCTATATTGCTTTAATATGTCCTTCACTCCATCTTTAAAGAGACCCAGATGTGAAACAGATGGAATTATAATGAAGATCAAAGAGAGTGCGGTTGAACGACATGGCATAGGCTGTGTGTGTGTGGGGGGGTGGGAGCGGCGGTTTGTTTTGGAGAGAAGGTACTCGCCTCCCGAAACGGAGCGGCGTGCGCTCTGGTGGCTTTATTAGTTCCCGCCGCAGTCACATGCCAGATGGGTGAAATTGACCACAAATTTCAAATTTAAGCAGGATATTTTTAGCTGGCGCTGTTTAGGGCAGATTTTTCCATTTAAGGGACGTGTTGTGCTTTTCTTGCTCCATTGACTTTAAATAACAGATAATCATAACAAAATGACTAGTAGGTCAGCTGAGGTCTTCTGAGAGATGCTCCAGTTTTAAAATATTAAGTTCCAGCTTGCAATTTTGTCGCTCAGACCAATGTTGAAGCCACCACTGTATTTATTTACACATTTCTGTATTTAGTTCTTTAAAGTTGTGTGTTCACATTTAGCAAGAGTAGGAGAACGTTTTAAGCACAAAGAATTATTTAAATTATTTTATTATTTTACAAAATATGTTATAATAAAGCCAATCAGTTCTTTTATTGATCAATGAGATGTCTCTACACATAGACAACATTCATTAGTTTCTCAAGCCTTGGGAGGTGGCCATTTGACTCGGATGCAAAGGATTGTGGGGGATGTTTCCGGTGCCCTATAACAGATCGATACAACAGAATCAAGTCGGTAGGAATAACCATCAGTGAGAGGGAAATGGTGAGACAGTGTGGAAAGCCACAGATTGAGGGGTTATAGAAGAAATGATGTTGAAACGCTTTCGTATCGACATCGTACATTTAAAACCAAGCTGTAAGCTGACCATTGACGTGGATCCATTAAAGGTGCCAAACTAATTTACGTGTAAACCCTGCACCATATACACCATTCCACCAACTCCATTCTTCATTTCAGTTAGTTGCCCTGTCCACTGATCAATAAACAGCTTCTGGGTGTTCTGCTGTGCTCATTGATCTATATTTTGGTGTGAACTTGGTGTGCATGTGTACCAAGATTCGTATTTCTTTTACCTCAGGTGCTAATTCTTTTTCTCTGTGTGCGTTTTGGCTCGGCCGACAGAGTCCACGTATTACCTTCATGGCTTAATAGAGAGAACTGGGAATCCATCTGTAAGTGAACATTACCTTTAGCAGCCTCCCATGATCCTCAGAGCACACTTGGGTCACTGCCACAAGACACAAACTGAAAATATTGCACATTAGGGAACTTTGGGAGGATATGTCGGTGGATGGATGGAATAATCGGATAGTTATAACTCTAGATTGACGTTTGATTGAGTTTAGCTAAATATTGGATTTCTTTGACAGTCTGCCCATCTCTGTTGTGTCTGAGATGGTGTTATAATGGGATATTTTCTCCATTCTGGGAAGCTGGGAGAGAATTGATGAATGTAATGAGTTAATGGGCAGACAGAGAGAGTTGTTAATGCTAATCAGATGGATGAAGGATTTGATTAGCCTTCATTAGTGGATTGGGATGGTGATAAACAGTGAGTCTCTGGAGAAAGCAAGCGGGCCTGCAGATGGAAGTTGAGGGTTGGATTTGATGAAGGCAAAGTTTGGTTTGTTTTGCTAGTGTATGACCTATAAATACCACTTTAGATGTCTTTGTAGAAGAATTACTGATGAAAACGGTGACCCAAGAAAACATGGTTTTAAGGGGGGTTTTTTGTCTCCAGGTAGTTTGCGAAGATGAAAAGGGGGGAAGAATCCCAGTGAGCTTTTGTCCATCCGTTGTTAACTTCTGTATTTCTTTCGTATTTGCTTGTCACACCCAGCTGTAGTTCCCATTACGTTGTTTCCTATCCTGATAAACAAGCACAAATGCTAATGCACCGCTAGCGTATGCATTACGCTAGTCTCACTCCGCACCTCATGATCAAATACCTCAACCGCAATGATGGATGGACGACTCCGTGGTCGTGCACACGCGTGTATGTTTTGCAATTTCCTGCATGTCTTGCAGAGACAAAAGGGCAGGAAGGCTGTTTGTGGAAGTAAGCAGTCAGGACGGTGGAGCAGAACTTCAGCCCCTCCTCTCGGCTCTGTTAACATGTCGTGTGTCTGTCTGTGGCAGCTAACATGCATTTGTGCTCTTGCTCTGAGTGACAATGCAGTTACAGCGGTGGAAGAGGGTTTTTCACACTCTCCGGCTGGAACAGATTGTCTTTTTCTGCCCTTCCACCTCCCGTGCCTTTCCTGCCCCACATGCGTATTTCTGTCTGTCTGTCTGTCTATCTTGAACGTGAGGTCTACCCTTGCCTTTCACACACAAAGCTTTCAGACGGGCATTTAACATCAGTTTGCTGACCTTGAAATACATGAAGGAAATCAAAACCGAGGATTTCCTCTCTATATTCGCTCTTGAGATGAGAGAAACGAGGGGTAATCATTTTTTACAAACATCAGCACAACAGATTCTCATGGTTCAGTAGTCCTGATTGAGTTTCATGAAGCTATGGTGGGTGTGTGATGTGTATCGGATGCAGGGCGATGCTTCGTGAAGGGTGTTGATTCATGGGTACGTGTGTTGTGCGTACGTACGCATGTGTGTTGTGTTTTTTTGTGTTTTTGTGAACCTGGATATGACTCTTTCTTAATTTATTGGAACACAAGAGAAGAAATTTTGAGTCCGTGCAATGGAAGTCAATTGGGGCCAATGTTGTTTGGTTACAAACATTCTTCAAAATATCTTCTTTTGTGTTCTGCAGAAGAAAGAAAGTCATACAGGTTTGAAACGACATGAGAGTGAATAAATGATGAAAGAATTTTGGGTAAACTATTACTTTTTATCCTTAATTATCTATGTTTTTTTCCTCACTAAAATTTGATTTTACAAAAATGACAAAGCATGTCAAACTGTGATGGATTACATTAATTATATTTGCAGAGTTATAAAATATTGACTCGACAATCTAAACACACACCACCAATAAAATATGAGTGAACCAATGCTAGAACTTTTCCTTGTTGACGCGGCATATACGTTACAACTGACACTTTCAGGTGGGTCAGTGAATTTCCTAATCAAACGCATCTATCACAACACATTTTCCAACTGGGAAACTCTAGTTCCATGTGAAAGTTCAACCAAGGCCAATGCAAGCTTGAATTTTTTTACCCAGAAAGATGCAGGGTCGACTCGGGCTAAGAAATTCAGCTTTAATACGTTGATCTTTTCAAGCCCTGGGTGGTTTCAGGCAGAGGATGCTAGTGTGAAAATGGCTGAAATGATGGCAGGATGAGCGGGAGGGTTGGGAAAGACGGGGGATTGGATGGCCTCTCTTCACTTCCTCCACTGGACTTGATGGATCTGGTGTCGTGGATGTTATAACTAATACTAATCTGGATTTGTCCAGATGCCTTCTGCTCGGTATTTTGGAATGGGATGTGTCAGGAGTTTTTATTCTCTCATAATAAAGAGTTCTCTCATACTTTAATATTGTCATGCATTCTCTGCCTGACTTTTCCGACCATATGAGTGAGAAATAAACACTATTTCTCATTGGTTAAATCAATATTGCTGTTTGGTTTTTTTTGGGTTTGTATTGTGTAAACTAAAAAATAATCACTAATGCAATTTGTTCTTAAAAAATGTTACAAATAAAATATTGAAGTCAAGTCGATGTTATTATGTTGTGTCCACACTGCTAAATGAATATAAAGTCATTTTTTAGAATTTCTTCATATAACAAATAACAATAGTGTACCGTTGCTTTGGCAGCATCGCAATGCTAAAGCTTCAAATTACAGTAAAGATATGTTTATGGTACCATGCAACCCTACAATATTGTCCTGGTTTTATTTTTATTAAAAGTAGAGTGGAGACTGATTTGGAATTGTTGTAGTTTTTAAGGGATTTGTTCAAATGAATTATACTTCCGGATTTCCAAGAGACAATATGACATGCACTTTGAAAAAGTTAATGGCCAAATGAAAAGCGCAGAGAACTCGTGAAAATATTGTGAAATTTTACCATTTTTTGCCAAGTCGGATGTAGCTCTCAGCAGGATGACGCCATGACTTTGAACATTCGATAGAAAGAATAAAAGATATTCATAACGCAAGTTCCGTCTTTGATCCCGTATAAACCTCGTTCACAAGCGGCATGCGCTTGTGACGTTTTTCTCTCTCGCTCTCCGTCTTACTTTCAAATCCATTTCCATCTCAGGCATTAGCAGAAATCAGGGAACGGGCAGGGAGGGAGAGAGAGAGGAGTGGAAAAATAGAGAAGTTATTTTTAACATGGGCTCAGTCTTGCTCGCCCAGTCAGGGGTCTGTAAGGACACGGTCTTGCCCTGACAGCACATTAAAAGAATGATCCCCTTCTCTCCCACCCCTGCTCGTTCTCATTCCTCTAAATCCTACTTTCTCCTTATCGTTCTCTCTTCTACAAGTGTCACACGCGTACTCCGGGGGGAATTCACTTTAAATAAGCTGCGCTCATGGATAGTGCTGCTTTCTTATATGGAGTCAGTATGATGAGTCACAAATAATAACGTACTGCAAAAGGCTGTTTTTAATTGCAAATCTTTATGTAGTGTTGTAAACAAACCATTTTTTCCCTCTAAATAAGAATAACTGATTTAATGTAAATACTATTCTATTTCAATGCGTTCAACACCTTAAAATGAATTGCATGTGTTTAGTGAATAACACACAGGCCTGGGTGATAAAATATGCACAAAAATAGCGCAGCTCTTGAATTTGTTGCCAGCCTGTATTCACAGATATCTCATATTGCTTCAGGCTTTTGTAGATCTGCTCTGAATGAGACTTACTGACACCTTTTCTTTCTTTTAGCATTTTCTTTTCACACTTTTTTTGGACTGCACATCTTGCCCAAACTACTGGTTGCAGTATGTTTTTTTTTAGGTCCCTTAAAGGGGCAGTTCGCCCAAAAATATGAATAATTTTGTTGTTCAAACCCGTATAACACTTTTTTGGGGGGTGGGGGTAACACAAAAGAGGATATTTTAAGAAACGTGTCAGTGTTTTTGTGTCCATATAATGGAATTCAATTGGGGCTAATGTTGTTTGGTTACCAATGTCCTTCAAAATACCTTTCCACTAGCTATATGCATGTTTTAAAAGATGTAAATTGTACAAATAGTACTGTTTTACACACTAGAACTGTGCGCTTTGTGTTATTCTTTGCATACATAAAATATACATGCTGTTCACAGAATGTATACTGAATACTGCATGCAGGGATAGTAAAGCATCACAATATTCAGAATTTGGAATACGGCCACCAGTATACAAGCTGTCCAACATCTCACACTTCACATAGCTGTCAGTCTTCTCATACTCAAACACCACAGTTTGCAAGAATGCTTCGGATTTGTGCTGAAGCATCTGGGGCTCTCGGAAAGAAACACGCTCGCAACACCTTCACTCCCCTCCTCATCCTCACTTCCAGCCCACCGTGCGATACAGATCTGCCATTATCAGCGATTAGTTCCTCCGGTTAGATTGACATCTTTGTGGGTCTGGCTAGCAAAGCCCCATGGGGCTTGCTGGAAGGTGAAACTTCAGAGATCCATACTGGAGAGAGACCCGAGCAGGCAGACAGACAGACGAAGATGGTGTAGTGTTGCTTTTACACGCGTGCACACATGGTTTTTTAAACCCAAGTTTTAAAGTAGGACAGTAGGAGTTAAAGTAGGAGAGAGTTACACTTGGATATGTTCTCTGCCACCCACACACTTCTCCTGTCCACACTGATGAGATGTTTGTGAAGAGGTTACTGGTGGAGCTTAGAGAGTTTTAGGTAATCCACCCACACACACACACACACACACACACACACAGATAGATGCACACTATCTCCAGACCCTCAGGTGTTCCCTCTGTGTGGTGCGAAATGAAATATCACATTTTATTAATTTACATTAATGAGATAGTATACAGTATTCATCTTTATAAAAATAATTCATGCATATCTGACTAGTTGTGGTTTGACGTCAGTTCAATAAAGTAGATTGCTGGTTGAGTGGGAAAAGACAGACAGCAGTTTACCACAAGGGATGAGTAAGATTTTCATTGGTGGAGCAGTTCAATTTATGAAAAGTCTGAAAAGTACATGATATCTAAAAAATTATTTTGTATTCATTTCCTGCGGGTAGAATAAAAGCAATATCACACTCATAGTCGTGCTGTCATACTCTATATCAGCATGGCTGTTTCTCGACTGTGGTCAAATCACAGCCACGCTGATACAGAGTCTATCAGCACTCCTTCTCATGTCTTATGGCTTTATTATTGTATGTTGTATTGTTTTAAGGTATTCAAACACAGTGGTCAGAAAAGAAGAGGTGGAGCGAGCCGTTGGTTGCAGTTCACAACCTCACCACTAGATGCTGCTAAAATCTCCACATTGCTCATTTAAGATGCACTTGGAATAGTTTTACATTGAAGACTGTTGCAGTAGCAACGTTGCATCAGAAACATCAGATAGTTTATTCATCTTAAGTTACATTTTAATATATTTTAATTTCTAATGATTTAATTGGTTTTCAGACACAGATTCACAGAACCCAGCTATGGTTTGAAATCACAACTTGGCTATGTAACAATATATCTTTAGCACACAATGAAAGAAAAAAGAGAAAACAAACTATAATCCAATGTGTTTTTAAAACAATACTTGTTTATTTGGACCCATTTTTTTGTCAAATGAGTCGATGGGATAGATTACTCTTCTAGGGCACGGCTGACTTACGGTTGTTATAAATGACCTTAGGAGATATTGACTGAAAAATAAATGTAGTTTGGTAAAATTGTAGCATAACTTATTTGCGAAGTTTTCTTGATGTACCCTTGAACACGCTTTCAGACGCTCACATGCTACTGCAATGATAAACTGAATTGAAAGGCCTCACGTCGTCTCTGTCTTTTGATTAAAACTCGATGATCTCGAACGATCCGACATATTGTTACGGTGTGCTGTCGTGAACTGTGTCCGTTCCTCGGCCCGGCGCTACAGTGTTCCACATATGTTCTGATTCCTCGGCGAACGACATTTCTGCTTGAGCAGATCATGATCAATAAAGCCAGGCACCCGTGGAATTATGATGGATTAAAACCTCTCCCTCGCCGCTCGCTCTTCATCAATCCATCCATCTCTCCACCTATCCATTCATCGCCTGCCGCCGTGTGCGTGTATCGACGCAGATGAAATAAGAGGTTTGATTCTACCTTGATCCCTTGAAGAAAAGGGAATGAGCTGATAAGTTCACGAGGGCTTCTGAAAGTCCGAACGAGGTCTCATCCGATACTTCGAGTGAACTTCCAGCTCAAGTCGTTGATGAGGTAATTAGCATTTGATAAGGTTATCTATATTCATGCCATGAAGAAAGAGAGAGAGCGTTTGCCGACCAAAACGACTTCCTTTAATGTCTCAATCACACATTTCCCAGACGTTCTCCGAAAGATCTATTCGCTTCCTCCACCTGCCTTCTCACATTAAGCGAGAGTCCAAGCCTGTCTTCTCACAGACCTCAGATCTGCTAATCCACTCCCTCATCTCGCACACGAGGCTCCGTCGTGCATTTTTACAGCTTATTTCTGCTCGCGAGATGTTCCATTATGACGGATGTGCTTGGCAAGCGAATATTTATATACGTGGATCTAGACCATTATGGTTTTATGGGAAGCAGTGAGGGGAGATGTCAGCCTTTTTTCGCAATTTGCATTCGGAATCCGTGCCGGTAAATCACTCATTTAGCGACGTCGGCTTGTTGCGTATGGGTTGAGGTATTAGTGGCGTGTGTCTCAGGTCCCACTTCATCGAGTTCAGCCGGCATGTCAAGGTAATTATTCTGCTTTTTCATCAGAGAGGAAATAAAAGATTATTCTTGCTAGCTCTGCTCTTTCTCTTTCCCTCTGCGTCTCCTGTCATACCCCCGGCCTTTCTCTGAGCATCAAGTCTGGGTCGGTGCCGGACCTTTGACCTATCCCATCTGAATGTTAATTACTTATCATTGTTCGTCTAGCATTCTCTTCGGCTTTGTTGAACTAATTGGTTTCCTTGATCCTTTAATTGGGATTTTTTCCCCCATTCTCTCAGGCCATAATTCTGAAATTTAGTTGATTTTCAGACACTGTTTGAACATGGATATAATTACCATTCTTTTCTGGTGAGACATTTTTTTCTTTGCATTACATCCATTCTTTAGTCATTTTTTACTCTGTTACTTTCTATGTTCACTTGCAAAGTACATTTATTATATTCTGTTATATTTTCTTTCCTCTCACACTGCAAAAAGTGAATTTTGATGAATGATTTCTTAAATTAAGATGACAAGGAAAATGACCTAACATATTTTGTTTTGTTTTATGAAAGAACATATAAAAATGATGTAAGTTTGTTTAAAACGAGCAAAAAATCTGCCAATGGGGTAAGAAAAGATAAACTTGAAAGTAGTTTTACTAAGTACCTAATTCACCTTTACTTGTCTTACCCCATTGGGAGATTTTTTTGCTTGTTTAAAACATAAACTTACTTAATATATATTTATATATTATATCTTATTTTTTAGGAAGAATTTGTAGGTATTTGTTCTGAAAATAAGACAATAAACTTATTCAGCGAGACACACACAACAAGGTTAAGTGTAGTACTCTAAATATAGCAACGATCGATCATGAAAACACATTTCTTCATAAAAAAAATCAAAAAGAATGCTAAATTATTTATGATAAATGTGTAGATTTATTGCGATCGTGATAATGATGTTTTTTTTTTATTTTGTGTTTATAAGCGTAAAAGCATTTCATAGAACTGTCATGACATCACATTTTCACTACACAATTGTGGCCAAAATATTACAAAATTGTGGTATTATCACAAAAATGTGTGTTTCTCTTGTTTTGCTAATAAATCATACTTAAAGTATGTGTGTAAGGAGCTAGCAGAGAGAAAGTTTACAGTATTATCACATGTGTAGAATTAGCACAGAATTGATGATCGTTGTTTTTAATATCACAGTTATTGTAAATACCGTAAAATGTGAATTCCTTTTATAATCTCCTTATCAAATACTATACACAAGCATGCCAAAATGGCCCAAAAATAAAATAACCTGAAAAAAGTGGGATAGATGCTTCAGTGTTGTACTCTGTGAACTATTTTGAACTTGACACGTCATCTTAAAAGCGACCTTTATAGTGCACAGCCCTCCGTTGCCTCCTTGTCCTCTGTCTCTGTTTGGTGTTTGATAAAGGGTGTGATGTCAGTCAGAACAACCTTCAGTCTTTCAGACTATCATGTGGGAATTATAAAAGCTTGGCCTTTGCCCACACAAACACACAACACAGCCACTGCCTCCCATTTGTGCCGGTCAGCAGTAGCCTAGCCTGGAGCAGAGCAGGGCTGCTTTGAATATTTAGCACGCACAGATCGTGCCCTGTCTCCACTCGAGAGAGGCAATACGGCCTCCCTGTCCTCTCTCTTCTCACTGCCTGAATGCTGTACAGCAGCCTGTGCTCTTTAGCGTGATGTTTTACACAACTTTTATGGAGGTTTAGTTCCCGTGAGGTATAGTCCTTCAAGTTCTTGTCTTTTTTCAGTTTGTTCTTCTGAGGTCAGAACACTCCATTTGAATGCTCTCAGCGGAGCTTCAAACGCAGTATAAAAACTTGCTTTTTTAGTCCGAATCAGGTATGTTTTGTGTGTTTGATGTGCATTGGAAAGCCATTGTGTTTTATATAGTGTTTGTGTAAGTGATGTGGCTTTTCATAACTTCAAAACATCAAAGAATAAAAGAGGCATAAGAGGCTTTGTGTTCCAGTGATGTCACCACAGTTACTTACACCACAAGAGTGAAAGTAAAAAAATCACACTAGTCATTTATGGTTGCCAGGATAAAAATGGAAAAGATAATTCGGCACTATGAAGCACCTTATATTTTGAGAGTCAATATCTGATTTCTGTTTATTTTTAACCATAAAATCTGCAAACCTGCAACTTTAAAAATGGCTTTTAGTTTTTTTTATATATACATTAAAACGAAAGCTCGTAGTGATTTCACATCCCCTGTACCCCCCCCCCTCTCTCTCATCCCATCATTACTGTATTGTCTGGCAAAAACTATGACATTTTGAAGTTATTTGCTGTTAAACTGTTAATTTACTTTTTTATCATATACAATATCAACCTAATTCGTACATATTTTACGTCAATTTATACGATGTGAATGAACATAATTATTAGAACAAAGCAAAACTGAAGCTCCACCCCTAAACCTCACATCAATGGTGCAAAAGCAAATCATACATATGAATAAGATCATACAAAATTAGCCACCTTGTAAAATATATAAATTCCAGTGAGATATAGTAATTTGGTTTTTCATGAGATTTACCCATGTGTCGGCTATTTTACAATGTCTTCGAACACGGCACATCCATTTTGAAACTATCAGTTCTTCCATTAAAATTCTTCCCCTCATCTGAAATTCATAAAGAAAGTCACTTTTCGCTGTGCTATTCACAAAGTAAAGTGGACCTGAGAGAAGCATTGAAATCCCCCGAGATTCTTTTCCCCATCAGAAAGTTGATAAAAAGTTCTAGCAGTGTTCTGATTTGAGCAGGATAGATATTCCAGACTATGTGTGAGAGCGTACGCTGTCGGCCTCTTCTCATTTACAGGCCGCTTCTGAGGCATCTTCTCTCTCCTCTTCCATTTTGTCAGGCGTGTCAGAGAGAAGAGCCGCGTGTCAGAAATATACATTGTCTGCTGCGAAAATATTCTTCTCTCTTCCTCTCCCTGTGAAAGCCGCGCTCGCCCGCAGAAAAGAAGAAATGGAGGCAGGGGGAGGCCGCGTCTCGATCCCACGCGCCTCTGATCAGAAACCTCTGAGGGCTGTGACTCTCTGACACAGGTCAGACACCGACCATGAAAAATAAAAAACTTTGGGGTATCTCACTGAGAATCGTAATACGCGCGTGTGCATGTGAGGTGATACGAGCGTGCAGAACTCAGGTCGGCGACTATGTGTGTCATATCTTGAAGATGAAGGTTTTCTACCCGCAGGCAAAGTCAATGGGATCCATAGGCAGCAATGCCGAGGTTTTTACCCATTAGAGACTGTCTAGCTCTGTTTTACAACCTAGTGAGATGCATAGACATCATCCTAGCCCTCATGATAGGTGACCAGATTGAAACACACTACACACAATTTTTTCTTGTTAAAGGGATAGTTTATTCCAAAAATAAAAATGATTTCATTATTTATTCACCCTCATGTCATTTAAAACCTGACTTTTTTTTCTGCAGAACACAAAGAAGATATTTTGAGGAATGTTGGTAACCAAACAACATCGACTCCCATTGATTTTCATTGTATGGACACAAAACCACGAACACATTTCTCAAAATATCATCTTTTGTGTTTCACAGGACAAAGAGTCATACAGGCTTTGAATGACATGGGGGTGAATAAATGATGATTCAATTTTTATTTTGGTGTGAACTGTTCCTTTAACTTCTGGTAGTAGTAGTCACAGGCCGCTGGTATCACTCCACCGGCTCGCACCAGTCTGTCATTGAAATGAACATCTCATGGGTATCTGAGTCAGCTAGCAGCTGCTAATCACAAGACAGCAGAGTCCCAGAAGATGAATGGAATGCCACTGTTTTCAATATTTATTTTCTCGCCTATTTGCATTCATCTTAATTTACAGGATGTTATTTATTCAAGGCTATGACATTCCACCGGAGTAAATAATTCCACGGCAAAATAATTTGCTTTCTTAGCGAAACACCATGCTAAGAGTTATTTGTGCGTTTATTGCTTTTTCCCCTCCTCGTGCTTTTTTCCTTATCAATTCGACGCAACCGAGAGCTTTGAGAGTCTGTCCACGCTGGTAATGTAATGTGCTTCTGTAATTACCTGCGGAGGCCAAGCGGCTTTTGTTAGCGACGCGGCTAAAGCTCATTAAAAAAAAGTCGCACGGTTCTCATTTGACTTGAAACGCACATGTAGCTTTTAAATTCACACTTTCAACGGGGGTCTTTGATTTCGGCCCCTCACACACAAAGTTGAATAAATTAGTGTGGTGGGTTTAGCGATTGTGACGCTGTCAGGGTCCGTTGAACAGAGGTGGGAGTATTACACCGAGGGCCAACCCGTCACTTCTCTCTGGGAGACGTGAAATGAATCGTGACAATTATCATACCGCTGTGCTCAGCAAATGGAAAGTTTTTCCTTGTATTTGTTTGTCTGATGTATTTTTCTGTATCCTCCAAGGTGTTCAAACCTCAGGTGGTAATGAATCAATTGATCTTTAATGTACCGGCTTAACAAGTTGTCATTGTCAGGGCTTTATTGCATGTTGAACAGTTTTATAGTAGATTTCAAAGATGTGTTTGGTGGTCAGAGCAGAAGCTTGGTGGTTATCTGGTTAAAGGGCTAGTTCACCCAAAAATGAATATTCTGTCATCATTTACTCACCGTCTTGTCATTTCAAACCTGTAGGGCTTTCTTCTGCAGAACACAAAAGAATATATTTTGAAGAATGTGTATAACTGAACAATGGTAGTATCCATTCACCTTTGAGAATAGAAGTGAATGGTTATCGCAAATGTAAATCTAGAAGACAAGGTAAATGCTAAACGTAGAGTTTGCTGACTATCCAAGAGATTTGAAGATTTGTGTCTGTACATTAATGTCCACTTAAACTCGAGTTCTCAACCCTCTTGCTGTATTTTCCCTCCAATCAATCTCAAAGACAAATGAGGCGGTAATTTAATAAAAGCTCTTTCTCTGAGCCTGCGTTCATTTGGGACTCGTGCCCGTGCGCTCACCTTTGGCTGGTACAGCTGTGTATCACTGTAAGGAATGAGAACAGGGCTTGTCCGAGGGTTTTTATGAGAACCCACAGGTTTTGTTCCACCGGGATAACCATTGCAGTGTCCATCCTAGTTAAATATTAAAAGCTAGAATAAATTCACCAGCTGGCGAGCAACACAAACACATTGCATACAAAACAGAACTGTAAAAATAATGTTTGTTGTCAAAACTGTCGAAATATAAAAGTTTGACTTAATCCTTTATTATTTATTATTTGCTCCAGCTCTGAAACAACTTTTCGGTCTCCATTATATTTCATGTTTTTCAACCCACATTAAATATCCTATTCCATTCTGAAATGTCACATTACAGAAGTAAAATGAATGAACACTTTTTCATATCCATTCAGGAAAAAAGCACTCCCCTCTGAAAATATTGTTATTTGTGACGCGCATTTAAAACAAACCCGAGAGCTCGATTCCATACCTGCCATGCCTGAACAATAAACCCCGATCAACAACAAAGCAAGTATTAGGTTAATCTTTTTATCCAACTAAAAACATTTTTTGCCAGCTCGGTTTCAGAGATTTCATGGCATATCTTCGTATGTCTTTGTTCTTTCCAAATCTGCTGTGTTTACTGTGTTAGTTCACATGACTGGGCAGCTTCAAGGCAGCTAATCCTCTCAATGTCTGGAGGCATCTGAGAATACATAGCTGATCCAGAAACCTTTTCGCTGTAGCACAGGTCGGCCTGATAATGGCAGGTTATGGAAATAAGTGGCTTTCTGCAGGAATTCTACAGTAATTCAACTCTCTTCGGGTGTCACCACTCTCTGTTTTGTCAAAAAGCGTTTGTTCTGTGTGAAATGTGAGATATATGATGAAATGTATGATGTCAGAGGTAACTCACTCTCTCTTTATCACAACACATTGAGGTGCGTGTTTAATATAGAATTCTGTTAGACCAAATGAAGAAATATAATTTTTGAAACATGTTTTGTATTAGCTTTGTAAGATAATAAAACTTTTTGTAAATGTGTATTTTTATATGTACAGTACAGAAGAGTTGTGTAAAAGTCCAGATTTATTAAAGTGAAAGTTCAACCAAAAATGCAGAAACTGTTATCATTTACTCATCCTCTTGTCATTTAAAACCTGTATGACTCTTTCTTTCACAAAATAATCTTGGTAACTGAACAACAACATTACCCATTGACTTGCATTGGTTTTGTGTCCATACAATAGGAGTGAATGGGTAGAATGGGCTGTTGTTCGGTTACCAACATTATTCAAAATATCTTTTTTTGTGTAATGCAGAAGAAAGAAAGTCAGACAGACTTGAAATGAGTGAATGATGACAGAATTTTCATATTGGGTGAACTATCACTTTAAATTCATTAAAATCAGATTGATTGATTCTGATTCATTAAAAGATTCACTGCACAAGAGTCATTTGTTGGTGAATCAGACTATAACAGTTCACTCATGTAGCTAGTGAAAACAGACTTTTGTCAATTGAATGTGTTTGTTTTGTTTTTCCATCTTTTGATTTCATCACATTCAATTAAGATTGCAAACTCACCTGGTACAATATCATTTCTCCTGCCGTAACATTCAGCAGATGTCATCAATTGAATACCTTTGCTGTGTGTAAATTGTTCCTGCCACAGAAATCTGTTCGGAAAGATGCTGACATTTATGTTTTATTTCATTTTATCAGGAGGAATTGAAGCTGAGAGGGATTAAGAGAGAAAAAGTAGAAAGGCAACAAAACATACAGGAAGTTGTGCTTGTTTGCTCAAGGTCAGCAAAACCAGAAGTTTAAGGTTTTCCATGGGAAAGTGGGAGCGTTCTTTGGCTTATTCCAATTACTCGGCACACTATGTGAATGTAATGAACCAGCAAGAGAGGTTATCTTGTGACGTTTGAGTCGGGCTTCTGTTTGTTGGCTCTGTATTCACGCTTGATTAGATTAGGACTTCCCGCTGGCTCGCGTTCAATGTTTGTTTCTCACGGAGGTTACGTCGCCGCGCTCTGACTTCTGGAGTCGAGATAAAGTGCTCAGGTGGATTGCGAGTGTGGCTGACAAACCGACGGAATGCATCACAAAGCCAAGGACAGATTTGGCCTTAAACACCTAAACACGCCGAGTACGGTAAATATACAGTGCAAATAATGGGCCGGTCTGAAATACACAGTGTCTCAGTCTCCGTCTCGCACACACTTGGCCCGTCGCTGGGGTAATTTGTTTTAAACTTTGAGAGACCTAAGAGTGCAATAACAGCAGACAGAGGTGGCTGTTCCTGGAGCTCTGATCAGGCACTGTAAATCTCCCTGTCAGCGGCTGCAGAAGAAACCCATCAATCTCTCTCACAAAGTATTGAAATGGGAGATTGTCACATCACGGAGAAAACAAAATAAATCAAGGTGCCGTAATGACCGCTTTGCAGAAAGGCCAAAGCTTTCTGCGGGCCAGGGTGGAGGTGTGTGTTGAAGACCCTATGACATTGAAATTGGAGAGTTGTGACATCTAGCTTTGAGGTCATTTTTATACTAGCATACCTCTTTGAAGAGACCAAAAATGTTCTATAATATAATACGTCTTGTATTATTGGTCGTCGAATGAGATTATGCCCTCCTTTTCATACCACCTGCTGACTAAATTCTTAAAGGGATAGTACAACCAAAAATTGACCCTCAGGTCATTAAAAACTTGTATGGGACTTTTTCCTTTGTGGAACACAAAAGAAGATATTTTGAGAAATGTCTCTGGTTTTGAGTCCATACGATGGAAGTCAATGGAGGCAAATGTCAAAATAACTTCTTTTGTGTTCTGCAGAATAAATACAGGTTTGAAATGACATGAAAGTGAGAGAGTAAATTACATTTTATTTTTGCCTGAACTGTCCCATTAATTTCAAACAGGATGAGATCGAAGTTTTTGGTCAAAGTGCCCAATAGTTTTTTAGTGTGTGTTTACGTTTATGTGCGTACATTTCAGTTTTCTTTCTGATTCCTTGTAAGCTTTAAATGTTGATTCGGCACTATTTCTGAAACACAAACCCCCAGTCACCGTATCTATCGACTGATGGCAACCTCGCTCTCTTTTTCGGTTCTTCTGAAGCTCATGTCGTGCTGACTCCGCAACCCAAAGTGGTCACCGGGAGCCGCTGTCATTACGTCTACTTTTAATTGGTGTCTGTAAACACCGGAGCAAGGTCAGAGCACACCTGCGGTTGACATGGTAACAGTGTCCAGGGAAACAAGAGTGGCTGATTTGAGCGCTGTCAGGATACGACCTCTTCTTATCTCGGAGAAACGCGTTGGGAGAAAAAAGAACTACATTTTCTCTCTCCAGCGCTTTATTTTTTCTCCCCACGTACAGCAATTCATCTTACAAGACTGCTTTTTCTGCCCCGCGGAGTTGAAGATGCTCTGAGGATCAGGGGCTGATTATTTCTCACCAACGCTCTTGAGGGAAAAGCAGAAAGCCTTTGTTGATTGTCCGTATTTGTTCGCCGTGGCCTGAGAGAGGGCTGACTCTTGTTCATATAAAGGCTCTGCCTCACAATAGGGTCATCCAGACCCGAGCACCCACTCGCCTGTGATGGACATCACAGAAAACTTAGAGTTGTGTTGTCCGTATTGAGTCTAGATATAAGATGGCAGTGGCTTGGGGAAAATCGGTTTTTGGAGGGTGATAAGGTAGTGGTTAAGGATCTGGGCATTACAAAAGGTGTAAGTTAAATCCTCAGTCGGGGCGGATACGGGAACTGGAAGGTCACCAACGTTTGGTATTGCCATTGTGCTTTTGAGCAAAGCGCTTGCTTGTTGTTTGAGAGTCTACACACTTTGAATCTGTTTTTTTTTTAGTGAAACAGCTAAATAGATCATAATTTAATGAATACAGATTTTGAGGGTATTATAAGTTACTCTTGCACATTTATTTCCACTGTAGTTATTTGATGTAGTATAATTAGACAAAGCCACACTTTCTCTTTTTTCTATGGTATTATCTAAATATCAGAGCATAATTTTTAATTGATATGAATGAGATTAGGTCAACATGATTTTTCTTAATTAACTTTTTGGTGTGGCACCAAAAAATCCAGCAGAAACATTGGAGGCATCTCTAGCAAGATTAATATCCATTTATGCTTGAGTTCTCATCTGCATGCATGGTGCACGGGTTAATCAAGTGGTTGTCCAAGAAAAACAAACAAACAAACAAAAATGACTGTCCCCGGGATGAAATGTTTCAGGATTAGACCACCAACCTCGCACATTTACATGGATGACAGGAATTTGTTGATTTGAATGTTGTGCACTCTTCAATTTTTGACAAGTTTTCTCATCCTGTGATGAGCGGTACCTGAACAATTACTTGGATAACTAGTTACATAAAAGGATGAATGTGATTTACATAAGTATAAATACACAAGTATAACTGGATCAGGTTTCTGGATCAGTATCTTTTGCTGGTCTTGGATCATTATTTCATTGCTATCAGATCAGAACAGGGTCAATGTCCTTTTAACATGATTCTTGGGTGTCAACATAAGTCATGCCCTACTTGGATCTCCAGATGATTTTAAAAGGTTGTTGGGTAGACGGTAAAAAATGTGCGTCTAAGGTTAGAATGGACTAAAGTCATGCTGATTGCTTTGATACATTGCTGAAGACAAAACTTTACTGTCTCTGGAGGCTCTCATGAATTTCAATTAGTTTATAAACTGAACCACCTTGACTCAGAAGTTATAATGTAGGCATCTCCTCAGAGTTTGACAGTATTTTACGTTGCTATTTTAAACAACCTGACAGTTTGATAAAATAGCATTCATATATATATATGTGTGTGTGTTTACACTACTGTTTAAAAGTATAGGATCACTTGACTGAAATGTACTTTGAGATCTTAAAACCCATTTGATTACATAACACTTTACAATAAGGTGCTATTTATTAATAATTTGTTAATGCAAAAACAAACTAACAATGAACAGCATTTATTAATGTTAGTTTCAGCATTTACTAAAACATTTTTAAAACCAAACGTTATGTCTGTTAACATATGGTAATGCACCATGAACTAACATGCAATACAATACAAAAGAACAAAATAAAACCAGAAGTTTTAATTTGGCCTTTGGAGGTTAAGAGAGAGACCTGTTCACATTGTGAAGGTTTGGGGCTTGTTCTTCCCAGCCAAAAAGATGAAGTGGCTTTGAGCTGCTCTAAAGTGTCTGAGAAGAAACCGTTCTCTGAAATCCCCACTGACAGCCGCAGGGGGCAGATAAGGTGCTCAGGGCTTTATAGCCGACAGCCTTCACTGCGGTTGAGATGAGAGAGATGGAAAGAAAGAAAGAAAGAAAGAAAGAGAGAAAAAGAAAGAGAGATTCTATTCTGTTGCTGTAGTGTACACGGGGGGATGGGGTTTGGGGCTGTCACAGACCATTAAAGCTCTTTATGTATCTTCTCTCATCCTCACAACACATCACAGGGACTGCTTTAGTATCACACTGTCATTAAAATATTCTTAAATCTGTTTCAATTCAGCCAAAGATGCACACAGTAACAGGCGGTCAGCAAGCAGCTTTTTCTTATAGCATGCTCTCTTTTATAAAGTGTCAGTGCTCCATTGTGATTCGGTTGTACATGGGTTGTCCAACCATCAGTCCTGACTCACTTGGACAAGATCCTGGTAATGAAAACATTTTGTTAGCTTACATTGGGGCCTGTTTGTACATTTATTAAATTATTCATTTAGCACTTACTTGTATTCAAAGCAAATGAGAGCATTGACCAGTTAATGTTGGCTAGCAGATGGAAGGTTACTCCATGTGGTCAGAACACCATCACTATGTTCTTGAACCCTCTTTGGCCTGGGCTTTTGAAGGTTTGGGGGTAAGCTGACACTATTTCAGCTTTCACCATATCAGAATGAGCCCACTTCATGACCCACAGAACTTTCCCGAAAGGTCTTATCCACGGGCAGTGTTTTAAAGGCGTTCGTATGAGGGGATGATCGAGGAATAAAAGTTAGTTTGTTTGGATGTGAGGCTATGTGCTGTTGTTTAATGAGCCATTTCCAGCCTGTTTACATTTCTCCCACCTGTAAATGCGTTTTAGATGGGAAGGGAAATTCGGCAGCAAAGTTAATGTGGGAGCAAATAAAGTATGGCAGCTGTAAAACGACAGGAGGGGGAAATTGCAGACATGACCTTGCATACAGAATCCAAATGGTGCTACGCTTAACACTGCACCTCTGGAGATGACAGTAAACCTGGTTTCTAGGCAAGGTAAAGTACCGTTTTAATGCCAAACTGCATCAGGAGTTTAGAGATTTTGACACTTTGACTGTTTGCACTGCAAAGCGACAAGATTTGCATTTTAAAATATGTATGAATAAATAATTTTTCATACTAATACATAATATTTTAAAGTTTGTTTTGTTTTGTTAGTTTGATTTAAGTTAATTGTATTTCATTTCGTTTCATTGGTATTTTATTTTATATTATTTAGGCTACACTGTTAAAGAATTCTGTATAAGTTACAGTATTATTGGCAGCAGTTTGCCAGTAACTTACTGTAGATTTATATTGATCTAATTTATTGGCAACAGTTTGTTCAAAGATAACTGAACATAAAAAGTCTTTATCTTTACAAAAAAATACAAAAACAGCCTCATGCAAGCATTTCTGGGAATCAAAAATCTGAAAAAAGACTTGTTCTTTTGGTTCCCAGAATGCTTTGCATGAGTCTGTTATTTTATAGTTTTTTTCTGTAAAGATAAAGACTTATTCATGTTTAATGTTCATTTATCTTTT
The DNA here is from genome assembly GCA_026939265.1 of Oreonectes daqikongensis. Lineage (NCBI taxonomy): Eukaryota > Metazoa > Chordata > Actinopteri > Cypriniformes > Nemacheilidae > Oreonectes > Oreonectes daqikongensis. The sequence goes on along the minus strand of JAOTQM010000043.1, from coordinate 3,204,047 downwards.
AAAAAACTGTTGCCAATAAATTAGATAGGCTACATATAAATCTACAGTAAGTTACTGGCAAACTGCTGCATAACTACAGCAACATATTTTTCAGTGTAATATCAACTTTTTTGTAGCTTGCTTTTTAATTATGCAACAAAGCTGCCTAATTTAATTTTTGCATTTTAATTATGCAAAAATGTCTTACTGCAAACATGTTTTGTTACCTAAACTGGCTATTTACATGTACATGTACATTTATATTTACATCCACTAGTCTATAACTTTTAACATAACTATATCTCTCAGGAAAAAAATAAAATTAATATGGATCTGGGAATAATTTCTATAAGAAAGTTAAACCCTTCTACTGTGTAAATCGGTCTCTGCAAAACAGTATTTTTAAAGAGAGCACATTAGCATTAGCCTTAAGCTATGAGGAACAACAGAGCCAAGATAAACGTATTTGATGAATAAAGACATTTGGCCTCATCTGCAAGATAAAAAAATCCTCCCTTTTATCTTAGACCTAAGCGTCGCTTCCCATCCTACCTTTCAGCTCCTGATATTTATCTCACTTTCAGTCTACTTTACGTCCCGACTTGACGTTACGGCCTCCCTCCTTTATCACCGGCCTACATTTGACCGCCAATGATGTAGTTGGGCACAGAGGGGCAACATCTGTGGTCCTTTTTAGAAAAGTGACATTTTTCTATGTGATCCTACTGGGGCAAATGGAGCAGAATACATCAGTCATTCCTCTCGGAGGCTAAGAAGCAAACGGTTTTAGAGATGGATCGTCCAGCGGGCCATTTATAATCTACCGCTGAAATTTCCACAGTGAACACGCACCAGTGATGTGGATGGGAAAATGAGCCGAAAGATGGTCTTACACCCCGGTGAGGTAAATCACTTTACTTGAGACCCGCTGCTTAGCAAGATGAAATCGCCTCTTACACCCCGGGAAAACGAAAGCAGCCGGTGTTTCCGATCTGTCGGGAAAGATTTAGGTCTCTGAAAATAAGGTTAATAGGGCTGTCAGTTTAACAGAATAATTGAGTGCGATTTATTATTTAAAAAGAAATCAAATATAAAAAGTGCTTAGAGAAAATATAGAGACATGTGTCCGCATGTCTTAAAATATATAACTACTTGTTTATACAGTAATTCTTTCATTTGTCTTTGAATTATCATCATATTTGGTCTTTTCTAAGCAAAGACGTAATTAATTCAATTAAAATCATTAATTTACCGCCCTGTGATATTGTTTTAAATCACCTGAACACACCAGATGGAGTTTGAAAATGATGAGGTTCTGACAAAGTTAATTATATCAAAAATTGCAGTCTTGTCTTTCTCAGAATAGTGCTCCAAACTCCATGTTGCTATCACAGTTTCTCCTCTATATCTATCACAGGCATCCAGCAGACCCTTACTCCTCTCACCTCCGACTTAATCACGTCCCGCCGAACTTCTGTCCCCGACCCGCTGTCCCCACGTATTCTAGTTCACAGCGAGCGGACAGCCAAGTCTCCGACATCAGTCTTGCTCAGCAGACATCTGCATGCGGTCCTCGGCGACGCCGGCCCACCTGAGCCGGCACTGAGATGTGACGAATGTGTTTGAAACGGAGGAGTGACCTCTCTCGTGCAGAGCGACTCAGGGGCCACTGCCTCTCAAGAGTCCACATTTATTAACACGCTGTCACGCGCGCGGTCAGGGAAGTGATGGGCTAGATTAATTCATCTTTAATCTCTTTTTTCTGCTGTGTGTCAAATGGGGCTTTGACTGGGGGAGGATGGACTCGTAATTAGGAGGAAACTGTTCTTGTTGCACTTGCTTCTGTTGTTCTTCTGTGTGGTTTCAGTGCAGGTGAGGTGAGTTTAAAACCACCTACTTGGGTAGGAGGAGACTGACTGACATGTAAAGTGGAATATCACAGGGTTTGGGGTTATCTGAAATAGATTATGCCATTTATATGTGGTGCTCATTATATTAACCAGGATCATATTAAACACAACATTATTTCCAGCTAGATTTTTTTTAGCGTGTTTACATTTTTACATTTAAGTAAGTTGTCAATTGTTGACCGATCAGATTACAGTTGTGCAGATTACTAATTTTTCTCTTTTTCTTCTCTCTTGTAGGTAAGACCTGTGCTGAAATGCCACCTGTTACAGTATGTATAGTTTTATATGTGTATTTGTTCTGCTGTGTGCTGGTGGTGAATTAGATACTGACTCTTTTTTTTTTTTTTTTTTTTTTTTTTTACAAAAACAAAGTAAGAAAACTCTTTTTTATTTCCATCTGGCACAAGGTTTCAGTAACTCTGACAATGACGTAAAGTCCAGAATATTTTATTAAAAGCAACTCTAAGGCTGAAGAAATATTTTGGGCACTGAACTATTTTAAGGACAAATGAATTTGTATCATTGATCGTGTCAACTCATTTGTACGACAGATTTATTTTTTTCCTTATGCTAACATGAGTCACTTGACCATCCTGCTTCAATTCTAACTCAACATCGAGAGGCATGTCTGGTGACGTCTGCACTGAACAGAACAATAGGCCAAGGCTTTTGGATGAATAAAGCTTGGTCATATTCAGCAAATTAAACTTAAAACAGAACAAAACCAATACTGTAGTTGTAATAATTTCTGGACTGGTAGACGTACAGTACAGATACAGATGTGAACAGTTAATCTCTTTACATGTTTGTCAAACACTGTCATTCTTTGTAAGGAGGCCGTTCTTTGACCAGAAATAGCCGAATAAGAACTGTCAGCAAGAACTTCTCCCGTTTAGTCTTGCTTTGCATGTATAAATAATGTAATTGAATGCTGGCTCTGCCCTCAGTTTCAAATCGCTGGTGCTTCCTACAGTTTTCCTCACAGCTATCGCACAGCCATGAAATGCTAATTCATCTGGGCAGAGAGTTTCAAACAGCACATTTGACAGACAAATGAATAATAATAACTAATGTATTTTATGGAATATCTTTCCGGATCAAAAGAGGATCCTGCCCGCGCTGAGTAATGACTCAGAGGAGTCTGGCACTGTAAAGGGGTCTTCGATAGTTTAATGCATTATTCACTAAGATGGTAACATTTTCGCAGGAAAAAAAATACTTTTGAAGAGGAAAATGTTTTCATGCTGTGGCAGAAAAAAGGAAAAAATCTCATTTCTGTGTGTATTTTTCTGTACGAGACCTTAGAGTGGATGAACTTCCAATGGTGCGGTTCATCTGCTTATCTTGCATTTGTATTCTGAATCCAATTTTTTTTGTAGAATACAAACTTGGACTTTATAACTAGGACAGCTCAGATTTCTATTATTCATTTCATTTTTTTTATTTTGTCGCTGCACATTTCAGGTACTAAATATCACATTTGATGTTTCAGTCAGGCACACATTGTGACAGCATTTTTACATTTGTTGAACCCAGATTCATAATGTGTAACGTGAACGGATTCAATCCCTAGCTATCTAAATTTCTCTCTTGCCGCCAACACCATCACCTTCCCTCTCCAAATCCAGGAGACCCCAGAGCTATATGTGCCCTGTGTGTGGCATTGCTCTCTCTCTTTCTCTCTCATTCTGATGTGTCTGTCTTCCTCTTTTGTGTTATCTATTCATTTATTCATTTATTCTTTCATTTATTTATTGCCAACACAAGAAGCATTTGTTTTGACAGATGCTTGCTCTGGGGCGACTGCCAAAGCATAGACAGATTTTCTGGAGATGGGCACGCCGGCACACACTGAACGCAGCGGGCAAGGAAAAACACACTCCACGCGAGTCAGATTTGTTAACAATTATCTGTGCTCAGCCCTTTCACTGTTGCCGCTTCCTCGCACGAGGATCATTTTATCCCCATGTGCCAAATTACATCTGAAATATGGAATGGTTAGAGGTGAAGCAGGAAGAGTGACGAGAGGGGAAGGGATGCTTTGTGTCGTGCGGGTAACAGTAACACCCGGAAGGTTTTTGGCAAACTGACCCGTTCACATTATTCTGCTCTGTCGAGGATTTTCTTTTTAATTATACTGAATTATTCTTAACCTGTTTGCCCCCATTTACAGTATGAATTGTACCAAACTGAGCCTTGTAGCGCTTGGAGCTAATGTGGGATAGTTATGACAGCGTGCAAAATAATAGATTGTTTCCTATTCTTATCACATAGATGTTTGAATATGGAAATGTGAGGAATGACAACACAAAACAAACAAATCCTTCATGTTGTTTAATTCAGCACACAAATTCTGCGGTGGTGTGACATTATTACTGTCATAAATCTGTGTCAGGTTTAGCAAAGATAGTTATTTTTGGCATTAATATTATTATTTTAGACTTTTTAATATTTGTATTGACAGTATAGTAGAAATAATGGGGAGAGAAGGGGAATGACAGACGTCAGACTAGAACATGCGCGGCACTTATATAAACACAATGGTTCAGTGTGTCAGAGCATGTGTACTTCCAGACTGAGGTGCCAATTTTTTGCCCTTTTTATTTTATTTATAGTGTAGTAGAGACTACTGGAAATAATGGAAGAAGGGGGTTGGATCACAAAATGTCACCAGTAATATTCAGAACTTCGGTGCTAACCGATAGGACGAAGGGATGATGTATTTTGTTGGCAAACTTAGACGTTAACAAGGATTACAAAATGTTGCAAGCCAGATTTGACAGATCACATATGACACAGTATTCAGCCACAGCGCCAACTGCTTGGTTCAGCCAAAAATTTCACTTTTCTTGTCCTGTATAGTTCCCCACTGAAAAACAACAGCTAAAACCAGCCTTATAGGTTGGCTGGGATAAGTTAGTGTTCCAGATTGGTTTTAGCTGGTTACAGCACGAGTCGTGTCCTTTAACTCAGCTCACTACTGTTTAAACCACATCCTCATCACCCTTAAATTTATGTCCACATCTCTCTGGTTCTTTCTCTCCGATCTTATTTTGTGGATCTGTCACATGTTTTTAACAGAAGTTTGGAAGTGATGCAAGTTTGCTTGAAAGGCATATTGACCTCCAACGTCTGTGCGAACGTTTTGTGTTTGTGTTTTGTTTTGCGAGAGATGCTAAGCCCCCATGCTGATGCTGCTTGCTGGGGAACAGCAGGTTTTCGGTTTTTTAACAGACCGACCTTTTGGAAGACCCCCCATCTGCAGGTCCAGCCAAAAACATCAAATTGCACCTCTTTCCCTCCATCAAAGGTCAGACAGAACTCTGTCAGAGGGACTAAATATGATTATATTGTTTTCAAAGCTGTTTGTATGTAAAGTGAACACATATGAAACTTAAATGTACAATACACTTATTAATATCATATCAGTTTATTGACAACATCTAAACATTTTTAAATAAGCTTAAAACTATTTATTTATAAATGTTTTATTTACCAGATTAGTCAAATGTGTGTTACATGTTAACGGTGTTAAATATATTTAGTGTTTTTTAATATAAACACAATAACATCAACCTATAAATTGCATGAATCAACATTTATTGCTCATCAAAGTAATTATTTGTACTGTAATATGTACAAGTGTTTGCATTTAAGATACTCTCGCTTTATATATATATATATATATATATATATATATATATATATATATATTCCTGTATTTTTCTGTATGTGCACATACGCCCTTACAGTCTGAATCAATGTTTTTCACTGCCATCGTCACCACAGATTGAAAGTTAGCAAGGTCTGTGTCGTAAATCCAGTGCTGAGAAATTCATCACAGAACGGCTGATAAATGGTTGACAGAATGGTGTAATTGCTTTAATGAGATTATAACACGACAATTACCAACTTAAGATCATAAAACCGTCTTCAATAAAACATCCGTCCTTGTAAGTCTGTGCGACGCTGTTTTGACTCGCTGCCTCAGACGGCAGTAATTTCTTCCGCTCTAACCCCGTCTTCCCCCTCTCTCTTCTACCTTGATAGATAAGCATCACGCTGGGCTCTCGGTAGGACAAGTGGCTAATTACCAGCTAAAAATACCACCTCCTTAGTAATAATTACGGCACATCTTCGGATAATGACTCATATTTCGAGTGTCGCGACGAGTGGGTGTGTTCAGTAATGTGACGAGATGCGTCGTTAAGCAGTGCCGCCATGACCCAGAAGGCCTCTTTGAATGTGAGAAAGGACGGGGGGGGGGGTGCACGGAGCGAATGTGCATCGGCAAGGATTTCTAGGAGACTGCGCAACTGTCCACACTGACTGAAAGAAGAAACTGCATCTGTAACTTTTTTCTGTCATTGACAAGAATTTCTTTCATTTTTGTTGTAACGCTTCCCGCCATTGATACGTTTTTCCATCTTTCCATGTTAATACTGTTATACGGTAAGGGGGACGCTATTCGCATCTTCTGAAAGATCCAAAACAACAAATCCTTGTTTTTGATCATCATTCTGAATCTCAGCTATTCTCAGCTTTTTGTTTCAAATGATGTATAAGAAACGTACATAACATTTTTGTGTGGTTATATTCTTTGCTCTTAAATGTGATATATCCATAGAAAGTACTATTCTAGGCCATCAAAATTTTGTTGAAATGATTAAAATGCTGCCACTGACTGCCGGGGAAAGAATTAAAATAATAAGAAATAAAATAAAGCCTTTCTTTGTATCTGTAATTTTCTAAAGGCATTTCTAGGGCCAAAATGTGTTGCCAACTTGGCTTTTAAAAAAAGTTACTTGTTAAAGTTGAACAGTGACTAGACCCTGTACAAAATATATGAGACTGAATTGCAAAATGAAAAGAATTACCCACCAGTTATGACAAAAAGGTACACATGGAGTATAAATATGCGTTTTTATAGCAATAGTTAAAGTTACTTTCAATTGCCTCAAAATTGCAAGCCAAGTTTTGCCTTGTTTGTTATTGAAATACTTTTAAAAGTAATAAAACACTTATAATATTTGAACCTTCACTCTGCTACAGATACCCATTATTTTGTCAATATTGTTAATACTGTTTGCTTTAGGCATTATGAGATTTACTGAAACACATGCCTGAAAAAACAAATTTTCATACATATTGACTTTTGTGCCATAATGGACCGTGCTATGGAGTGCACTTTTAGCGGTTAAGTGGTCTGCTAGGAGTGTAAACAGTATATGAAGACAAAAGTGTAAATCTAGTCTTGTTAAGTTGTTCCTCTCGCAGCATTGGCCTCTCCTCCTCCGCCGAGCCGCGTGCGTCGGTTGTGAGCTCAGAGAGGGAGTGGGCGGCCAAATGAGACACTGCGGCAGCTACACAGGAAGTGAGTGCTGATTTATTCTCTCATTTCACTTGTGATCTACAAAAGGTTCCTCATTGCTTACTTATAATTACCTGTCTCTGTATGTTGGTGAGCGAGTGTGTGCGCAGATGGGCTGAGCTGCTATGCCCATGCAGACACCTACATAGATAAAGAGTGAAGAGCTCTCAGAAGTGGAGTCAGAGCAGATGGAGATTCAGAGAGCTTTTGCTCTTTCTCTCTTTGTGTACTGCTAACATGGGCATATGCATTTGTGCTTTATTTAAACCTTATGTCTTTAAATGACATCTGTCATTTTATATGCATATAGGAAGTGTATTATGTGATCTAATGTGTGGTGTTTTTTGTCTTTTTTAAAGACGTATATGCCTTAGGATTCTCACATTCAATATAAGATCAAAAACACTCACTTTTTTATCAAGTGATATTTTACTTCTGCTTATTTTTTTAAATATGTTAATAAAACTAGTTTTAGTGTAGTAAGCACTTTATTGAACGCACAATATACATTATTAAATATACTTTATTAAATGCACAATAATTTAGTAAACTAAAATAACCTTGACCTGGACCAAATAATGAAGAAAAAGCATCCAAATGAGAGCCCATGATAGATTGAAATCCCTTCAATACTTTTTAGAAAGCTTTTCATAGTGAGACCTCAATAAGCTGGCAAAAATTGTACACCATGAGAATGCTTTTTGGAGGATTTGTGGGTTTGTCTGGGCAAAGGTTGGCTACTTTGAAGAATATAGTTTAGATTTCTTTTTGAATGCTTTTTGAAAACTTGTTCAGAAGTCAGTTACTCTTTCTTAATTTACCTTTTCCACATTTTTGGAATAATAATAAACTCAAAAAAGTCCAAAGTATAAAATAACCCACATACTGTATTTGTAGCTTGGCCCACATGTTGTGGTTACCGGTTTGTTTGACAGTAGTGTCTTTCTAAGAAAAGTTTGTTCGTGCGTGTGGTTTAATTAATGAGCAGGAAGACATTTGACGGCTGATATCATGTGGAATGCTGAGCCTTCGGGGTATAACTCCCTGAAATTTGTACTTGTCATTTCAATGTGACATCGACCACAGCAGGAAACACTCATTTTCATCTGATTATACCCCTGCTGTGTATCGCTGCCTATAAACAATGCTTTGTATTAAGACCTAATGACAGCTTTTAATATCTGTCAGACACGCCCCACCCATTTTAAGTCTCTTCCTCTCTGACATGTGTCACATCCTGTCGGGGGGTGATGGTTGTCTGGAGTCCCAGAGGTCTGGCTGTTTTCCACACTTGGGGTTATGTTTACCGCGTGTCGCACGGAGATGCAGAGTTCCATCTGAATGTGCGCCAGGGGATTGTGGCTTACAAACAGCATTGAGTGGATCTCAATGCGTTTAATGCGGTTTCGATTACCAGTGACAGCGACAGACAGGAAGAGGGAGGAAAAAAAGATCAACAGATAGAGCGGAATTGAATGTGAGAGGTGTTCTGGGTGGGACGTGTGATTTCCTGCAGTAATTTGTCCTGATTGACAGCTCGCTGACATGTCATAATAGGAAATTGATGATGTTCGCTAGCAGACACCGTTGGCTGATAATTGATTGAGATCTTCTTGTCTGAGCAGGCTGACATCTGTCCCGTTGAACAGTGAAGTCTTTAATCGGGGGTGTGTTTATGTTTAGGAGGGGATTCTTGTACCTTTTGCTTCTGCATGTGACAGATTGGGTTACAAAAGATACGGATGTGTTTACTCTGGTAATGTACTCTATTAGACAGATTTACAGACTTCATTTCAAATATGGTTTAAAAAAAATGATGGTTCTATAACAAGACTCAATTTGCTCTGTCTTCTTAATAGCCAGCTGAGCTTTTGGTTGTTATTTTACGAAGGTCCTATTGAGACTGAGCGTGTGACGTAAATGCAGGACACAGGCGGGACTGAGAGGTCTTTTGTGGGATTAGTGCAGACTGGAGTATGTTGTATTGGGGCCCGGCTCCTCTGTTTGATGTGAATCAGGACGCAAATTTAGCAGCCGAAGGCTGCGCAGCAGGATAGATTCTGCTTTCCAAGGTCCACAGAAAAAAGGCAAACAAAACATCAATACTCAGTCTTTATTATTTCAGGCTTTATAATGCTTTGTTTTTTAAATATACTGGGGTTGGATGGAGGGATGGATTTACACACGTTCACTTTAGATTGGTGTTACTGTAGATGTGTATCGGTTGTGCAATGAACAGGAAAGAATGCAACGCCCAATATGGCCGTTTCAGAGTGTCGCAACAACAAAAGTAAAAAAAAGGGTTCAAATCGTCACCAGACAGTTCTCGAGAGAGGCTCTACACAGAGTCTTGTGAGGCGCTTGCCAACTGCACAAGTTCAGTAGCTGAAGCGACCTCGAAAAAGGTGTTTTAGCACAGTTTAAGCTTAGAAAACCAAAGTTATGGTACAATTAATGTCAGGTTTAATTTTTCCTGTTTAGTTTAGATTTTTGTCAATGGTTTTAGAAATGTCTGTCTTCCCTCATTCAATTAGATTGGACTGTTGTCTTGCTATGACTGAAACAACTGCCCAAAGGTGTTGCGAACATAACTTCCCTAAACGGACTTTAATGTACACCATTTTGAAAGATGTAAACAACACTGGTCCAGAAGCACTTCCTGTTTCCGCTTTTTAACACCATACCTAAAATGTAGTTAACTTAAAAGTTAAACAAACACGTTTAAGCTGAAACAAGAAGTGCTTCTGTACCAGTGTTGTTTACATCTTGCAAAAGGATCTATACATCCACAGGGTTGAAAAATACCCCTTAAAAATATGCATTTACTGTCAAATCCCAAATTCACTTTGACCATATCTTTACATCCAAGAAATTTATTTCAAAACACCGCAGCTTATCCTCTTCACTCCCCTGTCTCTCTGTGATACGATATGTGATGTCTTGACCAAACAGTCTTCATAATGGCTTTCCAGATCAGCATGAGTATAAATGAATCCCCCCCTCGCCCGGCAGCAGTCAGCTACTGTGTCAGCTTGTTATAAAGCATGTCACAGAGACAGTGGTGTAGAACCATTATAGAGACGCGCTCTAATTATAGCGTCTGTCCTCGGAATATCATATAATTCCGTTATGTCTGATTAGTGAAACTGTCAGTGTTGAAGGCATCGCTCAGCATGACCCATTTTATCAGGAGAACAGAATATCGGCCAAGCGCTCTTGCACGCTCTCTTTCGTCGGCACTGTGTGTTTTTGTTAAGGAGGTATTGAAATGAAATATTATTGTGTTGACTCCAAAGCGGACAACGCCCCCAAATGCTTCTATAATCTCTGTGACATTCTCATCTGTAACAGCTAGTGACAGTCTATCAGTTGAAAGTCATACTCTCTACCCTGTCATTCTCAATATAAGCCGACACCGTTATCTATCTCACAAATAGATTCCCCGGACCCTTTAGGGCGACATTCGTCAGAATTTAGCATGCATTGGCGTTCGTAATGTAAAGCTGAGATGACGGGCCAATATGTTTTATGAAAACACGCTCTTACGTCAAATTTCGAGGTTATATTCCGCCACTCATTTTCTTCGACGCGACGTCCCCGTCCCAGGTTTGATTAGCACCTTGAACGCGTATTCGCCGGCATTTCGTCGGCAGGATCAGAAATGATGAAAGAAATAGGATTCCATTTGCTGGATAATTGAAACTGCTGAATTTGATTGATGTCTACGGGCTGAAAGTGGAAGAGTGGAATATGCTTTGCGGAGTACGTCAAATACAAATGCTTTCTCCTGTGACTTTGCCTGACCTAAGCGGGTTTGCACGCATTAAAAATTAACAATGTTCGGCTAATTGAGCAAGCTGTGAGCGGTAATGTCGCCCGAATGTTTCCGAGATGTAGATCAGAGAGGTTTTGTTGCATAAATGTCAGTAAACAACAATTTTACCCTATCGGATGAAGCGCATCAGATATTTAATCATGCTACTTTTTCAATCCTTGCGGTCATTTCACACGGCAAAACTCTTTCCATGTTAATCTCCTTCTGGTCTCCGAAGGGAATAGTGATGATGATGATGACCGGCAGATGTGCTGTACACCGTTTTTGTAAATGTCAATGCCCCGGGCTAGTTTGTTATGGCTGCCCATGTGTGTACATCAAGCAATGGCATCATTCTTTGTGTAAATAATTGCTTTGTGTGTGATTGTTTTTATTATGCCTCTCATCCACCGTACTAACATTCTGTATGTGAATAATGAGTCTCGCAGTCTTTTACTCTTCCGCACCTGAGCTAAAGTGCTGTGTTTTTTAAACCGCTTCCGTCAGCAGGAAGCTAAACTACTCCTCGGCCAATAAACAACAGCACAAAATGGTTTCTCTGTCTGAAACGGGCAATAACAGCATAAGCTGTGACCTCTTGCTCTGCAAGGTTGAGATTTATAGCACTTGGGAGCCCGGTTCTGCCTTCTAAACCCCAATGCTGGAAAACAACAGACGCTGAGAATTCTGGGATGCTTCTCTTAGAGGAGCTCATAGAAGGATATCTTCTATACGTGAGGGGAATGAAAGTCACACTAGGGCCCTGCTCTTTTCATGACCGGCTTATTATGGTGAAGAGGCTTCTGGTGTGTCCTCCAGGAGTGCTTGGAGCCAGACATGGCGTCTGAGAATCTCAGTGGCCCATGGAGGGTGCTCAGATCTGGGCAGAGTAAGCCTGTATGTCTAGATGCTGTGGTTACTACACTCAGAGATGTCCCTGGTGGTTTGGCAGCATACCCGATTCTTTGCTGTAGATCGAGATGTTTGTTCTTAGCCCCAGAGGGAATGAGATAGTACATGGCGCAAGGCCAGGCCAAGGCTTGTAAGATTGATAAATGTATATTCTTAAGGTTCTTTTTTACTGCAATTCACAGACCAGTTGTTTCAAATGTAATATAGCGGTCATTGAAATTCTTAAATGAAAATTGTGATCATGTATTGTACACGTCCCTGGAGTACTTGATTCTGATTGGTCAATTTGGCAAATCCAGCATTATGCATGTGACATTTTCAGTCAAAGCTTGAGATATAAATTCCCAGAGGATGGATCTGTTAGCAATATATTGAACCATCTATTTATGTTTTTCGAAACCCTGTTGATCAGTCTATGCGCAAGTTTTCCATTTTAAAAAGAGAAAATGTGACAAACAAGGACGCACGTTTTCGAGAGACAACATACTTTGTATCATTTCTGTGAACTAAAATGTCCAAACCAGCAGCAACAACAAATGGAGAAGGGATGGCTCTTTATATAACACAAAATAGTTATAATTTTCAGGTGCCTATTTATGAGGAATATGGACCTTTATGGATGTGACAATTCACTTATGTATAAAATTATGTATAAAAAATGTTTTAGAAATCTTAAGAGAGACCTTATACATACAAACCACTAAATATTGACATCTGACCTATCAGTATGCTGAAAAAGTGTGGCAAAAATGTGGGTTTTTTTTATTTAAAGACTGGTATTTGCATGAAATTTGCATCTAGTTTCCGTATTCTCTGATTGAATAGTTAAAATACGAGTCCAAACAAAGATTTTCTGGTAAACCATTTCTTTAAGTAATGAATGCTACGATCAGTAAATCTCTTGGAGGTCTGCTGATCTTTAAACCAGGTCAGGAAAGGTGCTGAGCAGTAAACAAAGACTTTAGAGCCATGAGCAGATTCACCGCCTCCAGCAATACTGATTCCTGACTGCAAGGCAATTACTATAAAACATGTGATCTCACCTGAGAGTTCATTCTGAGATGTTTGTGTGTAACCTTTCATTTGTCCAAAAGAGACGCATAGAGCAAAACAAAGCACATTATATGAACAGAAAGCTTTAACCCATGTTTGTTTGTTTTTTTAGATGGACTGCTGTTTGTGTTTGTATCATTGACTCAACACATTATTAAGGCTTTTTCATTTATTTTGAAATGCAGTTTTTAGAAATATGACTATTCAGTGTAGATAGATGTTTTTTTTGTCATTTTAGTCATGTTATCATAAACCTAAATGACTTTTTTGTAGAGGTAAACGGGTTAGTTCACCCAATGTATAGACACAAAAGCTAGTAACGGATGACAGATTTTTCATTTTTTGGGTGAACATTCCTTTAAATGAAATGAAACCGTAACTTGCCTCTATGTTGCCCTCTCTATTTTAAACATAAAGTTGCAGGTTACTTTACATATTTTTAATTTGTGTTGGTCAAATTATGTCAAACTGACAATTCCTACAAAATTGTACCTGATCTCAATATAAAAGATCATTTTTGTAAGCTTACATTTGTAAATCAAGTGAACCTTTAACATCATGTGACGTGCAAAATCCAATTATGTGCGAGAACCGCAGTGAAAGTTTCATCAACAGAAATTATAAAAGCTAAATGATATTTTCAGACTTAAATTTAAAGGTGATGACAAGATTTTTCTCAGACTTTAATGATAAGGGTTAGTCTGTAAGGAGATGTTTGAAACTAATGAAGTCATAATTAAGAAACAGTTTGCCCGCAGACATCTGCTCTGCAAAACTAATGTCAAGTTTTTATATAGCTTGTAATTTTTAATTGTGTGATAATTTAAAGACGCGTCTCTCAGATAATGTTAAGTCGTAAACAGTGCGTGCAGACAAGGCGCAAATGTTTGGTAGGAATGATTATAATGAGAACATACAGAGTTTAAACACACAAAGATAAACAAAGAGTGCCTTTTAGAGTTTTCATCTTGCTGCTCTGTTTCTGCATGTTATTCAGCTGAACAAGTTGAATCTGTTTTGAAATTGTTACTCAAACAACCTAATCATTACTAAAAAAACAATATAATAATAAATACACACTTTTATTATTATTAATAATAATAATAATAATCCTCATTTTTAAAGGATGTTGTGTAACTCCTGTATCATTTGTATTCTATCGACATAAACGTTTCGCCTGTTGGAAAAATGTATAAACCTAGTTTAACTTACCGTTCGTACAGCTCAGCACATGGTGCCAACCTATGTGACAGGTGCATACTGGGAAGTAGAAGATAAACATACTCCCCCTCTCACAGATTCAATGCTCCTAACAGGTGATGAAAAACAGAAGCTAATTTGCAAATGTAAATGAATGCAGAGCCGAGCTGGTGAAAGAACAAAACAGGATGCATTTTCCATTCCAGTAATACCCCTGCATCTAAAGGTGCCAATGATGTGTGTGTGTGTACCTGCGTGTGTGGCACCTCTGGCCTGTGTGTGGGTTTGGGCAGATGAGTTCTGTATCTGTAATTAGAAAAGCAAATGACCCTGATTAACCTTCGACCCCGGCAGATTGGGGTCATTGGATAAAAGCTTCAGAATAATGCCGTAGGCATCGCGGCTCTCTGAGGTTCCTCATTTTATTCTTTGTGGAAAGGAAACTAAGTTTTTTTTAAGGCTGTCTCAAAACGAGCAGCACACAAAAGGGTGAATACTTTAAAGCCTTTTCGGTATCATCATTTCTTTTATTCCTTCATTTTCGGTTTCTATTTCAATACAAGCAGGAAACAGCATGACCGGTTATGTGGTGCACCATTCTGTCTAGTTCTTTATGCTCTTGATTGTGAATCGAAAGGAAGCTTGTTGTTTTGCTTGTAAATAAGGCTGGTACAAGAGCGCCGTGGAGAGCCGGGAGGGCGGCCGGGCTCCGTGGCTTTGTAACTTGATCTGGATAGAATAAATTGCAGCTGAACAAGACAGATAACCTTTACATCGATGGCAAGAGAGGGAACGTTCTGAAAGAAAGAGTCGAGAGGATGCTGGAGAGAGATTTCACACTTCATAGAAATTTTCTGAATCTACGTAACACACAAGGAGACCGGACACGACATGTTTGTACAGAGAGTTTTGCATTTTAAAAACCATATGGGGCAGAATATCGTAAAAGCTTAGAAGTATTTATTTGGTAGCACTTTGTTTTACGGTGCCCTTGTTACACGTTATATGTACTTATTATAGTATTTATTATAAATTATAGTAAGTACATGTAGTTAATTATTATTACTCAGTACTTAAATGTATAAGTACACTGTAACACGGACACCTTAAAATAAAATGTAACCATTTTTTTATTTATTTAAATTATATTGTTTATTTATTGATTTAATTTTACCAGAACACCCTAGCATTACGGCATCACCCACGTTTTCTTCCCAAGAAAAATCTAGTTTTGTCTTTGTGGAAAGAGCAAAAATTCCAAATTGTAGAACGTGGACAGAAGCATTTTACTCGACTGAACACCTCCAATAAGCTCACACAGTGTCAAACCCCACTCATATCCCACAATGCCTCAGTGAGAAGTGTCTTCCTGTAAAATAGTGTGTAATGGTTTTGTATTCTTGTCATTGTTATCCGTTGCAATCTCCTAATGAAGAAAAACATATCCCACAGGCATAAGACAAGCGAGCAAGGATATCACTCTTGGTGTAACCAAGCAACAAAAGTGTGTCTGTGGATGTGAGTGTGTGTTTTGGCACACAGACAGTGCATTATTGCACATCGATTCATTCATTTGCAGCTTTGCAGACTCTGATATGCGTTTGCTCTGTCAACATTAGCGTGAATGCTAATCTGTCAGAGCACAGAGCTGTGCTAATGTAAGACTAACCAGCTAAACAAACCAGCTAAACAAGCAGCTAAATGAATAAATCATTTAAAACAATATTTCTTTTAGTCAAATTCACCTTACTCGTTACAATTTTGTGTTGAGTTAGTTTAACTTATTTTGACTCATTGAAGTAATGTTAAAACATTAACAAAATAAAAATAGTATGTTGAAATAAATAAATGAAAGTGCTTCTGGACGAGTGTTCTATAGTATCACGATGGCCTCAGGATTGTAAAATGTTAGTACAATCGTAGCATGGCATTCAGACAAATGGGAGTTCATCTCCATCTAGCTTTGTTTATGTTCATTGTTGTTTTCCATCTTTTACCAAGTATCTCTTCCATTACGTTTTGCAGATTCTGTTCTCGCTGTGCACATTAATTTGTTTTGGAGGAGGTGTGGCTTTACAGAGCTAGCTTGCTATTGCTAACCTCTATGAAACTAGCATTAAAGTTGCATGTACAGTTCAAGAACTAGCTGAAAAGATGACCCTGTAGCATTCCCATCAGTCCCATCACTGAACTTTCTTTTGGTTGCAAAATACATTACAGCCAAGAGCCTGTGTTTTGGAAAGCTAATCGTTTTTTAGCAGTTCAAGATATGTATCTATATTTTGTTTCTAACTTTGTGTAGCTATTTTCATTCTTCAGGACTAGCTTGACTAGATTAATGACTTTAATTATGAGCAGCTTGGCAAACTATAGCTTCAGAGTAGCTTTTCCAGCCCCCCCCTCCATCTTTGAATAAGTTGGTTCCTCCTCCCTCTCATTCTTCCTTTATATTTTGCTACGAATATTTACAGGATCAATTCTGCCCGCTCTTTTAACAGACCACAAATGAACGTGGATCATTCTAAAGCTGATCTGGGATCAGCAGGCCTCCGCAGGGAAGGATTTGGGGACTTATAATTCCATTAGAGCTCTATATGTCTTGTTGTTGACTCCACGGCTTCTCTGTAGTTTGGAGGCTTACCGTATCTTCCCTTTATCCATTAGTCTTGATCATTAGCGTTGTGTTGATCTCAATGTAGCTTCTCTTTCAGATGCAAATCCACTAATTGCGTTGTTACTTCGCAGCCTATGCGCTTTCCCCTTAGACAGAGCTGGCACATTAAAAGATGCATAATTCCATATCTGCATCTAATGGGGTGTGTTGCTGTCATCATTATGCATGCTGTGCTTTGACAGTATGAAAAGAAGAGGGAAGCTGTTCCAGCTTGCAGGATTTTATCTCAGGGATTGGGACAGAAACTGGTTTTGGATGAGTATGTACATATTGAGATCATATGAATCTTTTTGGATTGCAGACATTTGGTGAGGCTGAGATTGCATCCAAACTCTAGAGATGACACTTGCGATTACAGTCTTTTCCTCAGGAGAAACATCTGAGAAGCAGAAGACTCATTTTGCTTTCCATTTAATCGCAATGCTGTCTAGGAGAAACAACAGCCGCTATGCTGAAGGCTCTTCTGACTCCAGCACATGTTGGCCCTTCACTTCTGTATACGCATCCTTCTAAGCTAGAAATCACAGCAGATTTGCCTTCCTTTACCTTATTTTTTAGCGATAACAACTATGTCTTCAGAGGTGTATAAAGATTCATTATCTTAGAATGAGCTATTTCTATTCCCCTTACATGGAATTCGCAATGTATTTCTGCAGTATCCCTAAATGGACAAGCGATTCGTAAATGTTATATCCTTCGGCAAAGAAGTGTAAACGTGACAACATAAAAAAGGGAGAGGTGGGCGGTGGAGTCAGCCGTTGGTTGCAATTTGCAACCTCACCGCTAGATGCCGCTAAATTTCATCCACTGGACCTTTAATATCAATTCTTTTTGCTTTCCGTTTCTTCACCTGTCACATTAAAGAAAGTCGACATGTTTACTAACACCATAATAATGAATCAACAACAGACAAAACTGTATTACTTTTTAGATTTGTCAGGTGTTCAAAGTCACAGATGTTGAAGCAAATATTTTCTTTTCTTTATTGTTCTTTATCTGGCAACCTTCCATACAATCTACATAGATGAACATACTGGCACGCATGTGGCAATGTGGCACACGTCCCTACTCATTACAACCCTTCGCCCGTGAGCTTTTCCCCGCCCGACAGAATTCCTTCAGGACACGGGTCTCTGAGAGCAGAAAGACAGATGGGCGACCTGAGCGATTCAACCGCATTTTGAAAGCAGAGGTGGGTGTGCAGGCATTCACACGCTGGCACGTGGCCGGTTTCAGGGGTGCAGCACGGCACAGAATCCATCAAACCTCTGTAGCGTTGCATTGTCCAGCGAAACCCTGTAGCTGTCAGGCAAGCTGTTTCGGAGAGCGCGCGCAAATGGTGCTTTGGGACATGGGTGTGTACATTGGCTGCTGGACAGGCTTGGCGCTAAACCACATCCATCATCCTCAGCAGTCATCACCTCAGATAGCTGTTTAAAATCGAGTATGTACACGGAAGAGACGTGGTTCTGTGCACGCCCGGCTCAGTCACGTATACGTGCATGCACGCAAACAAACAAACCCTGCTGCTTTTGTCATATGAGTGCGCCCTGATCAGACGCAACATGACGACCAAATTTCTTTTTAACCAGCTGCGACAAGTAAGACACCATGCTGTTTGTTTGGCGAGTTTTTTATTGACGCAGTCCATTCCGTCAATCACGGAGGAAGAGATGGATTGTGGAAACGTGTTACAAATCAAGGTCTGTCATAATAAAGAGCTGCCATCACAGATCTCATGACATTTTTCATGAAAACATTTATACAGTGTGCATATTTTTCTGTTGTTGTACTTGGACACACACATTTACACAAAGATTCAGGCACACACAACTGTATATGCTTGCCTGTCACACACGCACACACACGCAAACAAATGCACACCGGCCTCACCTATAAACACAGGGCCAAATGACTGTGTCACCTGCCTGACTGTGTGCAGGTGTTTTGAATCGCTCTGAGGGATATTTCTGTGTGTGTGTAAACGCTCGCCAAGCTTTTTAATCTGTTGTGTGAAAGTGCTAACTCTGCCAGGCAGAGGAGATTTCCCCTGGCATCAGATGGGGCTCAGATTAGCCACAGCAGATAAACCTGGAATAAGCTGTTTAGTTTATTCCACTTTCAGACCAGGACTGGATTGAAACCACAAGACTTTGGTTGTGAACTGCGGTTCGTAAAGCTAGCAGTTTGTTAGCTTAAGCTCTTATTTTTGACATGAATAAATATCCGATTCTAGTAGGTGTGGGGTTTGTTGGATCTGTGTTTTAGCCTGGTTGGTGTTTGTCAGGAAATTGCGTAATTATATTTCTTTATTTACTTGTGAGTCCAATTGTAGTTTGTTTTAAATGTCGCTTTGTTATTTTTGATGTAGAAAGTGTGTGCCCTTATGAAAAATGCATGTAAAAATACTATATTAAGTATACGTAAGTAAATGTTAAGTGTACTAAGTATTCTTTATGTAAGTACACTTTAAAAAATGATTATTGATTTACAGTATAAATTAACCTATTGCTGCTGTTCTTCCGAAACCTTGTATCTCCATATTTATTGATTTTTATTAAGAACACAGTATTTAATCATTTTAAAAGTGCATTGTGAACTTGTAGGCATACTGACAGTTCACTAGTTCAATACTTGTAGCACTTTTTTTTGTTTATGAAAATACACTTGAAAGTATACAGTAACACAACTACAAGCAAAGTACTCTTTATGTGCAAGTATAGGACAAATATAGACTTTTCTGTAAGTATATACTGTATATATACTGTATTTTGGATATGAAAGTTAGCTTTTAGTTGAAAAGACGTATACTAACAGCATGCTTAAACTTCTCTTTGGAAGGGTGGTTAACAGTGTTTTGCTATGTGGTTCTTAAGTATTTTGGTTGATAACTAGAAAGTTGATACAGTTATTAAATTGATCTTTGCTGTCCATAAAAATGACCATTTAAACCTCAAAGACCATTTGAGAAGTCACTCTAGCCACTGTATACACCACATCACAGACAATATGTTTTCTGTGTTGCTTTTCTGCATTCTGTTGCATTGTAATGATAACAGAATTAACAGAAGACTGACGAGCCAAATTTGGATTTCGACTGCAGATGAGATGAACAAAAGCCAACCGATCGAGAATCTCTCGAGTGAAAGGGATTACAGTACGTTTGGAGCTCTCACCTCTTCCAGCCTGTTGTGCAGCCATGGCTCGTGTTTCTAGGAGGAAGCTTTTAGTTTTATGATTCTGACGTTATCGGTGCAAACATTTGGCGCTAGACAGATGTGGTGTGATTTAGCTCTGTGTAACAGTGCGAGGGGACGCGTTTCAGAGTGAGAATGAGAGAGTAGGTGAGGTGTGGGGTATGTTTACTGTCTCCTTTTTTTTAATATGTGAAAATCAGCTGTCTAAGTGCAGTTCTCAAGAGTCTTTGATTACAGTGATGTCAGTGTGGGTTAAAATGGCGGGTATCACCTTCACCCCGCTGTTCCACGAGGAGCGATTCTGCACTTACATGTGTTCCTCAGACACTGATTGCTCTCCGGGGAGTCTGTGCTTGATACTGTAGGGGAGTCTGGGGTGCGAGACACACTTATTATCTCTTTTCTTCCTCTCTCTGTATTTATCTCTTTCGAACGCCCTCTTTTCCTGCCACCCTCGCTCTATCACTCTCTCTGTCACAGTTTAGTGACTCTCACACATCTGGGATGTGATGGTTATGTAAATGATGATCAGGCTGTTGGGTCACATGACTTTTCTGTCACAACAAAATTGAGGGTCAGAAATTAAACAAGGTTTAGCCCTGTAAGTACATAAGCTACATGCAGTAAGGATCCGTCGTGAACCAGAGACGAATGGTGGGCTTATCTTTTAAAATAAACGTATAAAACCTTAAACCTTATATAAACCTTTTTTGTGTAAAGGGTAGTATCCTTACCCATAATTCTCTATGATTGTTCTCTATATGTTATTGTAAGTAGTAATGGAAAAAGTACCAGAGGCCATAATTTTATATTATATTATATGTTAATGGAAATATTACTTCTTCATGCTCTGAATCTTAAGCAATTGCATTTCAAAACACAAATTTGAAACAAAAATAAAAGAAAAATTAAGTAGACCGTGTAGATGTGTATATCGATTGTAAATGTTTTCTAGAAGAGCGTTTATTGTTCTGGTATCTTGTGCATTATTTACGTCAACATTCTTGTTTGATAGTGTTTTGATTCTATAGGTAACAACCATAATTGTTCAGATTGAAGATCTTATCTGACATGCTTTTCGTTTTATTGTGAGAAACTAAATATGGCACATGTAGGGGCTATAAAATGTATGTAAAAATATTTTAAAGAAAGTTTACTTTATTGTGTAAAAAGTTTACTTTAGTTCAAATTTTGTATTTAGTTGCATTTCATATAACTTAAAAATATACCAATTTTAACCTCATTTTATAAGTTAATAATATATAAGTTTAAATGACTTATAATGGCAATTTGATTTAACTTAGAGCTTTAGAATGAAAGTTTTTAAATAAAATTTCTTATAGAGCAATTGCACGCAACTGGTTAATATTTCTTGTTAAATCACATAAAAATTATGTATGTAATGTATAAAAAACAATTAATCGCATCCTATTTTTTTTAAAAATGTCTACCTCTCACCAACAAGGGTTAAAATGCCTCTTAAAGTCAGTTTGTGGGGAAAACATTTACAGTAAACAAATAAATAAATATCTTAAAAAAACAAATCTCAATTTCTCCTTGTCCCTAAAAAGCATGTCTAATGTGTGACCCAGATGTTGAGACTCAGGTGTAAGGTGGGCTCAGGTGCAGTCAGGGTGCCAGACCACCTTTTTTGTCTGAACGGTGTGTGAACCGCACAGCGGGAATAAGAACAACTGACTGCATTGTGTCTCAGGCGACGAGAGCGTGTGATAAGAAGAGAGAGGCCGTCTATCGGCAATCTCGCTGTTTAATTATGGAAAAGAATTACGCCGGATCGATTCCCTGTGGTCTGTGTAAAACATAGCGCTGCATTTTGTGACTAATAGGTGATTATTTCACTAATGCTGCTTTTTAGCTGGAATAATTGCTTTTATTAACTGCGGAGGGGAAAAAAATCTCCAGCGCTCCATTGATCAACTGTGTTTGTGCACAGCGAAAGCTCTTTCGTTTTTGTAATAGATATGTTCTAATGAGTTTATATACCAGCATGTGTTTCTGTGCGCTAAACTATACGTGCGCTGATGTTCATTCGCAACACACGAATGTGTTAGTTTTGGTAATAGGTAGCTGGATAGGACAAGCTTTTGTTAGATCTGTAGAACAGAAACATGTAATTGAGAGGCCATAGCAAGTCAGAGATGAAAGTCTTTAAACATTGATGAGAGGAGAAAGCAAGCACCTCAACTTTTTCTTTTCTCCTGTCCTGTCTTCTTGTTTTGTCTGCTTCGCTGCTTTCGCATCTCTCCTCTCCTCTTTCAATTATAATATGTAGACATCTTTTCACCAATGTTTTTTAAATTAATCGCAGTGGAATTATTTGCAACTAATTGTGTTTATTTAATGATTCGTGATTTGACATCAAGAACAAATCTAGTCTCCTCTGACTATACTGGTTGTAAAATCTGTTGAGTTTGTTGGCAGGTGGAAATACCTGGGGATGTGCAGATTTAACTGTTTTTCTGTATCAGACATGCCAAATTGTGTGTGTGTGTGTGTGTGCGTGTGCGTGTGTGCGTGTGTGTAAAGACCACGTGAGTGTGTTATCACTTAAAACAGGTGCAGAAATTACGTACGCTCATGACACCTCTCCAATCCCACCAGCTTTTTTTTTCCAAACATCCCCCCTACACACGCACATATCGCATGCACCATCCTCCCTTCCTCTTCATCCCCACCATTGCTATGGCAACTACATCTGCAATAAAATGAGCCATTTAAAAAATAAATATAAATAATAATAAAACTTGAAGCAATGTCATTTCCAAGATGTTACAGCTTGTTGTGCTAACAGACAAGCAAACAATTTCACACCCGTATCTTTTCTGTCTTAAAGGAATACAGTACTTAACAATATCTCGGTCTAATTTTCTATCACATTCTCCCTTTTTCTATCTGTTTTTGGTCTCTATCACCTTTTCATTCTTTCTCTCTCTCTTTTGAATTTACAGGGTGTGGGATGTGTGATAAAATAGGATGATTATTTTTATCTTTACAGAACTATTGCCTGGCTTTTATCTGCATATGCTGTGTTTCTTATGTGTGAGGTGTGTGTGTGTGTGTGTGTGTGTGTGTCAGTGGTTTTGTGTCTCTTTCATTGGTTTTGTGTGTGTGTGTGTGTGTGTGTGTGTGTGTGTGTGTGTGTGTGTGTGTGTGTGTGTGTGTGTGTGTGTGTGTGTGTGTGTGTGTGTGTGTGTGTGCGCGTTTGCGTTTATGCATTCATATCCTGTCATATGGTATTCAATATGTTCTGTGCTACATTTGTGTACAATGTGTACAAAACAGACTGAATTCAGTTATTATTTTGGTAGATAGGTTTTTTTATTAAAGGTATAGTTCACCCGAAGATGAAAATTCAGTCATGAATTACCAGTCATAAGTAAATTATAACATAATGTTTATTTTTGGGTGAACTATCCCTTTAACCATTTTGTGATTTTGTGGAATCAATACATTAACAGTATAGTTTTACTATTACACTTTTCATTATTTTACATTATTACAGTTCTAATGTGTTAAATACCATTTTAGTGTTAAATACCATTTTTTATTATGTCATGCAATACACTAAAGAAAAAAATGACATTGAGATGGAGGAAGGACAGAGCAACCTCTCTGCTTGGCTTCAAGAGGTGTCGTAGCTTTAGAATTGAACACACACTCGCACTTGTTGTGTTCTCCAGCACAAAGCATATTACAGCTGTTGATTTCTGGCTGTTTCATCCCACCTATGAAATTACAGCTCGCGCACATCTTCACATCGATGGTAGTTATTTTTCAACAACTACTTCGAGTCCTCTCTTATAAGAAAGTGATTTCAGAATGTCCTTCAGCCGACACCTCACTGTCCGTCTCTTGGGGCTTCCCAGATAAAGTGAGTTAATACCTAAAGGCTGATACACATCAGGGCAGGCACATGGCACAAGATTTCCTTTGGCTTATTGCCTAGCACGCTTTGCCAGGATGGTAATGCATTGCAGCGCCCATTCTGAGCCTCAGGGGGCGATGTAGAACGACAAGCTCACTTGATGTTTACTTCCTAGTGTTGTTGGGTCTATAGAACTTATGGTTTATATATTTAAATCGGTCACAAATAAGATACAAAGCCACATAAGATAGTGGCTTGCAATGCAAAAGCATCTCTCTAGCTGCTAGAGCCAAGAATGGACTGATAATTGTATAGTGACATACAGGTGAAATTCAATAAACCAGAATAGAAAATGCATAAGTAACGTTTGGTATGTTTATAAAGAGCAGCAAATCTGCAGCTGTTTTAGCAGCTTTTAAAGTATAAATGATGTTGATTTTCTTTAAAATACCTCTGTGTATTGTCTTCATGGCGAGGCCGATTCTGTGGCACAGAAAGAGAGCCCCCCAAAAATTTTTTTAACTTAACCAAAAACACACATCGATGTGCACTCACACTTTTACACATATGGCATCGCTAGACTTGGTTTAATGGCACATCTCGAAGTCAGTCAAGTATCAAGTTATCAGCACCCCAGTTCCTCCACTTATTACTGTCACTGTCACTGTCTTTATTCAGCTTTCAGAACCTTTCACACTGCCAGCGAGAGCGAGAGAGAGAGAGATGGAGATAGAGAGAGAGGGGTTTTGAAAAGGCCACATCAACTATATGAGCGCCGAGCAAAGCATCCCCGCTGTGTCATTCTCCCAGCATGCTGCACCGAGGGCCCAGGGTGACAACTTAATTATCTGTCTCGACCAATCAGAGGGGAAGGCTAGTAACCTATCCCGAGCCATTCAGCGGGGTACATCGTTGGGGGGTGATGTGATCTCTGATGAGGGACTTTTAACAAGGGGTGGCCTTAGACCCCTCTATCTATTTGTCCTCATTCATCCACAAACACTGATGAATTGTCCACTTTGCGCTGTAGCCGTGGTAATTGTCCCTCCTCTTGCTCTCCTCCTGTGACGCTTTATAGATTTTGCAACGTCCGGGCGGTGCTGTTTATCAGTGGAGATCAAGGCTGAAAGGCCACTTCATGCACGCGAGGTCGGTGTTTTTTCCTACGTTTGCCATCTCTGTTTGAAACATGAAATTGCAGGTTATGTTGCGTTAACGTACAAAGTACAACGATTAACGTAGAATGACATCAAACTTACATTTCAAGTGAAATCGTATGTGATGGCCGAAATCAATATTATAAGCTAACTTTTGGGAATCTTTTTGTGACAATAAAATTAACGTTAAAAGAAGAATGAGAAAGAAGAAACACTCTCAAACTTGAATGATAAATAAACATTTTAGTTTATGGTTTTCAAATAAACGGAGTTTCCTTTTTGCAAATCATGATTCACTGCTAGAATTTTCATTAGTTTTTTCAGTGTTTTTGTTTATTTCCTTTACCTTTCTGGCACAAACCTCATGTATGTGTGGGACTTAACAGCACTTTACTCTTATTGGCTAGTGAGATTTGGAAGAAGTTTTGAAAACCATGTTAAATTTAGTTTTGCTTTTTTGTCTTTTTATATCTTTGTTAGATTCTTAAAGGTCCAGTTCGAAAATTTAGCGGCATCTAGCAGTGAAGTTACAAATTGCAACCAATGGCTCGCTCCACCGCTTACACCTTCCTTTAGAAGCACTATGGTGGCTGATACAGGACAAAGATGTTGTCACGTTTTCACTTCTTTGCTGAAGGAGATCATTTATTTACGAAATACGCTCTGTAGACGCCTTTTTCCAAAGCAACTGACATTTTGTCAAAGAGCTTACAAGTAATTGTAGTTTACTAAGCCATGTTTACAAGTAGGATTAAAGCTTATAAAAGGGAAAATTAAAAACACAAAAGATATCTAAAATGTTAATACATAAAACAGAGCTAGAAAGGAGACAGTCAGGGGTTAGTCAAGGTTTAACACAAGCAAAACATACATTAAATTGTGCCGCATGAGTAGAGACTGTAACTTTTCAAAGCAGTCAGGCTTGCAGTTTCTACAAAAAAGCAGGTTCCACTGGCATTATCTTTAGAAAGTGTAATTGTAAAATCTTGTGACTTGGGTCAGTAGGCCACCATAAAGCTTACCTTAATGATAGCAATGCACGAAAAAACACTCAGAACATCTTAGAAACCGTTCTGCAGTGCTCTGGCATCCACCCATAGCAATGTGGCAACTGGTTTTGCAAAGGCAAGCAGTCACGTGTTCTTCATAAATAAAATCAAACTTAAGTGTGTAATGGCATACTTATAGCTACATCTCCATAATAAGCTAGAATACAAGAAGTTATTTCAACATACTTGAGCTTAAAATTGTTTGATTTTCTGATTTTCTGTACTTGATTTTGATGCAGTGCTTCTGTGGCCATGCAAAACAATGGCACTTGAAGGGTTAGTTCATCCAAAAATGTATCATTTATTTACTTTCATGTGGTTTAAAACCTGTATATGACTCTTTCTTCAGTGAAATACAAAAGAAGATATTTTGAGATGTGGTTTTGTGTCCACATTTGATAGTGTCCTGGGCCGCAGGAACACTGCAACCTCCCGTCCCGTATTAAGATTCAGAACAGCACTGCTAAACAAACCTACAGCGCCACTGTAGTGCCGAGACCTTTTCCAACACATAACCTTTTATACGTTCCACGCAGCCTGCTCCCAAACATCCAAAAACACCCCTCGATCGATATACCCAAATCTCCCCGCTCCGCTAACAGCAAAGCACAGCGTGAACAAACTGCAGATTTTCCTCTTCTTGTTAGAAAGCATGGTGTCCCTTGTTTAGTTTGGCAAAAGATAGTTTTCTTTAAAGGGCCATTTTATTGCATTGCACTGTTAGAATCTCATTTTTGCATGTAAGTGTGCAGTTATGTGTTTAAGAATATAGCACAATGACTCTTTTATATATGACTCTTTCATTTCAAAGAACAAAAAAAATCTGTTCCTTCACGATCCATTTGAATTATACTTTTAATAACCCATCATAATACGTATTGCAGCCAATGAAAATAAAAAAGTACCACAGGCAAGTGCTTAAGCAAGTCACACCGACCACCAACTATTCATTTATCGGTATTGCTTTATGGATTACGTTACAGCATTTCTAGCACAGGAAGGGTTGTAAATCCCCAGCTCAGCACAAGACCAGACCAGCTTTCGTGGCTGTGGGTGCCAGTTATGAGCACATTAAAAATGCATGCCATAGGTGTCCACTGAATCCAGAGGCTGGCATGCCAAAACCTGATAAGTGTGGGTTCACTTCCCCCAATGAAGCTTTAATGTGACATCACATATTAAAAAAGGTGCCGCTTAAGGTCCGGGCCGTGTGGACTGCCTGGAGGGCAGAACTGTTAAAGTGCTGTAGGGTACGCGTGCTCTTTAGATGCGCAAGCCGCCGTGACAGTCACCGTTCATTAAGGGGGCGAGCGCTTTTCTTTACCGCCGGGTGGTGAGGCGAGAGGAACAGCTGGCCTGTAATCTCGGCCGCAGCAGGAGCGCAAGATGAAGGCTGTTCTGAGGAGCAGAGTCGCCCTGGAGAGCAGACTGTGTGTGTTTGCTATATGCTCTTCTCACATATACACACTTATACAGTGAAGTACTGAACAGTCACTTTTAAAGGAATAGTTCACCTAGAAATGAAAATTCTGTCATCATTTACTCACCGTCTTGTCATTTCAAACCTGTAGGATTTTCTTTATTCTGCAGAACACAAGAGAAGATATTTTAGAAGAATGTTGGTAACCGAACAACGGCGGATTGGTTTTGTGTTTATACAATAGAAGTCAATGGGTACCAACGTTGTTCGGTTACCAAAGAACATTTTTGTGTTCTGCAGAAGAAATAAAGTCATACAGGTTTGAAATGGCAAGAGGGTGAATAAAGGATGACAGAGTTTTCATTTTTGGGTGAATGATCACTTTACGCATACAGTATTTTAAGAGTCAAGAAATTGTTTTACAATATTAATCACACTTTGGATGTAATTAAAATATGATCTTTAAGAATTAAATATTGTATATTTGTACAAACAAACCTCCAAATATACAACTCATGTTTGGGTCAAAATTAAATGAAATTAAATTAAATTTTAATATAAAGTACCTTAAAAATCACAGTGTACCAAAATGCTGTTAAATTTGAGATAAGATAAAACACAATAAATAACAAAGAAAGAAATCTAAAATATAAAAACACACAAAAAGGGACGAACCCAACCATAGGTTCATATTTGACCCAACAATAGGTTAAAAGAAACCAGCATAGATTATTTATAACCCAATGGTTGGGTTTGTCACTTTTTGTGTGTTTGTGCTTTTTGTGTTGATAATAACCATGGGTTTTATAGAATTAAATAAAATGAATAAGATAAAAAAATATTTTCAGTTATTTTATTTGTGCATGTACAATGTGTGCAATCCAAAGAAATGTTATTTTAGAGGGAAAATAAATTAAAAAATATATATATATATATGTGTGTGTGTAAAAATATTACTGACTTTAAATCTATTCACATTTCTAGTTTCACCCAAGGTGAAATGTTTTTTTTCTCCGCAAGTTATTGATTTGCTATCAAAATATAGAGACACCAGAGGCTAGTATCTATTGAAACCTAAGCAGTTTTTATCTCTCTCTTCCAATAAAACCAAACTGGTTTCCAAATTGGCAATAAAGTTCCAGTTCAGGAAAAGCACGGAAACATTTTTTGTCATATTTATTTTGTTTAAAACATGATGTTCATGATGTTCATGAAATTCCGCATGCCCGTTTAGTATCGTAACACAGTGTACTTTCCTCCCTCGATAACGAAACAATTTAATGTGGTGGTCTGGCCAAAATATGAGCCTGCTTACGTTTCTAAGCAGATGACTAATGCAGAGCAATTACATAGGCAAGGCCAAGTGGACTGGCAATAGTGGTGAATAATCTTTCCAATTATATTTGAGGGGGGAAATGTGCTTGCGGCCCCTTACGCTTGAGTAGGAGTTCAACCCAGGGGTCACCATTAGCTGCTGGCCCAATGAAACAGCCGGGGCTGGATACGAAGGATGATATGTGATTCAGCAACAGTTCTGGCTGTCTTAATTAGATACCTCTGGTCTTAAAACTCTGGTTTGGTTTATAACCTGTGGGGTCTGAAAAATGGCTTTGTTCTAAGGGTGATGCAGAGATGGAGCTCGGATAATTTATGTTAAATTGAGATCAGCCTCTTAATGCCTTTGGCTGAAATGGATATGCTGTGTGATAGTGTGAATGCGTTTGGGAGAAATGCTGCAACTAATACGTTTCGGCCTTGGATGGCACACCCACGGACTGCACACAGACCGTCTGATTCATGTTGTAGGTAGCAAAAGCGCATGTTACAATCTGATTGGGTTGTGTGTTGTTGGTTGCTATTGGCTGTTTGTATAATCCAGTTGTATTAGTAAATACAATGGGATTAATGCTGTCAATCGATTAATCGCGATTAATGAGTAATTTGAGTAATATACATTTACATTTCTATGTGATTTTAGTTCTATTAAATATACTTTTTTGAGTCGATTAATTGCGATTAATCGATTTGACTAGATGTGATATTTTCATCACTTTTCGATTATGCTGTTCAGACATTTATTAGCATGCTTGCTTTCTTGGCATGCAGTTAACCAAACCTAAATCAGAACAATCAAAAAAGGCTCAGAAAAACTGATGTAAAGCAGATGGCCTTACTCTCAACGCACTCTCAGTCTCTTTTAATTTCTCTTCTGATTGGTGTCTGCCGTCGGAATGAACGAAGCGCCATTTTAACAACAGCCACCTGTTCACCAGATAGTGTTGAGGCATTTAGAAGGCAGTTTTGGACCGGAAACCTCACAGAACATGATCTGAGGAACTTTATTAGAACGACACATTGATTTTTAATACTGCGCATGCCATCTGCTCTCCATCGCAGAGTATAGTACGCTTGTGTACATATAGTAGTTTTGCACGCGGCACTCTGTATTCGTAACAGCCGAAATCAGCTGCCAATTTAAGGATCGCTGCTCATTCATTAGGAAGACGGGTGGCCGTGTCATAAAGGACGATTTGTATGATTCATGCCGCACGCTCCGCTTTGCTATTGATTCAGAGCTGGCCCGTCTTCAATTACCGCCCCATTACAACACGCATCACTCAAAGGAAATGCTGGGGAAATTACATTAGTTCTCTCTTTTTGCTTTCTTCTATCTCCTCTCGTCACCTTCCCTTCACCATAGCAACTAAACCCATTTGAAAACATTACGGCGCCGAGTTCAAGAAAATAGCAGACAGCAAATTCTCAGAGCTGAAGCAGGCAATTATAGATTTGCTTTTTCCTGTTTGGTAAAACATTGGGATTTTTTGCTCAGTTTATGTAACATGAGGCATTAGTAAACTCCAGAAAAGATGTGTTTTTTACTTGTTACAGTTTGTCATTAATAAAAGACAAAATCCCTTCAAGGGGATACACAAAACAAATATAAAGCAATAAACTTTAACTGACAGTAGATGCACCCTAAGGTACATGACTAATAACAAAACTTGTTTTTAAATTAATTTCCAAAAATGATAGATGAGTCACACAGGAGCTTCGGGCAATGTTTTCTTGTTTTTTTTTCTATAAGATTTTACGTATTGTCTTGTTAAATGTATAGTTTTCTTCCTTGCAAATTTACCCTTTGACCTTAAAAACATTACTGATCAATGCATAATCCTGCCTTGCATTATCAATCAAGATTTCTTTCTAATTTTCAAATTCGTTTACACAAAAAATACAAATTCTGGCATCATTTATTCACCCTCATGTGGTTCAAAGCTTGTATATGACTCTTATTTTCAATGAATCCCGAAAGAAGATATTTTGAGAAATGTCTCAGTGGTTTAAGGTCAATAGATTGGGGTCCAATAATGGGTGAACAGTCTTCAAAATATCTTCTTTCCTGTTCTGCAGAAGTCATACAGGTTTGAAATGACATGAGCATGAGTAAATGATGAAATAAAAACATTTTGGGATGAACTATCCCTTTAAGTATATACTGTAGAAGGCCTGTGTGTTTAGAGAAACGGTATTTTGCAGGACCTTAACCCAGTGCACGAAAATATGCTTCTATGTTTTTAAAGTGCTTTACTTTCACACTAACATACAAAAAATTTGTCTTTGAGACACTATGAATAGAACTAAAGACTATATTTTAGTATATTAAGTGCAAACTTAATGTTTGAATATAAGTACGCTTATGGATGTTTTTTATTTTTGTTACCTGGAGGGGATTGTTACCCAATGTGCCCAGACATGCACATTTATTTCAAAATAAACCATTATGGCTGCATTAATACAGTAATTAATTTATTTAACATTTCAGGTTGTGTTAGAGGCGATACTAACTAGAGTTCATGTGGTGTTGGACTCTGTTTCGTTCACTTAGACTAATGATATCAGTTGTAATTGCTTTGAATTGTTTTTCTCTTTTCAGTTGTTTGTGGTATGTCTCGAATCAGATTTGCAGTCTCTTCAGTTTTTAATCATGTTACTGCGTGATTTAACGAAAAGACAAACTGCAGTTAAAACTGCTAAACTGAAAATTGATGTGTTTACCAAAATCTCAATATCTTTCCAATGGCATGTTCTGTAAAGCTTATGAGCAATCCGCAGTAACCAAGGGGGCGTGGCTTAGGGATTAAAGTGATGTATATAAACACTGGATGCATCGTAACACTCATTGAAATGTATTGCTTTATAACCATTTCTGTCCAGGCGATGTTTAACTGCATTATTTATTACATCCAAAGGGAATGTTTCCATACAGTCATTGCCTGGAGGGAACTCATGGGAAATGAGCACATGAACATTATTAATTGCCTCACATTTCCATTCAGTCAGTTTATTACGGATCAGCGAGGTCCGAAGTGCCGGGTGTCATTAACTAATCTCTCAAATACTCTTCTAAGCCCGGTCGCCTTATGAATTATAATAACCATGTAATGAGACTTCACCCAGTAGTCTAAACATCAACAGAGATCTGTTTCAATTTCCATTTCAAAGCTCAAATGCAATTACATCCAGTAGTATCAAGGCAAAGTCGGCGTCTGAGATCTTAAAAAAAATGTGCTACTTATTCATCGAGAGTGGTTTAGTGCTTTCTTTAAAGTGTGTCAGTCATTCTTCCATTTATTGGACAACATACCGTGTATGTGTAACAGAAACGTGAAGCAGTTCCGACGTTGTATCAGACAACCACAGGCGCCAGACAAACCTGAATATCAATGATCTTCATTCCTGAATTGCATGTTTGACCTATCACATCCTCAATTTAATAATGTGGCATGTTTATTCTCTGATGAGCTCATGATGAAGCATTATTTATTATTTTGTCACCTATGGCAACATGGAATAAGGCCTTACCCCCAAAATATTTTTTCATCTTTGGTATGGAGCGACATGAGGGAGAGTACATATTATTATTATTATTATTATTATTATTGTTGTTGTTGTTATTGTTATTGTTATTGTTATTGTTATTGTTATTGTTATTGTTATATAATTCAAAAATATGTTTTTTTTATTTTTATATTTTTTTCACAATTTACAGAACAAATCAAAAGAAAAAAATGATCAAAAATAAAATAAATAATAAAAAACAGAAAATAATATTCACACAGATAAATAACTATACACTTATATATGTGATAAAGGCTAATTGAATATAAACTTTAAAAAAAGATCAATTTCTAAAATTTGTAAACTTGAATCAAATTTTTTCGTTTTATACTCACAGCTTTTTGTAGCGGCATCTAGAGAAACAGCCACATTGAAGGAGAAAAAAACGGACCGCGTTCTGAAAAGGTTTCGCGTCGGCTTATCAAAGTTTTCATCTTTTCATTCGTTCGTCTTTTGAATCCTCTGACTTTTATAAGCGTCCTCCCTGACTCCAACAGAGCGAACATGTTTGTTTTTTCATCTCTTACAGGAGACATCCTCAGGGACAATACTAGAATTTTCTCCTCATCCTTAAGAAATGGCATGGTGTTGAAACTATAGCAACAGATGAGCTGTCTCTATGGAAATAAAGCCTCAGTTACCTGACAAGGCCTTCTGTTCAATGGTACCAATTACAGAGAATCCTTGTGGCTGACCCTGAGCAGATACATTTACATTGAGCAGCCACACGTTTGTTCAGTCGCAGACTGTTATTAGTTGACAAAGACTCTGATTGAAAAGTCAAAAGAGTTTGTGGATCTGTGGGTGATTATGTAAACCCATGTGTTATTCGGCACTAGTAGGGGTGTTTGAAGGCATGTGTTGCATGTGGCTGTATATGTAGTTTCATTCTGGGATTTCTTAATTAAAGATTTACACTGTAATTTTCTTCGTTATTTAAAAAATTAATTTAATTTTAATGATTACTATAAGTAATATTAATAAGAACAACAACAACTATTATTATTATTATCATTATTATATTCATTTTTAAAATATTTGTTAGCTTTATCAATTAATTTTAAATTTTAAATTGAATTACTTTTTTATTTATTTAATGATTTAATAATAATAATAATATGATAGTTCTTTAGATCATATAGAGCATGCCACTAGCACTCTTTTCATAGAAGTGTCTTTTAGAAATATGCTGGCATGCTTAAGTGCATTACAGTATTGAATTCAAATGAGTTTGTATTGAACCTGAACATATAGCTACTTTCACTCCCAGAGTCTTTTATTTCAGCAAATGCGATTTGGTGAGTTATAAACGCTCTCGTAATCCCCTCGCAAGGTCCTCATAAGGTTGATTGTGTGTCGCCTTTCTGGAACTAGCACTTGGTGAACACTAATAAGTTAAACTCCCAGCGGGACCCAGATGTTGGAATAGACTCATTTGCGGTCAGCGAAGAGCTGCAGATTATCTGACAAGAGCTGGGCAACGCTCAGGAAGTGGATCAGCCCGGTCTCCACGCACCAGCCTTCAGCCAAGTGCCAGAATTACATCTTCATTAGGGGAAAATAAGATCTACAGCCGATTCTCGAGGGAGACAAACACACCCAGAGAGCTTTACAGAGCGAGCCTTCAATCTGGGTTCATAGCTGGGCTAATTTAGTCATTAACCGAGCTGACGAAGTAATAAGACGAGGCAGATAAGAATTCAGTTTCATATCAGCCTGGTTCGACTGGTATTTACTTCAGATTTGCAGCCGATGTTGATTGCACAGTGATTATCTGTTAAACGACTGTTTGTTTGTTGGGATCGGCTCCGTGTCCCCGGGAGCGACGCCGAAGGTGATTCTGGTGAAGCGAATACGAAAAGACGAATCGATAGGCGTTTGATTCGCGCAGAACGAGGCTCTGATCGTTGCCAAACAGCAGCCGTTTTCACTCCTCGGACATTTTGCACTGCAACGTGGAGTCAATAATGTAATTCAGCCAGTGGCAACTCTGTGTTTTTTCCTTCTAACACACCTTTATTGACAGAAAAGGGGTAAAGTAGTAGTCAGAGAGGTGAGAGAGGAACATTTGTTGATATTCTCAAACACAGCAGACTGTGAGGTACGTGCTGAAACAAAATGTAAAAGTGTGGTTTCTCCTGTATGATACCTTGGCTTCTTGCCAATAGGTTTTGAACGCTATTCCAGTTAACTTGAAAAACATTTTGTGACCTGCTGTGTAACTACATGTTTTCTCATACATTGCATAGTCACACTCATTCGGGCAGTGCGAGTTTGAGACTGGCCTGTTTTAAACCCATTGTTTTTCATGTTGTTTCTTGAGAAGCTGCTTTAAAGGTGCTGTGTGTAATATTAAAGCAGCACAATGTAGTTTTTCGACCTATAAATAATGTCTTCAAAATTATTTTAGTGGTAGAACAACTATGAACAACTGGATGAATTTTACTGGCAGCAAAAACCAGACTCTGAAAGTTCTGTGTTCGGGTCAGTACACGCAGCCCCGTCCATCATCTGCCTGCGGAAGAGTGCCGTATGGTTTCCAAACAACCATTTTTGTATGCGCCGGTTCCATCAGCTTAGTAAACAAATTCACTTGCATTGCGCTGCCCACAGGGAAACTTCCACAGCGACATTATTTGCAACATTTGTAAGACAATTGCGCTTATCAACCACATGGGGGAACCTGTGAGCAAAGGTTTATTAGTGCCGCTTTTAGGAGGATCCAGAAATGCAATATAATATACATAACTATGTCTTCAGATGTTTTTGTTGTGTGTATGTTTTTATTACCC
This sequence comes from Oreonectes daqikongensis, assembly GCA_026939265.1. Classification (NCBI taxonomy): domain Eukaryota; kingdom Metazoa; phylum Chordata; class Actinopteri; order Cypriniformes; family Nemacheilidae; genus Oreonectes; species Oreonectes daqikongensis. The sequence continues at coordinate 3,168,731 of JAOTQM010000043.1, read as the reverse complement.
TAAAATAAGCTATTTTTATCTACATACACCGTAGGTCCCCTTACATGAAATTCATCATGTTGCTTCTACAGTAGCCCTAAACGGACAAATTGCTCTACAGAAGGAGTTTCGTAAATACGTTATCTTCGTCGGCAAAGAAGTAAAAATGTGACGACATCTTTGTTCTGTGTCAGCCATCGTAGTGCTTCGAAAGGGAGCGGTGAGCGGTGGAGTGAGCCGTTGGTTGCAATTCACCACCTCACCGTTAGATGCCGCTAATTTCTCCACATTGCTCCTTTTAAGCTTCTATATATAAAATGAAGGTTTTAATTATAATTAGATTGGATGTATAAAATGTATAAATACATTGCGGAAATGTACAGTGGTGGAGTCCAGACAGCTCAAACTTCAGTAGGTAGTTTTAGCTAACATTGCAAATCTCACTCATACACTCTTCCAATAGACGTTTCTTTTTTATAAGACACAAGGTCATCGATCTTTTCAGAGAAACCATAAAGGTCCTGTCATTCACACTGCTGGTGCATCTGTATAAAGGAAGCATGTAGAAAGAAGGCAGACCTTGCTTGTCTTCTGTGTAAGTGGGTGGAACTCTGAAAGAAAGGCTGCATGAGGGTTGTAGCGGGCAATGCGATCTGGTTTCCTCCTAAAGAATAAAGCTTAATATAGAGGTAAAAATGAAACAGGCTAGAGATGTGAACGCTGACCCGGCTGATCTCGCTGTGTCTCGAGTGTACCGGCTGTGAGATGGGAGAGGAGGAGAGAGAGAAAGATGTATTATTGATAAACATCAGAACTCTGTGAGTTTGGAAATGGAAAGCAATGTTTATTTCATGAACTCAAGTGCGCAGTCGATTTAGATGGTGAAGAAGTTAACATGTTTACATCTTGAGGACCGACATGTGTGTCTCTGTGTGTGTGTGTGAGAGAGAGAGAGAGAGAGAGAGAGAGAGAGAGAGAGAGAGAGAGAGAGAGAGAGAGAGAGAGAGAGAGAGAGAGAGAGAGAGAGAGAGAGAGAGAGAGAGAGGGGTTTGTCTTGTTTTTCAGTTAATTGATATCCTTAATATCCTTTATTCTATAACTTTTTACATGTATTTGGTAGACACATATGAATGGAGTGTTGGTGGTATGTTCTTTCTATGAGATATAGAAACGTATTTACAGATAATAGATAATTAATAATAATATATTTAATTATCTACAACAATAATAATAAGTGTTATTTATGAGCTATAGAAATGTATTTATAGAAAAATAATTTATAGATAATAGAAAATAATAACAATAATAATAATCTATACATTATCTATTATCTTTAAATAAAAAAATCAATAAATACATTTCTACAGAGCTCTTATTATTATTGCTGTTGTTTATTGTTATTTAATAAATAACAATTATTAAAATGATTAAATATTGATTTAAATATTTCATCAGCATAGCTTTTTACATTGATGTTAAAAAAATAATCTTTCTGTATAAATTTAGAGTTCGATTCCCGTCTATATCGATATCCTGTCAGCTCTCTACTGTACTATCCTATTAAAGGCATAAATAGCCCCTGAAATATACCTTTACAAAAATCTTAATATAATCACTGAGTTAAAGGAATATTGTGAAAGATGGCTGGGAAAATAAAGATCAAAGAGCATTCCGAAAAGAGATAGACAAAGTAAACACATAAATTGTCCAAGTCTGTGAATGTCCCATTGGGTTTGGTTTGTTCAGTTATGAACAATTGAAAGTTTTATCAATACGGCCAGAAAAAGGACAACAGAGTACATTTGTGCCAGGCAACCATTCTTGGTTCAGCATTGAAGCTATTGCCAACATAAAACGCTGGAAAAAACGTCTAGAATATGCCAAAAGCATGGCTCGATATTGAATTGATTCAAATCCTGAATCCTGGCATGACTGTTGTTATTTATTTAGACACAAACATTTCCATTTTAAAACTATATGGGCCTTATAATAGAATGGAATAATACAAAAAATAATAAAAAACTAAAATGAGATAATTGGTTCAGAGAGTAAAGCACTCTATATGTCTGTACCGAGGGCCAGAGAGTAAGGCGGTGATAGAGAGGTACTTCTGAAGCACTCGTATGCATGTGTGAGCATTATTATGGTGTAAGGATTCATGCATATGGGCGACAGTGCTCCAGCCCACAGCCTAATGTTCAGAATGGAGATAATGGCCCTCCATGCAGATGCGTCAGTGAGGAAAAATCGAGAGGTGTGTCCTCCTCATGCCCTTGCTGAGCTGAACCACTCTGATCTCACATTAATTCTCACAATTACACACCCATCATAGCGACAGACGTTTAAACCAGGCCTGCAGTAAGATGAAGCTTTGCCACAATGTGAGTATATATGCTTACCACTAGACCACATTTCTAATGAACAATCCTTAAGTGTGCCAAATGTTTTTTGTCACGATGTGCTGTAGACACGCGTTACCACCAGCAGTGACAATGATCTCTCTCACATGACCACTTGTGATCAGATCATGCGAGACGGATGTTGGCGAACGGTAATTGAGACCCATTATTTCTAAAATGGTTTCACATCGCTTGTGCTGTTCGCCACAGAATCTTTAGGTTACCTCTCTCATTTGCTCTCTAACATCCCTCAGACTCGATCCGAGTAGTCGCTTATTGACTCATTGCTCAGATATGCTGATTATGTTTATTATGCATAAACAAAGACTCGATTCATTTGAACTGGTTCTTAAAGGAATAGTTCACCCACAAATGAAAATTCTGTCATCATTCATTCACCCTCTTGTCATTTCAAACCTGCATGACTTTCTTTTTTTGCAGAACACAAAAGAAGATATTTGAGGAAACATTGGCACCATTGACTTCTATTTATAGACACAACCACTGAGATATTTCTAAAAACGAGAGTCATATACAGGTTTTGTTTTAACATTTTTATTCTTGAGTCAACTATCCCTTTAAGTTTCCTTTCACCGAGCTTCACTACTGACCGCTCATCTCTCTCTCTCTCTCTCTCTCTCTCTCTCTCTCTCTCTCTCTCTCTCTCTCTCTCTCTCTCTCTCTCTCTCTCTCTCTCTCTCCTCCCTCCCTCCCTCCCTCTCTCCCTCCCTCCACCCCCCCCCCCCGTTGTTTGAGCATAAATGGTGTAACAGAGGTGCTCTGTGTGCTGTGGTTGAAGGTGAATTAGTCTTCACCCATTTCTTTTAAGTTTCGTTTATTGTTATTGAGTGTTATTTATTTTTATTTTTTATTTATTTATTTTTTCGGTTTCTCTGTTATTGTGATATTGTGATTCATGGCATTGGCAACTTGTAATAAAGAGTTGTTAAAATTAAAAAAATTCTCTGTCTCTCTCTCTCTATTTTTAAGATGATAAATCTAGGTTCTCTCTCTCTCTCGCTCTCTCATACCTCTCTCTCTCTCGCTCTCTCTCTCTCTCTCTCTCTCATACCTCTCATCTTCTCAGTGTGAGATATGAGCCAGTCCAGCATGACAGTTCAGCTAATCCATGTTTAATCATCTTTCCATGATCTATATCTGACTTCATCGCACAGGGTGCTGGCCTGTGAGCTCGACCCTATGAGATAGGTTAAAATCGACACCTGGAAGTGGCCTTTTACACACACACACACCAGATTGGAGCCTATGAAGCGGGGTCAGTCAGATATTATTCTGTCTTATTGGTTGTCCCAAAGTCCTAGTATATAATTGCCTGGAACTGCTGTGCACTTCCTCTCTGTATTCTGGGATTCATAGAGTAAATTTAGCTCCAGTCTTGGAGTGAATTGTATTTTTAATTTAGCCTCCATTTCACACTTTTTATTTCAGGATTTGCTCAGACTGTCAGGAAAAGCAGCATGGCCAGATTAGTAGGAAATAGGATTCCTTATTAAGACTTTTTCTCAGATTTTGTCAGTCTGAACTTGTTGCAGAAAGTCTGATTTTACAGATTTTGCCCTGTTCGTCTCTGCAAACTTTCAAAAAGTCTAAAAAGTGTGTGATGTCTAGGTTTTTAAAAATCTGTTCAGATTTTAAGTCTTGTAGTGTATTCCAGTCTTTACTGGATCCCAGTAACTGTGCAGTCAAAACAAACAGAGATCCTTGTGTTGTTTCAAAAACATAACTGAGAAAATAAGAACTCTTGTTGTATTAACATGCCATATATCTTTGTTAAAGTGATAGTTCACCCAAAAATGAAAATCCGGTCATCATTTATTCACCCTCTTGTCATTTCAAACTTGTATGACTTTCTTTCTTCTGCAGAACACAAAAGAAGATATTTTGAAGAATGTTTGTAACTGAACAGCAGCGGCACCCATTCACTTATATTGTATGGGAAGAAAACCAATGTAAGTGAATGGGTGCCAGTTCAAATTCTTCAAAATATCTTTTTTGTGTTCTACCAAAGAACACAAAAAGCATAGTTGCTCCATATCGCTGGTGTCCTTAAGAAATACTTCATATATCCTTTTTTTTTAATCTTAAATCATTATTATCAGTCACCCTTTATGTCACTGGGATTGGCAAATATCTAACCAATAAAAAATATTAAAAAGTGCTTGTCAACAGTATGTAATCATTAAACAACGTACAGTGTTTTTTTTTATTATTTAGGACATCCGAGGATTTGGAAGGACAGCGACGATATGTCAAAGCATTTCTCTTGAGGCTTTTAGCTCTGATCACTTTAAATTTAAATAACGTCCATGATTTAAAAAAGTCTGACAATGACAAAAAAAAGGTTTGTGGCCCAAACAGGTAGACCTCTGCAAAAAATAATAACTGTTGAGTGGTTATAAATTAATTTCATACAATAAAATATGAACATCAAATAATATTCATATAAATTAGTTATATTAATAGCCACTAGCCAGACTGATAAGCAAATACAGACTGAAAGTTAACTTCGTCCGATAAAAGGAAAGTATATTTAAATTAAAAAAAAAATGTTACCAAACCATTCATTTATTTTCATTTGTACATCTATTTGTACTAAAAAATTTCATTAAAAAACATTTTGTCCATTCAAAAGAGAAATTCCTCAACAATGTAAAAATCTTGCAGTCTATCACAGATGTGTTTCTGACAGTACTGGTCACCTCAGAGACGGTGTTACGTGTTTTATTATAAAGGAGCAGTCAGCTGAAGCACTCAACTGAATCCAGGCTCTTGTTTTGAGGAGATATGAAGAGATCTTAAGACATGCTGAACTAATTAGCAGCCGTATTAAAACCCTGATGTAGTGCCATTATTTTCTTGCTGTTAAGTTACATTAATAAGACAAGGAGGTACATTGAGGTGTTAATGGGCTTCGCTGAGTCCACATGCGTTGCTAATGAACATTTACAGTTATGGCTGCGGTTATGTTGCTTCTGGCCTTGTGATCATTTCATCTTGATAAAAATGTGATGTTAAAATAATGACTGTAGTTTCCACACGTGTGTGTGTTTCAGAACTTGTTTGGTTTAAAGCAGAAGCTTTGTTCCTATTCTTCACCCCAGTTCAGCTTTGAAACCCATAATACCTTTTCAATTTTCCACCCGTCCAACTTATTCTACATTCTTCAAAACACAACTCTGGTTTGCTTCGACCAAACAATCGTATCTTTGTCCATCTCAGAACCGCAGTATATGATTATATAGGCTGAAAGTCTGCAGAGAGGTTTGAAACACAGACCCTCTATTTAAGGATGTTGCAATTCAACTCTGGCAGACCGCGGACATAAAACACGACCAAAACCGCATTCAGAGAGCAGATTTTCCAGCAGTTCTATCCAAGTCTGCGTTGTATCGCCATCCCGAGCTCTGCACGGGCACTTGCTCGGCCTGTCAAACCTCATAGTGGAATGTTCACAGCGATGACCAGATCTGGCCTGACATATTGGTAGGTCTGCATTAAGTGCTTACTCAATCATTTATAAAGCCGGGGATGGATAAGTGGTTGTTCCCCTCAAAGTGCACTTTTTTCTTTCTCAAAAAACATATGAGATGTCAGCAGGTGGCCTGGATGAGGATGCTGGGAAGTCATTTTCCACAGCATGCTCTTGGTTTATCCCAGTGTGAAGGCAGATAGAGCGATTGGATTTTGAAGGAGAAAATAAGCTTTCCTCGTTTGCACTTTTTTGTTTTGTGTAAAATGCAACGCAAATTTTTATGTGGATACACATTAAAGAAAACAAAACTGGTTAAATAAAATCATGACAGTAAAGTTTAAAATCCATTGAGATAATTCTCACTTTTGTTCTCGTGTTTAAAGCCGAAAGCAGGAGAAATTACTATTCCTTTTGTGTAGTCAAGAAGCATAAAGATGAAAAATTGATGAAAATACTGTAGAAAATTGTTTTGAATACAAAATGCGCCGCGTTCGCGCTTTATCGCAATGAACATAAACGCTGCTGCATTTTCTGTCATCTGGAAAGATGAATAAAAAGCTTTACGAGTCAGACTGTGAGGTCTAATTATCATAGATTGTGAATCATTCGCTAAAATACGAGTAAAATTACAATCAGAAGTCATAAAGCACATCCACACTGCTGATTGGATGAGATTATAGAGCATTTGATGACACGCTTGATTTGTAAACATACTGTGCTGAGCTATTTTATCTTCCTCGCCTCAAACATTTATTTCTTTGTAGTTGAGTTTTACGTTCATCAGGGACGAAAACCATATGTGTGCAGTAGCTCTTTTGTCTCAAACCATGTCTTCAATCATGTTTAAATGCGGTTTTGCTTTGAGAGGGAACATGGAGAAGAAAGTCTTGACGTGGCTGTCAACATAGTTGAAATTTTGCCCGGATAGAAATAGAGTTTGTCATAGTTGTTTTAAGCGTTCTCTCGCTCTCTTTCTCTCTCTCGGTGTTAGTTATCCTTGGCAGGCAGTCAATGATTTCTCTGCTTATCGACACGGTCATTAGACAGGAAACAACAAACCATACACCATTATTAGAAAGTATCTAGAAACCGCCACAGCATCTAGAAAGACAGAAACAGACATCCTCAGAACGATCCAAGAAGAATGCTAACACAGCCCAGCGTTGACAAGCTGTTTCGGTATCGCGATGATCCTCTGCTTAACCGGGATTCAAAAGAAAATCCCTTCGTGCCTCTATTCAGCCATCATGTTGATGCCTAATACTGTATGTGATCGGAGCAGGCAAGCAAAATGACTCGGCAATGTGCGGAGAGTCATAAATAACCATTTTCCTTATGCGTCCGCGGCATGAGATGGTCGGCGGAGGGTGCTTGGTTTTCGTTACGTTAAATCGAGCCGCAGAGGCAGTTGGCTTTTTATCAAAATTGCTTGTTTTATAAGTTGAAATGTGAGTTCAGGATCTGTCAGACTGAAGGAAAAGCAGCCGGTAGCTTTGATCAGAGAAAGACAGTTACAGTTCAGCCCTGTTGTGAAGTGAAATGCTACAATGTTTGGAATATTGATGTCGGACATTGAGATGTAAGACACAGGATAATATACTAAATGAAACGGGCAGTAAGTTGTACTATAAAAACGGTTAGCAATACTCTTTTTTTAGTTTTGTGTCCGGCAAGATGAAGAATATAAATGTGACATTAGTTTAACTGCTTACAATTTAAAGTGTCAGCCCCGATTTGTGTTCCTAACAAAGAGAGAATGCTAAATAAATACAGTTATGTATTTGCTAAAGCAATGTAAAGCTTACAGTATAACCAGTGTTATTCAGCAGAGGCAACCGTCTTCCACCACAGCCGTGCTAATGTGACTGCAGCCATATGTTTACAAGTGTGCAAGTAATTCCTGATGTTTCATTTACTCATTAGCAGACACATCTGATGCCAACGTGACTTACTATACACTAATTGACAGATCCCTTTGGAGTAAAGCACTTCATGAGCTGACTGAAGTGTGTAAAACCATATGGCTTTGGTGTTCTTTTGTTTATCTGTCACCCTTGTATGTCTTTAAATGTTTTGTTTGTTCTACAGTAGCAGTCCTGATCTTTTAACCTTTAATGTACCAGCAACACAGCAACTCTTCTGATATATCCTGCATATACTCACGTATATACTCACGCATTATGCAAAATCTTTGATAATAATTTTGCAATGGTTTTTATTGTTTATTTCTTTTTTATTATGTTAAATATGAGTTTCATGAGAGACTACATGGAATGTTTGCGCTAGGCTTTTCTTTTGTATTTTTGTGTTTTAATTAGGGCTGTCAAACGATTAATCGCGATTAATTGCATTCAGAATAAAAGTTGGTGTTTACGTAATATATGTCTGTGTACTGTGCATATGAATTTAGTATTTATAAACACAAGCACATACATGTAGGCCTAAATATATATTTAAAATATTTTGATGTATTTATTTATATTTACCAATAATTGAAATTACTTTTAAATGTTTATTCATTTTTATATTTTTCTCAAATATATGCATGTATGTGTATGCTTTTATAAATACAAAATCAATATGCACGGTGCACAGACATATATTAAATAAACACAAACTTATATTCCGGATGCGATTTATTGCGATTAATCGTTTGACAGCCCTAGTTTTAATGCAGTTTGAGAAATATAAAATCGTTTATTTTCTTCAGTTTTCTTGTAGTTTTATTAATATTTTGAATAAGCTTTTTATTATTACTTTTCACATTTATTTAGATTTTTAGCAATTATGTTATGTGATCTTTTTATTATTTTTTATTTTGCTATATACATTTTAGGTAGATATAAATAAGTTATTTTATTCTTATTTTATTTTAGCCTAATTTTAATGCCTTTGGACTCATTTCAGTTTTTTGCTGAGCCAACATTTCTCATTTTGTGTTGTTATTCAAGTACTATTTAGGCAAATATTTTATTTGATTTTAATTATCAGAAATGTTTTAATAATTTCAGATTTAAATGTACTAACTATAATTACCTTTATAATTACACACATCCTGTTATTTCTTAGTTATGTGTTAACTATGAATAAATTATGTTTATAAATTGTGATTAAATATTTAGAACAATTGACATTTACATTTAGTCATTTAGACACTTTTATCCAAAGTGACTTACAGAGAAATTAGGAAGCAATAAAGCGATAATTTGAGCCTTAATTTGTATGTTCAGAGGTGTACTTCAAAAACAACAAAAAGAAAGTGAGAAGTGATGAAAATGAAATAAATAAAATATAAACATTCCCATGTTAATTAAAAATCTTACCGACAGCTACATTACTAGTTTTGTTTTAGCTTATAGTGATGTCGTAGCTAATATTTGTAAAATGTTGACAAAAATAGGAAAAAATGTTGGGGCTAATCTTTAAAGTAATTCCACACCCACTTTGAGTTCAGAAAAGATGAAAACCAGTTTGATGTATCTGACTCTTAACTCCAATGAGAGAACTGTCCTGCCCCTCCATTCTCATCCTGAAGAATATCAAAGCCGTGGAAGTTGTTGAGTGCGTCAGGAGACTCGAGAGCAGGCTGTGAATTTGTGATTAAAACAAGGTAAATGAGTCCATTAGAAGCAGAATAGCCCTGGAGACATGACAGGAGTAAATCATTGTGACTAATTTCTCTCTCTCAAAGAGAATAAAGAGGCAGAGAAATAGCAGCTTGAGAAAGTGATGGAGCTGAGGGGTCCTTTTCAAAGGGATAAAGAAAAAGCCATCACGGTTCTGGCATTTGGTATTTCATAAACTCATTTAGATTTGGCAATTGCGAAAGTTTAGATGTTACTACTCTGGGTCTTTTGTCTTTCGGTGTCAGTGAAATTAATCAGCCCGGAAACATTATAAAGACATTAGCATAGTCGTGAATTCTCAGAGGGACGGGATAGTGTGACCAGAGATAATGCTTGAATCCAGAAAGCCCCTCTGTTAGCAGAGGTCAGCTTACCCACCTGTGCTGAACGACTACATTATATCCATTTTGACATATGGAAACCCCAGCACATGAAAAAGTACATGGTCATATCAAAGGATGGAGTCCCATCCGATCTGAATGCTCCATGTGTCCCAGCGGTGGGTGAGCCTGGCAGCGCCCCCAGCAAATAGATCCCCTCTGCACCGTCCGTATGTTCCTCTGGCCTCTCTCCTGCGGTCAGTGTTTGCAAACAGTATACGAATTCTGTAGATTCACCCGGATTTGCACATAAATAGGTCATAAAATATGATTTGCTCAGTAGAGTAAAGTGCTTTAAAGCACTCCATTAAAGCAATATAAGCATATATTGCTTTTTATTACCAGTTTTCAATTATGTTTAATGGGGTGTTTATTGTAATTTGTTGTGCCACTGTTTAGTTTCCAGCATCATGATTCGGCTTACGATTCAAAATCATTTAGAACCTAAATATAATATGCATTTGCAAGACTACAGTAATTCATACACTTCTCTTGGCAAAAATACAACGTTGCATGCAATTAAAAAGACAACTTCGATATGTCTAGATAAGGGACTTATGTTAGAGGGGTAAGGTCTTCAAAAACATTCCAGAAGCTTCAAGACCCCAATATTGGTAGTAAAAATATATATACACAATAAAGTTCAAATATTAAATAATCAACATGTATTACTATTTTGTATAGGTTTCATGTGAATTATGTGCACTCCAACATGACAAAAATACTGTAGTATTTACTGTAGCTTTATGGCTTCCTTATCTCTTTATTGCTTCCTAATCTCTCTATACTGTAAGTTGCTTTGGAAAAAAGCATCTGCTAAATGACAATGTAAAGTATTTACTATAGTAAACTGTAGTAAAACTTCTACATACTATATAGTGTTTTGAACTGATTACTGTAGTCAATTTTAAAGTGTACTATAGTTTATCTATTTATTATAATTGCAGTCATATTATGCAGTAAAATTCATATTTTAAACATTCAGAGTATCACTTATCAGTTTTCAGAAGTCGGACATGGGCATTTCCAGCGTCATGGATGTGACATTTTCAGCCAAACCTTGAAATGTTAGTTATTGCTAATATAATGAACCATCTGTTATTTTACTAAACCATGATTCAGAAAAATCTATGCTCGAGTTTTCTATTTAAAAGAGGGAGAAATGAATGCGTTATGGATGTGACAAACAAGAATGCACATTTTTAAGAGACTACAGTACATACTTTGTAGGATTTCTGTGATTAAAATGTACAAACCATAAGCAATAATACCTAACAAATGGAGGAGGGATGGCTCTTTGTAGAGCAGTTATTATAATTACATTTTCATGTGCTCATTTATGAAGAACATGGACTGTTATAGATGTGACATTTCTTTTGTGGATGTGACCGACTACAGAGATGCAATTGGTGTTGGTCTAGTCTGACAATATGAAATGAACTTTTGATAAACAGAACCGATCTGCAAAAGAGGGAGTCCGCTAACAGCTGTGCCGGGCCTCACTCTCTGCCCCATGTAAAAAATAACATCCAAAACAAGACCAGCGTGAATTTCTTCCTGTTACTTCTTCTGTTCTCTCTGACAACTGCCTGTCTTGTGTGATGTGTTCATTTAAGATCTTCCTGGATCTTTGTTTGTTTAACACTATTGCTCTTATGTAACAGCTGTGGATTTATCCACAGAAGACAATGTAAAGCACTACATGTCTCATAGAAATGTTGTTTTGATTGTTACTAATGTGCCATGTTTTGCTCGGGCCTGAGAAGCAATATCCTCTCTCTCTCTCTCTCGACCGAGCCCAACCGCACAGCACTAATAGAATACCGAGATTAGACGGCCATAATGGAAAAGTAGCTCCAAAGTCAATACAATTAAAAGCAATATGTTTGAACACACAAGACCTTTTTCCCCGCAAGCTATTCAAGTTGCCGAAATCAAAGTGTGTTTAGTGCGGTTCGATACAACATAAATCTAGTCTTCCTTTCAGCTCTTAATCTTTTAATAAATAAAAAGATTTGTGTTTTCCGTCCGCTTTGTTTGTTGTTCTGGAACTTTTATGTAATTCCTCATTTGCAATGTTTGTTCACAAAACCCATAAATTTTCCGTTACCAACGAGTAGGTGGCGGAAAGAAGAGAAACAATTACGCAGCTTAATTTTTCTATAATTCGGATGCTGCGAAATCATATTTTTTTGTGATAAGAGGAGAACATCAGTCTTCTGTTTTTGACGTGAACAATTGTTCTGTTTTGGTTGGCCAACTAGATGTTTTGATGGGTAATTTACGAAACGTTTGTATGGAGGCATCACAGATATTTATCAATGTTGATGTGCTTGGGATTCGGGCTCTGTGTTCTTCCACAATCGTTGCCAAATGTGCCATCATCATAAATACAGTTCGGTCCATTAAGGTTCGTAATTACTGTGTAACGTGTATTTATATGGTTGTAAAGAAGTGTGTGCGTAAGTTAATGTGCGTTTTATGATTTTGAAGGACAAACCTTTATATTTCTTCCTCTTGCAAACTTGGGTCGTAAACTCGTGAAATTAGGTGGAAACGATAGTCGCAGTTATCGTGAATTGTATGTAAGCTTAATTAGCGCTATTATAGTGAATCAATTCAGTAGTGTGTACGGTTGACTCCGTGTCCTCTGCCTTATGAAATATGAACAATGACATTGCTCCTCAATTATCATTAACTAGGGTCATTTAAAGCCATTACGAAATTTCGCTCTTGAGCGTTGAACGTTTTCTGGGACGCCCCGACTGCCAAAAAGCTCACAGATGTAACTCAATTTGGTTTGTACTGTAATGATCTAATTATCACATTCTGCATAATGTTCTTTTATTGCTTCTTGCAGCTTCAAGTGTATTTTTTATTTTTAAATGACTAAATTAGGGTTTATCTTTGTTTATCGATTGAAAGCTGCGATTTATGATTTCTAAACATCCCTTGAGAATGCATTCGTACGGGTATGATGGTTGTTTATGCTTGTGCTAAGTTATGAATACAGTATGTCTTGAATATCAGAAATGGCTTTGTATTCATGTGATGCACTATTACATCAATGAGACAGCATTGAGAGCTCGGAGAGAAAGCACAGATGGGATGATTTGATGCTTCACAGCGGCTTACAGGAGCTATCTTGTTAACCCTTCCATGTGCTTCACTAAAGATGTGAGATTTCTAAATGACAAAACTGTGAAAAAAGGATAATTTTCCCAAAAAGGAAAGTTCTTTTATCATTACACCCTCTGGTCATTTCAAACCTGTATGACTTTCTTTCTTCTGCAGAACACAAAAGAAGATATTTTGAAGAATGTTGGTAAGCAAACAATTCCCCCCATTGACTTTCATGTATGGCCACAAAAACACAGACACATTTCTCAAAATATCTTCTTTTGTGTTTCACTGATTAAAGAGTTTCGAATGACATGAGGGTGAATAAAAGATGACAGAATATGTAGTTTAGTTTTGGGTAAACCTTTCCTTTTGGTGACATAATAGGATCAATACAATACTATAAATATCTCTACTATATACTTAAAACAGACAAATATAGTCAAAAATGTTTTCATATGTATTTTTTTTTTTTCATTTTTTATTTTTATTTTTATTTTCAGCTAGAATTAGATTTTTGGCATTTACTCTTTGTAGTAATAATGGCTCTCCACCCTCAACGGTCACCCGCTGCGCCACCACGCGGCGGTCAGTAGGTGTTGTGTTCTATGGGACTGAACCTTACTCTATATTCCTGGACTCCAGTCGTCCCCATTTGGCGTCAGATCCGCATGTTAGAGGCCTAGTGCATTGACGCCGGTGCCAGCTCTTGGTGGGAAATGGGCAGTTTAGCCTCGCCCTCTCGGAAGATCACTGTTGATCTTGATGAAACGTCTGGTGGCAGCCAGAATCTGCTGCTGGCACAGCCAACCCGAAGTAATAGCTCTGCCAATAGGAATTATGGGGCCAGGGGTGAGAAAAGAAAAAGTAACACATGGATCCCATGAGAAACATGGATGAACGTTCAGGAAAGTTCAGGTCTCTTGTAATCTTCTGGTTCAAAGGAGCATTGGAGGAACCTTCCAGAGTTTCATGTACAGTCAAGCCAAGCAGCAAAATCAGTCTGAAGACCAAAAATGAAAAGAATATTGTACTGGGACACTTGAGTGTTTGTATCGCTTCATTTGTTTGTATTGTGGTGATTGCAATTCATTGCTGACCGCTAACCATGGGTGTAATTCTAAGACCACCGGTTGAACAGGAGTCATTTCTTAACAATGTGTGATCAATCCTATTGACAGTTTCAACGCCTGAAAATAGCAGCCCAACCTCAGGAATGGCCAGTCAGTTCCTATGTTCTTAGCATGTGTAACTATATACTGCAGTCAAAGCTTGGAAAAATAATAACCCTAACTCACCACAGAAACAGCACTACCTGAACTTCCTGAATTTTTCGCTGGCTTGTTTTTCATTTCCTCTAAATACATTTTCATTTTCAATTTTTTTTTCCTAGTGAACATATTGTGCACCATCAGCATGAATATGTGAAGAACAATCAATGTTCTCAGGAAGCTCTGTAGCAGAGAGAGAGAGAGAGAGAGAGAGAGAGAGAGAGAGAGAGTTTGTGTGTGCAGTGATGTGTAGAAAGAAGGGGTGTCTAATCCTCTGGAATCCATATTCATTCAGAACTGAGTCCCTCTTGCAGGTATGTTGTTATGAGGGAGCTGACGTTCTTTGTTTGGGAGTTTGTGGGATGTTACCACAGGAGCATGAGCAGAACTAATGTAACTCATTCTGATAAAAGGGGTGTCTAGATCGCTTTTGATCGGCAGTGTTGCAGAAAGTGCAGGACAGAAATGTGACCATATAAAACAGTTTATGCTACAGTGAAGCTCTTTCTCCTCAGCTCTGTGGCACTGACGGGAGAGGATTCTGGATTGAAATGTAAATAAGAATAGGCCATTGTTCTGAGCCAGATGAATAAGCTTGTGGTGTCACAAAACACCCAGAAAAGAAAAGGAATGCTGAATTGTATATATTACAGAATAATTCAAATAATGATATAATTGTTCAGTGTTATAGTCCTGAGTGTTTAGGAGGTTGGAGTGCAGCATTGGTCATGGCTGAGGTATTTGTTGTGTCAGGGCACTTGGCTCTGTGTTTTGGGCTGGACTGTTAGTGGACCAGGTGTCATGCAGAACCTTGGCAGAGTTAGTAACTTTATGGCAAGCTCTCAAATCCTGGCCACCCTTATCCACCCGATTATGGACACCCTTAGCCTCTCTCTTATGTCCAGTTTTGCCTTGATATTGCCACCAGCACCTGCCCTCCTTAAAAATCAAGAGAGACCAGAGCTGTGTGTGTGTATTTGCTTTCTCTCTCTGTCTTTGCTGCTCTGTGCATTAAAAGCTTCATTTTATTACCATTGCCCTCCGTTTGTTTCCAGGTTAGTTTACCACATTAGCAACTATATCTCATAGACTGTCATTGTTTTAGTCCAGATATTTTCTGTCTTCTACTCTACCAAAAGCATACTGTAAACTCAGACACACACACACAAAACTGTAAATCAAACGTACAAAAATGCGAGACGAGGTTATTTTTTCCGTCACATTAAACCACAGCATTACATAGGGCTGCACAGTTAATCGAAAAACTAATCGGGATTACAATCAGGATTTTTTTAGGCACTGAGTATGGATGAAAGTACACCACAGTATTGTTTCATGTTGTCTTGCACTTTATAACTGTAATAAAACTGAAAAATGTATAGTATAATGCAATGTAAGTCGCTTTGGATAAAAGCGTTTGCCAAATGGATATATAATCCCGCCAAATCCTGACCAAATCGCAGAGATGCCGATTCGCAGGGGACTAATATTATTACAGGACCTCTGTGTTCGACGAGATATGGTAGGTCATTTGCGGGGGGATTTTTACTTTACAAATTACAGACATGGCCGATTCACACAGGATTAAGATCACAGATAACCTCTGCAATTATTACAAATGACCAGAGGTCCCCAGATAATACTAATCCTGTACGAATAGGGCAAATTTACAAGAAAAACGTGATTTTACATAAAAAAAAAAAAAGTAACTGGCGCCCCAGCTGCTAATTTTTTAACGCAATTGTTCTTACAGTTTACAGTGCATCCCCCTTTTTTAATCGTCAGTTATTTTGGGGAGATACAAAGTAGGTCCAACTGTCTGAGATACAAAGCAGAGTACATCGAGACATCTTTCATAGCTCATCTTTCATATCTCCCTCTAAGTCATACTTTGGTTTGGGTAAATAAAACCAAAGAAAATTCGGAAATGGTCTAGTAGTATTTTAAATATGATATCTGCAGCTTGATTGTATGTGTGTAAATTGTTTGCATTATGTTTGTAAAATTGATTTCCATGCTGTTTCTTCAAATTCCAAAAATATGCTAATTTTATTTATGTCATTATGTAATACTGTTTATTTTAGGCATGCAAATCAATATATAATTTATAAAGCCAACATATACAGAAATAGTAAAGTAAACACACACACACACACACAACCCATATACTCTATTTACACGCCATGCATCCTTGCATTTACTCAACATCAAGTAGATTCAGGCAGTAAATGTATAATTTCAATAAATTGAGTATTCACCACCACAGCATGCAGCATGAATAGCTAAGAGCAATCTTTCCATTAGACCTTTTCCTCTACACACAGTATAGAATGAAAGCCAATTTTATGTCATCGGGGAATACTTTTTGTTCTTTCATAATGTAGCCACAGTTGTTTGACAGGTTTAATCTCAAGAATAGTGACCACCCGAGGAAGGTCCTTCAATGGCTATTATATTAGATTTGATGGTGATTAAATCTAATGGCGATAATCATTTGGGATTGATTGATTCCCTCAGTTCTAATCTCTCTCTTTTTCTCTCTCCTCTCATGTGCTGCTCGGCTGCTCAGATATTCTTCCCGTTTCAGGTAAGAACAGTTTAAAATGTTGCATCTCTCTGTCTGTGTCATTCGCTGATGGCATATTGTGTTTGTGCTGGCTTTTAAAGATCTCCGATGTTTTACGAACGTTATAGTACCGCCGCGGAGAGCACAGAAGTCAAACGCTTATCTGATAATGCCTTTTTAAATAAGAACACGGGGATGTAAGCGCTAAGTTTATGTTGTTTGGATAATTGGGATTTGCCTGCAATGAGCGTAGGCTCCTGTAAGCTCACGGCTGTGTGACGGCCGATACAGCCTTGAGATGATACCATTTACACCTATCAGAGCATCATCTAATAAGTCTGAATTCCTTCTTCCGGAAGCTTAACGTTTGTGGGTATGCGTGTGGATTTGTGCAAGCTTGTGTTGAATTGCTTCTGTTATTTGAAGGGTTTTGAGACCAGTGGGTCTCATAGATTCTTGAAACGTGTAAGAGCAAGCAATGCTTCACCAATATCAATGATGGTGGCCAGTACAAGCCCCCCATGCTCAGCTGTACAAATCCAGAATCTAGTCAAGCAAAAAACACCAGAGGGCACCATCACAAGAGGGCACCACCAGAGGGAAAACAACACATCTTACAGTTGAATCTTGGGTAATGAACTAATGGTTGCCTGGAGTTAGAAAAGATGGACCTCAGTGGATGGGGATCTAAAGGTGGGAAGTGAGTTGGTGACACTGGTTGTCTCAGGGAACTCAATTGGCAGAGTTCTTTGGCTGTGGCAGATTGGATTGTTTTAGACTGGCCCCCAGTCCTCCGGGACATTTGGCTAATTGGATTTTATGTTATGTAACAGCCTTCCTCAATGCTTTCAATAGGTGTGTTTCCATTACCCTTTAAATTGCACCAATTGAAATTCCGAATTGAAAACGCGCTCAATGGAAACACGTCGATTTCGTAAAAACTCTCATTTATCTCAAAATGTTTTTGCGCTTGCATGAGGTGGTTTTTCAGGCAATTTGAAAAAGGAATGTTTTGCACAACTGCAATGGAAATGTTAGTTGTGCTATCCAACAGTAAAAGGTTTTCTAGCCTCACAAAAATGTATACTAAGGGACTGACCACCACACACTCTAACTTACTTCACTAAACAAAATGGTTTATTAAATTTTAGCCAGGAACCAGACTCCAAGATCTGCTGTCAACCTTGTAAGTAGTGTGTTCCTACCTTTCTGCTGTTTTTTGTGAAAAGCAAGCAACTCTTGGGTTTATGAAGCAATATGAAGTAGCAAATAAGTGCTGGTAAAGTCCATTTCGTGTTCACATTAGGCACCTTAGCCCCGTTTGCTCCCCGGGCGCTGCAGTGATAGCTGCCCACTGCTCCGGGTGTATGTGTGTTCACTACTCACTGGATGGGTCACGGTTATGGGTCGGTTTTGGGTCACCATAACTGACAAATAGGTCACTTTCCCTAGTAAGCCTCAAAGACATGGTTGTGAAGGTGCATGTACTGACAATTCATGTTTATGGGTGATGTCATGAAGTAAAGTTTTTTGACGTTATAAAAACTAACTATTTGTCCAGATGTTTGAGTATGTGTGATCGGCTTATGATATCAAAGTATCACAAGAGTACTTTGATGTCATATGGCGGTCGGCCAGCGCCACACTGCATAAGGTTGAGCGAGTAAAAGAAAAAATCAAGGCAAAAATACAAACATGATGGCATTGACAATTGACATAATTTGGAGAGTCATAACATTAGTTGGAGTTGTACATATCTGTAAAAAATTTTGATCATGTAGATACACAAATCAACAAAATATAACACTTTGCTAGTTGTTTTCGGATATTTTAATGTTAAAAAACACCTTGTACACCTTGTTCCACAAACTAATCATTTCATATCTGATTTTGGTGCAGCGTTTTCTAATAAACATGTATGGCTTTTGAGGTTGATTTAGTCTCTCTCTCTCTCCTTCTATTTGGTCTCTCTCTCTGTCCTCGAACCATTCTCATTCTTAATTTTTCATATCTGTGGTGCCATCACTGTTTACGCTCGCCTAAACTCATCATGACAAGGACAGTCCTACCCTCGGATGAAGAAAATGTAATAAATAAGGAAAAACGGCAGCACTGAGGGGTAACATCAGGGAAAAAAACAATACAACTGTGTAGCCGAAGTGATTTTAACCTTATTCCTTACAAAGATTTCATATAATGGTCACCTGGGGCTAGCTTAGTAGCCGCACCAATTAAATTAGGTAGCAGCAGAACTACCGCACCCCCTGACTGCATCCTGTTTACCGGCGGTCCCCGCGGACCCTCTCTGCTCCGCTCTGCTGTGTACAGTAATTGCATTTAGGACACCGATGCCCGGCAGAATATTCCAGAGAAAGGAGACAAATGAAAAAAAAATACACCTGGGAGAGATGGCAGGACATGCTCTTCAGTATTACAAGCGTGGACTACATTACCCATGAGGCCATGCTGCTAGGGAATATTGAATGGGAGGGAATGCTTGTTCATGTGTTTACAGGGGCATCAAAAGGTCAGGCTGGAAAGTTTCATCAAAGAAGTTTCTAATTACACGGATGCTTGGATATCCATGACCGTAGGGACGTCAAAAACAACAGTGAAACTAAATCTCAAAACTAGAACGAGATGCGTGATATGGTTATTTTTCTTGATATAGCCGCTTTTTAGCACGAGGGATGAATTGAATTATGTGGATATAAAATTTCGGCAGCGCTAATGCTCTTATTGATTGCGGGAAGGTTATTAATAGATTGCTCCTGGGTTCGATTTCATTACAAACTCTTGACTCAGTCTGTAGCTTTCTGCATGAATGTATTGTGATGCGGCATTGTGAAACAGGTACCGTTTCCATGACAAGCTGTTGGAGTTTGACGCTGTCCAACAGTTTTGTTGTACATCTATTACACGGTGTCGAGCATTCGGCGGAGAGGATGTGATTAGAAATCTCTTTCCTGTGATCTCAAGAGCACTTAGCACTTCTAAAGATCTGCGGCCTCTCATCGCCACCAGCTTTCTCTTGGCCCGCAAGAAGGGCGGCATAGACAGGTTCATTAAATCTAAATAATACAAAAAATACAGCTGTAATGACCTGTGGTTTGGAAGGGCAAAAACATATGGCAGTAGACAACTTCCTGTCTCTCTGCTGCCAGTCTGGGGTGACGCCCTTCCCTGACTTGCTTTGATGATGTCAGCCAATGGTGTGGCTTAGTGCCAGGGTGGCATTAGGTATGCTGGACAGGTGGCGGAGAGAGAGGGAGGACAGTGGCACTGTAATGAGAGGCATGCCAACTGTTTGCCCGTCTGCCGCTGGGCACAGCTCTCTGGACCGTTAAATCACTCGCATAAAGTTTGAGCTGAGAGACATTTTCTTTATTCTCTGTCTGTCCCGGTCTGTCTCGAAGAGTTTGGAAAGATGGTTTGATATAACTGTTATATTTGCAAGGTAAGACATGTGCTTGAATGTCCTGAATATGTTCCTGGAGAAAGTTAAAAAGTTGGTCAGAAGTTTATTTTTTTTATTTTATATCAATATGTAAAATAATGTGTATACCTATTCGAGTTTGTAAAACATTTATTTTTATAAACCTGTTTGCACCCTGGGCTCAAACCCAAGAGTTGTTTATCTATGTCCTGTTCTCTCTTCGGCTCTCTTCACAGCCTTTACATAGAATCCATTTATCTCCCCTCACTGATGGAATCAGGTTCCATTATCAGTCGCGTATCTTCACTCTCTTTTGTCGTTTTTTTCTATACGTGCCCATTACTTCCCTAGCAATTTCCTCGGTGGCTTGGTCTAAACTTGACAGTTACTGAATGACACAAAGTGACCGGGCCCCTCAGAAATCATGAGGTGTTACACAGAATGATCTGGTAAGAGGATTTCCTGTTGTCAGGCTGTGATTTAGTTGTCAGTAATTGTCAGTTAGGATTGTAGGGTGAGAGCTGAAAACCGGTCCCAGTCCTGTGGATTTTTCCAGGGCTTAACAATAAGGGTTGCATACATTTTATTTGATTGTAATCATGTAAACATGTATATTTATGCTTTGAAATGTAAACATTTTGTCAGAACCAATAGCCCTATAGGCAGCGCTCTGGCTTATGGCGCAACTGTGCCTCCAGTGACCCGAGTTTGAATCCCGCCTTGAGGTCCTGTGCCGATTCTACACCGCTCTCTCCATCCTATACTGTCCTGTCAAAATAAATCCCCAAAATTAACAATATCACAACAAAAAAGAAAATGTAAACATGTTTGGAAAATTTTACTGTGTTTCTGGGACAACACATTTTGTGTTACTTTAACACAACTTGTGTTGTCCCTTTCATTTATTTCACACAAAATCAACACACAGTGTTAAATAGCATAACACAAACAGTGTGTTAAAATCAACACATCCTTTTTAAGAGTGAAATTAGTAATGTATTAAATCTTGAAAGAAAATTGTTAAATGTTAGAAATGTTTGCATTTAGAAAAAATGTATTGTGGCAACAGAGAGACAGGATATATATTTAACATTAAATATAAATATATGTGAATTAATATAAATAAATATAAATTAATTAATTTAATATATTTTAACTTTTTTTGTGAAAAAAGCAAATTAATTCTTTAAATTTTTGAATCTTTTTTTATTTATGATTTGTTTATTAGTATATATTATCAAAGCTTATTTTAACATTTGACACTTTTAATTTGAAATAAACATTTATAATGGTTTATCTTTACTGGTTAATGTTTGATACAAATGTTGAAAAAAATGATATTATAAATTATATTTAATATATCTAAAAATAATTATATCCAATATATATATAAAGAGTTTGGTTCCAAAACGCTAAAAATCCATTTTCAAACATTTTTAAAATTCATGTTTTTGCGTTTTATTGTGTTTTGGACACAAACTCTTCATATATTATCTTTTTTTTTTTAAACATACTACTTTTTCCACTTTCTCCAGGGTCAGAGGGCTAGCGAGTCAACGTAATCTTTTTTCTCTGTAAGATATTATCTGATGCTACAAGGCATCAATATTCCTGTCTCTTTCAAACTGTCTTCCTATCTCATCTTTGTTGAACCAAACATTGCTCCTCATCTCAGATAAATACAGTGTGACATCTTATCATATCAGATCCATATTTAATCAGGATGCAAAAACAGATAATTAGGGTGATTATGAGTCAGTCGGATCGGGTCTAATTGTTTCTGATAAACGGCTTCCTCTCTGCTTTGCATTGCAATTCATTATACAGCGACGGCCGAAAGTTATGGGGACAGACTGGTGGAATGTGGGCCCGTCACGGCTAATAGTGGACGACGGCCATAATTAACCCAACACACTCTGTCGCCATAGTCACAATCTCCTGCAAACAAAGCCACGGCAGGGCGTTTTAATGCGTGTTTGTATTTAACCCAGATTAGGTTGGAGAGTCGTGCAATCACATTTGAATAAATGTCTCATTACGGCTAATAGTGTTGGCTTGTGGTCGCGCGTTATTGTCGGAAAGCGTTTCGGGTTAAGACGATTACGCAGACACGGGACGCCGGAGGAATATATATGCTGATTGCTGTGACCTTGTGGTTGTATGATTTGTCATGTAATGTGGAGAAACAGAAGAGTATGAACTTAGTTTGGGTTATTAGCTTGTTTGCTATGTGACCTCGCTAACTAATCAATTTATTTAGTCAAGGTTGGGTGGCAGTCTTACCGTAACGTTTACTTGGTTGTGTTAACCTAATTACTTGGATCTGTAATGTCTGTTCATACAGATGTTATTGTAAATGCTAGAAGAGAGAAAGACTGTGAAAAGTAAAGAATCAAATATTCTAAGTCAATAAACAACTTTTAATAATTTTTTCTTTAAGCCTGACTTTCTGTTAAAAGTATTAAAACTGAAAGCATTACATCTTTCATTTCACCTTTAGTCTCTCCGTCACCCCTGGCCACCATCATTATTCGCAACCCAAATCTGTGAACACCTGAATGTCGCCGAACTCCGGTACAGGACAAATACCCAATAATTGTAACAAAGTAGAAAATCAATAAAGGTTGCTGAAGGGCCGGGAGAGGTTGTAAATCGATAAAGCCAGAGAGGTGAGGGTCTCAGAGGGCATTTACATGGTACAGAACGTTCAGTACCCGACTGATATCACCTTTCCACTTAATTGGCTATTGACATTAAAAGCGTGCGTCCGCTGCATATTTCCCCAGTGAGTTCACCAGATGAGTTTCAAGAGCTTTTATGAGCATATCTTTCATTATGTATGTTCTGGCCTCACACTGAGCAGGCGAATGAAGGATACATCACCATCAGGCAGGTCATAAAGCCGCCTTTCTAATTCGGTGGTGTTTTTGACACAGCACAAGGTTGCTTGTTCTGTTTGTAGGTGTTATGCTGTACCGTCGGCTTGGTTTGGGAGAAAATTTTGCCGAGACTTGAATGGATATCCTAGGGGATGAAATTTTAAACACGGTGGTGGCAGGCTGTGGGGTAGCGAGTGTATTGAGGCATATGAAGCATTGAAAGGTCCAAACGGATATTGTCCCAACACAGTCTGCATTAGAATCACCTCCATTCACAGACAGGCATGGGGAAGACTGATAAGGTTAAAAACACGCTGGTGTGTGTATGTGTAACTGAATTGACTGCGATGCACTTTACTGCACATGCCCACGTGGAGCTGAGTGGGTGTTTTCAATTGAAAGGTTAGCGCAGGGGATTGTGGGATTGACAACGGTACTAGAATAGTGCATCGAAATGCTGAACGTTATGCAAATGAGATGTGAATCAGCCAATCACTGTACGAGTAGTGACATGTTGAATTTGTCAATAAAATGTGATTATCTGACAGATTTAATACTTTTAACACATTAACATTTCTAATGATGTTGCACACACATTGTGGCTAGTTAACAAAACTGTATTCAATTCTAGGCATGCATGATATATTATTGACCATATCGGTTTCTGCCGATAAATGGTGGTTTAAATGTTATCATTCAATAATAAAATCAGGATGATATATTAAAGCCAATAAATTATAAATCATTTTCTCTGGCTATTTGGCTATTGAGAACACTTTGTGTGGCTATGCAAAAACCTGTATACATATTACTGTATATATGCCAGTATATCGGCTTTCATTGTTAAAGAATTTAAAAGAACCAAAATCCCTTAGTTTGGCTGTTTAAAAATGAATTGTGCACATACTGTAAGTGCTGACTTTTACATTTGACACTTTCCTCTTTTACAAGTATTACATTTGCTTGTTAGATGTTTTACAGACACACTTCTTAAGCATCAGAACTTTAGCATTTTAGGCCATACTGAGTGAACACT
Source organism: Oreonectes daqikongensis (assembly GCA_026939265.1). Classification (NCBI taxonomy): domain Eukaryota; kingdom Metazoa; phylum Chordata; class Actinopteri; order Cypriniformes; family Nemacheilidae; genus Oreonectes; species Oreonectes daqikongensis. The sequence goes on along the minus strand of JAOTQM010000043.1, from coordinate 3,144,546 downwards.
TTGTTTCCAGAATTGAAAGATTTAGACTTTGTAATGTTGAAAACATATCACCTTCAGTTGCTATGAGACACCAGAACTGAGTCCTGGTTGAAGGCCAAGTCACATCCAAAAGCACCTCCTCATTTCATGTTCTCCATTCTAATGACTTTCCAAATGTCAATTAGTATGTCTCCAACCGTCTCGGAGTCTTTAGCAGTCTGCTCGGCCTGTCCTCCTTTAAAAGACCTTGAGATGGAAGTGGAGTCGAGAGGTGGCGATTGTGCTTCTGCAAACTTAAGCATGTTGAGCCATTGAGATTTTAGGTATGCATTATGCACTTGGTAGACGTTGTATCTTAAACAACTTATTTTGTGCATGCATTCAAACCCATGAGTTTGCTGTTGCTAGCGTCATGCTCATGCTAAAACCAGCATTTAAAAACGGAACTTGAGTAGACGGTTTCAAAGAATCAACATAAAGAACCGTTACTGCGCATGCACGCTTTTTTCGCTTAAACTTAACTTCAGGTACACATCTGCAAAGAATAGAGTCCCTGCAGATTATTTCTGATAACAAGAAATAACAAGTAAATTACATTAGTTAGCAAGTTAAAAGTATGTCTAGCCAGAATTATTTCGGGTTACTAGTAGAACCACCGTTACTTGACTAAACTTAAATGCCACAAAATTACACGACCCATTCAACAAGTTGTTTATTTAATAAAATTATCATGCAATAAAATATTACTATAAATTAATATAAATGAACAACAAACAGACTGGAAGTTAACTTCGGCCCAGACGGCTGCGTCCAATGGAACTGTCTATATCTGCTGTGTAAACATGTTGCCTTAAGCTTTCATTGGCTGATTTTATAATGCAGTGACAGACATTTTGTGTAATGCACAAGAGATGGAAGTTCATTATTAGCTTTTTCAGTCAACAGTCAGCTCATCTAAAAAAAAATCTTCATAAACCGCTTTCGGCATGGTTCCGTCATCATTCAACTTTATGCACAGTGTGACTGACTTTGTTTTTATAGTCAAAATAAAACATCAAAAAAATGTAGCTTTTCAAAAATAGACATAGTTCTCATAGACATGCAAACAGCTCATTTTCCCCTGTTTGTGATCCTCAGTTAGATAGTGGTCGTGTGGAAATGAAACTAGAAACTGCGCTTCTACCGGCACTTTGTCACAAATGTGCTCGCATGAGAATTTAGATGTGCCACCTAAACAAACCAAACTGGGGTTCATCTCCTTACATGTCAATGACACAGTCTTATCCTGTCCTTTTTTGTCAGAAAAAGGTGCAATTTGGGCCAGAATTCATTTTGGGACTGTCTCTTCAAAGTAAATGAATGTCAAATATTTATGAAGCATCTCTATTTACGTTGTCTCATATGATTGTCGTGCACCCGACAGCCTGAGAAAGGCTGAGTGAGGCTGTTTACATCAGAGTGCGCGTGCGTATGACGCTTACGCAGCATAAATGGAGTGTTATTTTAACCAGTCAGAGGAAAAGATAAGGCACTTTATTCTTCACGGTGATTTGACGAACCCGCAGTAACACTACTGTGATGTACCGTATTACTGAACACCGGCACAAGCCTAGTTGTATACACCCTTTTAGTCTTATGTGAGCTATTGAAATAGTAACAAACATTTACAACTTATGAATTTACTTCACTTTGTGGCCTACTCGACAGCTAAGCCTGCATAATGTTTGTGTCTAATGTAAACACATTTCTCATACATTTATGTGCACACAATTTAAAAAAATTATATTTATTATTATTATGTAAATAATCCGGCCATGCAGCACTACTTTAACACAAATGTAGAATAATCACAAAGCTTTATTAAACAACACATTTTAGATTTATAATAACATTTAAAACACAAAAAGGCTGCATTTATTAATATGTTTCAATGATATTTGCATAATCGTAATATAAAAATGATAAAAAATAAGTTTTGCTGTAAAGGTTATAGGCCCTAGAAGTATACTGTATGTTTGACTTAGGTGCCATTCACATTTTGCATCTTTTGCGAGCGCATATTCATTATTTTAAATGTAGACGCAAATAGGGAGTGACGCAGTCGCAACGCGCTTCTTTTTCTAGGTGCGTCGGCACCGCATCGAGATAAAAATATTTCAACTTTTCAGAATGCCGCACGCCCACCGCAGGTCATGAAACAAGAACCAAACAATCAGCTTCACATTTTGTGGACCAACATAGACACAGATGATCACAGCATATATAAATCTAGTATCAGAGTTATTTCAGCGCATATAATCCAGATATCCTTTAATAATATCTCCTCATCTTACCGGCAAGCGTGTCCAATGGTTGCTCAGCAACGACTCACTCCAGGAGAGCGCAAACTCGAGGCGCTTGGGGGAAAAAGGAGAAAACAGTGCAGATCGCTTATTCTGCGCAGTTTTAGACGTGAAATGTGAGTTTTTCCTGCTCAGGTCCAGATGTTCAAGCATGAAAGCTTGTGTGTTCACAATTTTACAATTAACATATAGCTCACAACAACTTATTTTGAAATGTTTCTCTCACAAATCCATTTACAAGCACGATCACATGAATAATCAGACCACCCTGGTAATTTAGATGCAGCACAGTTCTTTTTTGTTTGGCCATTGGGTTCTCCAGACCTCCAGAAGCTGAAACAACAGATGAGCATGAGATGTTCAGTGGTGTTTCTGTGTGTTATGATACTGACTACTCTTTTGGGAACTACCCTCTCAAGTTTGGTATCTATGTAAAGAATTTCAGCTTTCGGTTTCATCTATTCTTCACACCGTCATTACAGCGGTAAGCCAAAATTTAAATCAAACCTGTTTCTTCGTAGCAGCGGCCTGCTAGCATCTCTGATGGACAACTTTAAAGGCAATTTTATCAATATTTAGAATTTTTTTCATCCTCAGATTCCAGAATTTTAAACAGTTCTATATCGGCCAAATATTGTCCTATCATAACAAACCAAATATCAATAGAACGTTTATTTATTTAGCTTTCAGATTTATGTAAAAAACTAAATTTTCGAAAAATTTACCCATAAAGACTTCAAATTACGTGGCTTTATTGTGTGTAATACAGTGTGCTTATGCGGATTACGGTTTAAAAACACATTAGTTTTCACATACCATGTTTTACTGTTGCACTTCTCTGTCCCACCTTCTGAAAAGTGCCGTGTGTTCACAAAGCTCATCGCTGTGAAAAGCGCTGTGTGCTCTGATTGGCCAGTTTTCCAGTCTGTTGTGATTGGCCGAATACCTCATGCATGTGGCGGAAATGTAACTCCCCTTATTCGGAACGTCAGCCCAAAGCACATTGACAGCTGATAATGTCACCGGTACTGTGTGAGTTTAATCATGAAAATGCATTTGACCAAGCAAATTGAAATTGAAAAGTTTTGTTGTCCAGGGTGACAAATGTTCATGATGTTTACACGTTTTGTCTATCAAGATAATCTTTTCAGATTAACACAATATTTGCTATTTTTGAAGTCTAAATGCAATCGCTGGAGTAAAAAGCCGCTATGACCAGAATACACTATGGTTGCTCGATATGATCACCACCACCACCAAACCTCCGACAACTTTCTCAAAAACGTGTTGCCTGGTAAGTAATTACTCCGTGAATGAATCCCCAACAATGATTTTAGACATTTGTGTCCATGTTGCATTATTTGTGAGATTTGTTAGCAACCGCCATTTTAAGGTTGAAAAAGTCACAAGTAGGTTATAACTGGTGTGTTTTATGTCAGAGATTAAATAGTTTAAAAATATTTAGAGGTTTTGTTAGCCACAGACCTTATTCCAGGCGATTTACCAAAAACCCATTAGAAAACATAGATTTTGGGGCTATGAAACCGTAAGTCTTAAAATGTTAACTTGCTCCTGCCTCTCTAAGACACTCAATACCGACTAGTGATTTCTTACTCTGAGGTCGGTGTTCTGCCATCAACCCATTTCCCTCTGCATCACTGTCAGACAAACCAATCCAGACTCCATAATCACCAGTAGTTTTGAGGGCAAACATGCTTGTAAAAACTTAGCATAACCCTTTAATTTCTTTTTCCACAGTATGTTTCACTTACTTGTTCTTCTTTGTTGTTAATGATGATCAGATCTGCTCTTCTCTCTATACAGTATCTTCTGCTCTCAGTCCAGTTCTTCTTCTCAGATGAAATGAAGTACAAACTAAGTTGTTTGTATAACCATCCATCTGTGAACACAAACCGTTTCATCCACACCGATTATTATTAATGATAGATTCTAACAACAAAAAAATTAATTTTGTTGGCATGCATGGATTGTCTTAGCATAGTTTTGGTGTAGTTTAAGAGTACAGTACCTGTTTCATTTAGAATCTTCCACAGTCTGTTTATCTTGAAAAGGATTGTGTCTCTTTCCTCTGTGATGTTGGTATATTTGGTTAGTTGGTCTCTCTCTTGTGTGATGTTTTTGTTGTTGATGTTAAACTGGTGATTGTTTGTATAGATCAGGACACACAGCACTATGACTGCAGTCAGTAGAAGAACACACAGAACTGATCTGTGACATCTGGTCATCAAAGATTTACTTCCTAAAGATGATAGATATGCAATTTATTGTTCTTAAGATTTTAGAGAAAATAAGTATTTCTTATAAGAAAAGGAATAGAATGTCTATACAGTACCTGTGTGTTTAGGTATTTGGTTTCTCTTGGTGTCTTCTGTTCCTCTACAGACATCATGACTGTGGATAATCGTCTGCATTTGCATAGATAGTCATCTCCTCACCATCATTTCCGTCAATAACTTGCATCCCAGGAGTATTCATATCACAAATAATGTTTATGAAGAATATTATTTCCAGTCGGGTATAGTTAATTTTAGTTAATATAGCTGTCCTTGTGTGGTTATGTTAGGATGGCCTGACAGCTTTAAAGAATTCTGCCTATGAGCTTTTACTTATAAGATACTGTACTGCTGTTGTGGTCAAGACTGTTTGATATCCTGTTTTGTTCTGATAAATAATTGCTTCCTTTTTTAGTAGTTCTTCTTACAAAAGTAACTAAGAGCTATGAGACCTTGGTGTTGTAATGAAATGAATATGATAAAGGCTAAGGTGGGATTTTGTGCAAACACAAGTGCATTAAAACCCATCATGGCTACACATGCGATGCTACAGTCAGACTTCAGTTTTCATACTTAAAGGTTCTGTAGTTTTATTGATGCCATGAATGCAACCACTATAAAATGATTACAACACCCCAAAATTACAGAATTATGTGCACCCTTCACAAAGACCCTTTTACTATGTCCAACAAGTTTTCGGTAGCAGCCAATGTGTGCCCATTGACAATTTGGACATGATATCAGTGTTGGTATTGGTTATATTCAGATTGCCTGTCAATCAAACTCCTGGCAAAGGGTGAATTGGTTAAAGGGGCCCTGTCGCCCTTTAACAAAGTATTGATTTTGTTTTAGGGTGTTGAAGAATAGGTTTTATAGGATTCTTTGGTTTCTGGTCTTCTTTGCTTTTAGGTTCTGTTTTAAACACTATGAAACAAAACGGAACAGCTTGAGATCAGTGTGTGAAGTCCAAATCACGTGACCAGTAAGAATATAAATAGTTTAGATGTGTTGACTGTAGCTGTAGGGTGTGATGTGTATCTCTGTGCCATCAGCAGCACAAGGAACTGCAGAATTATGTTTTCAGAAAGCTTTCTTAAAGACGACTTCAGTGTATCATTGGTCAGTAAACAGATATAGATAATCCCAATAGGAAATATAGCTGCAAGCAGCAATTACAGTGTTAAGCCCAACCACGCTCCCCAAAGGGAAATATTTTGGACATGTCATATGATCAAATTTAAAAACGGGGGAAAAAATTTATAACATTTTGACCACTAGATGGTGCTCTCACCAATTCTTTATAGGGCAGACAAGATGCCAGTAATGATGCATATCAAAAGTGTCGAAAAGCGAAAATACAGCCAGTAATTATAATGCTTTTCATAACTTTTATTTAGGGATGTCTTTAGAAGCCATATACCAAATTCAGTGCAAACCAACAGCTTATGTAGGAGGAGATCAAAGAAGTATGTTTTTATATAATTCAATATGGCGGACAAGAAGTATGGTGTAATATGACAACTTTGATATCAATGAATGGCTTAAGCCAACAAATATACTAATGTGAATTGAATAACATTGTTGAATTGTTTTTATGTCTTGCCCACTGGGGGCGCTGGCCTATAACTTTACAGGTCCTCTCAGAACATGACCTTGATGAACCTTGCCAAGTTTCGTAGTGAATCGCCATTGCATTTGTAAAATACTGCATTGTACATCAGTTTAAAATTGGTAAAGATAAAGATAAAGGAAATATATTTGACATGTCAGATGATCACATTTTCAAAACCAAGATTAAAAACAGGAAAAGACAGTTAAAACACAAGTATCTTCTGCTCTCAGTCCAGCTCTTCTTCTCAGATGAAATGAAGTACAAACTCGCTCGATAGTAAATTCATCCATCTTTAAACACAACCAGTTCAGCTGCTGAATGTTGAGTTTTTTTTTTATTTAAGATACTTTCTAAAATGAGAAGATAATAAACTGAATATGTGTGCTGTTTAAAGATTACCACGAAGATGTGTTAATAGTTCAGTTTTCTACTGGTTCAACCGTTCACTTAGTTTATTAATATTATTGTTTTCGACTCAGTTCAGTTCATCTCTCTGTTCTGTGAGTTTGATATTGTTGGTCAGTAGTTGGTCTCTCTCTTCTGTGATGTTGGTATATTTGTTTAGTAGCTGGTTTCTCTCTTCTGTGATGTTGGTATATTTGTTTAGTAGTTGGTCTCTTTCTTCTGTGGTGTTTTGGTTGTTGATGTTAAACTGGTGATTGTTTGTATAGATCAGGACACACAGCACTATGACTGCAGTCAGTAGAAGAACACACAGAACCACCAAACACACTAGAACTGATCTGTGACTTCTGTTAAAAGTAGCTGTAGGTTTCATTTTTTAAATGATTCGTCAGTGACATGCCAAGTAAAAAAAAATGTTTGGACAATGAAAAAACTAATCTCTGAAAGCTTTTAAATTATTTTATATGATCTTGCATCTAGACCTACATATACTTTGATATTTATTTTAAATATCATCTGGGTACTTTAAGAATATTAATTTCAACATACTTTGAATTGGTAAATTTCGAAATACTGTTAGAACGACTAGTTGCAACGCTCTTGTGTGGAAGAAGGGTCAACAGGCGAAGAAATTCCAAATAGCAAAGACTTTAATACATTTTTTACCACTTGTTTTATAAATAGTACAAATATAAATAGTATGCAGATTGGGATCAGTATTTTTTATCAACCCTCACATGTGTCTTGTTTACTATCACTGTAGGGCTGGATAAAAAAATAGATTCCTCAATATGGGGATATCCCGAATTGATTCTTATTGCACAACGTGTCTCATTATAATCTTATTATATTATTGATATGTATGAACATGAAATTTGCTGAATTTTGAAATCTTTTTAACAATTTAATGTTTTTTGATTTCACTGTTGCACATTTACAATGTTTTTAAATAAACATAAAAAAGTAATAAAAATAAAAAAGTAATTCAATTTGTGAATTCAAATTTAAAGTCAATAAATGTGTGGGCTCTACTATTAATGTGAATATGTATTTCATTAATATAGCAGTTACCAGCATATATATTTAAATATGGATTTCATGTCTGCAAAACTAAAATAATTTAAAATGAAATTCTGATAAATAATCGATATTGAATCGAATCGAAATTGAATCAAATTGAAACCATATAAATAATAATCGAATCACATTGCCAAATTGGTCTCAAAACCCAGCCCTACTGAATAGTGTTTCTGCTTGTGAATGAAATAGCGTTTCCAAAACCTGTCACTGTTGTCGACTGTTTGCAAACTGTATAAACATGAACACAGTTCGCCTGTTAAACATGGTTACACATACATATACTGTACAAACTGTATATTCTATTCTCTTACCCTAACCCTGAACACAACCATCACAGACAGACAATTAGTTCAGTTTAGATCTGTTTACATGTGATGTGTATCTCTGTGCCATCAGCAAAACATGCATTTGTATGTAAAGATAGTAACCAGCTGCTCTCTTTTACTCACACTGATGCATAATATCAGTCACACACACACACACACACACACACACACAAACTAAATACTCTCAAAGAAAAATGCACACACCTAATAAAAAGCTTCATTTATTAGTATGTTTCATGTGAAACTAAGGTTATATGCATTATCAAAGTAAAGTTTAAACCGAAGTTTTGCCTCTAAAATAGCTCTGTCTACTGTAAAATGACTTGAAGGTCCTGGTGAAAACTCTTTGGTGTTCACAGTTTACTGAATGAACATTTAATAATTCAGTTAAACAACATCTTCTCACAAATCCATTTCTGAGTATTGTAACATTTGTAATCATTCCACCCTGATGAGATAGACACAGCACAGTCTTCATCACCTCCATGACTGTTGGGTTCTCCAGACACCCAGAAGCTGAAACAACAGATGAGCATTAGATGTTTAGTGGTGTTTTCTGTGTGATATGATACTGACTGTGAGAATCATTTATTGATAATAATCGGTTACATTTAGTGATTTCTCACCTAGAGGTCAGTGTGCTGCCATCAACCCATTTCCATCTGCCCTCCACATCACTGTCAGACAAACCAATCCAGATGTATTCTGTACCAGGCAGTTTTTGAACAAAATCCTGAGAAGATTAAGCGACATCTTATTCACTGTCAGAAATAATTGTTTACATTACACTTTTGTGAGCAAATAACATAACCAGAGGTGTAGTCCTAACAAAAAAAGTAGTGTACTATACTATACAACCATTAACCCAACCCCAAATGACAAGACATTAGTGTGTTTGTTTTTCTTGTAACATGACAATTATTACAGTTAAATAAGCCATTTATTCATATGCATAATCCCTTGTGCTTAAAGTTAAAGCATTTTTAAAAAAAAGTTTTTGAAAAGGTTGGAAAACAGGTCTATGCCATTACTGTTGACCACAATACGCATCATTTATCTTTACACATCACATACAAGATTACGTAAAAAAAAATACTTCATTTTAAAGTAACAATGAGGTTAAGGGTATGGGGATACAGAGAAAACATAAGGATTCTGACTTGTGATATTTTAAACAGTTCTATGGATTTTTAAGGTTCTTTATCAAACAACACAAAAAAGGGTTCTTTGGCATCATTAATAGCTTTACATTTCACTCACTTGTTCCTCTTTGTTGTTAATGATGATCAGATCTGCTCCTTTCTGTGTACAGTAGCTTCTGCTTTCACTCCAGGTCTTTTTCTCAGATGAAATGAAGTATAAACTGGATTGATAGTAAATCCATCCATCTGTAAACATAACCAAGATGTTCACGCGTTGTGTCTTTTTGTTAAGAGTTTTTGTTCAGTACAGTTTTCATGTGGTTCAAGATTACCTGCGTCATTTAGAATCTTCCACAGTTTGTATTCGTTTTTGGTGTCACACTGGTGATTGTTTGTATAGATCAGGACACACAGCACTATGACTGCAGTCAGTAGAAGAACACACAGAACCACCAAACACACTAGAACTGATCTGTGACTTCTGATCCTCTTAGACTCACATCCTGTTGATGGCGCAGACATGACGTTTAACATGTCATATCTTCATGTTCACTTTATTCTCAAAAACAAAATTCCATTACCTGTACGCTGAAGTGGTTGTTGTCGATTTGTACTGAAATCTATCTGTGTCCTGTGGTCATCTTCGTTTTGATATGTCATCTCCACTCTCTCTCTGTCCATTTTATTCTTGAGCACATTGTTAACATGAGACATTTCTGGTCTTGAACAGTCAATCACTAGTAAACTAATCTAATGAAGGATGTTCTTCCTGTCTTTGGTATTTGCTCTTCCCTGTTGTTGGTTCTGTTTTAGACACTATTTATATAAAAACAACTAAAACAGAACTGATCTGAGATCAGTGTAGAAAGTCCAAAATCATGTGACCAATGAGATCAAAAATAATATTTTCTAGAAAGGCTTCTTGAAACTTTATCCACTCTCAAAAGTGATGTGTTTATTATTAACACACTGTTTTGTGTTATGCACATTATGCGTCATTTTGAGCCAGATTTATGCAGATTGGCGCAGGGTTTAAGACATGCTTTTTGGATGTTAAATGATGCGGTAAATGATTTCATTTTCTTTAAATGCCTTATACTAAATGCTTTGCTTTTTTAAACTGATATTTGACATTATGATGGTTTGATCAGAAATATATTTACAAACACATTTGGCACATGTTCGATATTTATGATTTCGGAATCAAATTTTAGACAATAAATCAGCTGGAGCAAGCTGATAGAAAGTTTCCTCTGTTGAGCTGTATTGAACTAATATAAAGGATCTGCCATTTTCGCTTTGCGTTGGATAGGAAACAAGAAGACAGAACTGGGCCCATATTCATGTGAAATCATAATGCAAAGAATTGCTCCTGGTGACAAAATTCTTAGTAATGTGGAACTTCCCCTTATTATTAAAAACAAGATCCTAGTAAAGAAAAGACTCAGAAAGCCTATTAAGATCTCTTAAGGTTGTTAGAAGGGAGGGGGACTTTTAAGAAAATGTAAGAAACGCAAAGAAATGTGGACGCGGAAAATGAAATTTCCATTGACTCACAGAGCTACAAGAAAACATGGGCTGTAGTTGAGCGAGGTATTTGCTATCTAAAACATTTTCACATTTTGCATTGCGATGTACAGCTGGTGCCAGAAAAAGTCTGCAAATGATAACACTCGTCTATACATGCAGAGGGATGAGCTCCCACATCTGTTTCTTGTCCGCTTCTGTGACACCCAGCCTTAAATTTTGGCTTCATGTTTGATACTATGCTACTTTGGTGTCTTCAAGAGAACGTGTCATACCTAACAATGGGGTCATCATCCCCGCTTTCTCACGAAGATGAAGGTTTTGGTCTTTACCTCATGATTATTTTTATCAATGATTATTATGTTTGTGTAATTTTAGAGCTGTATTATGGGTGTGAATTGACATGCATATGTATCAGAAGGACTCGTTGCAGACGTGATCTGTGATGTTTCTGGCATCTGAGCTGATCTCACATTAGGACTTAGGTCTGAACAATGAAAAATATACTCTGTTTGATTCTTTGTCAACGATTTATTCATTTATTAGAATGTGTCATGTGAAAGAAAATGTTATTTGCATAATCACACAATAGAAATTATTAAAAAGAATTCTGTACAGACTGAATTGATTACAAATGACAGATTTCTTTCCTATTTAAACGTGTTTTTCACAAATCCATTTTCGAGCCTCATAACATGAACAATCATTCCACCCTGTTGAATGAGTCTCAGCGCAGTCTTCGTTCCCTCCATAACTGTTGGGTTGTCCAGGTTTCCAGAAGCTGAAACAACACTTCGGCATTAGATCTTCGCTGCTGCTTAATGTGGGATATAAAGTAAAACTGATTTTGAGGAATCGTTTTGTGATTTCTCACCTAATGGTCAGTGTGCTGCCATTAACCCATTTCCATCTGCCCTCCACATGAGTGTCAGACAAACCAATCCAGATTTTATCTGCACCAGACATTTTCTGAAGTAAATCCTGACAAGAACAAGAAAAATACAAGTAATTGCATATTCTTGTACCAAACACACACACAAGCATAACACACTATCTTTCACTCACTTGTTCTTCTTTGTTGTTAATGATGATCAGATCTGCTCCTCTCTCTCTACAGTATCTTCTGCTCTCAGTCCAGTTCTTAAGCTCAGATGAAATGAAGTACAAACTGAATTGAGAGTAAATCCATCCATCTTTAAACACAAAGAGCTATAAACCACACAAAACTACACAACTTATAGTGCTGCTCAGTGTATAAAATGTAGTCACTGCACCATAACATATTGCATATTTGCATTGTTTTGGTACTATACCATAAAGATGTGTCCACAGTTCAGTTTTCTCCCGATTTAACTGTTCAGCTAGTTTGGTGATATTTTTGTACTTGACTCTCAGTTCATCTCTCTCCTCTGTGAGGTGATTGTTTGCATTCAGGACACACAGCACTATGACTGCAGTCAGTAGAAAAACACACAGCACCACCAAACACACTAGAACTGATCTGTGACGACTTTTCTTTCCTGATTCACGTCCTGCAGATGACAGATGTGCAGATTAATGATGCAGTTTGGTCTTTTCAGATTGACTTTATTTAAACTTGATTTAAAATCTGACAAAGTTTGAATTCAAATGAAAAGACACGGTTTACAAACTTTCAATCACAACTGTAGTACTAAATGTTTCTTATATTAAAGAATTGAGTGTCTGTACCTGTGTGGGTTCTCTTGGGGTCTTCTCTTCCTCTATAGACTTCACTGTCTATATCTAAATTGCCATACGGGTATGTATCCATCTTTCCGCAAGCTTCGTCTGTTGGAGTTAATATTATAAGAGGTTGTTCTTGCATAGTTATGTTCTGAACTGGCAGTTTTTGAAGAGCCTATTGTTGTGCTGGAAAGCATGTGATATCCTGAGTTATTTTACTTCCTGAAAAGAAAAAGTCAGCAATCAAAGAAGCAGTTGAATGAAGTGAAACAAAATGTAAGCTTAGCTAAATCAATTGTTAGCTATTGTTAAATGGTCAAGGATGGTTTAAACTTACACTCTTAAAAAAAGGGTGCTTCAAAAGAACCTTTTGGTTCCATAAAGAATAATATACAGTGTAATATACACAAATAAGTTATACACACACGCACACGCACACGCACACACACACACACACACACACACTATTAAAACTGAGTTCAAAACACAAATGTATGTAGTCACATCAAGACATGGAAATAGAAAGAGGAAGTGAGTCTAGATGTTATAAGGGGCTACAAAATATATTGACACATGTGAGGGATGATAAGAAAAAACTGACCCCAATCCACATACTATTCATCCTAACAGTATTTTGAATCAAATTTGTATGTCTCAATTTAAAGTATGTTGAAAATAATTTTCTCAAAGTACCCAGATGGTATTTAAAATAAATATCAAAATATATTTAGGTCTAGATGCAAGATTGTATAAATTCAAAGTTTTCAGAGATTAGTTTAATCATTGTCTAAACAATTAAACAATTATTATAATGGATTTTTTAATTGACGTGTCATTGACAATTTTTTTTATATAACATGCAAATCTTACAGCTTCTTTTAAATTCTGTCCTCCTTAAGTGTCTTCTGTTCCTCTACAGATTTCATCAGATGCACGCGTCTGGCCCGCAGTTAACTTTTTACAGATTTTACAACATTAGGAAAATTAGCCTTTCCTGTAAAAATAAAACCACTTAGCTTCGTATATTGTGGTAGGCTTGCTGAGACCAGTTGTATTGCACTTATGTATTGCTGTCTTTGTGTTGTTCTAATTGCTTCTATTGTTTACCTCATTTGTAAGTCACTTTGGATAAAAGGATCTGCTAAATAACTAAATGTAAATGTAACTTCTGGTCTGGCTAGTGGCTAATAATATAACAATTTATATTTTATTTAAATAATTATTAATATTAGTTTATAATATTTTTTATTGTATAATAAATGTATTAAATGAACAATTTGTTGAATTTTATTGTAGGCATATTAATTGTATTAAATAAACAATTTGTTGAATGGGTTGTGTAACTTCACATTTAAGTTTAGCTAAGTAACGGTTCTTCTACTGGCAACCCAAAATAATACTAGATATACTTTTAACTCTTTCCCCACCAGCATTTTTTTTTTAAAGTTGCCAGTCAGTGCTAGCATTTTTTATAAATTTCTTTTTGTAAACATGCAACATATTAAAGGAAAGTACAGAGCCTCTTTTTTCAAAAAATGTTTTTTTATCCTCTCTTCATTTGTTCTTTTTTCTATCACACCTCAAATATGGGTAGGTTTCTTGACATTTTGAACAAAAAGCTGAAATAATTGCATTTTTGGCATGGATAATCCAGTTTCTCTTGCGATTCACCTCGATCCCAGGAATGTTCTTATTTTTTGACATCGTCTATTGAAAGTTGTTCTTGTGTGGTTAAGACATCCTGCACTGCTTTGAAGAGTTCTTCCTTTTACTTACAGATGTATCATTATCAATCAATAGTCAAAAACTTGTGATATCCTTTTGTCTACAACTATGAAATTATTTCATCCTTATATATTACCTAGATAAACCATCATATACCAATCAGGAGAAGTGGTTGAATGAGTCGAGTTGTTGCCTTGTTACTGTAAAATAGAATAAAAATATAATGTTAATCAAATATAATGTAAGCTATTTTACTACGGTCAAGGGATAAACATAACACTGTCCACTCCCTGTATCTCATATTTAGCCACATTGACTTTTCAGACATATTACAGTCAGACATAATTACCATGTGCCAATGCAAAATGTTGTTCTGTGTGTGGTTCTTTGTATGCTACTGCTTAGTTTTGTGACTGATTAAATGACCCAACAAAACCAATCTGATATAAGATCAGTGCTTGAAATAAAAACCATGTGATCATCTCCACTTTTTACCCTTTTCATCTTATTAAAGTAAAAAGCATTTAACTGCCGCTGACAACTATTTTGATTCAGTGTGTCCTTTGGAAAATAGAAAGCTTTTGAGCTATTGGTGCTAAAACGAAACTCTGAATACACCAAACCAAGGTTGTTTTGAGTAAATGAATCAACAGATAATGTACATGCTTGTGTTCATATTTTCCCTGTGCTGTAATATTTCACAACACAACGTAAATTAACTTAAATGAAATTTATAAGTGCATTTGCCTTTCTGTTCTTGTTTGGAAATGCATGTGAGACAAAGTTTTTTTATTTTTTAAATAGCAGATAGAACAAAACCTAAAAAATCACGTTTTTCAAAAACCAAAATCAAAACATCTTAGCTTTTTTTTAAAGCTATACCAAACACATGTAGTTGCTTATTATACTATATAAATCACAAAATACCAGATGTTAGATATGTTTTATTTGCATATTTCAAAGACAGAAGACAACCTAGAAATGATTTAACAGAAGTTTTGTTGTGGAAGATAAAGCCCTCTATATTGATATATTTTTAAATGTATCCTCTTTACAATTTTATGCATGAACATGGATCTCATTTAACAGCTTATATACAGCATATACTGTATTTCACAACAACTTATTTTGAAATGTTTCTCTCACAAATCCATTTTTGAAACGTATAACATGAATAATCATTCCACCCTGATGAGTAAGATGCAACACAGTTCTCCTTTTTATGACCATTGGGTTGTCCTGACTTCCAGAATTTGAAACAACAGATGAGCATTAGATGTTCAGTGGTGTTTTCTGTGTGATACGATACTGACTGTAAGAATCATTTATTGATAATAATCAGATACATTTAGTGATTTCTTACTCTGAGGTCATTATGGTGCCATCAACCCATTTCCATGTGCTCTCCGCATCACCGTCAGACAAACCAATCCACGTGAATTCTGTACCAAACATTTTCTGAACAAAATCCTAAGAAGATGAAGCAACAGCTTTATTGTAAATGTATAATGTAACTTTCAGTTGGCCTCTTATCTGCAGTAGCTACACAATAGGGGTGTCCCCGACTAAGGATTTACATAGTCGAATTGTCACGAGCCTATAGTCAACTGATAGTCGAATCGCACGCGTGTGTGTATGTGCGTGTGTGGACGACACCAGGTTAACAAGAGTACAGTGCAAAGGACAGCGCAACACTGATGCACCGAAAAACATAGAAACATGAATTTACAGGATTAGTTTAGAACAGAATATGCCTTTATAATAAATAAAAATAAAAACAAAATAACCAGAATCAAGTCACAATGCGCAAAATAAATGTGTTTAGGCAAAATGTTGGATTTTGGTTATATTACATTATAATATTTTGTTATATTTTTGTATCATGCAGCACGAAGTTCAGTTAAAGTCACTAACTATGTGCATTTACAGACAAAGTGTTAATTCATTAAAAAAAATTTTTTTTTGCTTTGATGTTGAAGCTTATTTGATTTTGTTCCCTAAACCCGACTTTGTAAAGCGGCATTGGGTTTTGGAAAGGCGGTATATGAATAAAAAATATTATTATTAATATTATTCATAACATTCTGCTTCTCTTTACCGCGCGATCCTGTGCCCGGGTCATATGCACCGGGGGTTTCGGTACCTAACCCTAAAAATGTCCCATTTCTTTACATCATAAATAATATTTTGGCAGCGCAGTGCATGTCCATCTGCTACGCCGGATCATCGACTATTCAGGGTCACCCCTACTACAACTGTTTTACTCACTTGTTCCTCTCTGTTGTTAATGATGATCAGATCAGAATTTTTCTCTTTACAGTATCTTCTGCTTTCACTCCAGGGCTTCTTCTCAGATGAGATGTAGTAAATACTGGATTGATAGTAAATCCATCCATCTGTCAACAACAATTTTAGCGATTTACCTGTTGTTCCCACCAACACAGATTTTTTTTAACCGAACATCTTACAGTACTTTTCATACAGTTGTTTTGGTGTAGTTCAAGATTACCTGCTTTATTTAAAATCTCCCAAAGTCCTTTTTCGCTTTTGTTGTTAAACAAGTGATTGTTTAGGGCATACAGCACTATGACTGCAGTCAGTATAACACACAGCACCACCAAACACACTGTAGCTGCTCTGTAGCATCTAATCATCTTCGCCTGATGTCCTGTGGATGGTAGACACCTAGTTTAACACCTAGTTCACGCTTTTATTTCCTTTATAAGCTACTTAAAAATGTCATTACCTGTACGCTGAAGTGGCTGTTGTCTGTTTTTACTAAAATCCATCTGTGTCCTGTGGTCGTCATCATCTTTTTTATTTTTGAGCACATTGTGATTATTAACATGAGCCATTTCTGGTCTTAAACCGTCAATCACTAGTAAACTAGTTAATCTAATGAAGGATGTTCTTCTGTAGTCCTTTGCTATCTGCTCAACTCTGCATTTGGTTTTGCTTTGAACACTATTTATAATATAACAACAAAGCGGAACTTATCTGAGGTCCGTGTGGAAAGTGCAAATATGATAAAAATAGTTTAGATCTATTTATTAAAAATAGAGTGGCATGTATATATCTTTGGCATAAGCAGCACATGGAATTGTGCTTTTAAATACTGTTTGGGCTATTGTTCTGCTTGTTAAGTACTAGACACCACAGGCATAATGACTTTGTCAACTGGTATTTAACATTATAATCGGCACAAATATATTTACAAACACATTTGACACGTTCAATCGAAGAGGCTCTGACTCCATTGAGAGCAGTAAAATAATTGTAATAATACTAGGCAACTAAGGATTTTTTAAAGAAAAAGTTGGAAATTGGGTCATGCTCTCCTGATGCAACTTGGGCCAAAGTCAGACTTAAAATCTTTAGTGTGTGGCCAGCCGGTTGTGGAGCATCAGAACACACCCTCCTTTTTATATGCAATGACCAATGGTAGATTGGAAGTGTTTATCAGCTAGGCTGAACTTTTCCTTGACATTTTGCTTTATTGAGCTGTGAAACAAGCTTAATTTTGGCTTTATTTTAGACAGGGACCATAATGCTGCGTAAACTTCAGCCTGTGCAGTATATCAAATACATACACCTAAATTTCAACTCTTAGAGTATTTCACAAAGTGTTTTAGCGCTACAATCAGCTCCCGAATCTGTGAAAAGTTAGGGTCCTCATGAAGACTTCTAATCCACTTAAAACCAAGTTACAAACAATTTTGAAATGGCTGTAACACTGGTAAACTGTCTTAGAACATAAACATTTTAGAAACATTTCATGACAATGAGTTTTAAAAAAATGAATCATTTTAATTGTGAGGGTATTACTATCAGCCATGATTATTCCAGTCTCTTCAATAAAAACCTGCTTGTATGCATATCCACTGACTGTTTACGGGATACAGACGTGAGGAACTGACAATTAGCTGAACATATAGTATACTTGTTGAATTAGTGACGGTCTACACTCCGCCCTTTCTCTTTGCTTAAGAATTTTTGCTTTTCTTTACTAAATGTTTCTTTCAACAGCTTTGTGAAGTTTAAAAAGGAAGCTCTTAACAAAAACTTTACTGCTATTTAGAAGTGGCAAGGTAAAATGTTCTGTAAATATGGGCCTTTAACAGTTGCTAGAAAATTACTAGTAAACTGTGCTAATAATAGATATTCTTCCTGTGTAGTTCCTTGGTATCTGCACTTCCCCATTTTAGATTCTGTTTTAACATTAGTTCAAATAAAAAGAGTAACTTTGAGCAATGTTTTATTTGCACACCTAATAGATAGGAAATAATTCAAAGACTGAAAATACAATTCGACTTTTTTCATGTAAAAGGCCAATGCCACATGTATGGCCATGATGGATGAAACAATATCACACAGTTCAATGGTTCTGCATTGGTATTTATTTTTTTATTTTTTCATATGACTTAACAGATTCAGATGTTATACTGATTATTATAATTATGTAATTTTATAGCTGTGTTATGTGTGTGATTTGATAAGCATGTGTCAGGAAGACATGCTGAAGACACATAAAGTGATCTGCTTAGAATGCACTGGCCATAAATCTTTCTTACAAATCCATTTTTGAGCATCATAACATGAACAATCATTCCACCCTGTCTTCATTTATAACTGTTGGGTTGTCCAGGTTTCCAGAAGCTGAAACAACAGGTGAGCATTAGATCTTCACTGGTGAGCATTAGATCTTCACTGCTGCTTGCTGTGTGATATGAAGTAAAACTGATTTTAAAGAATAATTTTGTGATTTAGATGCCATCAACCCAGTGTCAGACAAACCAATCCAGATTTATCTGCACCAGACTTTTTCTGAAGTAAATCCTGACAAGAACAAAAAAATAGCAAAGTAATTGCATATTCTTGCACTCATACCCAAGCACACACACAGGTATACACACTATTTTTGTCATACTTGTTCCTCTTTGTTGTTCATGATGATCAGATGTGCTCCTCTCTCTCTATACAGTATCTTCTGCTCTCAGTCCAGTTCTTAAGCTCAGATGAAATGAAGTAAAAACTTGATCGATAGTAAATCTATCGATCTGTAAACACAACCAGTTCAGCTGCTTAATGTTGATTTGTTTTATGTATAGTACTTTCTAAAATGAGAAAATAATAAACTGAATATTTGTGTTGTTTACCAAGATGTGTAAATAGTTCAGTTTTCTCCCACACCATTCACTAATAATATTGTATTTGACTCTCAGTTCATCTCGCTCTTCTCTTCTGTGATGTTTTTGTTGTTGATGTGACACACTGCAGTTAGTAGAAGAACACACAGCACCACCAAACAATAACCTGCAGCCAAGGGTTGTGTAAGCATAAGACAAAGCTGTGCCCCAAAAACTCCTCGCCATACAAAAATCATTGTAACAGCTACAGACAGACTTAAGTCAAAGCACAGAGTTGTTTGGCTCTAACATTGGATATATTTACACTGACTTGACAGTTGTTTATTTGTTTGGCAGTTTGTTTTTAGCACTGGTGTGGATGAAGCAACACAACAATTAAACAATAACATTTGAATAATCATTAAATAATCCGGCCACCCTGATGATGGGAATGAAGCACTATAACACAAATGTAGAATAATCACAAAGCTTTATTCATAAACAACACATTTTGGATATAAAATCAAATTAAAAACACAGAAAAGCTGCATTTTTTAATGTTTCACGATATTTGCATAATCATAACATAAAATGTAAAGTGTAAAACGAACGAGACACTGCAGAGAGTTGAGAATCAAAATGCGTGAGTTGTTTATCTAAAAACCCATCAGCAAACAATCCAAAATGGCAGGCAAATGTGGTCAAGGGCAGGCAAATAAATCCATAAACCATGAGTCAGTCCAACCAATTGACAAAGCAAGAGGGTAATGCAAAAACAGTAATCCGATAAACCAGGCACAATAGTCATAACAAGGCACATGAACATGATCATGAACAATGGCAAGGAACAGTAAGATGCCCAGTACGCAGTTAAACTGACAATACTTAGCCCCATATACATGTTACAGGCATGGCTTAAATACAGAACAAAAAGGATGTGACTGTAGAGTCACATTTACATTTTACATTTATTCATTTGGCAGACGCTTTTATCCAAAGCAACTTACAATTGAGGAAAACAGCAAGCGAGTCAGAGTCAGAGAGAATGTCCATAGTCCATAAAGGGAGAGGGGGGTCCCCTGGTGGAATGGATGAATGGGCAAAATCTAGAAGTATACTGTATGTTTGACTTGCATAACTTCCAGTTTATCCTGCTCAGGTCCAGATGTACAAGCATGAAAGCTTATGTGTTCACAATTTTACATGAACATATAGCTCACAACAACTTATTTTGAAATGTTTCTCTCACAAATCCATTTAAAAGTATTACCATATACCAGTCATACCAGCCAGATGAGTAAGACACAGCACAGTTCTCTGTTGTTTTGCCATTGGGTTCTCCAGACCTCCAGAGGCTGAAACAACAGATGAGAAATAGATGTTCAGTGGTGTTTTCTGTGTGTTATGATACTGACTGTAATGGAGTGCTAACCCAGAAGTTAGGGCGTCGCGCTGGTTCCCTTGACCGAAAGCCTATGTATTTTCCCCATTGACTTTTGGAAGATCGGACGACCTGTGATTAACAAATGTGACCCTAATTCACAAATCTTAAGTAGCACAAGCACATTTTATGGGTATATACATTGTGGCGTAGCAAGGCAAGTCCGGGCCCGTATGCAAAAACATTTACCGGGCCCACTCCGTCTTTGCACATTACTGGACATTAGTTGTTTACTCAGGTTATTTAAATATTGATGCGCGTCAACCGGACTCAAATAAAACAAACCTGTTTCTTCTTAGCAGCAGCCTGCTACAGCATCTCAATTAACAACTTTAAAGGCGATTTTCTCAATGTTTAGATTTTTTTTACACCCTCAGATTCCAAAGTTTTATGTAGTTCCATCTCGGCCAAATATATCCTAAAAGACCATATAGCAAAAAAGCTTATTTATTCAGCTTTCAGATGATGTAAAAATCTCAATTTCGACCCAATCACACATTTTGTTTATTAAAATAATCTTTACAGATTAACACAAATTTTTTTTGCTCAATACCGACTAGTGATTTCTTACTCTGAGGTCGGTGTGCTGCCATCAACCTATTTCCATCTGCCCTTCACATCACTGTCAGACAAACTAATCCAGACTCCATAATCACCAGTAGCTTTGACAGCAAACTCCTAGTAGAATGAACCAGAATGCAACATGCTTGTAAGTAACTTTTTCCACAGTATGTTTCAATCACTTGTTGTTCTTTGTTTTTCATGATGATCAGATCTGCTCCTCTCTCTAAACAGTAGCTTCTGCTCTCAGTCCAGCTCTTCTTCTCAGATGAAATGAAGTACAAACTAAGTTGTTTGTATAACCATCCATCTGTGAACACAAACCGTTTCATCCACACCGATTATTATTAATTATAGATTCTAACAACAAAAAAATGATTTTTGTTGGCATGCATGGATTGTTTTAGTGTAGTTTAAGAGTACAGTACCTGTTTCATTTAGAATCTTCCACAGTCTGTTTATCTTGAAAAGGATTGTGTCTCTTTCTTCTGTGATATTGGTATATTTGGTTAGTTGTTGGTCTCTCTCTTCTGTGAGTTTGGTATATTTGGTTAGTTGTTGGTCTCTCTCTTCTGTGAGTTTGGTATATTTGGTTAGTTGTTGGTCTCTCTCTTGTGTGATGTTTTGGTTGTTGATGTTAAACTGGTGATTGTTTGTATAGATCAGGACACACAGCACTATGACTGCAGTCAGTAGAACAACACACAGAACCACCAAACACACTAGAACTGATCTGTGACTTCTGATCATCAAAGATTTACTTCCTAAAGATGATAGATATGCAATTTATTGTTCTTAAGATTTTAGACAAAATAAGTGTTTCTTATAAGAAAGAATAGTGTCTATACAGTACCTGTGTGTTTAGGTATTTGGTTTTTCTTGGTGTCTTCTGTTCCTCTACAGACATCATGACTGTGGATAATCGTCTGCATTTGCATAGATAGTCATCTCCTCACCGTCGTTTCCGTCAATAACCTGCATCCCAGGAGTATTCATATCACAAATAATGTTTATGAAGAATATTATTTCCAGTCGGGTATAGTTAATTTTAGTTAATATAGCTGTCCTTGTGTGGTTATGTTAGGATGGCCTGACAGCTTTAAAGAATTCTGCCTATGAGCTTTTACTTATAAGATACTGTACTGCTGTTGTGGTCAAGACTGTTTGATATCCTGTTTTGTTCTGATAAATAATTGCTTCATTTTTTAGTAGTTTTTCTTACAAAAGTAACTAAGAGCTATGAGACCTTGGTGTTGTAATGAAATGAATATGATAAAGGCTAAGGTGGGATTTTGTGCAAACACAAGTGCATTAAAACCCATCATGGCTACACATGCGATGCTACAGTCAGACTTCAGTTTTCATACTTAAAGGTTCTGTAGTTTTATTGATGCAACAACTATTCAATTTTTACAACACCCCAAAATGAATTATGTGCACCCTTCACAAAGACCCTTTTACTATGTCCAACAAGTTTTTGGGACCAGCCAACGTGTTCCCATTGACAATTTGGACATGATATCAGTGTTATTATCGATCAGATTGCCTGTCAATCAAACTCCTGGCAAAGGGTGAATAGGTTAAAGGGATATTTTAACAAAGTATTGATTTTGTTTTAGGGTGTCAATAGGTTTTATTCAACACATAGATCAATCAAATTCTTTGGTCTCTGGTCTTTGCTTTTAGGTTCTGTTTTGAACACTATGAAACAAAACAGAACAGCTTAAGATCAATGAGTGTGATCAGTAATAATATAAATAGTTTAGATGTGTTGACTGTAGCTGTAGGGTGTGATGTGTATCTCTGTGCCATCAGCAGCACAAGGAACTGCAGAATTATGTTTTCAGAAAGCTTTTTTAAAGACTACTTCTGTGTATCATTGGTCAGTAATTATATACAGATAATCTGAATATGAAGTCTTAAAGCAACTTTAAGGAATGTTTTATTTGACAGGAAATAACTGGAACATTTAAAATACAAAAATTTTCCAAGTGGCTACCAAAACTTTTCCATGTAGGATCCAACAATTATGAGAAAAGGATACTTAGGTGGTGTTTATATTAGTGCGTTTTAAAACAAAAGCGTAGTTTTATAACCGAAACGATCTTTGTTTACACTGGCGTTTTAACAGCGTATTATAAAAAATCTGCGTTTACACTAAACCTACCGAAAACGCATGTCACGTGACTATTCAGACTTGCTGGGTATGCGCACACAAATGTAAACAGTTGTTTGCGCGCATACATACAAGTTGTTTGTTGATGACAGTTGACATTGCAGTACTGAGAGCACGATTTAAAAGCATACGGCTCTCGATTCAACATGTCACCGTGTCATTTAGTGTACGGAGCGCTTCTGGAAGTCAAACAAGCTGTTGATTATGGTCGTTGCCTTCAGGTAGCGTAATGGATCATATGACAAGCGGCTTGACGAATCAGGGAATTAAACGCAACGATACAGATGACCCAATCAATGAGCGAATGTGGCTGACCCCGCCTGCGTCTTGTGAAGTCTCCATTTTTGCCCGTTTATACTGAAACGCAACCCCGGAGTTTTCAAACTAAAACGGGGTCTGCAGCGTTTTCAAAAGTCTCAGTTTTCGGGGGTCGAAAACTCCGGAGTAGTGTAAACGCCAGGCGTTACCATGGCAAAAGTTATGCGTTTTAAAAGGAAAATGCACTAGTATAAACGCCACCTTATACAGGGTTGCACATACACAAACAGGTCATAACCAATAAAACAATATTTATATTTTATACTGTATGATTATTCTGAAATAATCCAGTTTATAGCTGTGTGTGTGCGTGCGTGCGTGCCTGCCTGCCTGCAGAAAAAGTGATCTGTGGTGTTTCTGGCACCTTAGCTGATCTCACATTAACCTCAAATGGTCTTAAAATAGAGACGCAGACACACTTGCAATGCAACATAGGCTCAACCAGTGGCATGAGTTTGGGGCTATCTGTTTGTCTGCTCTAAAAGACTTGTGTGTGTTCACAAGTTACTGAATTAACATGTACTGTATCTCATTCAGCAACCTATTTAAGATTTTTTCTCACAGATGCATTTAAAAGCATCCGTACATGGGTAATCTGACCACAATGAAAAACGTTTCACAGCACAGTTCTCTCTTCTTTGGCCACCAGGTTCCTCAGGTCCCCAGAAACTGAAACAACAGATGAGCATTAGATGTTCAGTGGTGTTTTCTGTGTGATATGATACTGACTGTGAGAATCATTTATTGATAATAATCAGTAGTGTAGTGATTTCTCACCTAGAGGTCGGTGTGCTTCCATCAACCCATTTCCATTTGCCCTCCACATCACTGTCAGACAAACCAATCCAGATGATTTCTTCACCAGACATTTTACAAACAAACTCCTAAAAATAAAAAATATAACAATGTAATAACTGTGTGCACTTGTACTTACATCCCACCCACACAGTATGTTTCACTTACTTGTTCTTCTTTGTTGTTAATGATGATCAGATCTGCTCCTCTCTCTCTACAGTATCTTCTGCTCTCAGTCCAGCTTTTCTTCTCAGATGAAATGAAGTACAAACTAGCATGATAGTAAATCCATCCATCTGTAAACACAACCAGTTCAGCCACTAAATGTTGATTTTTTTTTTTAATGTATAGTACTTTCTAAAATGAGAAAATAATAAACTGAATGTGTGTGTTGTTTAAAGATTACCACGAAGATGTGTTAATAGTTCAGTTTTCTCCTGATTTAACCGTTCACTTAGTTTATTAACATTATTGTATTTGACTCTCAGTTCATCTCTCTCTTCTGTGAGTTTGGTATATTTGGTTAGTTGTTGGTCTCTCTCTTCTGTGAGTTTGGTATTGTTGGTCAGTAGTTCATCTCTCTGTTCTGTGATGTTTTGGTTGTTGATGTTAAACTGGTGATTGTTTGTATAGATCAGGAAACACAGCACTATGACTGCAGTCAGTAGAAGAACACACAGAACCACCAAACACACTAGAACTGATCTGTAACATCTGATCCTTACACACTCACTTCCTGAAGAATATAAACATGAAGAAAAATGTTCTTTAGATACATGTGTACTTGGTTATAGTAAACCCGTAGTCTAACAATGTATATATATATATATATATTTATGTATTTATTTATTCAAAAATGTTAATGTTAATTAATGTTACCTGTGTGTTGAGATGTTTGGTTTCTTGCGGTGTCGTCTTTTCCTCTACAGACATCATGACTGTTTATATCATCTATATTGGAATAGATATTCATCTCTTCACCATCTTCTTTGCCATAAGTTGCCTGCATCCCAGAAATGTTCCTATTGCCAAAAACATTTTTTGACATTGTCCGTCTATTGGATGCTGTATTTTAAAACACCTGCACTGTTTTAAAGAGTTCTGCTTTTGGTCTTTTACTTATAGATGTACCATCTTGGTAAAGGACATGTGATATCCTGTTGGCAACAACTAGTAAATCATTACTTCCTTATATAGTTATTGAACATCACCAGGAAGTAGCTAAATGAGTCGAGACCTTATTCCTGTAATAGAAAAATATAATGTAGATTTAAGTAATGTTTTTTTACTGCAATCAAGGGTTGTGTAAGCATAACACAGAGCTGTGCCCCAAACACTTCTCACCATACTAAAATCACTAAAATCACCTAAAGCTACAGACAGACTTAGATCTTCACTTTTGTGTGATATGATACTGACTATGAAAATCATTTGTCACAATCACTTTTAAAGAAATGCAGAAAAGAGCAGGCAGGAAATAATCGGGAGAGTAAAATACGATCAGATTCAAATGAATCACTTTTACGTGTCACATGACCAGTGTTTGAAAAAAGAACCACCACCTGAAGTAGTTGAGCTTGTTGATCTTTGGGCTAGCTTTAACTGGCCATCGAGTGGGTTTTGTTACAAAGATCTGGCAACCCTGGTATCTGTATGTGGTAATCTACTTTAGGTAATAACTACATAAAAAACAAACAGCTTAAATAGTGCAAATTCCTCCCATGTACCGCTGTGGACAAGAGCATGTGATATCCTGTTGTCAAGAAAAACTTTTTTTGTTCAGTGATGTTGAAGGAATCGACCTACGAATGTATAGAAGTTAGTTTATAGCATGTTTTCTTAAATAAAATGTTAGTTTGAATGAAAAAGTACTCCTAGAAGTACTTTGTGCTCTGCTCTTTAAATAACAGTTAAAGCAGAAAAAACACGTGGTCAATGTGTGACATCTGAGGTCATGTGACATCCAACAAGTGCAAGAAAAGTTTAGAGCGTAATTTAAAGGGATGCATGTCACTGATCTATATAATGACTGGATTGCTTATAGAACACTAAGCCAACGGCAGGAGGTGAAGCCACCGGAAGTGATGGCGCTACCATATTGGTATTCCCAACGGACAGATGACATCATTGACTTACAGTCAAAATAACAATCTTAAATATCCTATTTTGCAGCGTAGCTGGTGCACGATTAGTTATTAGTTTAGATTTATG
Source organism: Oreonectes daqikongensis (assembly GCA_026939265.1). NCBI lineage: Eukaryota > Metazoa > Chordata > Actinopteri > Cypriniformes > Nemacheilidae > Oreonectes > Oreonectes daqikongensis. The sequence goes on along the minus strand of JAOTQM010000043.1, from coordinate 3,117,782 downwards.
TTTAATTACTTGTTACTTCTGATGTTTTTTTCCAGTGTTTATGGTTATTTCAGGTAGAATAGCGATGTATAGAAATCATTAAGGTGAGGGATGCACACTGTTGTAATGGCACATGTGTGAACGTGTAGAAATAAAGCTTTGTGACTTTAAGAACATATACAGTCTGTATTTAGATTTCAGAATGAGCACATATTTCATATGTTGAGGTGTCTCGTCTGTGATCATGTAAGCTGCTGAAATGAAGATTAATGTAACTCACTCAATATCCAATAAGATGATAAACTGGTAAGGTACCGTTTGATCATAAATATGTGATAACTTCCTGTTAACTTAATAGAATGTTTGGGCATACAAACATGGCAGCGCGGTGGCTTCAGTGTAATGACGTCATGAGCAATCCAATCATTATATAGTCCCAAAATGACGACTCCTGTGCACAAGTCATTGGTGTTTGGTGATGAGATCTTTGCTCAAAGTCTGCATTTATAATGACACCAAAAGGTGTTCAGCTGGGTTCAGGACTTGACTTTATGCAGACCAGTCAAGTTCTTCCACACTGACTAAATCAATTATTTCTTTCTGAACCTGGTCTCATACACAGAGTCATTGTCAAGATGGAATAGAAAACGGCTCTTCCCAAACTGTTACTATTAAATTAGAAGCACACAATTCCGTAGAATATCGTGATATGCTGCAGCATTAAGATTTGTACTCATGGAAATTACTAAAGTCATCAAACCTGTTCATTAGATAGGGTGACCTGATACTTTTGCCAATATAGTGTATGTCCATGTAGACCAGATCTGAGATCAGTCATCTAGTCATTTCTACAGTATTGTACGGCTTTAAAAACTTGGATGCGGGCCCTCAATCCCCGGGCTCATGTGCACCTGCATACCCAGACGCTACGCCATGCCATTGGTATGGGTCAAAATTCCAGATTTTTCTTTTATACCAAAACTTATTAGGATATTAGGTAAAGATCATGTTCCATGAAGATATTTTGAAAATGTTCTACCCTAAATATATAAAAAATTTATTTTGGTGAGTGAATGTAGCAAAATTGCGAACAAATATGGGCGGAAACATGCCTACATACTTCACTCGCTGCTGTTTGGGAATAACCCACTCAAGTTTGGTATCTAATGGCGATTTTCCACTGCATGGTACGGTCAGGTTTGGTACGACCCGGCTCGGTACAGCTCGTTTCACTTCGGCTCAGTTTGCTTTTCCACTGCAGTTTAGTACCGCTTCAAAGTGAGTGGGATTATAAACGTTGGTAGCCCTGTGCAGCCATGAGCCGAGCGATTTCTTAAACTTTCACTCCGTGTCGCCCCATCGAGCTCTCGCTGGATTCGCTTCTCTGCTACCAATGAAAGGAACGTCTGAACCTCATCTATTGACCACGTTACAGCCATTTCTTTTAAATTTGCTTTAGACCGTCGTTTAGCGAACAACACTGTGGTGTCTGCCTGACTGCTTTTATTTTTTTATCTACCGTGTGTGCTGTGTCGTGTCGCAAATCTAATGACGTTGGTAATGACGATTCTCCGCTGACCAATAAGTGATCTGCAGCGTTTTCGCGTCACATTTTAGTATCGGTTTAGCTCACTTGGAACCTCGAGCGAGATGGTACTAAAAACAGTAACAGGTACTAGGTACTGTACACAGTGGAAAGGCTCCCAAAAGTGAACTGTACTGAGTCGTACCGTGCGGTACCATGCAGTGGAAAAGCGCCATATGTAAAGCTTAGAATTTCAGCTTTCAGGTTCATCTATTCTCCACATCATCACTACAGCAGTAAGCCAAATAAGAGCGGCCTGCTACAGCGTCTTTGAAGGGGCGATTTTAAAGGCGATTTTCTCAATGTTTCTATTTTTTGCACTCTCAGATTCCAGAGTTTTAAATGGTTATATCTCGGCCAATTATTGTCCTATCCCAACAAACCATTTACGTTGTTATACAAATAGCCTACATTATATGCAAGTACACACAAACTAAAATAAAGGAAATATAATAAATAATGCACATTTACGATATAGCTTTATTCAAATATATTATGTGAAACAAAAGGTTATTTGCATAATCACAATAGAGAAATTACTAAACATGTTTTGCTGTGGACGTTTTGCTTAAACATGCAGGTATATTTGTCCTAAATCACTTATTAAATTGTAATCTGTTCAGATAGACTTGTTTTAATCGAGCATGTATCACATTTAGCAAGTAATTTTAAAATATGTTTTTCTCACAAATACATTTTAAAGCCTTATTACAAGATTGATCATTCCACCCTGTTGAATGAGACTCAACACAGTTCTCTTTTGTTCCTCCATTGGGTTCTCCAGACCCCCAGAAGCTGAAACAACAGATGAGCATTAGATGTTCAGTGGTGTTTTCTGTGTGATATGATACTGACTGTGAGAATCATTTATTCATAATAATCAGTTACATTAAGTGATTTCTCACCTAGAGGTCGGTTGGCTGCCATCAACCCATTTCCATCTGCCCTCCTTATCACTGTCAGACAAACCAATCCAGAAGGTCTTTAAACCAGCAGTATTCTTAATAAAATCCTGAGAAGAACGAATAATTAAACAACTACTCACCTCTGACACCCACAAACATGCAGCATGTTTCACCAAAGATATTAATATTAACTAGATACGATGCTACTCTAGTGAAGGAAGTCCCACCTTCCAGTGAAAAGCGTTAATGAATATTGACTGACGATTCTCTGGGACAGGGCACTGGTGAAGCGCTTGACAGACTGTGTGCATAAACAATAGCTGAAGCGACCTCGAAAAATGTGCAAAATGGACTTTGGTTTCACTTACTTGTTCTTTTTTGTTGTTAATGATGATCAGATCTGCTCCTCTCTCTCTACAGTAGCTTCTGCTCTCAGACCAGCTCTTCTCCTCAGATGAAATTAAGTAAAAAATGGAGTGATAGTAAATCCATCCATCTGTGAACACAACCAGTTCAGTTGCTAAATCGGTTTTCTGATCACACTGAACAACACAACTTATAGTAAAGTTTAATATTTGCTAAATTATTCTAATATTAAATAATTTTATTGAAGTGAAATATTACCAAAAAGATGTTTTCGTAGTTCTTCTACTTTCTTTTGATATAACTGTTTATATAGATTAGTAATATTATTGTACTTGGCTTTTAATTCATCTCTCTCTTCTGTGATGTTGGTATATCTGGTTAGTAGTTGGTCTCTCTCTTTTGTGATGTTGGTATATTTGGTTAGTAGTTGGTTTCTCTCTTTTGTGATGTTGGTATATTTGGTTAGTAGTTGGTTTCTCTCTTTTGTGATGTTGGTATATTTGGTTAGTAGCCGTTCTCTCTCTTCTGTGATGTTGGTATATTTGGTTAGTAGCCGTTCTCTCTCTTCTGCTATGTTTTTGTTGTTGTTGTTAAACTGGTGTTTGTTTGTATAGATCAGGACACACAGCACTATGACTGCAGTCAGTAGAAGAACACACAGAACCACCAAACACACTAGAACTGATCTGTGACTTCTGTTCTTCACAAATTCACTTCCTAAAGAATATAAACATGCAGAAAAATGTTCTTTAGATACATTTGTGCTTGATTTTAGTAAACCCCTAGTCTAACAATGTTTATATATATATATATATATATATATATATATATATATATATATATATATTTCATATATATGATATATTATTTACATTTCTAAAGGATTCATGTTTCATATATAATCAAAGGGAGTATCTATACCTGTGTGTTGAAATGTTTGGTTTCTTGCGGTGTCGTCTTTTCCTCTACAGACATCATGACTGTTTATATCATCTATATTGGAATAGATATTCATCTCTTCACCATCTTCTTCTCCATAAGTTGCCTGCATCCCAGAAATGTTCCTATTGCCAAAAACATTTTTTGACATTGTCTATTGGATGCTGTATTTTAAAACACCTGCACTGTTTTAAAGAGTTCTGCTTTTGGTCTTTTACTTATAGATGTACCATCTTGGTAAAGGACATGTGATATCCTGTTTGGCAACAACTAGTAAATCATTACTTCCTTATATAGTTATTGAACATCACCAAGAAGTAGCTAAATGAGTCGAGACCGTATTCCTGTAATAGAAAAATATAATGTAGGCGAAACATAATGTATAATGTAAGTATAATGTTTTTTATTGCAGCCAAGGGTTTTGTAAGCATAACACAGAGCTGTGCCCCAAAAACTCCTCACCTTACTAAAATCACCTAAAGCTACAGACAGACTTAAGTCACAGCACAGAGTTGTTGTGGAGCGGTGGTGAGAGGTCAACTATAATTCCCACCCACAGAGACAATTGATTTGTTTACTTGACACATAGTAGACCAGAAGATGCTCAGTTACAGTTCAAAACGTACTACATAACATGTGTCTCTCTCGCTCAAGTGACGCTCTTTTTGGTCGTTCTCTCTCTTGCCTCCATGATTTCCGGGATATAGAACTTAATTTGTTGGCATCAGGGAGCCACTATGAATATACGGTAGGTGTGATGTGGTTACAAACCAACACGGCTCATGCAAATAAAAGCAAAGCAACAAGATGTAGGTTAATAACCAACAGCATTATACACTGCTGAAGATATTTTTAGTGAACTGTGATGTGCTTTAAAAGGTGGTGACAACGATTGGTTGAAAGGGTAGAATCATGTCTTTTAGATGATTATCATTGACAACGGAAGAGACCAGTGGCAGCTGATCTCACATCAGCCTCCTACTGGCCTGAAAAGAACTGCTGAAACAACAGATGAGCTTTAGATCTTCACTTTTGTGTGATATGATACTGACTATGAAAATCATTTGTCACAATCACTTTTAAAGAAATGCAGAAAAGAGCAGGCAGGAAATAATCGGGAGAGTAAAATACAATCAGATTCAAATTAATCACTTTTACGTGTCACATGACCAGTGTTTGAAAAAAGAACCACCACCTGAAGTAGTTGAGCTTGTTGATCTTTGGGCTAGCTTTGACTGGCCATCGGGTGGGTTTTGTAACAAAAACCTGGCAACCCTGGTATCTGTATGTGGTAATCTACTTTAGGTAATAACTACATAAAAAACAAGCTTAAATAGTGCAAATCCCTCCCATGTACCGCTGTGGACAAGCGCATGTGATAGCCTGTTGTCAAGAAAAACTTTTTTTGTTCAGTGTTGTTGAAGGAATCAACCTACGAATGTATAGAAGTTAGTTTATAGCATGTTTTCTTAAATAAAATGTTAGTTTGAATGAAAAAGTACTCCTAGAAGTACTTTGTGCTCTGCTCTTTAAATAACAGTTAAAGCAGAAAAAAACACGTGGTCAATGTGTGACATCTGAGGTCATGTGACATCCAACAAGTGCAAGAAAAGTTTAGAGCTGAATATAAAGGGATGCATGTCACTGATCTATATAATGACTGGATTGCTTATAGAACACTAAGCCAACGGCAGGAGGTGAAGCCACCGGAAGTGATGGCGCCACCATATTGGTATTCCCAACGGACAGATGACATCATTGACTTACAGTCAAAATAACAATCTTAAATATCCTATTTTGCAGCGTAGCTGGTGCACGATTAGGTATTAGTTTAGATTTATGTTTAATTGTTACTTCTGATGTTTTTTTCCAGTGTTTATGTTTATTTCAGGTAGAATAGCGATGTATAGAAATCATTAAGGTGAGGGATGCACACTGTTGTAATGGAACATGTGTGAACGTGTAGAAATAAAGCTTTGTGACTTTAAGAACATATACAGTCTGTATTTAGTTTTCAGAATGAGCACATATTTCATATGTTGAGGTGTCTCGTCCGTCTCGTCTTTACATATAAAGTTTAATTCTTGACTTTAAATAATTATCAGCAGTAAAATATTTACACTTATTTAATCTGTTTATCTGACTTACCCCAGTGACAGATGCAAGGACCATTTGATCTTGTTTGAAAACTATTTATTATTTTCTTTATTTTTGAAAAAGCACAGCATGTGTCATTTGTAAGTTTATCTTTTATACACTAATACTGTATAAACTACAGCCTGCACAACAATGATGCCAAACTAAATACATTTCAATTAAAAACATATTTAGCATTTTTTATTAGAATGTGTCATGTAAAATAAAAGTGCATAATCACAATATAAAATCATAAAGTAAAGTCTTGAGTATGTTTGGCTGAAATTACTTATTCAGGTTCAATCTGCTCAGATGCACTGTTTTAAAGGAACAGTCCACCCAAAAATTCTGTCTTTATTTACTCACCCTCAGATTGTTCCAAACCTGTATAAATGTATTTGTTCTGATAAACACAAAGGAAGATATTTGTAAGAATGTCAGTAACCAAGTAATCTCACCCCCCATTTACTGCCATAGTAGGGAAAATATATACTATGAGAGTCAATGGGAGATGAGATCTGTTTGGTTACTCCCATTCTTTCAAATATTTTTATTTTGTGTTCAGCAGAACAAAGAAATGTAGATTTGGAACAACCTGAGGGTGAGTAAATGATGACAGAATTTTCATTTCTAAGTGGACTGTCCCTTTAAATGATTAGAAAAATTCCTCAATAAACATACATTTAGTTAAACAACTTGAACTAAAAAAGTTTCCTCTCATAGATCAATTTTAAAGCATTAGAACATGAATAAGCATACAACTGGGCTATGTAAGACATAACACACTTCTTATTTCCTTGGCCATTGGGTTCTCCAGATGCCCAGAAGCTGAAACAACAGATGAGCATTAGATGTTCAGTGGTGTTTTCTGTGTGATATGATACTGACTGTGAGAATCATTTATTGATAATAATCAGATACATTTAGTGATTTCTCACCTAGAGGTCATTGTTCTGTTATCAACCCATTTCCATCTGCCCCCCTTATCAGCGTAAAACACACCAATCCAGTGATTTTCAGAAATCCTCTTAAATAACTCCTTAAAAATAAAAAACAACACCACATCTTTGTCCAATATTAAATCATCCCCTCTTCACCCACACACAAATAAAAAGACTTGATCTTTCACTCACTTGTTCCTCTTTGTTGTTAATGATGATCAGATCTGCTCCTCTCTCTATACAGTAGATCTTCTGCTCTCAGACCAGCTCTTCTTCTCAGAAGAAACAAAGTAAAAACTTGATTGATTGTAAATCCATCCATCTGTAAAAAAACACTTTTATTTATTTTGATATTTATGTGTATACTTTGAGTTTTTTTCCTGAATACCTGGTCTTAGAGTCTCCAACACTCTATTGATTTATTGAGTTATCTGGTCGTTTTGTTTTATAAGGTTGTTATTGTTGGTTGATAATTCCTTGTTTTCTGTTGCCAAGTTATTGTACTTAATTATTACCTGGTTTGTCTGATCCGTGAGTTTGATATTGTTGTTTAGTAGCTGGTCTCTCTCTTTGGTAAGTTTAGAATATTTGGTCAGTAGTTGGTCTCTCTCTTCTGTGATGTTGGTTAGTTGTTGGTCTCTCTCTTCTGTGATGTTTTTGTTGTTGATGTTAAACTGGTGATTGTTTGTATAGATCAGGACACACAGCACTATGACTGCAGTCAGTAGAAGAACACACAGAACCACCAAACACACTAGAACTGATCTGTGACTTCTGTCCTTCACACACTCACTTCCTGAAGATGATAGACATGCAGGTTAATGTTCTTCAGTGTAGCCCTAACTATGTTTATTTATAGAAAAAATAAAAACATTTCCAAAACAGTTACAAACTGTCAACTATACTACTGAAAGTTATAATAATTGAGGAGTATTTCAGTGTCTGTACTCACCTGTGGGTTGAGATGTTTGGTGCCTTGTGGTGTCTTCTGTTCCTCTACGGACACAATGACTGTTTAAATCATCCACGTTGGCATAGACATTCATCTCTCCAACATCTTCTGTATCAATCGCCTGCATCCTAGTAATGTTACTGTTGCCGAAAATATTTTTTGCCATCGTCGGTCTGTTGGAGTTAATATTGTTGGGAGTTGTTCTTTTGTGAGGTTATGTCCTGCTCTGCTTTGAAGAGTTCTGCCTACCGTTCTGGTCCAAAAGTGGGATTTCCTGTTGAAATGATATAACTTCCTCAAAGGTATTTTTCTTGAAGTCACTCATAAAAAAGTGGTAGAATGAGGTAAGACCTTGTTATAGTGATGGAATAGATATAATGTAAGCTTTTTACTATGATCAAGGGATGGGTAACACATGGCCATTAGATTGAAATAAAGCTGTGAATATGAAAGTCTTGAAGCATATATATCTTCTTGTGCTGCAGGAAGATGTTATGCATTTTGACCCTTCTCCCACTAAATAAAATTTGCCTGGAGCTGCAAAACATATGCAACATTTACCTTACTATAACACAAGTTGATATGCATACGCATACCAGATTTCTCACAAACACATAGTGTTCGGTGCTGCCTCACGTCTGTCAGAGCAGAAATTAAAACGCTGCTCTCTTGTGTTCTCTCTGTCATCTCTGCCGCATTCATATGTACATTGCATGCGCTTATTTCAGCCATTTGATCGAAATATCTGAAAAGCAAAAACATTTACCAGCCATGCACCCTCCCCTCACAGAAATAAGGACAGAAGTGGACAAAAGAGATAGGTTACAGCAGCAGGTGTAAACGGGTACGTGTTTCTTTCGTCCACTTGTGATACTTTCTGTTTCACAAAAGGTTCTTGGTGAAAAAAGGTTATTTAGATTATAAAAAGAAAAGAAAGAGATGGTGACTGAATGGTTCTTTGTGCAACCAAAAATGCTCCCCCCCCCCACACACACACAAAAGCAGATTATGGTTTTAGGAAAAAGAAGTAAATAATGACACGCAAGTCTCTTTAAAGTTAACTCATTTTATTTTAAAAGGTATCTGTATTTGCCTCATTTGTCAAATGTTGTATTAAACCTGACACACAGCAGCAGTTTGAGGAAGACCACACAGCAACCACAAGCTCACTGCAGCTGGTCTGTAGCTTCCTTTGCTCTCAGAATCATATTCATAAAAGAGCCAAAGCAAAGATGGTTTTCTCTTGGTTTCCCTATTTAAACCCTTTAAGGTTGATTTTAGCTATTTAATCAGTTAATTCTCATAAAGATTTACAGCTGAAATAACACGCGTTTATGACTGAGAAGTTCTTTACTCATACTTTGAGCTTCACAATTTTTTTACTTGATTGACAGCTAAGCTTCCATTACACATTTCTTATTCATGCTCACATAATAAAGTAAAATGAATTTGTGTTAGTATTATTATCAAAAATGTCATCGCAAAGCCTAAAAAGCACAATTTAGAGGTACACAATACTACAAGAGCATTTAAGTCACTTTAAATTGTCTAATTATTGGTGAAAAGATTTGTTTCATGTTTTTTCTCACAAATGCATTTAAACAGTGCGCGACACATAAAATTAGACCACTGTGATAAATGGTTTACAACACAGTGTTTTTGGAGTCCCTGAGGTTCTCCAGACTTCCAGAAGCTGAAACAATGAGCATTAGATGTTCAGTGGTGTTTTCTGTGTGATATGATACTGACTGTGAGAATCATTTATTAATAATAATCAGATACATTTAGTGATTTCTCACCTAAAGTTCATTGTGCTGCCATCAACCCATTTCCATCTGCCCTCCTCATCACTGTCAGACAAACCAATCCAGATGGACATGTTGCGAACAAAATTCTAAGACAAAACAAAGCAATGTGTTTGCCATAATAAGACAACCGTTTTCATATGCTATATAACTATTTATCATAACATACAGTCTTATCCACAGTATATTTGTCTCACTTGTTCTTCTTTGTTGTTAATGATGATCAGATCTGCTCCTCTCTCTCTACAGTATCTTCTGCTCTCGGTCCAGTTGTTTTGCTTAGTTGAAATCAAGTACAAACTGGATTGATAGTAAATCCATCCATCTGTGAACACAACCAGTCCAAATTGTCTGACCAAACTACACAAATTATCGTAGATTGTTTACCAAACATATATAGTTCATCTTTACTGTATATGTGTTGTTTTGCAGTATGGATTAATGTAATGCAGTGCGGTTTTTCATTACCCTGAAAGTGCTTCCAAAGCTCACTTTTCTCCAGATTCCACTGTTCGCTTGATTTTTTAGGATCGTAGTTACATTCGTGATACTTTGTATAGATCAGGACACACAGCACTATGACTGCAGTCAGTAGAACAACACACAGTAGCACCAAACACACTAGAACTGATCTGGGACTTCTGTTCCTCATAGACTCACGTTCTGTAGATGCTAAATATGTAGAATACTTTTAGTCAAATATTACAGAAAATGTGTGTGCGAGACATCATGAAATTGAGTGTCTGTACCTGTGTGTGGACATGGTTGGTTTCTCTTGAATTCTTGTGTTCTGTTATAGACTTCATGACTGACTGTATTAGCATAGATATTCTCATCCTCAGCATCTTCCTCATCAATTGCCTGAATCCCAGAAAAGTTCCTATCACAAAACATATTTGTTGGCATCCTCAGTCGATTGGATTTAATATTACCGTTGTTCTTGTGTGGTTATGTTAAGATGTCCCGCACTGCTTTAAAGATCTTTTACTTGCAGTATATCCTGTGCGATATCCTGCTGGCTGTTTATAATTTTTATTTCCTGATACATTACAACTTCCTAATACAGTAACTTTAAAAAAAAAAAAAAGAATGAAATACCTAATCCGAGAACCAGTAGGTCCATGATATTGAAGTGAAATAAATATATTGTAAATAGAAATGAGATTAGGACTTGAGTAAAGTCTAGCTGTGTTTAAGCATTTAAATAACTCAAAATGTAGTTCCCCAAAAAGGTTGGACTATGGTAAAATGACTGTAACAGCTGAGGTTGGACTTCTTTGTACACTTTGTTTTCCTTTAAAAAGTTCCTGTGTGGTTCTGTTTATAATATTTTTCTGCGTTAGCAGCAGGTTAATGCAACACAGAGCTGTGCAGCTTTGACATCAGATAACATTGTGTGATAACAACCACGTGACCTACAAGTAAAAGATGTTTAGAGATAATTTGCATGTGCTCTCAATAAAGCAACATTATTTTGTTTATACAACATAGTTGCAATGATAACAATAGTCATATTACATTGTGTGGGAATAAATCAATGGATGCATAAGGGCCCCAGCAGCAGATAAGGGTTTTTATAAGTGTATTAGATTTGTAATGTTTTGCATCACCTATTTTTTATTTCCATCTGCATCACTTGTAGGCAAAGACACACAAAGACATGCACATTTTGTGCACACTAGTGTTTAGTAAACTATTTTCGTTTGTATTGTCTATCATTGACTAAGAGGCCATTTGTAGTTAAAAGCATGCTACATTGGGGGAGTGTAGCGTGCTTCATCTGCCGCTTGCACGTCATACTTCTTTTTGGCATCTGTGTCTGTTGTGATGTTAAATTTAAACAAAAAGGCACGTTCATGAACTGCTTTTGGTCTCTGCCGTAGTAAAGCCAACACCTTGACCAGAAAATCCATTTCCATATTTCTGGTTTGTACATATCACTTCTATAGTGCAAACTATGGTCAATGTTTTAGTTGCATACAGCATACGGTAACTCCATAAGACCAAAAATCATTATAGTTCTGTTTTAGTTAGCTGCTTAGTTTTGTCTTTTTTATTTTAGCAAAATGAAACCGCATGTGGTCAATGTGTGAAATCATGTGACTCCCAGGAAATACAAGAAAAGTTTAGAGATGCATAATTTACTTAAAAACTTTTAACCGCTCATTAAAACATGTTTCTCTCACAAATCCATTTTTTGATTTTATAACATGAATTATCATTCCACCCTGATCTGTAAGACTCGACACAGTTCTCTCTTGTTCCACCGTTGGGTTCTCGAAGCCCCCAGAAGCTGAAACAACAGAAGAGTATTAGATGCTCAGTGTTGTATTTTGTGTGATATGATACTGACTGTAATACTGACTAGTGATTTCTTACTCGGAGGTCATTTTGCTGCCATCAACCCATTTCCATCTGCCCTCCACATCACTGTCAGACAAACCAATCCAGACTTCTTCACCGCCAGTAACATTTAAAACAAACTCCTAGTAAAATGAGTTATTTTCATTGTTGAACAGACATGCTTTCATTTTCTCTTTTTTCACACTCTTTCACTCACTTGTTCTTCGTTGCTGTTAATGATGATCAGATCTGCTCCTTTTTCTCTACAGTAACTTTTGCTCTCAGTCCAGTTGTACTTCTCAGATAATACGAAGTATAGACTGAATTCATAGTATTTCCATCCATCTGTAAACACAACCAGTTCAGCTGATAAATGTTTATTTCACACTAAAAAATGTTGCTCATAAAATGTACTACATTCTTTTAATGTTAAATATGTGTTTTTTGGTTTGATGTAGTTTAAGTTTACCATGAAGATGTGCCCACAGTTAATTTTTCTCCTGATTCAGCTCTTCACTTAGTTTAGTAACATTATCGTACTTGACTCTTAATTCCACTGTTTCTTCTGTGATGTTGGTATATTTGGTCAGTAGTTGGTCTCTCTCTTCTGTGATGTTCGTATATTTGGTCAGTAGTTGGTCTCTCTCTTCTGTGATGTTTGTGTATTTGCATATTTGATTAGTAGCCAAGTTTTCACTTCAGAGATATTGATGTATTTGTTTAGTAGTTGGTCTCTCTCTTCTGTGATGTTGGTATATTTACTTAGTAGTTGGTCTCTTTCTTCTGTGATGTTGGTATATTTGCTTAGAAGCTGGTCTCTCTCTTCTAAGAATTTTGCTCTTGATGTGCTCGTTTCTACTGATCCGGACACACAACACTATGACTGTCAGAACAACACACAGCACCACCAAACACACTAGAATCAATCTGTAACATCTGTTCTTCACAGACTTTCTTCCTGAAGATGATAGATGTGAGGTTAAGCTTTTCATTTTATTTATGTTTTACTCTATTTTCGTTTTTAGCAATAATGATTGTCATTACCGGAACACTGAAGTGGTTGTTGTATGTTTGTGCTGGATTCAGTCTGTGTCCTGAAGTCACATGCGCTCTCACAGATCTCCACCATCTCCACTCTCTCGCTGTCCATTCCCTGAACGTCTGTCTTTAGCACATTGTGATAGATATCATTAGACATTTCGGGTCTTTGACAGTCTGTCACCAGTAAACTGCTACTGATGAACTCTCTTCCTGTGTAGTTCTTGGTTTGTCGCCGCTCTGCTTTTGATTCTGTTGAACACCAAACGCTGGTTAGAATGAAACCACAAAATGGAAACGTCAAAGAACAAAGATTACAAACAAGAAATTTGATTTGTTTATAGTTGATGTAGTGTGTAATGTCTGTCTCATCAGCACAACATGCACAAAAAACCTGTCCATGCTAAGCATGAATATTGAAATACTTCTAGCATACAGTATCTTGTCTCACACAGAATTGCATGAGATGCTAAGAGCTTGTTGGTTTCAGTGATCTTTAAGCAAGAGGTGTGTTTCTTTAATTTTATATGTGTACAGTCAGACCAACCTAAACTTTATGACAAATGTTTTATTTGCATTTCAATTAGTTTATGGGCTTTAAATCTTTATTAGGGAAATACTGTGTAGAGCAGACAGGAAATAACTGATGCATGATATCAAGAATGTGATTGGATCAGTAACACCTAAATGTCAAAATTATGTAAAAAAAAATGTAATTTTACCAAATGTTTCACATAATATTCACATAAAAATCGAATTTAATCGTTTTGTTTTACAGATTTTTTTAATGTATTTTTGAAATGCGGTCAAAAAACAGAAATTACAGAATAAGACAACACGTTTACAAGAAAAAACGGAAAATTTAATTTGACAGGGAAACACTTTTAATTTACAGTTTATACATTTTATTTTTTAACAATATTTTTTTACAGAAAAAGACCACAAATTTACAAGAAAATTGGGGAAAACAATTTATTGTATATTCTTACATCCTGTAATTCTACAGGAAATAAATGTTATTTTACAGTATATTTCTGTAGTTTTTTTACAGAATTTTGTTTTACAGTGTATGGTTGTGACATACAGTAAACAGTCACTCCAAAAACATCATTAGTGCTGTTGGCTGCATAGTGCTTCTTTTACTTTCATTTGTCTTCAGTAAGCACAGCAAAATGAAACCATCTGTGGTCAATGTGTGTCATCTGAGATCATGATTTTCCTGCATGTGTTAGTAGGGCCCTGCTGCATTAAGTGATTTGTGGTGTTTCTGGCCCCTGAAATGATACACTTTTACAGTCATCTCATAGTGATCTAAATTTCTGTTACTCTCAATCAGAATGTTGTAGAGTAAGGTGGTAGACAAAAAAGCTTAATTAACTTTAAAAGATGTCTTTTTGTTTAGAGTAGAAAGACGTCTGTTCATATTTCAGTCTTCCACATTGGTGCAATTATTACATGTTTTTCTCACAAATAAATCTAAATGGTACATTACACATATAATCAGACCAGAATGATAAATGATTTACAGCACAGTTCTCCACAGTTCTGTCTTCGGGCTGTCCAGGCTTCCAGAAGCTGAAACAACATACTGAACATTAGATGTTCAGTATGGCAAGCCAAATTGGCTTTTAATCATTCTCAGGGTATGAATTTTTGATATCAATAATTCAATTTTTACTAGTAAAAATTATAATTATTGATATCAGGAATAGAATTTATGTTAGTAAAAATTGAATTGTTGATATCAAAAATTCATATCCTGAGAATGATTAAAAGTTAATTTGGCTTACCATATTTCTTGATATCTGTAAATGTATTTCAACATGTTGCATTTATAGAAATAGATTTCAGATATCAATAAATCTGAGACTAATTGTAGATATCTAAAATGGCTTTCTTACTAGTAACAATCACATTATTGATATCAAGAATTAACATTGTCACTAGTGAAAATGTTATTATTGATATCAGAAATTGAAATTTTTACAATTCAATTGTTGATATCAAGAATAGACATTATCACTAGTAACAAAACAATTATTGATATTTTTTACTGGTAAGAATTACATTTCTGATATCTGAAATAAGATTTTTGACATGTAAGAAATAAATTCTTGATGTTTGAAATTGAATTTGGCAGCCTTTTGTGATATTTACCTATATGTGGTAACTAGTAAAAATGTAATTACAGATATCAAGAATTACGTTTTTGTTGATATCAAACATTCATATCCTGAGAATGAATAAAAGCTCATTTGGCTTGCCATAGTTTAGTGGTGTTTTCAGTGTGATATGATACTGACTGTGAGAATCATTTATTGATGATAATCAAATACATTTCGTGATTTCTCACCTAGAGGTCAGTGTGCTGCCATCAACCCATTTCCATCTGCCCTCCTCATCACTGTCAGACAAACCAATCCAGATGTTGTCTGAACGAGACATTTTGCTAAAAAAATCCTGAAATATAAACAATATAATATATGCAAATATGTGTACTCATAAAGTACCTCCCTCCCACACACACACAGTATGTTTCACTCACTTGTTCTTCTTTGTTGTTAATGATGATCAGATCTGCTCCTCTCTCTCTACAGTATCTTTTGCTCTCAGTCCAGTTCTTTAGCTCAGATGAAATGAAGTACAAACTGGATTCATAGTACTTCCATCCTTCTGTAAACACAAACAGCTCAGCTGCTGAATCTTAGGGAGTAGTCACACTGGAAAAGTCCGCTAGTTTACTTGCTTTGGTCCTGACCAAATGCAATGTTGAATTCTTTTTTTTGTTTGATGCAGTTTGCTTTCACACTGCCCTTTTTCCAAGTAAATCAAAATTTGTAAACAAAACCACATGTGTGCTGAGCTCATTCATTTATTGGACAGAAATTATCAGACAGGGAAAAGCAGGAAGTGCAAAAATATCGACTAGTCATGTGATTTTTTTTACACTGTTCCTTTAAGAAGACAGCTGACTGTTCCAAGAGACCTGTGTGACAATAGACAATGAGTTTGCTGTTGTTTTGCTAAAAGATCATGTTGATATTGATATTGGATGTATTTACTGCATCCCTGTAATACTAAATAATTGTGTTATTTTGAAGTGTAAATTACCACAAAGTTGTTCCTGATTCAACTGTTGATTTTGTTTGCTAATGTCATTGTACTTGGCTCTCAATTCATCTCTCTCTTCTGTGATGTTGGTATATTTGGTTAGTTGTTGGTCTCTCTCTTCTGTGATGTTGGTATATTTGGTTAGTTGTTGGTCTCTCTCTTCTGTGATGTTGGTATATTTGGTTAGTTGTTGGTCTCTCTCTTCTGTGGTGTTTTGGTTGTTGATGTTAAACTGGTGATTGTTTGTATAGATCAGGACACACAGCACGATGACTGCAGTCAGTAGAAGAACACACAGAACCACCAAACACACTAGAACTGATCTGTAACGTATGATCCTCACATATTCACTTCCTGTAAATCACAGATACTGCATGGTTACATTTGTAATGCAATTTAATTTTTTTCACACAATGTCTGCACCGGGTGTGAGCGGCAACAAAAGAACAAAACCCAGAGATGCGGTATGAAGTGACAAATGCCTTGTTTTTAATGGGTTCTGTTGTATTTTGTCCCATCACGACCAGTGTATACTTTCTTTTTATAGCAATGAAATAATTGTCATTACCGGAACACTGAAGTGGTTGTTGTCTGTTTGTATTGGAATCTGTCTGTGTCCTGAAGTCTTCTCCACTCTCATAGATCTCCACCATCATCTTCACTCTCTCGCTGTCCATTCCCTGAACGTCTGTCTTGTGCACATTGTAATAAGTAATGTAAGACATTTCAGACATTTTACTGCCGAACATAATTATCATGTGCTAATGTTGCATGTTCTTCCTGTTTTTTGATCTCTGGTCGTCTTTCCGGTTTTGTTCAACAGAACGGAACTGATCTGAGAGCAGTATGTGAAGACCAGAATCTAGTTTGTATCTATAGGTGTGAAATGTGATATATACATCTCTACCATCAGCACCACATGCAGCTGAAAGGCTTATTGGTCAAATGCTTAACTGCAATGTCACACATGGCATTTTTGTTTTCGTGATCTTAATCTTTACCTTTAGACCACTTGATGTTTTTTGATCATCGCTTTATTTACACGCCATTTTATCTATGGTTTTTTAATTCAGTAGGGATTAAACTCGTGGTGTAAATTATCTGTTTGACTGACCAAAGGTAGATGAAAAGAATGTTTGAAGCTTGTTTGCAACTGTTTTTATTTTCACGGTTTTAATAAACAAATCACATCAGTGATTCAGATTCAGAGCTAACACACTAATTCTGCACAAGTAAATACAATTAAACAAAATTATAGGCACATTTACTGAATAGAAGTTATTAGAAGGTTTTGCTGTGGAAGATATAGATGCTTACAACAACATAACAACATAAACAAATGTCACTGCGCATGCACGCTTAACTTCCGGTTCACATCCGCAAAGAATAGAGTCCCTGCAGATTAAGTAAATAACATTAGCTAGCAAGTTAAAAGTACGTCTAGCCAGTATTATGTTGGGTTACCACTACCAGCAGAAGAACCGTTACTTGGCTAAACTTAAATGCGTCAAAGTTACACAACCCATTCAACAATTGATTATTTAATAAAATTAATATACAATAAAATATTAATATAAATAGTTATATTATTAGCCACAGGCCAGATCATTAAACAAACACAGACCAGAAGTTAACTTCTGGCCAGTGGCCCTCTGAATGTTTGATGCAAAACTGGTGATTTAGTTTCCTAAATGAACATGTTTCTCATTTAACAGCTTATTTAAAACATGTTTCTCTCACACATCCATTTAAACGCAGAAGCACATGAGTAAATATACCACCCTGGTGAATAAGACGCAGCACAGTTTTGTTTTCTATGCAGAGTGTCTTGTCCAGACTTCCAAAACCTAAAACAGCAGATGCAGAACTTTAATGCCGCTTCCAGTGCTGTGTGATATGAAGTCAATCTTTTTGAAGGATAATTTAGTGATTTCTCACCCAGAGGTCATTGTGCTGTTATCAACCCATTTCCAATTGCCCTCCACATCACCGCCAGACAAACCAATCCAGACTCCATTATCACTGGTAACTTTTACTGCAAAATTCTAGTAAAATAAACCAGTTTGGCCAAGTAATGTTTATTGCTGAACAGACATGCAAGCTCTTTCATTCTCTTTCTTTCCCACACAGTATGTTTCACTCACTTGTTCCTCTTTGTTGTTAATGATGATCAGATCTGCTCCTCTCTCTCTACAGTAGCTTCTGCTTTCAGTCCAGCTCTTCTTCTCAGAAGAAACAAAGTAAAAACTGTAATGATAGTAAATCCATCCATCTGTAAACACAAACAGTTCACCAAGTTATACACTCTGTGATGAATAGGTCAACCTAAAATACAGTATTTCTTTGTTTTAGTGTAATTCAAGAGTACCTGTTTCATTCAGAATCCTCCACAGTTTGTTGATCTGTTGGTTTCTCTCTTCTCTGATGTTGGTATTGTTGGTTAGTAGTTGGTTTCTCTCTTCTGTGAGTTTGGTATATTTGGTTAGTAGTTGGTCTCTCTCTTCTGTGATGTTGGTATATTTGGTTAGTAGTTGGTCTCTTTCTTCTGTGGTGTTTTGGTTGTTGATGTTAAACTGGTGATTGTTTGTATAGATCAGGAAACACAGCACTATGACTGCAGTCAGTAGAAGAACACACAGAACCACCAAACACACTAGAACTGATCTGTGACTTCTGCTCTTCACACACTCACTTCCTGAAAATGTAAAGGTAAATGCTTACCAGTTTTGTGCACACTTTAAAATGTGTGTGTGTGTGTGTGTTTGAATTTGTACCTGTATGTTGAGATGTTTGCTTTCTGGTGTCTGCACTGGCATCAGTAGTCACATGTTGTTGGTCTGTCCCATCAGCATTTATATTTACATAAATAGACTCGTCCATTTTGGTCAAATATGTAGGCCTAGTCAATTATAAGTGATGGAAACGTCTTGCGTGATTCTGTTCAGGTGGACTGCGTTACTCTGTACTACCCTGCTTTATGAAACTCAACTTTAAATTGGTTCTAGTGATATCAAATGATGTCAAAGTGTTTTAAAGAGGTGCAAAGTACAACGTCACATGACATCTAGTCTATTCATTTCTAATTGTATTTATTGTGTGGTTTGGTGTTGCCCAGTTTAGAGCAAAGGTCTCCACAACAGGAGGCTGTGTTTTAATGTTCCATACATAATATAAACTAATTGGGACAGTTCACCGCAAAATAAAAATTCTGTCATCATTTACTCAACCTTGAGTTGTTCCAAATCTGTCCTTTGTTTGGTTGAACACAGAGAAAGATATTTGGAAGAATGCTTGTAACTAAACGGTTTTTGGCCACCATTGACTACCATAGTAGGAAAAATTACAACAGTAGTTGTAAAAAGTCTTCTTTTGTGTTTAACAGAACAAAGAAATGTATAAAGCTATTTTTCCTACAATAGTAGTAGGGTGAATCTACTTGAATGATTATCTGAGTGACTTTGCAATACCATTGCCATTTACTATGTAAATGCACTATCAACATCTCACAAAACCTTTAACTAACCCATGTTACTTTCCCATTAGTTGCTTTTGACCTACTTCCTGGTTGACACAGTTGACAAGCCAATATAGAAGCAATGCTTTAGAAGATTTAGTCAACTACACACACAGGAAACAGAGTCAAGAACATGTTAACATGATGTCTAGCACCTGAAGGCTTTTTTAACACAACAGGGCAGAGTTTAACAGCATTATACACAAAACTTGTGTTTTCGCAAAACTGTGTAAACTCAACCTTGAGGTCTCTTTAGAGAAGTCGTGGCACTCGGCGGCCATGTTTGTAATGCTTCCAGACAGCTATTTTAGTCATGCAAAGTCCTTTTCCACTTAAATGGGGAAAGACTGTTTTCTGCCACACACATAAATCACAATTATACAACATATTTCAGACCAACAATAAAGCTGACTTTAACTGTACTTATGTTTCTTCGTTTTTTGAGGTCGCTTCAGCAGCTTGCAAGTGCCAGATGACTGTGTAAAGCCCCGCCCCTTAGAGACCTGTCAGTCTTTATGAATTGATGATTGGCTCTTTTTACTAGGAGGCGGGATTTCCTTTGCTAGAGCATCCATATTGAGTGCTGCATTCCCTTTCTATTTATTCTAACGGCAGTGGCACTTCTTGTTAACATTTTTTTCACTCAGAAACAACTCTTTAACATTTTGTTTCACTTCTCCCTTTTTCATTTTCTGTACATTTCTAAACACAAGAATTTGGAGGGCTGAAACAGAAGTGTAGAAACAAAAAAGTAGAAACTGGGTTTATAAAATGCACAAAAAGAGACAAGTAGGTTCTATAGAGCTTTCGCAAGCTGTTTTTCAGAGTTTCGTTTTGGTCATGCAGTCTGTACTGCGGTTTACACATATAGTATGTAAGGGCTCACAGTTGTGTGACTTCCTACTGTAAATGTTCATATGAAATATATAAACATGTTTTAGTCTTGACAACTCTTTGGATGTGCTTTAATGTGTTAAGTTATGACATGAATGTATTTGGTTTTGGTGGAACTTGATCTAACCAGACTATTTAAATGTATAAGCGGAAGAAGCATGATTGTCATTGGCTACAAATGAACTGGAAAGCCAATCGGTTTGAGTTTCTGCTGATGTGCAAGCTGATAGGCAAGCTGATAGGCAGGCCTCAGTCATAAACTGTTATAGGTAATTTATTTATTTTTTATTGATGCATTGTATTTCTGTGTATGACTTACTGTAAAGTGAATGTATATGAACTAATGAATATTTTTTGTAGTGAACTGACAAAAACATGAGGTACAGTTTTCTAGAACAAGTGCATTTTATTTATTTTTCTTTCTTATTTGGGGCAACAGACTTTAAACAGTAGATAAAATAGACCTTTTGTGAGAGAAACAAAGATGAATGTCCACAGTTTACCTAATAAACATTAGTTGTGCATCAGTAAATTTTTAGCTCACACATCCATTTAAATGCATTAGTGCACATATAATCAGCCCATCCTGATAAAGTAGACACACCACAGTCTTCATCACCTGCTTTTTCGTTGGGTTCTCCAGACTTCCAGAATCTGTAACAACAGATGAGCATTAGATGGTCAGTTTTTTTTCTGTGTAATATGATACTGACTGTGAGAATCATTTATTGATGATAACATCAATTTACATTTAATGATCTATAACTAATTCTCACCTAGAGGTCATTGTGCTGCCATCAACCCATTTCCATTTTTCGTCCTCATCACTGTCAGACAAACCAATCCAGATGCTTTCGGTACCAGACGTTTTCTTAACAAAATCCTAAGAATATAAAACAATTAAAAGTGCATATATTTCACTTGTATTTATTACTCACACTTATTTATGTTTCACTCACTTGTTCCTCTTTGTTGTTAATGATGATCAGATCTGCTCCTCTCTCTTTACAGTATCTTCTGCTCTCAGTCCAGTTCTTCAGCTCAGGTGAAATGTAATAAAAACTGGACTTACGGAAAAGCCACATATCTGTTAACACAAGCAGTGCCGATGTTAGGTTTTTTGTCCTATTCACATTTAAATACACACCATATTTAAAACGGATTGAACTACAAAAATATGCATGTAGTTACCCATTCCATGACAGTTCTTTGGGGGGATGTTTCTCTCTTTCTTTAACTGATCTGTTTGTTTAGTTAGGTTGTAATTCTGTGTTAATAATCCATCCCTCTCTTTTGTCAAGTTTATTATTGCAGTTAGTAGTTGGTCTCTTTCTTCTGTGAGTTTGATATTGTTGGTTAGTTGTTGGTCTCTTTCTTCTGTGAGTTTGATATTGTTGGTTAGTTGTTGGTCTCTCTCTTGTGTGATGTTTTTGTTGTTGTTGTTAAACTGGTGATTGTTTGTATAGATCAGGACACACAGCACTATGACTGCAGTCAGTAGAAGAACACACAGAACCACCAAACACACTAGAACTGATCTGTGACTTCTGATCTTCACACACTCACTTCCTGTAGATATATATTTAATTATTTTAATTTTACTAAAATCATGTGTTTTTTAATATATTAACACTGGATGTAGTAAATCTGGGACAGTTATACATGCACCTCCATAACTCTTAGTCTGTGTTTTGAAGAATTATTATAGAATTTTATTGTGTAATGCTCTCTGTCTTCCCTACCTGTTTGTTGAGTCGTTTGATTTCTCCTGAAGTCTTTAGTTCTTGTACAGACATCATGACGGTTTATAATCTCTGCATTTCCATAGATAACCATCTCTTCTCCATCTTCTCTGTCTGTCTCTTGTGCCCTTACAATGCACATATTGCCATATGTGCTTTCAGACATCTTCGGTCTCTTGTGATGGATCATGTAAATGTCGATCGTATGTGTACAGCTCTGTTCAGGTGGATTAAACTTCTTAGGCAGAATTTTCAAAGTGTTAAGGTGTTAACGCATGCAATATCCGTTCTGACAACATCACCACAATTTCACCACCACCACCGATGTGTCGTCTTGTGTTTAAGGCCATTAAAGTACAAATTCTAGCTATGTAGCTATGCGCAGCTAGTGTACAAATAGTTTTTTAATTTTGTCTCATTATGAAAAAAGAATTGTTAAATGGTTTCATCAGGTAATGATGAGTTGAAATAGTCCAGCGGAGAAAAAAATATTGGCTGGCCAGTGATCACTCACATTCTGACATACGACACAAAGTGATGATTGGCTCTTTTCGCTGGACTTCCTTTGACCGGCACATTTAACCTTCATCTTTTCTTAATTCATCATAAGAGCCTGAACAGTTTTCTTCTTTGAATTTCTGTTATCCTCTCATGATGTAACACCAACCTCAGCTGTTAACTGGACACAATGTTTATTTAAAAGTGACACTATAGTGGTGTTTTAAATGAGAAATGTTGCACACAAGCCTTGGTATGTATCGATATAGAACAAAGTTTATTTTTGATTTGTTTAAAAGCATCTAATATTAAAGTATTACTAAAATAACCATAAGCCATCAAGTTATTATGTATACACGGATGGACAGACTGAGAGATACTCACATAATTCACTCACTGTCATGCCATCTTATGATTTCCTTTTTTGAACCGAACATAATCAAAATTATTTGCAATAATATTTTGACCCTTAATAGCTTTGAATACAGCCCTCATTTTATATATATATACATATTTGTCATACATAAGCTCATCATATTACAAGCATTCGATTTCTCTCACAAACGGAGGCGTATGGTTTGCTTTTATGATGATTTTATGCCATTACAAAGCTAGGAAGAGCCAGAGTATTTTTTCAGCTGAAGAAAGTAAGACGTATACACCTAGGATGGCACGAGAGTGAGTAAATTATAGTGCAGTTTCACTTCTTGGTGAATTATTCCTATAAATCATTAAACAATAAACTAATGAAGAAATAAAAGAAATGTTGACGTGATGAGGTATGAGATGGAACATCCTACAGTATATAGATAAAAAATAAATGGTAAATCAACATCTCACATTTGCAGCTTAGATCTGTCTCATGGTTTCCCCCTCCATGTTCAATGCTAGTCACTACGTAAATAACAAGATGATTTAACAATCTCCCTTACAGATTTTTATCAACTACAGTTATAATGTTTGCTATAGATGTTTTTCTATACAGTACTCTACTATATGTACACAAGACTGGTTTCAAAGCTTTGTCAAATCCCTCTCACAAATCCATACAAAAGTGTAATGACATGGATAATCAGCCCATTTAAACAGTGATACAGCACAATATTCATTTGACAATCTGTTATTGGGTTCTACAGGTCCCCATAACCTGCAACAAAAGATTAACAATAAAAACATTATGTAATGTAACATGAATTTTCAGGGTAACATATTGGCCATTTATGGATGATCTTTAATTCCATCATATTTTCTTTAACAGTGTCACATGTACAGTACAAATCGCTTAGTTTGAGTGAATAGGTTTCTTACACAAACGTCATGTTGGTGCCATCAACCCATTTCCAAAGCCCTTTCTCATCACTGTTTGTCAGACCAATCCAAACAATGTTTCCACTTATAACTTGCGTAATAAAATTCTAGGATGAAATACAAACATGTTAAAGATCATAACAAGCTAATATTGAGACAGTATGTTTGACTCACTTGTTCTTCTTTGTTGTTTATGATCACTAGATCTGCTCCTCTCTCTAAACAGTCTTGTCTGCTCTCGCTCCAGTTTTTCCACTTGGAGGAAATGTAGTATGAACTGAGGTTGTGCGTTAGCCATTCAGGATGATCTGGTAATATAAACATTTAAGATGATTTTTGGGAAAATCTGTAATTTTGACCCATATCATGTATTGTTGGCTATTGCTACAAATATACATGTGCTACTTACGACAGGGTCACATTTAAACTGAAAGTTTGTACAAATACAGAGATATTTTACCCTTTTCAAAAAGTCTTTCCTTTGTGAACTGTACACACGGCACTATGATGGCCAGCAGCAGCAGAACACACAGCAGCCCTAAACACACTGCGGTTGATCTTCTGTTTCCTTTAAAATCACTTCCTGAAAATAAAAACTGTGTCTATAAATATTTCCCCACCTCTTTACTTTACCATTTATGGCAGAGGCAAATAAAACCGAGAACACATACACCTTCAGATTTTAAGAAGATGATCTTAATACCTGCATACTCATGTAATTGGTTTCTGTGTTCTGGATGGTCTTCTGCTGTTCTTATGTCATGTGCTTCTGTGGTATTAGCACTAACAAATAAGACCATCGTCACATCGTCTCTATACATTGTCAGTTTTTCTGAAGGCTTCATCTCTTCAATTTTGAGAGTAGATTTTGACTGCATTAAATAATAAATGTACAACAGTGACGATTGAGATCTATGAAGGTGAAAAAATTTACAAACTTTCAAAATATAAAATCCAACCTGTGTCTTATTTCACAGTGAAAATATAAATATCCTTAAGACAAGAACAACACAATTAAAAAGCAACAGAAATATATAATATGCACAGCCTTTTTAGTCTAAACAACAAATATTGTTACCGTTTATGGGTCCATCAGTATCTACTCTTTGTAGTTGCTAATGGTATTTCTCCTCCTTGACTGTACAAGGGTGTGTTTCAGAAGCATTCTTAGCCAACTATGGTCTCAGTTCCACAAAATAAAAAAACACAGTTCCAACAAACATAAGCTAAGTGCAACTACAACTAGTTGGAACTACAAGTCGTCATCTATGGTTAGAGGTATAGTTCCTTGTTAGTTCGCACTGTCAACGTCATTTATTTTGATGCTATTTGGGGGGTGTTTTCTATTTTAAGTTATCACCCATGCCCTATTCCTTTCAACACTTCACTTTAAAAGATTAGGTGGACTTAAGTTATGTTGGTTACATTTAGCTTATTGCCCTATCTCTTTTATGATGTTGGTATATTTGGTTAGTTGGCCTCTCTCTACTTTTGGTTTTGTTGGTTAGTAGCTGGTCTCTCTCTTCTGTGATGTTGGTATATTTGGTTAGTATCTGGTTGAATAGGTCGTTTGCAATCACGTGGTTTTGATGACAAGTGAGGTGCAGCTGGAGGGCAGAAAGTGAGTTTCTCCATAGGAATTCACTATAACAAAGTGTAAAATCTCACTTTCAACGTAACGAAACAATGACCAAAGAAAACCAAAATTAAATACATTTGTTTATCAATGATATCAAACATAAATATGATAACAGAAAAGTTTTGTTCTCAGTTTGTCACTCCCTTGAGCCACATTATGTGGTTACTAATGAACTTCTATGGAGAAGAAACATGAGACTACACAATAAATACAACTATACAACCACAAAACATAGGCAAATTGAGTCTGTCATAGTGAATTCCTATGGAGAAAATCACTTCCACCCTTCAGCTGCACTTCGCGCAGTGCCGTGACGTCATGTGCAAACAACCTATTCCACAGGATTTCTTGGAGACATGCGTGTCGCATTCTTTAACACCTGGAAACAACATAAAGCCCTCTGATCGAAGAAGTAAGCTGTCATGTTTACATTTATCACAATCGACTAAACGCTAAAATGATTTTATAAAACGGTCAGTTCTGGTCCTTGAGCCGGGTTATTATAACTGCATACAAGTATCACTTATTTGCTGTGTTTTATTGTATGAAACCTTGCTACGCATATGAAATAACAGTTTTATAAAAGCAATAAGTCTCGTGAAGCAGTGGGTTACAGTATTTTTTATAACAGCTAAGGAGCGTTGTTAGGCACGAAGTGAAGCGGAGTGAACCCTTATTGCTTTAATTGACCTTAACATGTACATAGAAATAGTGAATTCAGTAATGTTCTTATTATTAATTTACTTATTATTTCAAAAAAATAATTTTGGATTGGCCTCTTATTGTGTGTAGAGAGAAAGAGAGCATATGAACAGTAAATTAAAACAGCTCATTTATTTATTTTAATCCCAGGAAATTGACACTTAACATTTTTAAAGATTAAAAAACAAAAATGCATGTATGAAAAACCAAACATATATAAAAGAAAGATCAAACAATACAATACACACAGCACTATTTTTTATTTACTATTTTTTAAATAACATTTCATTGGAGCCAAACTATCAGCATTTAGAAAATGTCCATATTTGACCAGCCAGTTCAAACAACCCAGTATAGGTTAGGTAACTGGTAGGGTTGGTTCATATTTTAACCAGCTATGGGTTGAGACATTTTTAGTGCGTGGGTAGTCTGTGGTTTCTCTTTTCCTCAGAGCCACTTCCTCATCTCATATAAGGTATCTATTCATCGTCTTTAAAACTCAATATACTAAAGTACACCAAAGAACTTAAAACTATCAGCATTCAAGTTTCAATAGATGTTTTATAACATGTTAAACATAACATTGCACTATTGTGGATGTTAGGTGTAACAATTCTTAAAACTTACATTATCTGAGCCAGAACTGCAGATGCCATAGACAAATAACCAAAAATGCAAATACTGTATACAGTCATGGATTGATGTAAAATTACTAACCTTTACATATCTTATAACAAAATTACAGATGACCAGACAGCGATTCTTTTTTACGAATTATTAAAATATTAATGTTGGAGATTCTGTAAGCTTGGAGACTGTAGTTTACACTTTGAGTTTGTAAAAGTTTATTTAAAGTTAAGTCCAAATCTGCATAATAAAATAACCACAAAAAAGATTTGAAATTTATGATGAATGTAGTAAACATTTGTATTTGATATTTTCATTAGGATTCTCATTCAGATTTATCAGTAAGTGGGATCAGGGGTGTTGTCTTAAGTGGCTGATTTTTTTCTGTAATTTTAATACAAGAACATGAAAGCATCAGAAAAAAACAGTACCTTAAAACTCTGCTGTGTACTTCTTTCCTCTGTTTATTGGTATGTTTAGCAGAATACATGGTTGTGTAATGAGTTACTTTATAATGCTTTTCTCACAGGTCCATTTATAAGTAATAGTACATGGGTAATCATACCACAGTGAATAATAAATTAAAGCACATTTCTCTCTTTTTTGGCCATTGGGTTCTCCAGAACTCCAGGATCTGAAACAACAGATGAGCATTAGATGTTCAGTGGTGTTTTCTGTGTGATATAATACTGACTGTGAGAATCATTTATTGATAATAATCAGATACATTTAGTGATTTCTCACCTATATGTCGGTGTGCTGCCATCAACCCATTTCCATCTGCCCTCCACATCACTGTCAGACAAACCAATCCAGATGTATTCTGAATCAGAAATCTTAACAAAATCCTGAGAAGAAAAACAAATTAAACAACTACTCGACCCCCCACACACACACAAACACAAACAGTGGGCTTTTGTAGGGGAGTTCCAAGCGGAAGTGAACACGTATATCCTTTTACGTATATCCTTTTTGAAGGGTACATGCCATGGTCACTTTAAGGAAGTGAATTCCGTTTGTAATCACGTGATCTTGGATTACGAGTTCTAGCGACACATTTTGAAGCAATTTTGACATTATCTTCAAATGTTAGTACAATAATTTAGTTTGTATGTGTTTTATACTATTTTTGTTAGTGATAAATATGATTTATGATGGTTAAAATATAGTACAAGATCATTTAGTTTATAGGAAAGTATGTTTAATAAATGTAACCTGTTTATAGGTTTTCTATATCATACATTTCCTTTATAAATATCGAGTAAGAAATCAAGGTGAAATAGGACATAATCTGACTACATTCAGCAAGAAATATATTCAATATATTGAATATTTTCAACAACTGAGTGCTGGATTCAGAATGCACGTGCGGTGCTGTCAAGGTAATATTTGACCAGTCGTTCCTTATGAGACCATAATGCCCTAAACACTGCAAAGAGTTCACTTTAAAGGCTTCGCCCTTCGAAGGGAGTAGGGCATAGGGATGCTCACTTCCGTTTGGAAAATGCCCAGTATGTTTCACTCACTTGTTCTTCTTTGTTGTTAATGATGATCAGATCTGCTCCTCTCTCTCTACAGTATCTTCTGCTCTCAGTCCAGCTCTTCTTCTCAGATGAAATATAATAAATACTCGATTTATAGTATTTCCATCCCTCTGGAAACACAAACAGCTCAGCTGCTAAATCTTCATTCATGACCACATTGAATTCTACAAGTAGATTGTTTACAAAATGTGTTCAGTGCATCTTTATAATACAGTAGTTCACGATTACCTTGCAGATATTTCAGTAGTTCATTTTGTGTCTGATTCAGCTGTTTATATTGTTCAGTAACATTATTGTACTTGGCTCTTAGTTCATCTCTCTGTTCTGTGATGTTTTTGTTGTTGATGTTAAACTGGTGTTTGTTTGTATAGATCAGGACACACAGCACTATGACTGCAGTCAGTAGAAGAACACACAGAACCACCAAACACACTAGAACTGATCTGTGACTTCTGTTCTTCACACACTCACTTCCTGAAGATGACAGGCATAAAGTTACATATTCTCCATTTATAAAATAGATCGATCATGACTAAACATCCAAACTCTGGCTTTATTATTTATTCACTTTAAACACAGAAGTTATGGTCCTTACCTGTACTCTGCTGTGGTTGTTGTGTGTTTGTATCTGTCCTGAAGTCATGATCTCTTACAGAATCTGCGTTCTCATAAATATCCACCATCATCTCCACTTTGTCTTTCTTCCTTCCATCGGTCTTGATAACGGTGCTGTAAATGACCTCAGACATTCTGCTTCTTTAACGGCTAAATATTATAACATGTTCCTTGTCGCTCATCTGTAGATCTGTTCAATTTGGCAACTGTCCTCCTCTTTTGAATACTAGTAGAAACATGACAAAATCGTCAATGCACAATGACGCTTTTTTGCAATTCTGATGTAAATCGCTTGTCTCATTGCCTCACTGTGCAGCCCGTGTGTTTCACAGAAATACTCATGTGTGGTAAGTTGACATAAATATATAATAAACTTTATATCCCACTACAGAACTGAAACTACAAGATGATGCAATCAGATGCATTATGCAAGTGAAAGTGTCTGGCAGGTTGACTTGTGTGCTTTGTGTTTGAAATCTTATGCATTAATGGTGTTCTAAATTCGAAATGATCCACACAAATCAGTTTATTTTTGATTTGCTTTATAGCATCATATTTAGGTATTACTAAAATTACTGAATTCAACACAAACACACATACACTCTTAAAATAAAGGTGCTTCAAAATGCCATTGAAGATGGTTACATTCTGTTCACAAAAGGTTCTTTGTGGTGAAAAAAAGTTCTTCAGATTATAAAAAAAGTAACAAAAAGCTCCTTTATTTTTAAGAGTGTACAAATACATATACTGTATATAGCCTACAGTACCGGCCAAACTGACTTTCTACATTTTAGAAAAAAAATTTAACTCATCAAAACTTTACAATAACACAAAGGGAATTATGAGAATAATGTTGTGACAATTTCTTTTAATATTTGATCATCTTATGTGTAGTCACCTTTTGAAATGTTGTCTTGTCATTTTTATAAAGATGCTTTTTATGAAGTTAGTTCCCATCTGTTCTGTGCTCTTATTGGCTGCTCTTTCTTCATTATTCACTCAGCCATCCATTTCAAAGACATTTTTATTGATTACAATTTTTGTTTGTCATAAAAAAGTTCATATTTGCTGAGAGAGAGAGAGATGTTTTGGTTACTGAATTGTGCTATGCTATAAAGAAATTACAAAAAAATCCCCAAAGTTCCAAAAAATAAGACATAATCACACAAAAACATGCATTTACTGAATGTTTGCTATGTCAAATCCCTCTCACAAATCCATACAAAAGTGTAATGACATGGATAATCTGCCCAGTTAAACAGTGATACAGCACAATATTCATTTGATAACTTCTTATTGGGCTCCCCAGGCTCCCAAAATCTAAAACAAAACATAATAAAAAAATAATAAACATTTATTTTGTGTCATGTAGTATTATATTATACAGAATACATTTCTTAGAATGAGAAATATGAATAGGTTTCTTACCCAGATGTCATGTTGGTGCCATCAACCCATTTCCAAAGCCCTTTCTCATCACTGTTCGTCAGACCAATCCAAACAATGTTTCCACTTATAACTTGCGTAATAAAATTCTAGGATGAAAACAAATATGTTAAAGATCATAACATGCCAATATTGAGACAGTATGTTTGACTCACTTGTTCCTCTTTGTTGTTTATGATGACTAGATCTGCTCCTCTCTCTAAACAGTCTTGTCTGCTCTCGCTCCAGTTTTTCCACTCGGAGGAAATGTAGTATGAACTGAGGTTGTGCGTTAGCCATTCAGGATGATCTGGTATTATAATAATAATTATTTATAATATAATATTGTATTCCTGAAACCTAATATTAATTAAAGGTGTGTATTCAATGACATTTAGAGATCAAGAGTTGAAGTATATACTAAAATATTACCCGGTTGAAAAAGTTTTGGGCAGTTTTGGAGTTTGTCTCTCTCGATCTGTAACAGGTTTGTTTTCTTTGTGAACTGTACACACAGCACTATGATGGCCAGCAGCAGCAGAACACACAGCAGCCCTAAACAAACTGCGGTTGATCTCTGACTTCCTTTCTTTTGAAAATCACTTCCTGAGAATGATAGATTTGTAAACATGTCTTTCCTGCTTTGCAGAGATGTAAAACTGAAAATAAATGTAAGGTCTGATAACCCCTTCCCGTGTGTGTTTGTCTATGATACCTGCTTGTAATCGGTTAATGTGTTTTATGGGTCGGCCTGCCTCTGATGTTATGTCATGCGGTTCTATGGTATCAGTACATACAAACAAAACCGCAGTCATCTCATCTCTGTCCATCATCAGTTTCTCTGCAGCATTCATTTCTTTAGTTTTGAGAGAGTAGAAGACTATGACTGCATAAATAAATGAATGTAGGAGAAAAAGCTTTCAGAATGTGATGTCATTGAAGATAATGTGACATCCAAACTGTGAACAAAATAAGCTTAGATTGTAAAGCAGACGGAGTTTAAAATATTTCCTTCACCTTTATACATTTATACATACACTGGCACTGTCAACTAGTGTTGTCACAAATCTCTAAACATTTCATTTTAACTACTGTACCTTAGTTCAAATGTGGTGATCTGTATTCATGTTAATCTGTAGTTGTACTGTAATAAATGAAATAAAACTTTTCATTAGTTTAATATTCTCAAACTGATATTGAGCCACAATTCACAAAAAAAAGTGATCTTATTTTAATGAAAATATCTCAACCCCTTTTAATACAAAACATTTTTGTATTATAAAACAAGTTTTAAAATACATTTATCTAAAGCAACTTTAAAGCATTTATCATTTGTCTAAATCACATTTAATCAATTTTAAAGTAAAGTCAACTGAATTCATAATGTAAGATTTTTTCTAAATAAAGACAAAACAACAAATGCATTTTTGCAGTTTGACAAATCAAACAGCAATATACATTAATATCAACAGTTATTTTTTTATGGTTTGAAACTGATTGAAAATTTTGAAATACCTTTTATATGGAGGTTTAGTTGGGGTCCATCAGTGTCTAATCTTCGCAGTTGTTACTGGTTGTTACATTGACGGCTACAATAGGATTGTGCATATAAGCTCACTTCACGCCTCCAATAATGTGGGTCATAAGGTATTATTCAGCGTCCTGTTAGCTGCATTGGTGTAATATGTTGTTCCATTTCACACAGTATTTTGAATGAGCTTTTATACCAGTAAGTTGCGTTATGGCAACTGTTTTATGTCACCAAACACTTTTTAAGTATTGAATGAAAGTAGTTATTTAGTAAACGGATTCAGTAAATATAATGCATCTTGTGAAATATGATTATTCTCTATATATTTTTATGCAGAGCTGAACATGGTCGATGCAGGATTTCCTGTTATGACAGACATCTGAGGGGGACTGGCCCCTTGCTTAATACATTTACAAGGTGATCACAAGGGTGTACAAAGGAAATGTAACAATGTTTGGACTCTTTTTCCACAACTTAATTCACACAGTTTAGATAAGCCTTTTGTTATTTCGAAGTGCTGAAAAAAGTAAAGACTGAAGGTATAGGATTGCAATCTGTTTATTGTAAAATGGCATAATCCAACAAGTCATTTAAACAACAATGGTGAGAAGAATTAATTATACAAAGGAGTCTATGTGTACAGTGTGTATGAATTATTAAATGAAATTTATTAAATTGTATCCTGCTCAGAAAGATCAAATTAAATGACTTGAAGGTCCTGGTGTTCATGCATGAAAGCTCTTGTGTGTTCACAGTGTACTGAATAAATGTACGTTTCTCATTTAACAACTCATCTTTCTCTCACAAACCCATTTACGAGGTTGAGAACAATCATGATCATTCCAGGATGTTCTATATGTCTCAACACAGCTTGGATTTGTTCCTCCATTGGGTTCTCCAGATGTCCAGGAGCTGAAACAACAGATGAGCATTAGATGTTCAGTGGTGTTTTCTGTGTGATATGATACGATACTGACTGTGAGAATCATTTATTGATAATAATCAGTTACATTTAGATTTCTCACCTAAAGTTCATTGAGCTGCCATCAACCCATTTCCATGTGCTCTCCATAAACAGACCAATCCAGATGCCTTCTGAAGAGATATTAGACGTATTGCCAACAAAAGCCTAAGAAACAAAAGAGCATGGTGGACATCGGTATCGGTGGACGAAGTACACAACTTCCTTACTTGAGTGAAAGTACAGATACTGTTGGTCAAATTTTCCTCCACTACAAGTAAAAGTTGTAAAGACAGATTCTTACTCAAGTAAAAGTACAGACGTATGTGCTTTTAAAAGTACTTAAGCATTAAAAGTAAATTTCCTTTGTCAGTGGTGTAATGTTTTATTATTGTTTTTTTTGAAGCAGTCTGAATACACTGAGAAGCTTACAGTATCAGTGATATTAAGAGCTTTTCTGCAACAGTGAAATGTCCTGGCAGATTGCAAGCCAGAAGAAAATGCACAGAAAAACCTGCTACATAGAAACAACTTTCTACTTTTGGACCTTTTTATAAATGTAGTGGAGTAAAAAGTATGATATTTGTCTTTCAAATGTGGTGAGGTTAAAGTCACAAGTATTCAGAAAACATAATACTCAAGTAAAGTACAGATACTCAAAAAGTGAGTACAGTACTCAAGTAAATTGACTTTGTTACTGTCCACCTCCGCTTTTCAAACACTTTCCTTCATAAAACTTTACAAACTTTATTTGTTAGCATTACTAAATACAATATGATATAACAGTGATCAAAGTAGTTTTTCATTTATTGATCTCAGTGTTGGTTAATGCCAACACAGTTGTTTACGTTTACTGTGCATTGACTACTGTACATACATTAAAAATGTATTAGTAAATGTTGAAATTAACATAAACTGAGATGAATAAATCCAGCATTTACTAGTATTGTTGATTGTTAGTTCATGATATCTAATGCACTAACTAATGGTAACAAATGTAACCTAATTGTAAAGTGTTACCCTGTCTTTAACATACTTGTTCTGTTGGGTTGTTAATGATGATCAGATCTGCTCCTTTATTTTTACAGTAGCTTCTGCTCTCAGTCCAGTTCTTCTTCACAGATGAAATGTAGTACAAACTGGATTCATGATAAATCCATCCTTCTGTAAACATAATTGAGTTCAACTGCTAAATCTTTATTTCTGATCACACAGCACAACTTACAGGTATAGTAGTGTTTAGTGTGCAAAATGTACATTTTGTGTTTTTGTAGTTCAAGATTACCATGAAGAAGCCCCTTCTCCTGCTTTAACTGTTTACTAATATTGTTGTAGTTGACTCTCAGTTCATCTCTCTCTTCTGTGAGTTTGGTATTGTTGGTTAGTAGTTGGTTTCTCTCTTCTGTGAGTTTGGTATTGTTGGTTAGGAGTTGGTTTCTCTCTTCTGTGAGTTTGGTATTGTTGGTTAGTAGTTGGTCTCTTTCTTCTGTGGTGTTTTGGTTGTTGATGTTAAACTGGTGATGGTTTGTATATATCAGGACACACAGCACTATGACTGCAGTCAGTAGAACAACACACAGAACCACCAAACACACTAGAACTGATCTGTGACTTCTGTTCCTCACACACTCACTTCCTGAAGATGACAAATATAATGTTATTCTACTTTAGCATTTAGCAAAGCTCACATCAACCAAAAACATATCACAAACTGATAACAATTGTGTCTGTAAATGTTTTTATACTATTACATATAAATTATCTTTATATAATATAAGGAAATATATGAGCAGACCTCATTACCTGTGTGTTCAGTTGGTTGGGTGGTGGTGGTTGTTGTTGTTGTTGTTTTGTTAGATTCCTCATTTTTTTTCTTGTGTTTAATATCTCTTACAGCCTCCGCAGTGATGTAGATATCAACAATACTTTCTTCTTTTTCTCCTCTGTCCATTATTGAATCTATACTATCATTCACACGACCAGACATTTTACTGCAGGTGAAGTTGTAACAACTGTATAACTCAAGTTTAGAAGTAACCGTTACCTTTCCTGAGGTGGACTTGTGTGTTTGTGCCAGTGATTCAAGTGTTTATGCAAAAGGAAGTTCTTTGCACAATAATTTATGCATAAAGGAACTTACTGCATAGAGAAACTTAACACAGATACCACACTGAACATTCACAGTTAAGCTTAAAGTCATTAAACAATAGAAACCTGTGTGTGTATGTATGTGAATAAAACCTAACAAATAGAAAATGATACCATGTCATAAAATATTAAAATATACTTGAAAATGAATCTGGTGCATTACCACGGTCATCTTGGAAACACTAGAACAATTGTCTATTTTACTCTCCAATGGGGTCTCACTTCCAAGGCAACATCCAAAACACTTGGAGCAACAGCTTACATGTCAATGTGTGGGTCATTTATATCTTTATGCAGTTTTTTTGTTCTGTCTTCCGTATGTGGTTTGAGTT
This sequence comes from Oreonectes daqikongensis, assembly GCA_026939265.1. Taxonomy (NCBI): domain Eukaryota; kingdom Metazoa; phylum Chordata; class Actinopteri; order Cypriniformes; family Nemacheilidae; genus Oreonectes; species Oreonectes daqikongensis. The sequence goes on along the minus strand of JAOTQM010000043.1, from coordinate 3,082,202 downwards.
TCATGATACAAAACGTATACCCTTTGTTTGTGTATTAACCCTAAATGTTTCTTATTGGGATTATCAGCCGCAAAAACAAAACAGGCAAACCTGAAGGGTACTGAAAAAAAGCCACTAAACAAACTTGCATTGAAACATTGATGTGAGTTTGGGGCTGAAAGTTCTTTGGAAATAATCAGCGGTTGTGCAGTTTTGCAGTACTTTACTCACATTTATGCACACTCAATATGAATCACACACACAAATAACAAAATTAAACTGATTTACTGAAAAGCACAATATGGAAATGAAAAACATTTTTGCTGTGAAATATATTACACTGTAATAAGTACACTGTATATATTTAAATAACTTAATACATCGTATCCTGCTTTTTAAACTGCATAAAGTGACTTGAAAACCCTGGTGTTTACAATTTACTCATTGTCACATTAACAGCTTTTTTAAACAAGTTTTTCTCACAAATCCATTTTAAAGTAGCAGTATATCGAAAATCATGCCATCCTTGTGAGTGAGACACAACACAGTTCTCTGTTGTTTGGCCACCGGGTTCTCCAGACACCCAGAAGCTGAAACAACAGATGAGCATTAGATGTTCAGTGGTGTTTTCTGTGTGATATGATACTGACTGTAAAAATAATTTATTGATAATCAGATACATTTAGTTATTTCTCACCTAGAGGTCAGTGTGCTTCCATCAACCCATTTCCATGTGTTCTCCACATCACTGTCAGACAAACCAATCCAGATGTATTCTGTACTAGACATGTTGCTAACAAAATCCTATGAAAATAAAAAAGAACATTTATTTGTTAACCTATATGTCTTATAGGTCAATTTTTTTAATTGAGATTTTTACATAATCTAAAATAATAAATAAGCTTTTTATTGATATATGGTTTGTTGGGATAGGATAATATTTGGCCAAGATACAACTATTTAAAACTCAGGAACCTGAGGGTGTAAAAAAATCTAAATATTGAGAAAATCACCTTTAAAGTTGTTCAAATGAAGTCCTTAGCATAGCCTATTACTCACAGAAATAAAGTTTTGATATATTAACGGTAGGAAATTTACAAAATATTTTCATGGAACATGATCTTTACTTCATTTTCTAATGATTTTTGGCATAAAAGAATGGCAAATTTTGACCCATATGATGTATTTTTGGCTATTACTACAAATGTTCTAGTGCTATTTAAGAATTGGTTTTGTGATCCAGGGTCACACATTTTAATGTTGCTTAATGATATTTTCAAACACTTGATCTTTTACTCACTTGTTCTTCTTTGTTGTTAATGATGATCAGATCTGCTCCTTTGTCTCTACAGTATCTTCTGCTCTCAGACCAGTTCCTTTTTTCAGATGAAATGAGGTATATCCATCCATCTGTAAGCACAAACAGTCCAGCTTCTGAATCTTTATTTCTAACCCTGTTGACCTGCAGCTGGTATTTTCTGTTAGCTAATAATCATTATTTTATTATTTAAAATACATTATTGTGGTTTGTTGTATTGTGTTGTTGTAAGCTAGTTCAAAGTTACCTTGAAGAAGTGTCCACAGTTCAGTTTTCTCCTGATTTAATCGTTCACTTCGTTTACTAATATTATTATATTTGACTCGCATTTCATCTCTCTCTTCTGTGAGTTTGGTATTGTTGGTCAGTAGTTGGTTTCTCTCTTCTGTGATTTTGGTATTGTTGGTCAGTAGTTGGTTTCTCTCTTCTGTGATTTTGGTATTGTTGGTCAGTAGTTGGTTTCTCTCTTCTGTGAGTTTGGTATATTTGGTTAGTAGTTGGTTTATCTCTTGTGTGATGTTTTTGTTGTTGATGTTAAACTGGTGATTGTTTGTATAGATCAGGACACACAGCACTATGACTGCAGTCAGTAGAAGAACACACAGAACCACCAAACACACTAGAACTGATCTGTGACTTCTGTTCTTCACACACTCACTTCCTGAAGATGACAAAATATAATCTATTTGCTTTACCAGCTCACATAGACCAAAAACATGCAAACGCTAACAATTCTGTCTGTAAATGTTTATTTTGCTATTACATTTAAATTATCTTTATATATATAGAAATATGAGGAGACCTCATTACCTGTGTGTTTAGTTGGTTGGGTGGTGGTTGTTTTTGTTGTTGTGTTAGATTCCTCTTTTAGTTTCTTGTGTTTAATATCTCTTACAGCCTCTGCGGTGATGTAGATATCAACAATCCTTTCTTCTTTTTCTCCTCTGTCCATTTTTAAACTTTTATCTATACTATCATTCACACTACCAGACATTTTACTGTTACCTTTCCTGAGGTGGACTTGTGTGTTTGTGCCAGTGATTCAAGTGTTTATGCAAAAAAAATATCAAATTTAAGAAATAATTTATACATAAAGGAACTGCATAGAGGAACTAAACATAGATTGTGACAATGCAATAACACCTTACAAATATAAAACAATAGCAAGTCCCATAAAAAGCTTGACAAACTCCACAACATTTCTCTTTTGGTGCATACTGTCTTCCTAAAAGCACAAACTGAAGAAATGTCTTTTTTACTGGTTTCTCACTACCAAGACATCAGCGTCAGTTTTGATATGCTGGGTATCCTGTCTAGTAATCTAATTTATTTTAATTCATTGATGTCGCTGATGTCTCTAATCACTGATGTCATGTTTGTTTATTAACACTATATGTTTCTTATTTCTACATGTATTCTTATTCTAAATGTACTATTTATAGGTATGTGTTTAGTTAAAATGATTCTTTCAGTTTTATTCTGTGAACTACTAACAATATTTCTACCAAATTTCAACGACAAAGATTGTTTTTATTTGCACTTATTTGCAGAAAACGAGAACTGGAGAAACAGGTCAAAATAACAGAAAAAATGCTCTGCAAATAAAACAAGCTCATATTCATTTTATTTCTACATTTATTTAGTTCAAAAATATTTCTTATGTGATAACTTTGATTTTTATCACAGATTTCATGTGTTTTTCACATTGCTGTTGGGTGACTTTGTCACTCCTGAGGTTTGATTTTCTTGAAATTCAACAAACACTGGAATGAAATGGCCACAATACATCTAGAAAATTTGGAAAGGTCTTTTTATTTTGTCTGCATCTGTATGAGTTTGTTATCGCTCAAACTTTTCACTTTAATGTCAAAAGACATGATGGGCTCTATCGTACACCCGGCGCAATGCGGCGCAAGTGTTTTTGCTAGTTTCAGCCCGACGCAGTTCTCATTTTCCCGTCCTGCACTGCGTTTTTTAAATTGCAAATGCATTTGCGCTCATTTGTGCGCCCATGGGTGTGCTGGTCTAAAAAAGAGGTGAGTTCAGGCGCATTGTTGGCGTGATGCTATTTTGAGGATCTGAAAATAGACTGCGTCATAGCCCAACTCAAACCTGGTCTAAAGTCAATGGTGCAAATGTTTTTTTATTTTTTTATTTAAAGAGCACTTTAGTAGAAAATGCGTCTCTGTGCCGTCCCACAAAGCGCTTTCACTTTGCTTATTACACAGAGGGAAGCGCAGCAGCACACAAACAAGCCAAATATTAAAAACAAAAGGTCTACAATGTAAAATATCATGTATATAAAAAGGACCATACCAGGACACAGGACACGTCGGATTTTAATCTTTATGTAGGCTACACAATAATAATGTGTTCCGTTTCCTCTCTAGAGAAGCGTTCAGTCGCCATGTAAATAGCAAATACTTCATGGCGTGAGCGCAACTGTCTCTAAAAGGGAATGAAAGATGAGACTCTGATTGGTTTACTGCACATTTTGCCCAAAACACACCCAATATCCCGATATCTCAAATAATCATGTTTAGCAAGATGCTCTTCATTGCCCTTTTGTTCCATTGCCAAATGCCATGTGACTCTTATGTTGATTTAAATCAAACACACCCAGTTTCAAACATTGCTTTATATCATAGAATGATCCTAACTACTAGCTGTCAGGATGGTTCATCGTGGTCGCTTTGTTCTCCAGCTTTAGAAAAGTCGAAATCAGCAGGTGAGCCTTCTAAAACTATTATGTTGCTAAACCGTCAAACAACTTCCCTCCCTTCTGCCGTTTGCTTTCGTTTTCGTCCTTCCGAGCGGTTCTTCCCACCTGAGATTTTAATTGTTGGAGTAACCGAAGCGACGTGACATGAGTCACTTTGGGTTGCAAAAGACAGGCTGAACAATTAGGATGTCACTGAAAAGCATTGTCTCACACTTCCCGATCTTTAAAGGTAATCTTCCTGAAAAGTGCATTGTTTTATTCAGGCATTTGCTTCATCTGTGGAGAGAGGAAATCATGATTTCTCAAAAGAAGAGCTCCAGTGTGATAATATCCTATTTCTAATCGTATCATTTTAATTTTTTTTTAAAAACCAAACCAAACATTTCAAGACCCCATTGAGAAGCAAAGTAAAACATAAATTTCAATGCCGGCTGCTTTTTTTTTTACTTCATTCGTGGGATTCAACTGTATGCAAAACAACAGCTTTAAAGGATTTGTCCACTACAGGTTAACCTAATGTGTCGAATCGAGTCTGTCAGTTGTGCCGTATGCCACTATGTATTCAAAATTATACATTCAGTGTCCTTTTCCACAGTTTCTCACTGTCAGTCAATCTCCAAAGCTGTCTATACAGAGAGGAAATTTAAAAATGGCCCCTGCTTATTTTCCAACTATTTGATTGGCTCCTGCTGTGCGGCGTGCATCAGGTCTTTGTCTGGCTTGACACGAAGTCAGGCATGAAGGATATGACATCGTAATGAGTCGCTGTTATCGCAGCCATTAGAAGGCCCGCACGCCAAAGTTTGAGTGACTGGTGTAGGAAGGCGGACGCTAGCGGTCGGCGTGGATCCATCAAGCGTCTGCCATTGTTCGCCCGCATTAGAGGGGCAGCTTTCTAATGGTAATTGAGTTTGTTTCAATTGGAGAAATCAGGAAAATGCCACCAGATGAGAGTCCTTGATTCGGCTTTAGCTTTATTTGCCATTCTTTCTGCAGAGCTGGAGAGGCTGCTTCACATAAATGATGAGACAGTTTCCCTTCAGCGGGTCCTGAGAGGGACTTCGGCGGTCCCGCGGGCCCCTCACGCATGCATATGTGGTCTAATGTCGAAGCTTTATGCTGATGTGAAATGCCAAGGGTGCGAGGAGCCATCCATCATTATTACGGCTGTGGCTTCAGGCTCGACGGGTGAATGCCGGAGATGAGTTGTATTCCCTGTATTAATTATTCGTACTCTCATCGCAGCTTTAGTTTGCTTTCCCTCTCTGATGGTTAGCTTTTCCTCTGAACTTAGAAGTGATTGTAGAGCTGATTTCTTTTTATTGCTTAATAGCCTCTGGTAAGTTTGCAGGGGGCGGCACTGTATGTTTCATACTGTCAAGTGAATATTAACAGATGGCGTAATGCCATGAGTCTAGAATGCTTGTAACTAGGGATGCATTGATACCATTTTTTTAAGACCGAGTCCGAGTACCGATATTTTTATTTCTGGTACTTGCCGATACCAATACCTTTACCTGTATTTTTTGGTGAGGTGGCATGTTTCCAAGCACAACATAGTGCGACTAATAAAAATAGAATAACTTCATAATTACAACTTCACCTCAAACACATTATGAAAAAATTAATAATTTTATGTGCTTGTCACAAACTATAAAAGCACAAATTTCAGTCAGTTATGTCACATGAGGTATCAGTCTTTGGTTTTGGTGTACTTTTACGAGTACGAGTACATGAGGTTAGTATCGGGTGCATCCCTACCCTAGTTCTGGGCCACCACTGATAATTTTCTTTGTTCTGATATTTTAAGAATGTACTAGTCAATGGTGGCCAAGAACTGTTTGGTTACAAGTATTCTTCCAAATATCTTTCTCTGTGTTCACCAGAACAAAGAAATATATATAGATTTTGACTCGAGGGTAAGTCATTCATGACCGTTTTTAATTTTTTTGCGTTAACTGTTCCTTTAATTTGCATCAAATAAAGGCAGGGATTATTTAAATATATGGATTTTTAACTTAGTATTTTATTTTATTAACACTAGTGTTAAACATAAAGGAAGCTTGTAGGGGAATCCTCTCCGGGCTGTCCTACTCAGCACTGCTGTTCTAGACAAATTGCATTAGAGGCACGTAGTTGAAAGCAATATCAGATGTCAGCGAACAGACTAGACTAACTGAAACTTTAAGCTCTTCGACTGGGCTCTTAGATTGAGTCTTATCTGCTTTAAAGCTATTATCAGATCCCTAGTGCTGCTTACTGTATAGACACCCACCCAAACACAGAAATACAGTACTGTATTTTCAAAGCCTATGAGATGATGTATCTGGGATTTTACAGGCAATGGGTTGAACACACATATTTAAAGATGCTAAATGTGTTATGTATTTAATAAATAATATAATTTAAAATTAATAGCGATAGCATACAAAATACATTTTAATTCAGGTTAGTGTTTCCGAATGTTTGTCTGGTAGAGTAGAAGCAGGAATAATATGAAATAGGGAATTACTAAAACATAAACATTCACAAATAATGCAGAATCCATGTTTTTTTTTGCAGATTGTTGGGTTATGGTTTCCTCGGATGCACGCACATGGCCCTAAGTTTACTTCTGACGTGTGTATGTTGATCACTCTGGCTAGTGGCTAATAATATAACAATTAATACTGTATTTATTTTATATTAATATAAAATTCATATCAATATTTTATTGTATAATAATTGTATTAAATTAAAAAAATATTTAAATGGGTTGTGTACCTTTGTCACATTTAAGTTTAGCCAAATAACGTTTGGTAACCCAAAATAATACTGACTAGACATACTTTTAACTTGCTAGCTAATGTCATTTACTTGTTATTTCTTTTGCTTGTTATCAGAAATAATCTGCAGGGTGTATCGGAAGTTAAGTTTGGGTCACAAAAGCGTGCATGAGCAGTAACATTTGTTTATGTTGTTACTTTAATCGTCTATAGAGAAGATTCTGCTGTCCTCAATTGCAGTTTCATCTATGTGCTGTCAGATGTGCTGATTTATCAATTGGCCCCTTATGTACGTATAAAAGCTGCATGTGGATTGTGCACCGTGAACTGAGCTTCTGTGCTGTAAATGAATAATAGACAAGAAAGGAAAAAACGTATACAAGCAGGCCTAAGAGTGAATAAGGAGCGGATAAACTTTAGCTTGACAAACTACCCTGGAGGATCACAAAGCATCTGCTTTGTTCAATAGAAAATGGCATTTGAAGGGGAAAAGGCAAACTCTAACATGCAGAGCAGTTGAAAGGCTGGGAAATCTACATGTGTCTTTATCCCCGTCATCTCAAAGACCCGGCCCCTTTTTCAGAAACGCTCTCCTCCTGCGCCGGGCCCTTTTCTCTCCATCTCTTCTTTTGAGAGATTCACGCACTCCTCATTACGGTAGCTGTTCAGTCGACATCGATTTCAGCGCTCATTGATGAAGGGCCTTTCCTCTGGAGTCGTCCAACTTCAAAACTCCGCTCAGAAGTCTTTGTTAGCAAGTTTCCACAAAGTGACACGGTGAGGAGAAATAAAAATAGTTTGAAAATGAGAAGCCAGGTCTTGTTATGAAATATTGACAGCTTGACATTTGCTTTGTATGGTCTGTATTTCCCTTCATGTTTTTCTCTGTAAAGTGAGACAGATAATGTGACACACTTCTTTCTAACTATCAATATACAGTCAGAGTTATGTGGTTTTTAATATTTCCAGAGATTATTAAGTGAATCATTCATGTAGAGGTGGAGATTATTTAATCATTGTGTATATTTTATTCAGATTTAGCTTGAACAATCATCCTTTGAGGCAGCGAGTTAAAACCTCCTCTTCGCTTCTTGACTTTTATTATTTTGACCGGGTTTTAAAGCCATCTCCTTTTCTCTTTTTCCTTTGATGTGCTGAAAAATTATATTTCATAGTTACTCAGCGTTGGCTGTGCCATTCGTGTCTGCGAAAAAAAATTCGGCCTCCATCCATCAATCATAAGATACGAGCTGGCTCTAAACTATTCATTTGAAGAAACAGAGCAAGCTGAGAGAAAAATATATATGCGCTTGAGTAATGGGCATGCCCGAGCTGTCCGTCATTCTTAGCAGTACCTGTTTGACTCCGCTCATTTGAAAGATTCATGATTTCTATATCCTTCAGCTTACTGGAAATTGGAAAATGTAACACCAGCACATAAAGGATTTGTTTTAATGTCCAGAGTGTCAGTGTTTTATAGAGCTGCTGGCTGCACCGGTCGCTACAGGGGGTCTCGGGTTTAACTGAACTGCGGTGTAAAGCAAGGCCCTGGAGACGGACAGAATATTTAAAGAGCAACGTTTTTTTTATGTCCTTTTCACTTTTCCGTTAAAGAGAAATATGGCAGAGCATTTGATTGAGGGGTTTTTTATTGTGACCACAGGCTGAATTGCATATTGACTAGAATGGTTAGTAAAATGCAGTTTTTGTTGATAGTTTATCAGGTCAAAAAAGTACTTTTCAGACTGGAGTAGGCCAAACATTTCTCTTTTTACAAGCAAGGCAACGTTTTGACTATTGAGAGAAAACTGAAGGTTAAAACAACCATTTCTTCTTGTTTAACACTGAAAATTATGATATGTCTTCAGGGTTAATTTTTCAAAATTGAGATTTTGACATCATCTGAAAACTGAATAAATAAGCTTTCTATTGATATATGGTCTGTTACGATAGTACAATATGTGGACAATCACCTTTAAAATTGTCCATCATAGCGCTGTAGCAGGCCGCTGCTATGAAGAAACAGGTTTGTTTTAATGCTCTCCATTGACTTACCGCTGTAAAGTCGTTGTAGAGACTATATGAACCTGAAAGCTGAAATTCTAAGCTTTACATAGATACCAAACTTGAGTAAAGAGCAGACAGCAGCGAGTGAAGTTTGTAGGTGTGTTTCCGGCCACTTTTGTTCACAATTTTGCTGCATCCACTCACAAAAATAAAGTTTTGATATATTTAAGGTACATTTACAAAATATCTTCATGGAACATGATCTTTACTACTTAATATCCTACAGATTTTTGGCATTTTGACCAATACAATGTAGTTTTGGCTATTAATGTGAAGTGTGGCGTTTTCTATTAATAGTACGTTTGTGAACGTTTCGCGTCGTACGAATTGATACAAAGTAGCCACCTCGTAAAATAGTTGGGAGAACAGGTTGAAGCACCACGTTATTGTAGTTTTATACGTTCGCTCACAGACAGTATAATTAGTAAATATATCGTCATTTAAACAGTCACATACGTTAATGGTTCATACAGCCCTTGTGAAGGTCAACATCGAAATATGATTCCGAAATGAATTGAATATAAGTGAATTGAGGAAACAGCTGAAAGATGTTAAAGGGATATTTCGCCCAAAAATGAATGGCCGTACCCATTTAGTCAATGGGAACTGCTGTTGTTCAACATTCTTCAAAATATCTTCTTTTGTGTTCAGCAGAAGAAAGAAAGTCATACAGGTTTGAAATGACAAGAGGGTGACTACATGATGACAGAATTTAAATTTTTGAGTGATCTATGCCTGTAAAAACCTGAGAAAGTCAACCATTACAGGCTACAGTTGCATGTCATGTCCCCAGCATGTTTCTGTCTGAATCTGATCATAACGTCTGATCTATCTGATCTTCAGGACTAGATATAGCTATTTAGCGTCTGTGTACCTAATTTCTCCAGTTGATGCAGGAGATTATTTGCATACACGCATCCGCAGCACGTATTGTTTGTGGAGCTGATTGTGTTTACCGCTCAGCTGGGTCTTTTTGTTTATTTAGCTGATGAGCACGTCGGTGCAGAGGAATACCGGCGTAATCACGTTAAGGAGCATGAATCAAATATTCCAGATTAAATGAAAAACAAACACAACGCCGCCTCTTTGTAATGCGAGACAACGAGGTAGATTGGAGGAGATGTAATAAAGATGACTCGGAAGAAGCCGGTTTAAGTGGGCGTGATTAGATTTATTAGTCCATTTGCATGAAGATGGTCGTCGTTCGCCTATCAAACAATGACTCGTGGGTTAGCACAGAGGGCCGTGAAAATACCCAGATGATATAATTTTCAGTCCAATTTGTGTGCTTTTGCGAGATGTAATTTGTTTTCCTCAGCTTCCGGGCGATTAGTTTGTCGTTTGGGTCCGTGTTAACATACCGGCGGAAATCATCGCATTTACATTCATGCATCACACGCCTTTATCAAAGCAACTTAGTGTGCAGTGCGTTCAAGCGGCACGTTGTATACTTGTGCATAGTATGTGCATCTTCCAGGGACTCATCCCATGACCTACACTAACAAAAAGCACTTCATGCATAATTAACAAGTTGCTAAATAATAAGTCTTATGTAATGAGATTCAATGCTAAATGTACTGTAAATCTGCCATAATGTAATGATAAAACTCAAGTCACTTTTTATGGGCATATGTTGGGTATACATGTTTTGGTTGGTTGGTTGGTTGGTTTGTTTACATTTACGCATTTGGCAGACGCTTTTATCCAAAGCAACTTACATTGCATTACACATTATACATTTGTTTCGGAGTATGTGCAATCCCTGGGATCGAACCCTTGCAACGCCAATGGGTCTTGTTTACAGATAAACCACTATTATGTATACTTTTGTGTATGTGTTATGTATATTTATAATTTGACTCTGAATGCTTCTGGACAGAATAAGACCATTTCCTTTTCTCTTTACGTTTCAAGAATGTTAAAAGAGTCTGACATGGTGATTTTCCCTTGTACTTCCCAGACGCAAATGACAAACTGTGCATTAAGATTTCATGAGATTCTGCGTTTGTATAAAGTGTGTTTTGTGGACGCCTGTGAGCAAAATGTACATAAAAACCCTGCTCGGCTGAAGTGATTAATATCGCTTTCTGTCGTAGCACCTGATACCCACGCAAATAATACTCGCATATATTCTTTGAATTCATTACCTGTGTGGGTTTGTAAGTTCCAATAGAGATCTTCTTTGTGCTAAATTGAATTGTATGAACTTGAAATATGCATCTTGAAAAAATTACAAACAAGATGATGATAAAAGATGAAAATATTTGAGGCATTCGGTGGCTGGAGAAATAAATCAAGCATCCCTGGTGGACGATTAAAGGGATGGTGACAGAACACAGGCTAACAGTGGGGGGCTCGCAGTATTTGTTACACAAGCAACCTGTTCAGGATCAGCTGTTGAATATCCAGCAGAGATTGTTTATTTATGTCCAATTATGTTAATTACTACTCATCAAACCAAACGTATGTGCTGTGCAGCAGAAATACAGGTTTTTATAAATTCTTTTATAAAGAATGCACCTGCTGTTTAACCAATGACAGCATAAGAGAAATTCAAAGAATTCGAATAATCGAATGTATGAAAACATGAAGCATGTTTTTTATAATCGGTTACTATAAAAAAATGTAAACAACGAGTCATCAAGCAAACAATACGCTTTTAGTAAAGGAATGTGATATAACAATATATACAATATAAATATAAGGTTAATGTATATTCAGCCCATTCCTGCCTGTATAGTTTTACTCATTTTTATAGGGATGTTAAACCATTTGCAGCAATACAATAAAAGCTATTTAGAAATGCACAGAACTTTTGTGTGATTACAAAATGAATGTAATATTTTATTTCACGCTGACCTTTTAAACAATTGGGTACTGCCGATGTAGTTTTCTGGAAGAAAACAGCACTTTAAAAATTGCTGTAGTTTTACAGCAGTTTGCCAGTAACTTGCTGTAGATTTAATTTACAATTTTGTTTTGAACAAGCTTACGGAGTTCTTTTTTTTCATAAATCAAGACTAAATATCTAAAATCATTTTTCTTGGTAATTTAATTTACCTTGATTTAAGATGTTTTTTTACTAGAAAACAAGACAAAAATGTTTATCAAGAATGTCATTTTTGCCATGTAACTGTACAAATGCCAGTACTGATCGTTTTGAGTTTCAGTCAAAGTGTTTTTGAGTCAAAGTGTTTTAATTTTGATTCAAGTGAAGTTTAACTCAATATAGGTGATTTTAAAACAGTACTAATAGGAAAGTAGTATTAAGTAATAATTAAATCTGCAGTAAGTTCCAATGTTTTATGGGAACTTTACAAAGACATACATGTAGTGAGTTTTATACTGTTCAAACTGTATATTCTATCCCCTCACCCTACCACCAGACCTCCATCTTTAAATAAACATCATTTAGTTTGATTCATAAGCTGTTTTCTTCGTGGTGACCAAAAAGGTTAAAATAAAAATTGGGAACATTTGGTCCTTACACTGTAGGGTTTACCAGGACACTCACACATTTCCTATTGTTAGTGTATCAAAAGCAACACTATAAAATCTAAATCACTGCATGTAATTCTTACAGATTTGTCTGGACCATCTTATCTCATCCATTTCATAACATCAGTCCTCCACCATTTTCAGTCAAGAAAGATTTTTAGTATGTTTGAGTAGTTCCCACTGGACAGACATAGGGTGTATGGGTTAACAAAACTATGTCCTGTCATATGGATGATGGAGGATTCAGACAGGATCATATTTGGCCCAGCGTGTCATTTGTACGTCTTCAAAGCTGTACGATTTTCAAGAAGCCCATGTGACGTTTATAATATCTCAAGTGAGTAACAGGGATTAACCTGGATCCAAATCACAGGCTGTATGTGTCAGGCACTGTTCGCTTTTGATTAGCAGCGTGAAATATGGATTTGAGAAGTGTGGGTGAGAGAGAAAAGAATAAGAATTGTACTGAAGATACTACAAACAGAATATATCCACATGAAATCAGACACAGTATGTGAAACAGAAATCCTCAGATCAAACGATTCCTCTGCTGCTGTACATGGTATAGTCTGTCCACGCTTGAAATCTGAAGCATATAGATTCTCTTTCTGACTTTTTAAGGCTTTCTGTACTATACTCATTGCAGCTTAACAGTACAGATGTTATTGTACATTGAGCTATTGTAAAGCAGTCTCTCTTTCTTAATTTTTAATTCAATTTTAAAGTCCTGTATTAGCAAGCATTAATACAAAACGTTTTTAGGCAATTATATTGAATGGAGACTAATGCTTTTAAGCTTTGAAAGGCTGCAAAAGCAGGATAAAAAGGTCCATTTGACATCTGAAGTCTTGTGAAGACATACAATAGCTTTGTGCTTTTAGGGATGTGTTAAATAATAAACACATGTTTGTGCTTTATGTATTTGCATTAAAGCTTGTATTGCAAAATCTTGCATGCGGTTCCAATAAGGAGTTGTTTGTGCATAATGTTGCTCGCTGAAACGATAGCCCTGTCATTGAGAAATGAGCTCATAACGCTGGTTCTTTAAAGAGAGAGAGAATGTGTGCGTGTCACTATTGTTATTTTGCCTCATTTAGGTTTCGCCAGAACCCTCTGCAGGAGCGGAAACGTAATGAGCCCTAAACGCAGCCTCTTCCTGATTTTATTTCATGTTATTTCATTTGATTTTACGCTATTTATTTCTCCCTCTCACCGGGGCGCTATAGCGCGGCGAGTGCTCGCGGCTACGCTAAATTGCCAAATTACCATTCTGAAACTGCACAAACAGGGTATTAGCAATCAGCCGCTACTGCCACGTTGCCACTTCTCCAGCGTTTGAAAGGTGGCGAGCGCAGACGTCCGCTGTGATTTACACCGCATGTGGTATGACGTTAAAAAGACCTCGGTTTAAATATTCAAAAGGCCCCAAAAGAAAGAAAAGGATGCAGATGCAAAATCTGTAGCCACCGAGATGAGAGAGGTTGGAGACACATGATGTCAGCAAATGGGGCATGTTGTCTTGACCACACATATTATATTCTTTTTCCAAATTAGATGAATCTATGTTAGAATGGCAGTACCCTTTGACTTGCATTGGTTTTGTGTCCATACAATAGAAGTGAATAGGCAACGCCGTTGTTCGGTTACCAACATTCTTCAAAATATCTTCTTTTGTGTTCTGCAGCAGAAGGAAAGTGAAACCGGTTTGAAATGACAAGAGGGTGTGTAAATGATGACACAATTTTTTTTTTATTTTTGAGTGAATTTTGGGTCAATCACTTTAATACTTTTGCTAATTTGTGAATGTTCCATGGGATTGTTCTGTTGTTTTTAAACTGCCATCAATCTCCATTAAAAGAATTTCCCCCACTGATAGCAAACACTATTTGGATGCGCTATATGACGCTCTTAGCGTCCAATTCACTAAAGGAATTATGCAAATCAGGTAATGGCGCAATTGCGCCTACACAATCTGTGCTGAATGCAGTTTTCACGGTGCTGTTCGTGATATCGGGATTAACCATTTTTCTACTTTGTGTCTCTACTCTACACACATTTTCTCGGTTTTCTCTCATCGTAAATAACGGTCACCCTAAAACTGATTTTGGTTCAACATAAATGGCTGCAAAATGGCACCGATGTGAAGCGCTTACAAATAACAGGCCGTTACGCATTAACTGATCAGCAAGCCAAGACAGATACCTGTAATTCCACCACAAATTGCATTATATTGAACTTCCTCGGAGGAATGCGTCTGAGGAATGGCTCCGCTGAACTGGTTCAGTTCCATTGTCCAGTAGTGAGCGATTTCTTCAGCCGAGCTAAAATCAAGTCCATTTGTTTCTCCTCTTGTTTTGGTTGTTCAGTCACCGTAATGGTGTTACGGACAGCAGGATTTACTGCTTTGATTCAGCGGGAGGTCTTTCCCACTAAAAGTAAAGTTTAGAGCTCGGATCTGACTCAATAAATCTTCCCAAGACCAACTGGTCCAACAGGAGCATCTTTCATTGTTTTTTTTGTGTGTGTGTGTGCACGTGCGTGTGTTTTTAGTGTAGTTCACAGATGATATTTGCTCTGCTACAAGTTGTCATCCATGGTAACAAAGGTCTCGGCCTCTTGATCTCAGTATTTCCTGGCATCAATAATTCATATGCGTTGAATTATTCAGTGATGCCCAGAATTCTCAAAATGGCATAGTGGGATATTTGTCACCTGGCTGTAGGAGATAGAGGCTTACAAACCTTTCCTTTCTCCTGCCTTTCCATTTCCTCCAGTTTCCCCTCCTACACAGTTCTATAGCCAGTGTTGGGTCATTTGGAGGATGCCACTTTGTTTCTGTCACTCAAAACTATGCCCTGCTTTCAACTAGGGGCTGAACATTCACCCCTGAGATGGAAAGCATTTAGCAAACATTCAAATGGAGGATAGTTTCCTCACATTTACCCACAAACTCCATTTTGACAATGTGGTTTTAAAAATGTTAATTTTGGAAATCTAAATATTCGTACTCAAAGATGTGACTCAAAGGCAAATTAGCATTAGCATTAGCAAATTGACACATCTAGAAAGTCATACACAATGCACATTTTTTTAATGATATTAAACCAATTAACTTTTCGAGTCTCATTGCACAAAAGGTTGAGTTATTTTAAACCCAACATTGGGTCGAAAAGGGCCGAACCCAACCAATGGGTTGTAATTTATCCTAGACTGAAAGTCATTTTTAGAGATTTTTCATGTATAATGTCAGAAAAAAGTGATTTTGTGGAATTTTACTGTTAATTTTCCACATTGTTTTTTGAAATTACAGAAAGACTGCAAATTTACAATGTAATTGTTTTTACAGTGTATGCAGAGATACAGAAACTGAATTTCTCTGTGATGTTAGCTCAAGTGTATTTCACCACAGAGCTTTTACTTCAGTTTTGGCTAAGCACACAGAACCAGCGGATTATTGATTGATATATTTATATCTCCAAAGAAAATAATTCACAGTTCACTTGTAAATTATATGACACTTCTGGGTTCTGCTTAGAGGTTAAATCTTAAAGTTTTACAGAGTTTCCTCTGTTCTCAGTTTCTTGCCTCCTACACATTTACACACTACTTGTTTGACTTTGAACTGTGCCAATGCAAATTCAATAAACAAGCACGTCCGCACTGATTGCAACAATTATCAGAATGCCCTCGTAACCCCAGCAGATTTGTTAGGGTTTCAGCAAAATGCATTATATGTATAGAAGCACAGCACAGTGACAGTCATTGTGCTCTTGCTTTTCATGAATGTGATATTTGAAACATTTTCAAGCCATTTTCCTCATTCGCTTGTTTGTCTATAATATTGTGTGGTTGCATTATGGTGTATACGATAATTCGACATTGTATGTGCTCAGCGTTAATGGCATATAAATGGAAAGCTTTGTTAAAGTGGATGCTTTTGCTGCAAACACATGTCAAAAGATGGACAGGATTTGGACGTCAGAGGTTTGCTTGTCTACCGTGGATGGCTTGTTGTGTCTGGCTAATTGTGAGTCAGTAGCAGAGCGCTCTTTGGTCAGATCAATAGCCATTCACAAGGCAATAACACAACAGAGGGTTGCGGATTTACTCGACTAGAAGAGAAATGATTTTGCTCAAAAGTTGCTCTTTTATAGCTCAAGCGACTTAATAGAGATATTGGTTATGTGTCATGAGCATGTGCTTCAGTCTCAGATGTTTCTCCTTGTTTTTTTCAGCAGGGTGAAAACATTGGGTTTCTTGCCTGCTGAAAAACCCAATAGAAACCATTAAAGAGGTTGTAATGGTTTTAATAGGAATTCTATTGATTTTAATGGAGTCTACTGGTATGTGATGGATTCTATTGGTCGTATGTTTTTTAATCCTATTGGAATAATTCCCAAAACACAATACAAAATGGGATGTTGTAATGGTTCATAATGGTATATTAATGGAAAACAATAGAATTTCTGTGATGGTTTCTATGGTTTTTTTCAGCAGGGTTGTCTGGCACATGTTAACCAATAGAACACCATTAAATCCTATTGAAATAATGACCAAATAAAAAGGAATTTTGTAATGGTTTTAATTGTATTGATGTTTTTTAATAGGGTTGTGCATTGTGTTGCAGGTTTCAGGTGTGAATTACAACACATGAGAAGCGTTGACTGTGTGAACACTTCTAAAAGCAAAACAAAACTGAGAGAATCACACCTACACATGTTCAATGAATACTTTTCCTACATATTCTCAGTGACAACTAATCTGTGCCGAAATAGAGGGTTTCATGACAACAGACGCCTTGAATCGCATATGAGCATTGCAGGAAGTTGTAAATATGCTCTTATGCAGCAATATTCATTGTCAAAGGCATTTGTGTGGTATTTGGAGAGGCATTGGCCTGCCTGTCAGCGTGCTACAATTTTATCACCGGCGTATTGTGAAGCTCTGTAGTGGATAGTGTTTACAAATGATAAGCGCTCTTGAGCGGTTTTTGCTTTCAAGTGCGCTTTGTTCCGAACCAGACAGGTACGAATTAGGTTTCCACAACAGGAGGATCGGTGTGCCAGTTGACACATTTTGCACCATCTTGAAACTGGTCTGTTCTAATCTAATCTTCTTCTTCTCCTCTTTCTCTCCCTCCAATCCTGTCTTTCTCACCCTCCTTGTCCTCCTCCCCTCCACCTTCCCCCATAATGCTTTGCGATTCCAGTGGCGGCCACGAAAAACAAAGTGAGAGGTGAGTTGGATCCTCCATCTTCCCCGCTGCTTGATAAATAGGCAGACACAGTTCCCAATAAGCTGAGCTGAGATAGCTGTCTTATCACTGCTATGAGCCAGGCAGGCAGTACCGCTTTCTGTTCCTCCACACACGGGGGGTTCAGACCATTATTTTTGCTATTTACTGCCCTTGTCTTTGTCTCTACCCCAGCCATCCTCAATCCACTCCCTCTCTACCTTTGCTTTACTTCCCGTGTCATCTTTTCTTCCTTCAGTTCATCTTGCAAGGCTTCTGAGCTTTTGAATGGTGCTGCATGGAGCTTTGGAGCATGTAGTGGCTTGTAGTGTGAAGTAGAAGCTGTAGTTTGGTGTGAACTGTAATGTGGATGCTAAACTGTGGCATAATAATCACAGTTCTTGTGCGTTTTGGCTGACTCGACAATCCAAAGCGATTTACTGTATGTTGTTTTAGTAACGTATATTACATATGACAATGGCATTCTTGGTGCAATGTCCTACTACAGTATAACGGAAGAGTTTTTTATTATTAGACTATAATACGTTTTTTTACTCTATAATTTACTCCATTTACTCCATTTTGGCAACCAACAAAACACCATAATGATCACATATTTTACATAGAGCACAACTCACTTTATTAATTAATTATTAATAATTTTAGTAGCATTACAATTATATTTATTCATAATTATATTCATGATTATGTTCATCATTATTCATATTAAATTGTTATTATTTGTATTAATATTAGTTGTATTACCATCTTGGCTATAGTTATTAATATTCATATATTCATATTTTGATATTATTTTATTACCATCACAACTGTATTTATTCATATTAATATTCTTTATTAAAAATAAATGTCATTTATTAATCATTTTATTTCATTTGTTGGAAATTAGTATTTAAATTATGCATATTCATATATGTTATATTATTATTAGTGTATTATTATTTTTAAGTTTTAATTCAAATTATTAATTATATTAATATTATTATACAAATTTATATATATTCATAATATTATTTTCTTATTTGTATTAACTTTTTTAATTAACATTACAACTAAGCCACTTTGCAAGATGTGAACACTGGTGCAGAAGCACTTCAGGTTTCAGTTTTATTTATTATTATCATTATTTTAAATCTTACATATATAATTCAATCCTAAAGATATTTGTTTATCACTTTTAATATGATTATAAATAATCTGGTTGTATTTTGTTCAAACATTTGTGTAGTGAAACAGGACATTCTTCTGGACCATCCGAAGTGGTCTATATTATATTTATCATTTTAATTGTAATATTTTATGAATTAATATTAAACTGGAATTGTATTTTTAATATTTAACTTTTTTATATTTAATTATTTTAAATGCCAAAGTATCATCAATAATTGTCTCTAAATATAAATATGGCTATTAATGTGTAATACAGTCCTTTACCTGTGAAAGTGAGCCACCTAGATCTGCATTTACTGCTTTTGCTTTTTAAAAAATATTGGCAAAAAATGATATTGCATTGCAAAAAACACACACACAAAAAAAAGATTTAAGGACTCTGAAAGATTTGCTTTGCATTATGCAGGAGCATAAGGCAAAGCATTATATCATAGACACGAACTGCATGCAGTGTTGTTTACGGCTGTATTTTTGAAACTTTATTGTGACAGCACATCCTTCAGACCACGGCTGTATAATTTCACGGTTGCTGTTTGCCACATACTTAGACATTAAATTTAAAAGACGCTTTGGCTTAAGTGGTTTAGAGACAGCCTGTGAAATATTTACAAGGGGAAGTTCACAGAGGTTATGTATGACTCGGTAGGCAACAAGGAAGTGAGATATCTTAGATTACACACAAACACTTTCACACACACAAAGAGAGTCAATCTGTTCTCCGACAACTACGGCAATGGGCGGTTGATTCATAAGTGTTTATTATAGCAAAAAATGAAAATCTTCCTCCAGCAGTAGATCTGATTGTGACATTTGTGAGCTCTCCCGGAGGTCCACCCGATTTCAGAGAAAGAAAAACTATCACCTGCAAATATTTGTGCTCAGGTAGATGAAATGAGGCCTGTGTGTACAGAATGAGCATGCCGCTATCAGCGACCGAGTTCTCCGAACCACCTGCTCTCATGAATAATGCATGACTCGTACTATACGCGCTCACCTCAGATGGCAATTCTACCTGTGTGCCATCTGCCTGCTGTGGACGCTTCTTCGCGTG
Organism: Oreonectes daqikongensis; assembly: GCA_026939265.1. Classification (NCBI taxonomy): domain Eukaryota; kingdom Metazoa; phylum Chordata; class Actinopteri; order Cypriniformes; family Nemacheilidae; genus Oreonectes; species Oreonectes daqikongensis. The sequence continues at coordinate 3,062,378 of JAOTQM010000043.1, read as the reverse complement.
TGTGTGTGTTCGTGTGTGTGTGTTCGTGTGTGTTCGTGCTCGGCGAATAAGAGAGTTGTTTTTGTCAAAAGCACTTTCATGGGCAAACTTGATCCAAACAGAGGCATCGCTCCTGTACCCCTTTTGTCGCAGTAAATTACAGCATTAAAATGACAGAGAAAAGATTTGCTACAATTAAGGAACTGTGATTGGGACGTTTGTTTACCGTTCCAAGAGCAGCTGCACACTGGTCTAAATAGTGCAAATGAAAGTGGAACCGCTGAGGCCAGTTCATTTGTTGTTGGCTAATTGATTCGATTCCTCGAAATCAGAAATTGCATTGTGTGTTAAAATAAATACACGTCCTACACTGTGTGGGTGGGTTTAGTATCCATGTTTTTTGTTCAGACACTTTTATTTACAGCCATTGCTCATCAGTTAGTGGTAAAACTGGTTAAAACCGAAGCGTGTCCTGCATTTCATGCAAAATCTGATTTTGATCATTTTAAATAATAAATAAATTACACTTTCCCAGATTCGACTGTAGAGCTATACTTTCTCTACACTGGCTCAAATAGTGTTGTACTCAAGTGACTCTGTCTCAGCCTGGCTTTGTCTTGTCTTGGTCTTGTCTTGATCTCAGTTTAGGTAGGCTTGACTATAACACAAGGTTCAACCAATGAAGTGAGTTTGGGCAGTCTGTTTGGATGGCCAATAGCTATTTAGTGAATCCTTTGAGAAAAAACGTTGTATAGTGCCACCTGTTGTATAAGCGTATTCTAAATGTTTTCCACTTACAATTGGCAGCATTAGTCATTTTACTTCTTAGTTGGTTATGATTTATTCCTATACAAGTTATTGTTAAATAAAACCCTCTGTCTGACACACAAAAATGAACTTTTTTTAATTCTTAGTGTGTGGAAAAATTGTCAAGGGCAGTCTATTTCTGTAACTGTTACTTTAAAGGTCCAGTTTGTCAAATATTAGCGGTATCTAGTGATGAGGTTGTGAATTGCAACCAAAGGCTCACTACGGTGGCTGACACAGGACAAAGATGTCATCACGTTTTTGCTTCTTCATCCATTTAGGGCTATTATAGAAACAACATGGGAAATTCCATGTAAGGGGACCTGCGGTGTATGTAGATAAATAAAACTCATTCTAAGGTAATAAAAACACAACACTTATGTACGGTTTTTATACATCTATGAAGACATAGTCATGTATATTATATTGCATTTCTGTCTATAGATCCTCCTAAATATTACACATAAATACTTTGACAATTTCTAATTTGACCCACTTTACAGCTTACCTTCTGCAAAAATGCTGAAGAAAATGTGATCGAAATGCTTTTAATGATATCTACTCTTCGAATTTTCCTTCATGATTATGAAATGTGTTTTTGGCTGTACAAAATGCGTCCAGAAATAAATAAATCTGGTTTGGTTATTTGCTTCTTTGTCAGATGTCATGAGTTCAGAAGCTCAATTTCATCATCTTAGCTGTATTTCCGCTAGCAGAATCCATACTGATGTGTGATCAGGATAAGACACACGCAGCACTTAACATACGAAATAAACAAACATCAGGGTGTTTTTAAGTGCAATAATCCAATATGGGTTAACTCTGTCAGGACGTATTAAAATCAGCTGGGGACCACTATTAGTTTCTAATCTGTGTTATGTATCTTTCATCTTTTTCTGCTAAGCAATATCTCTTTACAGAATGTCCCACAGCTCTAATTAACTCCTCAAACATTATTCTCAGCCCTGGGGAAAGATTCTGAGTGCTGAATTAAAAAAATATTCAGAATGAACACCTCTACTTTCAAAAGTGCTGGTGTCCATTGGGAGGAAGGTATTAATCGTGCATTGACTCACAGGCTGAAGGTGGTTGTGCCCACAAATGTCTCCTAAAAGTATTCCAACAGATGTGGGTTTTATCATCAAAAAGTGTCTATCACATGATCTCCACGGTCTGCATTCCTATTGGCACTGGCATGCACATGACATTGAACTCTGCCAACCCTTCAGATCGCCAACTCTCATTGACAATGACTTCCGGACACTTTCACACTGTAAATTATTGTACTTGAATGAGTAGAGATTGGATCTTGTTTAGTACATTTATTTAATCAATGTAGGATTGAGTGGAGGACGAAGCACCTGAGGCGGTTTGCCCAACTGGCACCTGTTTAAGTGCTTCTGGACTGGCGCACAGCGCTGCCCACACACCTGGGCTCATTCACCTGGCATGGTGCCGTGTGGGGTCTCCTTTGGCCACGTGGTCTATTTATGTCTTATCACATTAGAGATTAAGTGCCACGGTAATTTGTCCTAATAATATCCCTCTTATCAGACTCGTCTCAGATCGTACTGATGTTTCGAGCATGCAAGCCCACCAGTGGATCATTTTTGTTATGCGGGCATTCTGCATGATAACGTGATTTTCATATCTGTTTTTTCACCCTTACGTCTTTCAAAATTTGTGTATGACTCTTTCTTCTGTGGAACACAAAAGAAGATATTTTGAAAAATGTCTTAGTGTTTTGTGTCCATACAGTGGAAGTTGATGGGGCCCAGTGTTGTTTGGTTATCAATATTCTTCATATTCTATGTTCTGCTGAAGAAATGATGGCTGATCTGATAACAAATATGATGGTCCTCTATTCTGTCAGTATGCTCAGGGCTTAAAGTCAAGGGCATGACTACCTCGAGGCGACTCGGATCGCAAGGGCAGACCCGTTAAAGGTCATCTTGCAACCGGCGAAAGGTTGCGTACATACGTGGGTCTGGATAGCCAGGACAGATCATTCATGCAACGGTTTTGTGTGAAGCTTCATTCCGAGTGTTGAGAGCTTCTGAACTGCAGCAGATTGTGTGTGAGAAACAACAAAGTAACACAACAGCTGGTAAATGTCAGTTGTGTGACTTATACTACCGTGTGTTTGGAAAATATGTGAAGACTGTATGGATCTTATCTCTTTGGTTGGCTGAACTTGGCTCTTTTCAGCACAACAAATGCAGGGAATGAAGGGCTGTCTGTTGTTTTTTATAGATTACTGTATATAAATCCATTTGTATAAATGTGGCATGGTCTGTTTCGGTGGAATACAAAATAACGTTTGAAGTATTTACATTTAGAGTGAAAGCATACAGTGAGTAGGGCCCAAAACAGACACAGCATTAAAGTGAGTACTCGGTATATTGTGACTGTTATCATACTCTTGTGAAACATTATAGGGGTCTGTGCATATAAATTGTCATTTGTGACCCTGGACCACAAAACATAAGTAGCATGGGTATATTTGAGCAAAAATGAGCAATGTTTCTTTTATGCCAAAAATCATTAGGATATTAAGTAAAGATCATGTTCCATGGAGATATTATTTTGTGTTTTGCATGCAATCCTGGTGTTTTTATCTTCATGCTCTACCAATTCAGCTACATGAAAAGTGTAATGGTGAAAGCATGGTAATTAAAGTACTACCACTAAAAGTTTATGAATAACAAAGATGCGGTCCACTACACAATGTTTTCTAAAGAAGTTCAATTAGAATAATGAGAGTTTAGTTGTGTATTAGATAAACTCTCAACTGCGCAATAGTAAATGAACACCTTATGATCATTATTTCTGTAGCCTACTAAAATAACAAGAAATGTGACCCTGGGCTGGGCCACAAAACCAATCATAAGGGTCAATTTTATTAAATGTATTATACATCATCTAAACGTATAGCTGAATATATAAGTTTTCCATTAATGTATGGTTAGTTAGGATAGGACAATATGTGGCTGAGATATTACTATTTAAAACGCTGGAACCTGAGGGTGCAAAACATTTTTGGGGAGAGAATCGCCTTTGAAGTTGTTAATCTGAGGCGCTGTAGCCTGCTTAGCGCTGCTAAGAAACAGGTTTATTTTAACGTTCTCTATTGGCTAAGCACTGTAATGACGTTGTGGAGAATAGATGAACCTGAAAGCTGAAATTCTAAGCTTTACATAGATACCAAACTTGAGTGGGTAATTCCCAAAGAGTGGACAGCAGCGAGTGAAGTTTATAGGCGTGTTTTCGGCCATTTTTGTTCGGGATTTTGTTGCATCCTCTCACAAAAATAAAGTTTTGATATATTTACAGTAGGAACATTTTGACCCATACCATGCATTGTCACAAGTATTACTACAAATATACTCGTACTACTTGAGACTGTCTTCTGTCATTCAGGGTTGCAGCAGTATAACTAAACTCCTCCATTATTGTCAGCACTGATGGAGTAGATTGATCTAAACTTTTAAAGTTACTGTTTTTAGTGTCCTTCAAGCATGAAACTGACTCTTTAATACAGAGTAACACGACTAAACAGATTAATGATGTCTCATATAGCAAAAAGATATTCGGTTTCTTTTTTCTTTCAAATGATGCAGTTTCCATGTATTTACTTGATAATAAGTGAATTCAGTCATTCATTTTTAATTGTTTAATTAAGTGTCGTTCACCCAGGTGAGCAAAGACAAGGATACAAGATTTTAAATTAGATATCTGTTTAATTTTCTCATTTGACCTTTCAATTCTTGTCGCCTTGTTACTACTGTCTGCGGTTCTGCTTAAAAAGTTTTGCACATTTAAGGCTGAAATCAAACTTTTAGTGAACTTTTATTGATTCATTTTAATCTTTCATTTATTCTTCTTTAACTTTGCTAACATCCCTGAGTTTCACTTTTGAACTTTTTGAACTTGGCGTATTTTGGTGGATTGACTTCATTTGAAAATCCTTTTTTCTGGATGTTTTAAAATGAGGTTTTCAGCTTCAGTGTTGTTGATTGTGCTGTTGGCATTGTGGGTAGTTTCAGGTGTCTCTCAGCGGTTGTTTGTTTTTCAAAAGTGCTCTTGGCAGGAAATATGCAAAACAAGAAACATTTCTGAATAGCTGGAAGCACATCGTACAGTTACTCTTGCCATTAATGTTACAGGCTGTCCAAAACTTCAGTTATTTCCAGTGCAGACAGACTCTTAGAAACAACAGTAACTGTCTGTGGAGGACCTTGAAGTCCTTATCTTATGCTGTCACTTTAAATGGATCCAAAAATGCGTTATAAGCTGCAAAAGCTTTGCTTTCAAACTAAATATATTCTTAGTTTGAGGCACTTTTCATTAGAAATGAGAAATGAATTAGGTCACCCGCCAATATTTTGGTTGGTCCAAACTTCCGTTGCACATAAATATATTTTAAACATCAAAAATATTCTAAATGTCTAATATTTGTACATTTTTGTTGATTGGACATGTTGACCTCTAGTATGAAAAGCATATCCTTGTTTTATCACCATCATGTACAACGTTATTAATTTATTGGTTATCCAATGTACAGTACAGGACTCGACTGGGTATTTGTGAAATTGACACCTTTTGGTTGACCGATGTTTTCAACCACATGCATAAAAATAGAAGCAGTTTTGCACCTACAGTTTCGGTGACGTTTTGATTTCCCCGGGGACAGTGACCCTTTCTTCTGATTATAGAGAAAAATAGAGGAAGGAAAAGATGATGTGGTAGAGATCAAGGAAGCAAAAGATGATGTGGTAGAGATCAAGGAAGCAGAAAGCAGAGTGAGAACTAGAGCAAGAAGTTGGCAGGTCATGCTTCATGCAAAAGCCGGATGAATAATGTATTCTGCCTACCTAGAGTAATGCGATTCCATCTCACTGTCTTCCTCCACATAATGCCTGAACTGCAGGAGACCTCAATCGGGGTCGTAAATGACCTTCTCTCTTCACTTGTCTGATCTTGAGATGCTCAGAAGATGAGAGGGGAAGTTGGTTTGTCAACCAGATTTTATGTAGTGTGGTCTGTACAGGGTGCACATAGGATCATAGTGTGGTGTCATCGTAAAATAGTGGTACATGCTGATCATGTAAGTCATGTGGAAGATGCAGGTGTCTCCGTTTTATGAAATTATATAAATCCCAAATTGACATCTCTCGTGTTTCAGAAGCATGGAAAAGAAATAAGCACCACAGCTGGCCGATGGGCTCTTCAGTCAGGGAGCCTGTGGAGAGGCCCTTAGCATCACTCTCTCTCTCTTTCTCTTCTTCTCTCATCTTGGTTGTCTTATGAAAGCAACACCATGTCTGAGGACAGCCCTCGAATCAGGCTAATTGTGAAACACTGCAATTAGCGGCAGCAGAAAAAGATGCACAATTTGTAGCGTTGCACGGATCTGGAGACCTTATTTAGCTCAGTTTCTCTCATTAGCTGCCATAAATCCAATCTGTTTTCACAGTGTCCTAATCATGACAATAACCACATTTCCTCTGTGTTTAAAGACTGCTTTAAATTAAAAGGAAAGTTTGGTGGTTGTCCATATCCATGTGGGGTGTTTTTATGCTGTAGTCTTGTTAAATCTTGACAACATTTACATTTAGCAAATACAAAGAATTAAAAAATGTGTAGATTTTCTCTTTCAGAGGAAACCATATGTGACCCTGGACCACAAAACAAGTCACAAGTAGCATGGGTATATTTCTAGCAATAGTCAACAATACATTGTATGGGTCCAAATAATCGATTTTTCTTTTATGCCAAAAATGATTAGGAGATCAAGTAAAGATCATGTTCCATGAAGATATTTAGTAAATTTCCTACCATAAATACATCAAAATCACAAACAAAAATGGCCAGAAACACGTCTACAAACTTCACTCACTGCTTTGAGAATTCCCCACTCAAGTTTGGTATCTATTTAAAGTTTAAAATTTCAGCTTTCAAGACGATTTAAAGACGGTTTTCTCAAAATTCCAGATTTTCAAATAGTTATATCTCGGCCAAATATTGTCCTATCCTAACAATACGTCAATAGAAAGCTTCTATATTCAGCTTTCATATGATGTATAAATGTCAATTTCAGAAAATTGACCCTTGTGACTGGTTTTGTGGTCCAGGGTCACATATGCATTGTACGTCACCTAACATTTGATGTGTCCGAAGCATCCAAACATCCTGTTGAAATAGGAATGCTCCTCAGCATATGGTCTTTAGTGTTTTTGGACCAGTTGTGATTAGATAAAATGTTATTTGACATATGTTGTGGTCCATTGGTTTCTATTTTTGTTGCAAGGTAGTCCCGCCCACACTGAAATCTCATTGGTCAAAACTCCTGCTAAATAAGTCTTGGAATGGTTCTGACATTTTTATCAAAATTGAGTTATTCACATACTCTAATTTCGTGACCGCTTATTTACATTGTGATAATTTTTTCTTTACGTTGTGTACATTTTGGGACTTTGGGACAAAAAGTCAAATGGAATGCAAACCATTCTCAAAACTGCTCAGAATCCAGACAGAACCTTGTAATTCCAATGTGACGAAATGACATATTAATCTTCAAATATATTTTTTCACACAGCATTTCTCCTTGAATGAGAACCTAAAATGACTTCACGCTCCAAACCTGCCGCATCGGGACACAGCGTTTCTCTTCCATCACGCCATTGTGCTTCTCCTTTACCTCTTACATCATATCCTGACATTTTAGTCCATCCCGTCTCCCCATTGGCTGGCAGCGGCACCGGAGACATTGACCTCTGGAGTTATCGCTTTTTCACTTTAAATAAATACAGATTATTCATCTATCATGTCCTCTCTCCAGAACAGTCTATATATACTGTATAAATGTGTGTATGTGTGGAGTTTTTCATTAGCTCCCCTATGAGTCCCTTCCCCGCACAAGGTGATCTGTTATTGCCTGTCCAACACTGGGGTGCCATGATGGATGTCAGTTTGTGAATTATTCCTCACTGAGCTAAACCTTCATTCAGTCTTCTGCTCAAATCCCGGCGAGCAAGGGCTCATGAATGCGATGGCGTCATCATTGTCTTTACCGTAGCTTTTTAGGGGACATTATAATAATATAATTTTAAAAATTATGTTTCGATTATTTTTATTAGATTAGATTAGATTAGATTAGATTAGATTAGATTAGATTAGATTAGATTCAATTAGATTAGATCATAGAATATTGTATCTAAATCTTGAGGGTGAGGATTTTTGACTTGGTCTAGTGAGCAACCACCCAAAAAGCAAAGCAACCATAAAGAAATGCCACCCACAACACCCCAGCATGATGTCATTGACTTTTACACAGACAAGCACTGCTCAAATTTTCAGAAAATGTACAATTCCCATTTTATTCTGATTTTATTCTCCCACAGGGGCTCAAGTTCTTTAACACCCCCAGAAAAGAGTTTACACCTGCCATAAGTTGCTTAATGTCATCTGGTTGCCTTCCAAAATCTGGCTCGTCTGAAATCAAGAGTTTATGTGCAGCCTCCTCATGTTTTCCTGACACGCTCATGATTTTCCGTTAAAAGATGCAAGTAACTTCATCACCTTCTGTACTTTTCACCCACGTTCGACTGTTTTGCTGGAGATCTTCCATGAACCGAATCGGCGGAACGCGCTGTAGCTCTGATGCTAAAGGTTGAATGCAGCTCCGTATGTTTCTGTGGTCTCTCACCCAGATTCTGTCTCTCTTTCAGGAACCCAAGGCCAGTTCCCCATCGTCCAGAACATAACCGTGACAGAAGGAGGGATAGCCAACTTGACCTGCCGAGTGGAAAATAATGACAATAACTCCCTCCAGTGGTCAAACCCGGCACAGCAGACACTCTTCTTCGGGGACAAGAAAGGTCTGTGAAAGATATTTTTTAGTCTTTTCAGGTGGACAAAGCACATCACCTAAATTAGATTTTTAAAGGTTTAGGGGTAGTTGAATAACTAAAATATAAAATTGACCCTCACATTGTTTCAAACCCACAAGAAGTTTTAAAGAATGTCTAGAATTATATCAAATGTATCATTCATATGAAAATGATAAAAGTAAACTGTGACACTGTCAAGCTCCCTGAAAGCTGCGTGTTGCCATAAATTGCTATGTGTGACCAACAATCTATTTAAATAAATTTCAACTTTAATTTATGCTGTTAGACTATGTGCAAATTCTGATTTGTCATGTTTTGATCAGTTATTAAACACATAAGAACAAATTACTCAGACATCGCGTAATAAACCTGGTGTGATGTGTTTTGACATGCCATGTTTGAAAATACCGTTTAAAATTGTGAATAAGATAAAAAGATAATTATTATCACTTAAAACTTCTATGATCAAATGGAGTATATTATAATATTCCTGAGCATGACAACCCTTGGTCACCATTCATATATATTATAAAAGACAACATGATGAAACAATATGAAGATGAGCTAATGTCAGAATTGTTCACTTTTGGATGTACCATCCCTTTAAACGCGACTGCTTTTTATGTGGTTTGAAAAGACAAGCTGGCTTACACGTGAGATCTACAATAGTATCAGCTGTATATATTTAGAGTCGCATTCGTATGTACAAAGGCAAACAACTGTATCTCATTGTACATTGTCTACATTTTCTTCCAAGCCGGCCTTGATCTTGTAAATGCCTTTGTGTTCACCTGTTGTGCGATCGGTACGCTATAAATTCCTGCGGAGAATCAATATCGGTCCGGCAGGCTTTATAAGACACACTTTCACCCATAAACACCTTTAATCAAGAGCAGACGCAAAATCAACAGCTAGACATTCTCTCCCGTTCTCTCGGACTCCCTGGCATACATCACGTGCGCGGGGAAAGTGGGACGGAGGTTTGATTAATGTCGCGGAATACTAACAGATTACATTTGATAAATGAGGTACGGGAGGCGAGCCATTTAAAGACTCTTCACTGCGCCATTGAAGATATCTACTGTTCCCAGATCAGATCGATACGGAGCAGAAGCGTTATCACGGGCTTTGCGGATGCCCTGTTTATTATGTCAGCAGAGCTTTTATGCGTGGAATTGTGGGACATTCGATACACACAGTGGATTGGATTTTGTAATGATATTGTGGCGCTCTGTATGTACGAATTCCCCGGGTTGTTCCTTTCATTTCTGAAACATCCATGTGTCAAATAGATGGAATTTAACAGACAATAGTGGATTTTTATGTGCTTATCATCGAGTTCGAGGGAAACACTGGTTTCCATTAACATACATAGATGTTTAATATTTTCTCTGGTGATGATCATTATTTCATCAATGCTGTCGATCTAAGGGATACGGCAGGCTTCTCCGGCGGTCATACGTGTTTTCATTAGCTGCTGTAATATTACCGTCATTATTAAACACTTGCATATTGTGTGTTCTTGATAATAGCGGCGTGTGTAATCGAACTCCTCACGTCGGCCCGGCGCTCATCCTCACCTGCATGCTTTCTACATGAGTCTGTAGTTAATGTGCAGATCTGCTCTCACGCTGCGCTAACACAGCATTTCCCACAATTACCTCCTCCAGTGAGTTCAGTGGGAGGATCTTGTGATTGGTTGAGTGCGGGGCTGTAAAAAGCACAGAGAAATTATACAGTTAATTTTACTGGATTAAAAGTACCTCATTAAAATGGAAGTGATGGTGAAATGGGTTTGAGTTTTTAAGAGTGAGAAAGGAGTCTTAGCTCTTGGTGAAATTGAAAGACTTGTGGAGATTCGACCCTGTTTCTGTTTCCATTGTATGGACACAAAATATCTTTTTTTGTGTGTTCCACAAAACAAAGAGTCATATACAGGGTTTTACCAACATGAGGGTGAATAAATACTTATTTGACATTTTTTGGGTGAACTATCCCTTTAACAATGCTTTAGTTTTACTACGACATCGTGGATCTATGGATCCTGTAGTGATACGATGATACATTTGTGGTTACTACGGTTTTACCACAAATTGAACAAAAACTGGTTTAATGTTGTTTGACTCTTTAATAAAACGTATGTTTTTTTTCTATAAAAATGACAAGTATTTACATACATTTTACATACAAGTCTACTTCGGAAGACGTAAACCAAGCTGGTTGAATGCTAATCCAGAAGAACGACCTGTTTTTGTTTTTTTACACTACACAAAATACAGTCAGCAGAACATTTATAAGGGAAACAAAATGTTAAAGGTGCTGTGTCTAAGATTAAGAAGCATCTATTGACAGAAATGCAATATGTTTTTATTATCTTAGAATGAGCTGGTTCTATCTACATACACTCGGTGAGCCATTGGTTGCAATTCACAACCTCACCACTAGATGCTGCTATAATATCCTCATTGCTCCTTTAAATTAATATCTTTAAAATTTAACTATATTTTTAAAAGTAAAAAAATAACAACAATAAAACGGTGCACCATCTTGTGATGTGGTTTAAAGTAACTTTAGTAAAATCCACTTTTTCTAAGAAGCTGGGTCGAAAATATCTGCTCTTCGATAATGAAGTAGAATTACGGAAGTACTTCACATCGAGTGGCACCTGTTGCGATGTTCACTTCCTGTGTGCGTGAGAGAAGGGTTGTTGACTGCTGTGCGTTGGCAGGTGTGCAGAGACCGAACTGATCATGAGAATGTGCCCAGACGGTACGTTTCTAATGACAGTGTGAGGGTTTAATCATTAACAACCAGAGATCCGAATGAGAACTTTCACATTTGGTAAACAGCGTAATAAGAGTCGCAGAGAGCAGTGGAAGCGTTAACGGGAGGTTGTGAGATCCGCCAGCCGCAGATGCGGTGTTATTTTTGAATCACGGTACAGTCCAGCTGAAGCAGGAGGAACTGTGTGTTTGTGCCAGGAGCTGCTTGAGGAGTTTATGTCTGTGAGGTGTCAGTTTATCTGATCACAGCCCAGACTGAAAATATCAATTGCAAATGTACTTATTACTGCGAAACTATTGATCTGTTGTGTTACAGTGTGTTGTACCATATTACTGTAAATGACTTCTAGATGTTTCATCGGGCCTGGCCGTGTTTGTTGATCGGCCTGGCTAGTGGCTAATAATATAACTATTTATATTTATATTTCATTTTATTTATATACATATTAATTTATTGTATTATTATTTGTTGAATGGGTCGTGTAACTTTGTCGCATTTAAGTTTAGTCAAGTAACGGTTCTTCTACTGGTAACCCGAAACAATTCTGGCTAGACATACTTTTAACTTGCTAGCTTACTTGTTATTTCTTTTGCTTGTTATCAGAAACAATCTGCAGGGACTCTATTCTTTGTGGATGTATACCGGAAGTTAAGTTTGGGCCACAAAAGCGTGCGTGCGCAGTGACGTTTGTTTATGTTGTTGTTTCAAAACCGTCTATAGATGAACGAAATCTGTTTTTATTTTGTATACTACAGATAGTTATTTTGTATTTTCTATTACTAAGTTCTAACACCTCATAATGTCACTGATTATACTACAAAAACTCGTTTACATTACAAAGAAATATGGGGAGTGATGCAAAATATTGTTTATACTTAAAAATGACAAAAATTCTGGGTTTTGGATAAAAGTTTAAGAAGTTTAGTTCATTTAACGTGTTAACTTGCAAAATATATTTAAATAGTTGATCATACTATTTTTTTTCTATTTTTTGATCATACTATTTTAGTTTTAACACATATTTTTCTCCACAATAATGAAAATACATGTCAAAATTTCAATTCAATGCAGCTTGCACTGACCTTTTGTTTCAAACACGATGTTTATTAACTCGTGTATTAACTTATTTTCTTAATATCCAAAGTTTTTGATTGCTGGTTTGTTTTAGATTTTATTATTTTGTGTGCCGTGTCGTTTCATGCATTGGGTGTTTGGTTGCTGATTTCATTAGTGTAGCTGTTTATTAGTTCAGCACTTTGTTCTTATACCTAACACATGCTGAAAATCATGTAAATAAAGGAAATCATTTGCATACAATGGTTATAATAACATAAATAGGCAATTGTTACGTTGATAGCTGATTTTAAGTTATATTTAGCAGCTAAGTTCAGTATGTATATATAATTAATTCAACCCATAAACCTTCTGTTGCTTTAATTCTTTTGTTTTATTGTTTCATCAATGCCTCAGTTGAATGTTGAATGTAAAAAGTATGCCAGCCCGTGGCCCTGTTTGAGAGTTGGTGTGTTGCCCAACAGTTTTGTCCCTCCCTAATGTCACCCAACGATGGGCTTGTGAAGTGTGTGTGCTCAGTTGTGGCGCTTTTTACAAGTTTTGGATAGTTTTGCAGCCTTGAGGAAAGTGAAAATGAGGGAAGGGAGAAAGGGAGATTGCAGACATTTTGTGCTTGGCCAAAGGGGGTTTGTGGGAAATATTTACAGCCGCTATTTTTTTTATCATCTGCCAGTGAAATCCCATTGAGCGCATGCACAGGTGCAGATGTTCGCTCTCGACAAATGCCACTAAGGCTAATCGCTGAATACCTCAATGACGTGTTTGTTCTGCACGCGTGAGGTTGTATAGCGTTCTGCTCTTTTCTCAGACTCTGGAGTGATGTTAGAGGACACGGTGCCCTTGAGAAAGAGATGTAATTACTAGAGTAAAGAGTGTGTGAATGTGGACTATGAGCCCTCCGCCGATCCCACGGCGAAGATTTTTGATCGCACTCTCGAACAGATGTGATGGAAAGAAAATTCTTCTTTGCGTCTGCAGGTGCTGCGTTATTGTCCGCCGCCGACTCGCATTATTATTCCTGCTATTTCTTCTTCAGTTTGTCTTTGTTTTCTTGCTCAATACTTGATTTGAATTGCTTGGTGTGTGCAAGACTTTGTGGCGATTTGTAATCATATGTTGGTATACTGTAAGACGCCTACACGTGAGTTGTGTGGTTAAACAAAGACATTCTGTTGGTTAATCAGGTCAATGTGTTTTTTTTAACCAGGTCCAGAGGTTTACCAAACCCATGTTGGCAGTCAAGGGTTGTGTCTATGGTAGCCCTATTGTGTGGACAGTTTAGTGAAAAAATTATGCAATATTTTTACACTGTATTAATTTGGAGCTCTGCCGTAACTCGGTCTCTACGCCTACCCTTAACCTCAAGCTTTGTTGCAAATGCGAATCTCGCAGGAGTTTTACAATGTAGACACGACCCCGATCGACTACATAAACTACTGCAGCTTGGACCTGCTACAGTATAAATCATGTAAAGCTAGCTGCTATCAGGAGAATTTAGCTGAAGTTTAAAGCTCAGTTTGTATAGATACACAACTAAGACTTTTGACATTTTTAAGCTTGAACACAAAAAACAACGAAAAATACACCTGTTAATACCCAAAAAAAGCCTGATATAAGAAATAAGATGATCATGGCCATAAGAATTTAATTTATTTTTAATATTTTGATATACAGTATATAATATATACTATATAATGCTTTTTTATAATAAATGTCATTATAATTATTATTATTATTATGCAACAGTCACACACAAAATGCACAGGCAGAGAAAGAGAATTTGTAACCATTGTGACTAAAGCATTATTTTAAAAGGATTCTTGATCATTTACACAATATCAGTAATCATGGTTTTAAATATTACTGTTAGTGCATCTTTCCATTTTTTTTTAATAGTTCTCTTTTCATTCTCTCTTATCCCGTCTTACAGCCTTATGAATAAAATGAGCTCATCTCTCTACGAAATATGCACAACCTCCACTCCACTGAGAGAGCCTTGCAGAAACAGGGAGCATGAATGTGTGATGGAGAACAAGCGTGCCATCTCTCTCTTCATCTGTCTATCTGGCCTTTCATGGCCCTGTCAGGCGCTAACACCGTGTGTAATGGTGCATCATCAGGCAAATCCCTCTCCATTTAAAAAGACAATTTTATGGCTCTACAGCATCTGTTTATTACAAATATGGGTTTATTATGAGCCGAGACCACATTTATTTTTCAGCCTGACTCATGTCAATGAGAAACCCCCAACCTCTCTCTCTCTCTCTCTCTCTCTCTCTCTCTCTCTCTCTCTCTCTCTCTCTCTCTCTCTCACACACACACACACACACACACACACACACTCACTCACTTTTACCCGGTCTTATTCACCCTGAAATTGATTGACTGTTTAATTCAACATTTAACTGCTCACATAGAGTGCAGCTATCTTCATAGTTCTCTCAAGAGCCCCGGCAGTTTTCCACTGCTCAATATTTCTGCCGGCTGAAAGCATGTCGATACCCACAATTCCTCCTCACCTTCGAGCCCGCACAGCCTGACCGCTCGTAGCGGGATTTGTGTGCCCACCAGACCAACAAATTAGATCATTTGGAATAAGTGTTATGGCATATTACACAGAAATAATGCCCAGAATAGCCATTAACCACGTGCAAGTATGTGTCCGTGCGTTTATTTAAACTGACCTTATCTGCCTTGTTCCATCGGCAGCTGCTATACAAAAGCGCAGAAAATAATATAGTGACTTACAGAACCGTAATTACTTCCTTCTCAATCTGACCAATCAGGTGTCTGTGATTGGACTGCAGGGGGAGGAGTGATGTGAGTGGCAGGTGCGTTCGAAGTTTGTCTTGGTTGTTTTTCAAAGTTGGACAAGCAGATCGATGGAAGAAAAGTGGGTTCTTGAGCTCATGCTGGGATGAACTAGTGACAACAGAAATGTGATAATTGCCACGAGCATTTTGCATGTGATGTGTTGAGATTAAAGTGATAGTTCACCCAAAAATAAAAATTCTGTCATCATTTACTCCCCCTCTTGTCATTTCAAACCTGTATGACTTTCTTCTGTAGAACACAAAAGAAGGTATTTAGAAGAATGCTGGTAATCGAACAATGGTGGTACCCATTGACTTGGTTTTGTGTCCATACAATAGAAGTGAATGGGTAACACTGTTGTTCAGTTACCAACATTCTTTAAAATATCATCTTTTTGTGTTTCTACGCTGTAAAAAAATCCCATAAAAGCTTTTCTGGCAGAAATAAACCGTAAAAAATACATGACACTATATGTTTTCCCCGTTTCCTTATAGATTTGTGGTCTCTTTCTGAAATGTTACCGTTTTGACAGTATTTTCAGAAAAACTATAAAACAAAATCCTGTAAAAATTATCCGGCACAATTACGTGTTTTCCCCGTGCTTTTTGTAACTTTTATGGTTTTTGACCTATTTTATAGCTAGCTGCTATCAGGAGAATTTAGCTGAAGTTTAAAGCTCAGTTTGTATAGATACACAACTAAGACTTTTGACATTTTTAAGCTTGAATACAATAAACAGAAAAAAGAAAGAGGAGCAAAATACACCTGTTAATACCCAAAAAAAGCCTGATATAAGAAATAAGATGATCATGGCCATAGGAATTTAATTTGTTTTTTATATTTTGATATACAGTATATAATATACTATATAATCCTTTTTTATAATAAATGTCAATATAATAATAATAATAATTATTATTATTATTATTATTATTATGCAACAGTCACACACAAAATGCACAGGCAGAGAAAGAGAATTTGTAACCATTGTGACTCTAAAGCATTATTTTTAAAGGATTCTTGATCATTTACACAATATCAGTAATCATGGTTTTAAATATTACTGTTAGTGCATTTTTCTATATTTTTTTATAGTTCTCTTTTCATTCTCTCTTATCCTGTCTTACAGCCCTATGAATAAAATGAGCTCATCTCTCTACGAAATATGCACAACCTCCACTCCACTGAGAGAGCCTTGCAGAAACAGGGAGCATGAATGTGTGATGGAGAACAAGCGTGCCATCTCTCTCTTCATCTGTCTGTCTGGCCTTTCATGGCCCTGTCAGGCGCTAACACCGTGTGTAATGGTGCATCATCAGGCAAATCCCTCTCCATTTAAAAAGACAATTTTATAGCTCTACAGCAAAAATGGATTTAAAAATTTGTTTAAAAAAACTGTACAATTCAGGGAAAATCTGTCAAAAAAAAAACTGTAAAATTACTTGGTTTTTTTTTACAGTGTAGTTTAAACTATCTCTTTAAAACTAAAAGCTAAAATACTGCTTAACGTCAAGAAAAAATCTATAAAACACGGACAAAAATGTCAAACATAACTTCAAGTCTCTTTAAGACTTACAAAAAGTACATGCACTTATTTATATATATTCCATCTTGTTAGTATACAGTGTGACCCCAAAGTGTAAGTTTGTTAAAGTTACACTTCAAGCGAAAGACCTAAAGACCTTAAAATCTGCTTTCTTCCTCACGGTGGAGTCTGATGTAGGCCTGGTTGTGGGGAACGTCTTGTTACATGGGTTCGAGTCACAGGTAGCTTATTAGTGAAGTGACCCATCATCCCTCAGTATCACTGTGAGACAGACTTAGGCAAACAGAGAAAGAAATATGTGGAATTCATTATTTTCTTCCAGTGTGTGCCAAGCTGTCACAACCTGTTCTTCAGGACTGAGAGCCTAAATAGCATGCATCTATGTTCAAAAATACTCTCCCGAAACACACACACAACATTCAGACAACATTCACACTTGCTGCTGCCTGCTTATTAAGTCATCACCATTCAGTGCTACAGTATTCATTGGTGTTGTCAGTTGGAAGGAAAGGAGGGATGGAGAGTTGGCTGTTTGCTTTTAACAGTTGTGTGAGTGCTTCCTGTCACATTAAACTGTCTTCCATTGTTAATGGGTAAAATGTTATATTTTTGACTAGTTGACGGGTTGTTGAAATACTAATGAGTAAAAATTTGAGACATTTTATTGACATGTTGTAATGCTAATAAACACTTTTAATGGTTTAATGTTGCTAAATCATTAGCAATATTAAGGTTTTAATGTTACTAAAAACTTTTCGTGTTAATACATTTAGATGGTTTTTCCGGGTTTGAGGTGGGAACTATCCTAAATCCAAGGTGTCTGGAACGCAGCATAAGACCTTGTCACAGATTGAAATCCTAGTGAAAATGAAACTTTGCTGCTTAGCTCAGAATTCGATTTTTAGACTTAAGACAGGTTTTCAAAGGCAGGATCACATTTTATCAACTTTGTCTCAGCTGTTTCTCCTCAAATTGCTTTGAAGAAATACAAATAGAAAGAAATGAGACAATTGTTGAAATGCAAAACTATGGAGGTGAATGTAGATTGTATGTAATAATATCTGGATTTGTGTTCAAAAAATTAGAATTCATATTGAAATCCATTTTTCCATTTGCTCTCCTTTTTAGCTGCTTCACGTCTAGAAGAAATCATTTAGATTTTAAAAAGATTCCATACTAACGTATGGACTTGATCTGATTTGACACATTTCTTAGTAGTTGTTCACGTACGAGGCGTTCAAACAAAGCTTTATTCAGTGGCCAATGACGTTCTTCTAAATTTGTATGGAATTATCCTGAGAAAGAACCTTTGACTGAATGGTTTTTTTAAGCACTTTTCTTTTTAAGAGTGTATGCAAACAAGCTTATAGCATGCTATGTGTGTGTATATTTCCAAAAAAGATCGCCAGTCATGACCGATCCTTAGTATGAAGGTATGCTGTATAGGACTGGATAAACTAAAGGAAAGTGCTTTTACTTTGACATGTTGGAATGGAGACTTTTGGTCGTTGATCAGTTAAATGGCTCATTTCTTCAGCCTCTTGTCAAAACATTTTTCTTCCTCTCTGCCTCTCTCTCTCTCTCTCTCTCTCTCTATTTCTATTTCTCTGTATCGCTCCGTTGAGCTGACATGCCAGTGCATTACGATTGCCTTCCTGTTCTATTAGATTTTTGAAGAGTATTTTCAGCTAGTTCTTATCTTTCTCATGAACAGTAGCAGGACTGAATCATGGTCCTAAGAGACCCCTGAGCACACATCTTTACAGCCCCCAATAGCAGACACTTGTTCTACTTAAAATGACTACTCTAAGAGCAATATAGATAAAAAATGGTTGCATTTAGTTGCAAACCCAATTTTTTTATATTGCATGACTGAAACTGTAAGTAAAGTTTGTACTGTATGCACTGAGAAAACCGACCCAGGGAATGAGATTGGTTTGAACTTCTCTATTATTTTAAGCAGAAATGCAAAAATCTCTTTTTGCTAAGGTGCAAGTCGATCTGCCTGTCACGTGCCGAGACTGATGCTGCTACTTACAATTCATAATTAGCTCATTCCCACATCTAATTTAACACATAAGATGACAGACTTGGGCAAGAAGCCCTTTTTAGGAAAAGAGCTGAAGCATGCAGAAAGCCTCTTAACATCATCCCGTCCTCTAACAAAACCATTAGATGCTGTTAAATAGGTTTTTATTGCTTCAGTCCCCAGTCGTTGCAATTCTGTTGTGCCGCCTGTGTGGAGTTTATTTACTCTGATCTCCAAACTAAAAAGTCCTTTGTCGAAATTCTTTATATACCCTTAAGTGGCCTGTGAAGTTAAATGCGATACCTTTTTGTATAGTCTTATAGAGCATGGCGCTAGCAATGCCAAGGTCATGGGTTCGATCCCAGGGATTGCACATACTTGGAAACAAATGCCTAAATGTAAATTCACTGTAGTGAAAACTGTCACAGCTAACCACAACGGTCTCCCTTACAGTATCAAATGAGAACTGTTTGAATTCCAATGAGGAGAAAACATTTGCATATATTCCCATAAATGACAATGGGCGTATTATACAAGTTTCTGTATAGTATTACACTATAAACTAAAGTGGAACCATCATTCGCTCTCTCTCCACACTCTGTTTACCCAGAAGAAGCACAGGCATCTCTGCGCTCAGCATCCCCACCTTCAAATGTAGCAGATAATAACCCAGCTTGCATTGTATTAGTTTAATGTGACTGCTTATGAATCATCCTGGCCCATAACTGCCTGAATAAACAGCTCTGGGAATTTATGCAACTTGGTTTTATTGTGGTGGCGTGTCGGCGTTTGAAATGAGCTACAGCTCTTCCCCCGAGTTTTACCATAACAGTTTTTAGTTTAATTGAAACGTGGTCATCTTTGTTTATGGATAGATTGTTATTGTTGTTGTTTTAACAAATGAAACCGGAGCCAGGCGTAATGTTTATAACATTCACCCTTTCTGTGCCCTGGTTCTTTGCACAACACGTTTGCATGGCTTTGAATATACAGTAGCATATCAGGACCACTTTGATGATACTTTTGAACGTCATTCCCATTCAATACTGTATGAAAAATGCAACCAGTAAAATCCTCCTCGTGTGCTCCTTAGAAGAAAGAAAGTCATTCAGGTTTGGAACTACACGAGGACAAATAAAAATCGAGAAAGTTTTCCATTTTGAGCGAATTATGGGTGCCATCTTCCAGAATGCTTGGACCTTTTTCTCACAACTTCAGTCCTTCGGGATTAGCACACCTGCAAATATTGAGTCGAGGCTTCCCAAACCAAAAACGAAAAATGAGACTTTTCAGGCATATTGTCTCAGGAGAAAAAACTCCAAAAGAAATCTTTTTCCTGTGTATTACCTGAATGTCAAATACCAACGTTACAGAGGAGACCAGAATATTGTGTGTTTGTGTTGAGCGCTGAGCCCAACACGCAGAGGAAGATAATGAAAAGTTTTCCGGTCTTTTCCATTATCCCAGCAGAGAGAGAGAGAGAGAAATGAGATACACACTTTCGTGACATCCAAATGTTATAGTGTGTGAAATAGGGACTGTAGCCAGGTGATGGAATTTATAATGTCTTTTAGAGCGTGCATGCGTATGTGTGTGTGTGTGTGTTTCAGATGACGGATGATGTTGTGTGATAACACAAGTATGAAGCTTTAGCTTTGTTCAGTTACACTGTGAAGTTGGACTCCGGTCACTTGTAAGATCCCCTTAGACCCCTGAGGTCATCGTCGTGTGGCCCTCAGAGTCACATTATAAAAAGAACAAAGCAAAGTACTGACAGCGATTGCGTCTGGGATTGCGTAGTGACTGGGAAATGATGCTGATGAAGAGGATACAACAGAAGGGATTTGATGTTAAAGCCCTGTTCATGAAAAGTGACAGTCTCAAAAAAGCTCAGGTTTTGTCATCCCGTCACTTACAGTAGCATCCAAAAGTGATGTCTGACTTTGGGCGATTGACATCTTTGCTGTTTATTCGAATATTTTATAAAAACATTTGCTATTGGTATGTTTGTAGTATAAACTAAAATTTAGCTTTGAGAAGAATTTGAGAATTACACATGTGTAAAGTTTAAACAATACCACAAGCGAGCATCAAATATTAATACTAAAGAGCAAACAAATATTAATAAACAAATAAAACTGAAGTCAATGTATGCTTTATTTGCTCTGATCTTCAGGAATTAAGTCAATGTAACAATAATTCGTAAGCATTGTACGTAGTGCCAAATTCCTACGATCTTGTTTGTACGTTTTAACTTCGCGCCAGTGGCGTTAGGTTTAAGGGCTGGGCTTCAGTATAGATTTTTTTCTAATAATCGTACGATTTTGTACGATTCACATCGTAGAAATTGATACGAATTAGAAATAAAATTAAATTGTTATGAATTCCTGTGAAATCAGAATATTTCAAAAAAAGACCAATAAATAGGTTAAAAGTTAAATTTTTTGGGTCAATTTTGTACCATGCACCTTATATGTGACCCTGGTTTATATGGGTCAATTTTTTGAAATTGACATTTTTACATCATCTAAAAGTTGAATAAATAAGCTTTCTATTGATATATGTTTTGTTGGGATAGGGCAATATTTGGTGGCACAAATCGCCTTTAAAGTTGTCCAAAAGAAGTCCTTAGCATAGCATATTTCTCACAAAAATAAAGTTTTGATATATTTACAGTAGGAAATTTACTAAATATCTTCATGGAACATAATCTTTACTTAATATCCAAATTATTTTTGGCATAAAATAAAAATGGCAAATTTTGACCCATACGATGTTTTTTTGGCTATTACTACAAATATTCTTGTACTTAAGACTGGTTTTGTGATCCAGGATCACATAAGTTAAATGTTTAATCTAACCCTAGGGAGCATTAAAAGCAAATATTGTACAAATATTCCCCTCTGACTTTTGTGGTTTTGGTGGTTTTGTATGAAGGAATGAAACAGAATTAAAAAATAACATTTACGCACCCTCAAACAAAAAAAGCTCAATTGAAAAGAAACCGAAAGAAAAAGAAAAACAGACATTATTCCAGCAATGATAATAACCCTGTGCTTTTCGCACGTAAGCACGATCGCTCCGCCACGATCAATGTGGGCCGAAGGTTCTGCAGAAGTCATGCAGAATAAAAAATGGTCCCAGTTGCGCGCTGATGTTATTGAATCAGTCTCTTCTATACTCTGTCGTGCGAGACGTTATCGATTACAGCTTAGCTCTGCGTGTCTCTGTGTTAGTCTGTGTGTGCCTAATAGGGGTTGCTTTGAAAGATACGTTTTTATGAGCAGGCCAAAGAGCCATTTGGTGTGACACTGTTTCATTACATGTCATTTGAAACATTTGCCTCCATTTTCTACGTTAGTTGTCACGCTGGAAATTCTTGCTCAGAGGAAAAGTACACGATTTTGTCCTTATTCCATCAATCAGAAAACGTGGGAATGTTCATGATAAATGTTAATGAGCCCTGAGCTGATGGGAATCACAGCACACACATCACCTTACAAATGTTCGCTGTTGTTACGTTGTCTTT
Organism: Oreonectes daqikongensis; assembly: GCA_026939265.1. Classification (NCBI taxonomy): domain Eukaryota; kingdom Metazoa; phylum Chordata; class Actinopteri; order Cypriniformes; family Nemacheilidae; genus Oreonectes; species Oreonectes daqikongensis. The sequence goes on along the minus strand of JAOTQM010000043.1, from coordinate 3,039,924 downwards.
ATAGTCATTATATATTTATATAATGAAATTCATGAAAGCATGGCGTCCCCGGTTTGAATCTTTGGGATATTTTCATACCGATGGGACCCTCTGTAAAATCAAATACTCTGAACAGAATTGTCTTTTAATAGTCACATGTTTGTTTGTAAAATACGGGGATGTTAATGCCACGCGACTGGCTCATTCCTCTGCCTCTCAATCTCTTCTCACATTGCATTATTCCATCTAAATTACACATTGCTATTATTTTATGCACCTATATGTAGGCGAGATGATGAACCTGGCACTTTTTCCCCTCTCAATATTCCACTTTAGAATTCATATTTATTTATTTGTTGTTTTTGATTGTTTTCCTGTAATCAGTATAATGCGTTGTTGTCTGCGCCAGCATCTGCCAGTCACCTGAGATAGGGCAGGTTACCATCCAGTCGTACCATAATTAGCTCCTTAAAAAGGAAAATGCCATCACACACCTAATTGCTTCTGTTACGCGTTCATTAAAAATGCTCAACAGAGCACGATATTGAAAAAATAATTGCAAAGGTTAGCGGGAGCATTTGTTATCAACCGTGTTAGCAGCGTCGAATCATTTGTGTTGTTTTCTCCTGGAACGTCGGCATCTAGGTTTAATGCGTGTGCCTCTCACCCATAACCAAACGTGGGTAAACAAGCCGGTCTGTGGGAAAAGTTGCCGTCCTGCTCAGCTGCGGATGATTCTGTATTAAATCAGAGGTATATTAGGCTCTGGGCTGTTTTGTCTAGTCATCTGTTTATTTGTTTGCATGTGGTGGGGTGAGAGAAGACAAAACAGGCGGTTACTTTTGAATGTTATGTAGAGAAAATATTATAGAGGGTATAAAGTCTATAGACCGCTTTGAGTTTTTTATAATTACACAAACGTTTGAACAAAAATGAATGAATATGTTAAATAAATAAGATTTTGTTATATATATATATAAGATTAAAAATAATCATATTAAATAAAAACTAAAACAGGAAGTGTTTGTAAACATTTAAAGGATTGTGAAGATGCAAATGCACTTTTATGATGCTTTTGCGACTTGTTTAAAGTTTAAGAGATATTTAAACTTCACTGATATTTCATGAAAAAGACAAAGCAGTTGAAAACAGTTTGCGAACCCCTGGTGGTTTACTTGCAAATAATTTTTGGCTAATAACAATAGTTATATAAAATACTACTACTAAAAACTTCAGATACATTTTTTTAAATAATGTTACATTTCCCCCCCCCCATAAAATTACTGAAATATTAACTTAATCTCTCAGGGGGTACTTAAAGTAAATAGGTTGAAGGGGGTTGGTGAGTGAGTGTTTAGTTAATAATAAAATAGTTTCATTTTAGGGTGAACTGTGTCTTTAAGGGCACCTGCACTAAATGTATCAGTCTATTCGACTTGATCTCACAAGGAAATGTACAGTAGCTATTTCATGAGGCAGCCAATTTGTATGATTTCATATAATGCAAAAAGTGCGAAGCTCCATTCCAAGCCTAAAACGTACAAATGAGATTGTACGAATTCATACGAATAGTTACGAATTGCAATGAGATTGTGTCTATGTTTTTTGAAATAGGCTAGTTCATAGCAGCTTAATGTTAAAACCTCAAGCTGGTATTCATAAGATTGGAGGTGTGAACCATCACCCTTAAAGAAGATTAACCCCATGTAACCCCAAAGGCACTGTAATATATGTACTTAATGTCGGCTTTTACCCATTTTGCAAATTTGTCTATGTGGACAATTTAAGCTCTCACTTCATTACATTCAATGCACTTTATGTCCCTTAAAGACACCTGAATTTGTTTACTGAGGGTTCTAAGGACGGTTCACTTGTCTGAGTATCTGTGGCCTTTTGAATATAGAAAGAGGAATCATAGGCTATTACAAGTCTGACCTACTCTGGCCCACGTTACACTGACCTGATGAATAGACCTGTTTTTTGGGTCACCTGAGCATGAATGACCATCTAAGCATGACTGACCTTCAAAGCCGAGAGAGAGGTGAGGAATACAGACAGGAAAAATGAAAGTGTAGAACACTGTTTGCTTTCCAGTCTGTCAGGGGGAGCAGATCATAAAACCTAACCCCAGGGCAGCTTCATTTCCCGCATCTGTACTCTACCCATCTGACTAATTACCCATAAGGCCTTTTGCTCAGGACTGTGATGTCTACATGTGGCCATGGCAACAATGTGTCGGATGATGCAAAGACAGTTCTGTGCATTGCTTAGTTTTCATCAAAGACTTAAGCGCATGAAATATGGATTATCCAAATAATTACATATGCACACTTGCCACATCCTCATGAGAATTATACAACCTGTTTTTGTGTGTTTGTTGGGGCTTTTTGTTCTTTTCTTGCTCGTACGCTACTTTTTCTTTTCATGTTTTTCTTCCGTTTTCCTGCAGTGCACCTTGCATGAGTAATGTTATGAAACCTACATTATAAGCACACAATAACTGTCGCATTACTCTGATAAAATGTACAGACCGCAATAGCATTTCGACCTCCTTATATGAAACACTGCCTCTGGATTATAGATAATTGCCATTTATGTACTATATCCCGATGCATCGAGTCTTCATTTCTTAAGTGGAGAAAAACACAGAAGAGCAGACGGGCAGTATATGTTTAAGAGCCTGTTCTGCATGCGTAATGCCTGTGCATTCTTATTACGTTTCTTCGTCTGAAAGGTTCAATTTTCTAAAATTTTCACAGGTTAAACATGTTTATGAATAATGTATTGAAATGGCATGATATATTAGCCATTATAGCGCATGTTTAATACTTATTGTGTGCATGAGAGATGTGTGTTATCAGTGTGATTTGTTTACACAAATTCCTGCGAGCACTTCATAGGTTTTGGCATTCATGAATTCTGAGTGATTCAACTCGCGCGCTCTCTCTCCCACCTCGCATAGCGTTATTTCTTGAGAAACAATTGCTCGGTTGCTGTATGTGTAGCCTCTTTGAGTGGCATGTAATTTCTCAGTTTTCTACATGCATGAGCAGATGAAAATGCTCTGTTTTCCAAAACAGAAGCTGTTTTTTTTAAACTAGACATGCTGCTGTGTGAATTTGGCTAAGATCTGTAGCAAATTAATTACAAGATTAACCTTTGTGTGTTTACAAAACATATAGCGCGTTGTATGTATAGATGTATTTATGTCATTAAAATGCAAATGACATGAAATGTTTTGCAGGGTGTTCCTGTAGCTCAACTGGTAGAACATTGTGTTAACAGTGCAGACGTTGTGGGTTTGATTCCAAGGATCACATGTACCATTTAAAAAATAAATGTATTGAATGCACAGTAAGTGATTAACGTGTCTGCCAAATTCATAAATGGGCAATTCAAGCATTACGCATGTGACATTTTGCGTTATGGATGTGACATATAAACACTCAAAGAATGTATTTGTTACCATGCACTAAACCATCTGTTTATATTTAACTAAACCCTTGTTGATAGAGTCTAAACATCAGAAAAATATCAGTCTACGCACGTGTTTTCAATTTTAAAAAAGGGAAATAAACATGCGTTAGAGATGTGACAAAAAAGGACACAAAAAACATACTTTGTAGAATTTCTGTGAATTAAATTGCACAAACCGGAAGCAATAATACCCAACAAATGGAGAAGGAATGATTCTTGAACATTCAGATAAAATAGTTACATTTTTTAATTCCCATATGTCCATTCATGAGCAATGTGTACAGTTATGGATGTGACAATCCTAAAAATGATGAAAAATCATGCACTAAAAATAAAAGAAATCTAAAAAGGAGCATCCAGGCCAAAACAAAAAGACTACACAATTGTTTCTTTAAACTTAACTCTTGTCATCACATAAATGATTCTTCTGAACTTTTAAAAGTTTTGTGTTACTTATAAAAAAAGAATCTCAGCATAATCTTAAATTGACTCGTTTTTTACTTTTTTTGACAAGAGTGTCTTCTCCATGGCATCGCTCCGTTCTTTCACCCTCATGCGAATAGGTTTTATTTTTAGATGCATTTGGAGATAGAGGTTCACCTGTTTTGTGTTCACCACAAGTTTCTCCCTTCGGTGAGTCATGCCAGATTTATTGAAATATTTCATGCTATATTTCTCACAACTGGACCATCGGAATTTGAGTTATGGATGACCAGCGAGAGGTGCGGTCAAGCCAGTGCTCGAATGCAATCGCAAAGCAGCCTGTCTGAATATGAAACCCTTCAGAAAGCTAATATATTATTCAACTGTATCAATCTCCCCGTGCTCCAGCTTCTCCTGCTCAAAAATCTATTAGTCAAGCCTTTGATGCATTTAAAATTCGCTGTGCCTGAATAGAGTTTGGAAACTTTGCGAAAACCGGTCCTTCTTGCTGTAGTTCGCCAACTGCTGTATTTTTTGCCGTAACCGACGTTGTGCAATATAGCGAAAGGCTATATTTTCCACTTTATAGTGGTTTTAAAAGACGTCGGCTCGTCTTTGTGGAATTCGCCAGCATTAGTCTCGTTATAAATCTCCCGGCGTACCAAATAAGCTACGCTTTCACCCAGGGCTGTAAAACAGCCCGACCTGTTCTTCGGAAGGACTGGAAAAGAAAGATAAATGAAAAAAATTCAAGGGCCATTTTATGGCAGCCCCCCACCTGCTTCGCATCAACGTATGAAGGACGAAAGACAAGGAGAAAAACTTTCTTTTCTCCTTCGCTTCTCTTTTGTAACTGTCAGCTAAACGAAGGGTGCCGTGCTGTAAGTCTATAGAGTTTCAAGTGTATCACAGGTTGGGGTAATAAGGATTTGTATTAGCATAATGTCAAGACTATAAGAGCTTCCTTTCCCGTCTCCTTGACTTTCTGACAGTGTTGTATGGCTGTGCAATAGACACGGTTACCGACAGGTCCTCATTAACTCTGAGCTCCGGCTGAACACAGCTCAGACGAGAAACCCCGGCTTCATATAGGCGGTGCATACTGCTGGGAAATCTCTGACTCTCTCGATCCCTAAGGCAAATATAGTCCTGGCAAGTTAGTTTGGGCATTTTTAGAAAAGTTCAGGGATGACTTCCCTGCACTCCATTTCTGCAGCCTCTGTTTTATGTCTACCTAGCATAAAGAATCTGGAATCAGAATGCTGTCCGCTCTTGGGATTAAGAATCGTGTGTCTTTAAACCTGCATAAAATTTACAGGATCATGTTTACTTTTTAATTTTTAAAACGAGCTCAAGGATTTATCAGTGCAAGAATTCAGGCCAGTACGGTGGTATCCATTCACTTTTATTGGACATAAAACCAATGCAAGTCAATGGGTACCGCCACTATTCGGTTACCAACATTATTCAAAATATCTTCTATTGTGTTTTAAAGAAAGTCATACAGGTCTGAAATGACAAGAGGTTTGAGTAAATGATGACAGAATTTTCATTTTCGGGTGAACTGTACCTTTAAAAGTGATGTATAAGCCAGAGCTTCCTCTAGTAAAATAGGATGCGAGATGTGATTTAGTTTTAGGGTGAGACAGCAGGTCATCAGCATCCTAGTTTCTCTACCACAGCAGAAGTTTTATGTACTTCATCTGCTCCTGGGAGGCCAAAGTGTTCCTGCCCATCTGTGCTGACCTGTCTGACTGTGTGTGGACAGCTTGGATGCAAAGTAGCAACAAACGTTTTAATTATACATGCCAAAAAAAGTCTTTCTTGTGTCATGTTGAACCACCCAGGTCACGCAATACCTTTTAAACTTTGTAACCTTTTAGAAAATGAACGCAGCTGACATCTTGATAATATCATAACAATATTTGCCCATTACAAGAAATAACAAAAAATACACTACTGTACAGTAACAAAAAAATCCAAACTTTATCCACAACTACAGTACCCATGTCCATATGTTGCACAATGACATTTTTTGTGCCACGTAAGATTTAATCCACAGCGTAACTCTTAAGGTGAGGAAAATGAACACCATAGCAACGGATCAAATGGCAAACATCATTTATTTACATCGTAATCCTGTGTTAGCACACAGAAGGCGTACATATCCATCTGCTATCTATCGAGCTCAGCTCTATTAATAAGAGTTAAACTCTTCACCTCGTCCTCATGTCTCCAACACGCTGATATGTGGTTAACTAAGCACGCCGGTAGGAAAGACAGCCTCGGTTAACTCGGGATCACAGCGCTAGCAAACTTCACTAACACTCAAACACGTTATTTAAGCCTCGTTCAGACAGAAAAGCGCAGTGGCCTGAAAAACTAAGTATTACTTTGAGCTCCCCCGGTATATGAAATGCGATTTTAAAAAGCAAACTCTTAGAAGTCTCACAACTTGTGGAGCATGTCATATTTTTGTCCCTAATGCACCGAATCCCTCGTCTCTCGGGAAACAACAGCTCAAAACAGCCGGCGAGACACACGGGCGGAATATCTCCAGATCCTAATGGGCCAATGTACTGTCAGATTTTATGACCCGAGGCGACTGTGGAGTGCACTGTTTTGGTTGTCTTCTCAAGGCGATCCTGAAAGGCTCTAACAAAGCCTGCTCTTTGAATGACACCCAAATCCCACCGTGACACCCCATCACTATAGCCAATGGTGCAGTAAATTCTCCTGCCAGCACGACTCAGCCTTGCAAGGTATCAGCCGCGGCACCTGCTGTCGTCTCCGGCTGCTGGATGCGCCGTCTCGGCGCGCTCTCGCGCGGGGTGTGTTCGAGGTCAGGCGTCTGCGTGTACGGAGCATGTGCGCTTTGATGGATGGTGCGTGTAACAACATTACATCTCGGTTGTTTGGCAGGCGTGTTCGGCTGGGGAGATGTTCGTGACGGCGGGCTACGCCGGAGCAATCTGCGGAGGCCGGCACTTAATGCGCAGTGAATACAAATCACCATTAAGCGATGCTAAGTGCTAGTTCAGCAATGCTAACGTAATTTACTGCAACAATAATAGCCGCCATCTCCAGCGCCTTGTGGGAAATTGATTTAATATAAACTATTAGCTGGTCATTTTCAGAAAGATGCATTGGCACAGATTCAGAACGCAAGGTCACGAGATTTAACAAGGAGTATTACCCATCTGCCTGCTAGCGGGGAGGAGCTTGTGCGAGTAGTTTAGTTGTGATGCTGTCAAAAACATGATAACGTCACTGTACTTAACACCTGTTTTTCTTTATATACATTAAAAGAAATGTGAAATGTTTTGTAGACGAATATAAATTGTGCCTGAACATGAATTTCTTTCTTTTACTTTGAAGGGAAAATGGCCGTTTCACACAATATGTGCTGTGCTTGATGGTTGTAACTTAGCTGTTTTGTTTTTTACGTGGTGTTTAAATGGAAGACAGATGCATTTTGTAGAAGGACTGAGTTATTAGCATTAGCAGTTAGCAAAATACATGAAACATGAGGCCACAAACTCTAGTGATTTGCCAAAACTTTGTATTTGTAAAATAAACAAATGGCTTCAGAAAAATAATTTAGATAAGAGGACTGTAAATTGCGACATTCTAGTTAGTTCAGTGTTCTAGTTTTTTGTTTTACATTTTAAATTTGCAGCTAGCTTAATGTACACATAATAAAATGTATTTTAAAGTTAATATTCTGCATTTTTACACACATGATGGCCTGCGGACAGAAATGGAACTGAATATGTCCAAAAATGACTTTCCAAGCCTTTTATTTAGTAAGATTATTACATATGGAAAATGGCATGTCCGGTGTATATTATGTCAATATATGTTTACTGTTTGAAAGCCGAGAGAAAAATGAAAAAAAAAAAGACAGCAGAATGTCCTCTTACATGCAATGTATATAGGCTGTCATCCTGGCGTAAGAGGATATAGAGAACGAGGGAAGCAAGAGTGACAGGCTACAAGAGAGAAGACGACAGAAAGAGAGGGAGAACGAGAGAAAAAGGAGAGCAAGAGACAATACTTGTATTTTGTTGTTTGGACTGGCAGCCCCATAAAAATCGTGGCTCAGAAGCCTGCTGGTTTTCCCGGTGGAGGAGCTGCTGAGACGTCTGTGAGAATTACTGAGATGTGACGGCCCTGGGAAGGCTCCCGTCGGATGAGATTTAGAAACAGGGCTGACCAGGGAGATGCAGGAAGGTCAGCGCAGTGAATTTATTTTAAGAAAGGGGCACTGGGAGACAAGGAAACAATGGGGGGGTGCTCAGGCTTCATGTGCTCACATTTCAAAAATCATGACAGTGTAATGCACATTTACTGTTAGTATCTGGATAGTAAAGCATACTGTACAATTGACAATAAACAGCAACCCCTGCTAAGACAGTGGCAGATCGTAGTGGCTTTGGAGAACTAAGATACAAAGATTTATTATCAGGAAAATGTCACTCACACAGCCCAGATTACGTATGCGATGTGAAAAACATCCCCACCTCCTCTTGACCTCCCGTTTCCTCCCGCCCGTGTCAGCTGTAGCTGCGCGGAGCAGGATGTATTTCCTCTGGAAGAGATTTGAGACAGTAAGATGTGATGAAAGAGCTCATTAGTGATTCTGAGGGTGGTACTTATTTATCAATCATGCTCTGATTTATGGTATAATTAAACATGATAATTAGATGGTTGTTCAATCATTGCTGAATGGATGGCACTATTTTTCTAACGAACATCATTTGTTAATGAGGGGAAAGAATGGGTGTAACTTTATGATAACGCCTTGTCAGACTCCATATAATTTCCTCTGTCATTATCGTACCCAGACAAACTTCTTCCGCATTTCTGCTTCATGAATCTGAATTGGAGTTTAATATGCTATCGGTGTCATTTTTAAAAATGTTTTTCAGAATAATAAATAAGAAAAGCTGTAAAAGTCTGTAACTTCTGTTTTTTTATGAAAGCTGAACTCCGTAACTTTTGCCATCTCTTTTTGAAACATGGAATCGCTTTAACGGTTATTACGTAGTTTTCTTTACGTGCATTACGGAGTTATTTTAGTTTTGTTTTAGTTATATTTTTAGTTATGTTAATTTTAGTGTTTTTAGCAATTTTGCTATTTGTCATTTTATTATTTATTTGGGGGGGGGGGGTTGTTGCTATTTAAGATTATTTCAATTGAGTTTAGTTTTAGTTTATTATTATTATTATTCTTTGTATATTATTTTAATCAAAGTTATAATTTCAATAAACTAAAATAATGAAGTGTAATGTAAACTGTAATTTCCTGCAAAATTGGACCGACAGCTCAAATTATAAACACTGCTTTATTTTTCAACCAAAAACAGTTTTTGCAACTTTAAATTCACACTTTACAAGTTACATTTTCAGCTCACTCTGAATTCTTCAAAATATTTCTTGTAAATGACAACAAATGAAAAGCATAATAGTGGAATAAAGCTGTGCTGTTTTTGTGTTACTAGTTTTTTGATGTTGCATTAGAACAGTGGTAGACTTGTTCTGTCCTTGATCTTGCAAAAACTGTGGCATTGTTGTGACAGGTTGTGTAAATCTTATTTTATGTAGGTTCAACAATACAAAAACTTAAGCAGTAACACAGGATGAGACACAGAAAATTTGTCCAATGACAATGAGAAAAGTAATGCAAAAGTAGGATAAGTTTTGCCGGAGCCGATGGTGTAGTGGACAGTGCTCCGGCATATAGCGCGGTTGCGCTCCGGGCGACCCGGGTTCGAGTCCCGACTCGAGGTCCTTTCCCGACCCCACCCCCCTCTCTCTCTCCCACCTCATTTCCTGTCCTCTCCTTCACCACTGTCAATAAAAGGCATAAAAAGGCAAAAAATAATAAAAATCTAAAAAGTAGGATAATTTTTTATAATTTTTTTAACAAAAAAGTAACTTTTTTGGCTTTTTTATAGTTTTGGCCAGACAGTACAGTGATGAAAGAGGGGTACAGGAGCCTGGGATTACAACTACTCAGGTCGCCCGCAACATGTTGGCGCACAGTCCACTGGACCACCTGTGCAAACACTATTTAACATTTTTATATAAATATTATTGTTTAGACAAAATGTAAAATGCTCTCTAGTGTGTCTCTCTGGATTAAAACATCTGCTTAATGAATAAATGTATATGTAAAATATCATGTAAATTCTATAATGCACAATATTGTAACTGTTCCCTAACACTAAAACAATCTACAAAACGTAAGTGCTAATAAATAGTCTATTTTAGATTAGCAGAAATCGAGCTAAACCTCTCACAGCTTGACATTTAGTTGTGTGTAAAGGTATCGCAGTCTCTTCAGCTCTAGGGAGGAAAGCGAGGAAGTGTGTGCTCACTTCAGTCATCTTCTCTTTTTGTAATCCTGTCTGCTTGATCTGTGTAGTGTCTCTGATGAGAGGTGGTGCAGATGAGAAACAGGGTTGTTTGGTGTTCTTGTTATGCCACGAGAGTTTATTATCAATTACACAAGACGTTCTTCAACTTGCGCTATTTGACTTCGGCTCTGATGACCTACCCCGGCAATTCAAGGAGACACGTCATAAATGAATGGCTTTGGCGCAGTAAAATGAGCACTTTAGAGGCTTGTGAAAGCCGCTAGAGAGCAATCTGACGTAATTTTCATGTCGACTCGTGAAGATCAGTTTCTTAATCTAAGGGCATTTATGTTTTTTATACTCATGTTTCTGAACTTTGGATAAACCTTTTGTGTGTTTGTGATGGACAAGATCCACCCAGTCAACAGTGTCTGTAAATTAAACAGATGTTCCCCAATTCAATTCCAATATGCTACTTGGGGGGGAAACACATCAAATGTCTAATGTTGTCATTCTGGGTGAGCCAAATATGTATGCATTATGTTTTCATAAATAAGCATCATTGCAGTTTCTGGTTTATTCTGTGTATTGATTTGTTGAGCTGGGCTGCAGTGTTATCAATACATTGAATGGCGTTCAGCACGCAACCTCCTGACCTACTGCCTTGTTGTATTGAAAGAAGTTTGATAAAGAATTAGACATTCCGTTCCTACAGTGCATTAAGCTGTCTTGTGTGTTGTCAGTTGACTCATTTTGCACTTCAGAGATTTTTGTCCAATTATTTTCTCTCTAGAATTAATCTAAAAATTCTAAAAATTTGAATGAGCATATTTTGGTATTAATATGGTAATTCACACAAAGAAAAAAAAATCATTTATTCACCCTCATGTAGTTCAAAACCTGTTAACATTCTTTCTTCTGTGAAACCCAATAGAAGATATTTTGAGAAATGTCTTGGTGGTTTTGTGTCATACAGTGGAAGTCAATGGAGGTCAATGTTGTTACCAACATTTTACAGCCATACAGGTGTGGATGAATAAATGATTTTTCATTTTGGGCTAAACTATCCCTTCAAGACATTTCAAGTGAAACATATGGGAGATACGTACCCTCCCTTTCTGCAGTACATGGAACAGAATGAGAACAGACTGTTTGTTTGGCATTTGAGTGAACTGACTGAAGTCACCGGCATTTTCCTGAAGCATTTTCGTTCTGTTCAGCAGTCAGAATCGTGCTGAGGAATTGGGCATAGTGCCCAAAAATAAGCAACATAAGCTTGCAGATATTTGTGGAGTGAACGATGGTCGTTTGACCGTGTGTACAATGCAGTAGAATCTGTTCAATATGTATGTGTATGCCCAGAAAGCCCTCGTTCCACAGGATACTTGTAATGCATTAGATTCAGCAGAAAGAGCATCTATCCCTCAACTCATGTAAAGCCAAATATCAGAGTCTGTGAGGTTAGAATTCAGAAGCGTGAGTGTTTTTGTGCAGGAACGTGTGTCCCTTGGGTTTTAGCTAAAGCTCATTTCTACACCATACATGTGCGCCGTCACAACGCGGCAAAACTAGCATGTTGTTCAAAACCTGTATATGACTCTTTCTTCTGTGGATCACAAAAAAAGATATTTTGTGCTCATACAATAAAAGTCAATGGAACCAACGTTTTTAAAATATCTTCTTTTGTGTTCTGCAGAAGAAAGAAAGTCAGGTTTGAAATGACATGAAAGTTCTTGTGATATGGTGATGGACAGATCTCCAGTGTAGACAGCTTGAATCTGTATAGTGAGTAGATGTTGCCTATACTGTGATCACACTACAATGCATTTCATGGTGGAAAGAGCACAGAGAAGCATAAAAATCTATGTACCACAGGTCCCTTTTTTCATTACAGTTGGTTTGCCTCTCTTCCTGTAATAAAGCTCATTATGTTCAATTACCTCAGAGATGCTGCGGTCCAAAGGGAGCTACACTCAGGCCTCAGGGGAGACGCGCATATGAAAGCGCACAGTCACCACACAACATCAGTTAGTCTGTTTTATTAAAGGCACTAGAGGTCGGAGAGCGGCAGCGGTGTGTGGGCGAGACTGTGGGATGTTTGTTTGGCTACACGGAGTGTTTCTGCGTGGTGCACTTTATGCTTCCTTTAAACTTCTTTTAATGTAGTAATTGGTGTGTGTTTCCGTCTGACTGCGAGGTGCAGCCTGCTGTGACGGCATAATGAAATTCATCTCCGTAAAGGTAGTTTTTAAGCATGTTGTGGTGTGACAGCATCCGAACAGAATCAAAAAATTGTAAGCTTTACATACCAAACTTGAGTGGGTAATTCCCAAAGAGCAGACAGCAGCGAGCGAAGTTTTCACGATTTTGCTGCATCCACTCACAAAAATAAAGCTTTGATATATTTATGAACATGATCTTTACTTAAAATCCTACTGATTTTTGGATGATGTAAATGGCGCCGGTCCGGAAGAACCTGTTTCAGTTTTTTAACACTGCACAAACGTTTGAACAAAATCCAACCAACAGAACATTTGCAACCGAATCAAAATGTTAAATGACTGAATTATGTATGTAAGGATTAAAAACCGGAAGTGCCTCTGGACCAGTGTTTACATCTTGCGAAGTAGTCAATAGTTTACCTGCTATGAATTACTACGAGCAACCTTGTTGCTTGGAAATCTACAGTTTCAAAGTATGTTCCCCATCTGCCGTATTCAATTTAAAGTTTCCAGGTAGTTTGACAAGGGTAACGACTGAGGCATTGACCAACTTTTTTATTAACGGAGTTCCGAAAGGTCACAGCGATGATTGACCGCGAGGACGTGCTCTTCCTATCCTCACCGGGAAGAAAAGATCCATAAAGCGCACCTGCGAATATTCCGGCAGGTTGTTACGCAGCGTCAATGAAGCTAAAAATGTCTGAGTGAGTTTTATGGAAAGCAGAAGGTTAGGATAAGTGACCTTGTCTCTCCGTTGATTAAACCGTGCCGCCACATGGCGAATATCTCACGACGTGCCATACTCTTTCCCGGCGCGGTCATTATCATTAAAAACATGTTAAAGATGCCTCAGGAATTCTGCCCGTCTTGAGCGTTAACCTTTGAACTTTGCATGAGCTCAGTGTAATGACAGTAGCTAAAAGGTGTCGTAACTTCAATCGTGTCCTAAAGGGGCTTTTTACGTAGGTTAGAATCATGATAAGTTTGAACTTCACTTTTATTCTTTCTGGACTCCGTACAGAACCCACAGGTGTTGTAAATACCAAACGCTTGTTCTTTTGCTTTTTGCATCTTCTGAGCGAGGGAGAAAGAGATCGAGCATGAATTTTTTAAATCAATGAACGTTCATTCTGAACTCTCCATTGACTGATGTTGAATTTGAATTCTGGCTGATCCATATTCCATTTGGCCTCTGACTGAAATCCATCAGAAAATAATTTTTCCCTGTGGTAATAGAATTGATCTTCATCCGAAGCACAGTGTGGGAACAAAATCCCACCTTTGTTAGTTAATTAATTTTTCATTATTTTCCAAAATGACAAAACAGTTTAAAATACATTTCAATGATCACACGTCTCTCATCTGTGTAGGCTTGACAGAGAAGTGCGATCATCGCATAAAAATAACTCGGACCGGTTTGGGAATACTGGGAATGTCACATCCTCAGCTCGTAAATGCTAATGAAGGTGTCAGAATTAATCTTGCTCTCTTGATTGTTTGTTCCCACAGCGCTGAGGGATAACCGGATCGAGCTGGTCCGAGCAACGTCGCAGCAGTTGACAATAAGCATCAGCGAGGTCACGCTTGGAGACGAGGGGCTGTACACCTGCTCTCTCTTCACCATGCCTGTCAAAACAGCCAGGGCCTATGTCACTGTCCTGGGTAAGAGTTCATTTCACACCTATTGTGTGTGGGAAAGATATATAGCATCATTCAGACGGTTTAGCACTGAACTATATTGGTTGGCAATGCTTAGACATTTTTGAGCCATTGTGTTTTAGCTTAATCCCGAATTCGAATTAAACCAACCAATTGAAACAGTGCAGTTTAGGATAGGAAAATCGGAAATGATGATACCTCAATAAAAAAAGACTAGCTGGCTTCTGATATTCTATCAGAACTGCTGTCCTTATATAAAGTACTAATTCACAGACAGAAACCAGGCATAAGTACCGTACAATGTTCTAAACTGAACGCTAAATATCGTTCACATTTGAAGACCCAAACTGGGCCTTTTCAGGAAAGTTCTTTGTCAAAAGCGTTCCTCAGAAATCAGCCTGATACCTTTTACAAAACATGATTTACTTTAAAAATGAACCAATAAAATGGTGACACAATTCGTTTTGCGAGGCAGTCATGCAAACTGATGTGAGGTTATTATAGGTTACATTTCTGTTTAGTGAAATCAAACAAAATAATGGTATGAATATTTGGAAAAACTAAAAATGTAGAAATGTTACATCAGGAGTAAACTAAAATAGTTCTGAGGCATTAAACTAGTAACTGAAAATAAATAAAAAGTCAACTAAAACTGAAATAAAAATGAATTTATCTTATAGCAACAAAAAATGAACATAAATAATAAAACGACAAAAGCACATTTGATATTTGCTATAAACTAAACTAACATGAACACGAAAGCTACAAATATTTAAATACAATTATCATTTAAAATATTAATAAAAGAAAACTAGGACAACTAGGATAAAAAAAATCCCCTAAAAAACTTTTCTGAAGAAATTTTAAAGAAATTTTCTGTCAGAAATAAAATAACAGTTCTTCCCTGTAAAATGACATGTGTTCCAGTTTTCTTTTAAATTGTATGTTTTTCGCCCATTTTTCACATATTTAAAATCTAAACCGTACAATTCTGTAAAATTACAGGGGTTTTTTAGCTTATACGTGGAAAATCTGTAAAAGAACAAAACAGAAAAATTTTGTAAAATTACATTTTTTTACAGTATGTGATTTTCACAGATGCTTTCAAGGTTTGTTTGCTATTTGCATCCGATTGTCATTGAACAGATTGTGGGTGTGTCTTCGGAGTCTAAGACTTCTAGATACTTATCTACTTAAGTAGTTAATGTGATCTGGTGTAATGACCTCATGTCAGAATCAGTCACTAGCAATATAATTCAATATATGTTCCAGTTATAAACCTAACCAGATATTACAAGACAATAATGGCAGTAGATTGATGCCTCAGTGGAGACACTTCCGAAAAAAACCCTTCAGAAATTCTACCTTTAGCCATGTGAAGCATATAAATATTGCTGTATTGTTATTAAACGTGTGCAGTCGCGCTAAATTGGGTTCGAATTAGATTTTTTTTCAAGGGAGTTACATGGAACCATTAACAACTTGAAAGAAAATGGCAAAATTTGCCTTTTGCTGGGAGATAATTAGAATTTTACCTCAGAATGCGACAGGGGCGTCTCAAATCTAACTTTGGCCGGGATCAGAATTTAATTAAATGGATTCACCCGGTCGCTTTCTACAAAGGCGAAGATGATCACAGAACGGTGTCGAGAAATGACACAGAAAGAAGTTTAATTAGTTCTCCCTCTATCAACTTTTCCTACTTTTGTCAATCAAAAGTCAAACAGACTTTGTATCGAGTCCCAGACATACCAGACATAATGTCATCTGTGACAGCCCACAAATGTTGCTTAATGCCATATTTCTGCATTAATTAGGAGCCCAATTAGCCGAGCTGCTTTTAATTAGTTGGCGTACACCATTAAAATCATTACAGTTGTCAACAAGCGTGCATTACATTAACGTTTTGTTCATTGTGAATACATGAATGGATTCATTTGCATGTTGTAATTACTGTCTAGAAAAAATATGTAATATTTGAAACAATGCTTATTTAATACATTATCACATACAGTATATTGTTACTTAAGAAAAAGAAATGTAGGTTCAACTGCCTTAAAATTTAAAATCTTAGTTAACATAACGAGTTTGCATGAAATGTTTTAGTTAACTTATATATATTTTTAGTTGAATGAATATTATTATTATTTTTTTAAAGATAACCCCAAAAAACGTAAAGACTTTTTTAGCGAATTGTCCCCCAAAGTGGTTTTAAATGGCACTTATTTTTATACTAAACATCACAGAAATGCATCTAGTCGTCCTCTAGGCTTATCGTCATCTCAAGACAATGTAAGTAAGCTGCGCAGGGTCAAGTGGAGGTTATAGGTCGCACTGCTCTGAAATGACTGATGTATTTACTCTGTTGCTTTTTAATGCATAGTACATTGTGGTTGTTTTTGCTGTGATTTATTTCTCAGGAATGTGATTAAGGCCTCATACTCATGGGAGCAATAACGCCTGTGAACTGAATGCCAAACGTCTGATCTCATCTTCAATCAGAGCGAACCCAATATCTAATTTTCCTGACTAATGTTCCCTATTGATTTTTCTTTGTCTAAGTCCGCTACCTCAGAAAGGAAACTCGTGACACAGTAATGTATTTGCGGGCCGCGGAATTTCCTGTGCGCTCGAAATATTTCATCAGATTGAATGGCTGATTGCTTTTATGCGTGGAGGACGAAAAATGTGACATCACTAGCGCGATTCGGTGTCTCGAGAGTCGGGATGAGCTGTAAGCGTGTTTGAAGGGTCTGAAGAAGTTGTCCGATAAATCATAAGTAAAGTGAAGAAATGTTTAAGCCGTATGAAGCTTTCGTATGTCGTAACCTCTATTTTATTTAAGATACACTATTACTTTTAAACTCTGGAATAATGTGATCAAATACGCAATGTGTAAAGGGTCTCGATTCAAATTAACCTCAATGAGAGAAGAAACCCCGGGCAAAATAAAAAGGACTGGAATATGTGCTAGCAGACGATAAATAAAAGATCTCTAATCTAGTTCCATTAAACTCTCCTTTACCTGCTATTTCTGTTAAGGCTGGGCCGTATGATGGATTTACATGTGACAATGTTTAAAGTGTTAAGTTTAAAATATTTGGAATCTCTCTCACTATTCATCCATATGCAGGTGTGCCTAAGAAACCAGAGATCAATGGACTCACTAAGCCTGCAATGGAGGGAGATCTCATCACTCTGACCTGTGAGACCTCCGGCAGCAAACCTGCAGCTGAAGTCCGATGGTTCAGGAATGAAAAGGAGATCAAAGGTGAGAAAAGCTCAAGATGTCACAAAGATTTTTTCTGCTTTTGAGTGCATACACTATATGGACAAAAGTACTAGGACATCCCTTTCTAATAAACAGGTTTGACTACTTTAGTCAGTTCCGTGAGCACAAATCTTAATGCTACAGCATATAATGATATTTGAGAGAATTGTGTGTTTTTAATTTTATAACAACAGTTCGGACATGACCCTTTTCTATCCCAACATGACAATGAGCGCGTGCACAAAGAAACACCTTTTAGCCAAAGCTAAAAGCTTTTCCATTACAAATTTGTGCAAAACTTTAGCGATATTTTGTAAATATTGATTAAAAACTATCGCGCCATCTTTAAAAAATGATCATGTGACCTATAAATGTGGGGAAAAAACGTTTCCATTGCAGTTTTGCGAAATATTCCTTTTACGAATTGCCTGAAAAACCACCTCATGCGAGCGCAAAAACTTTTTGCGATAAATGGGAGTTTGTGCAAAATTGATGCGTTTCCATTGAGCATATTTTACATTTGCGCAATTTAAAGGGTAATAGAAACGCACCTAATGACTTTTACACAGGACTACAGTCATTTCAGGACAGAAAATAGCTATTCCAAAACTGTTGCAACAATGATGGAAACAAAATTCTTTAATATGATATTGTAGGATATAGCATTAATATTTGTTTTCATTGGAATTACTGATAGATAAACATGTTTATTAGAAGGGGGCACCCAATATTTTTGTCCATACAGTGTACATCAAGCTCAAAATGCAGGAGCAAAAAAATTAAATTCAAGCATGATCTCTCTCTCGCTGCCTTGCATACCGTGCAGATGGCTTTGTGTGGCTTTGTCGCGAGCGCACGTGTTTGTCGCACTTCTAAAAATACAGCGACTCTAATTAACAGCGAGAGATTTTTGTGTCTCTGGTGGACGAGAGCTTGGGGAGAAGTCTCCTCAGTGAGGAACGGGTAAACCCCAGAGGATAAAGCAGAACTAAACCCTTTCTCATGTCTTTGTTAGGTGAAGCAGTTTGTTTTGTGTATTGTTGTATTAATGTGCAGTGAGGTGAATTAAAACACACTCCCAGGTAAAACAATATGTAACCCTGTCTGTGAAATCTCACATTCTAAATATAAGAAAATGAGCGTTTCACTATGATTTCAATCTTTGACATGGTCTTGGATTTTATGCAGGAAATGCTAAAAACTGCTTGAAAAATGGAATAGGTTTTCACAGACTGGGTCACTCAAAAATGCATATTCTGTCATCATTTACTCTTATGGAATTCTAAACCTGTAAAATGTAAATGAATGAGCGCTGTCAAGATCCGAAACAATGAGGAGAAAAGCACCTTAAAGTTCATTAAATAAGCCATTATGGGAGTTATGGGAAATATTCCAGGTGAGAAATAGACTGAAAATGTTATTCATTGAAAATCTCATTTGCGTCTATTCAAATATGGCACAAGACATATCACATCGGCTTCAATGTCGATCACAAGGCATGAAAGATCCAACGGTGCCATTGGAGTGCATCATATACCCATCAATTGCTACCTGGAAATACTGACTAACACCTCTCTTGGTGTTAAAGGAATAGTTCCCCCAAAAATGAAAAGTCTGTCATTTCGAACCTGTATGGATCTCTTTCTTTTGCAGAACACAAAAGAAAGATATTTTGAAGAATGTTGGTAACCGAAGGTACCCATTGGGTGCCGTCGTTGTTTGGTTACCAACATTCTTCAAAATATCGTCCTTTGTGTTCTGCAGAAGAAAGTCACACAGGTTTGAAATGACAAGAGGACGAGTAAATTATGACAGAATTTTCATTTTGGGGTCAACTATCCCTTTAACTGAAATACAGTAATGACAAATTTTTTATGGTGGAATGCAAACTATTTCTTTACAATTCTGATTTAGCCATAGCAAGAGAGTTGTAGTTTTATTTTTGTCAGGTGTGGGAACAGCCTGTTTTTCTCATTGACACTTAAGAGTTCGTATGGCTTGTTGTTCTCTTTACGGACAGAAATGTTCAAGCAATCAAGAGTATTAAACCATACCGCATCCCACGACACTCCAGACATGCAAATCACGCCACTTTAAAGTGGAACTCTCTGAAAGTGGACTTGCAGCGGAAGTGGATATCTCTCGATTTGTCAAGCCACTCTCGAAGGCTTTTCATAACTCTGCATTCAGCAAAATCCATCAAATCAGAGCTTTAATCTGCGACCGAAAAAGAAATAAGAGCAGCACCTAAAGCCTGCGCTGGAAAGTTTAGCCTCTTATCAAAATCTAGTCAAGGGTTCTCATAATTTTGACTCGGAACTGGATCCTGATTAGACTTGTTATCAGATTTTACGTCTGCGGTCAATCCCTCTGGTCATGTGAATTTGCGAGCGGGGCAGGATTGTCAGAGCTTATTTCATTTCATTAAGGGATCAGCCACGTTTCAGATGAGAATGAAGAAAATGTAAGCTGCTTTGTTTAGGATTCTTTTAAAGAACCGATCTGCTCGTGTGTGCGCGGTTGCCGATACGATCTTTGTATTCATTAACAATCGCAGTCTCAGGTTAGCACAGGTGTATCCTTTAATTAACAGTGATTATTTAAAGCCTGACAACAAAACAACAGACTTGTATACGAGGTGACATGCGTTTAATCTTGGTGCATATGAGAGAAGTTTGGGGTTTACAAAACAAAGCAACTTTCTGAAGGTTTAGCAAATATTGTCTTTTACCACAGCTAGTATTTCACAGCTAGACTGTGAGGCATTTTTACCTCACATGAATTTGTGAGCAAATGGTTTACCTGTGAAAGTAGCATGTTGTAAATATATTTATAAAATGCATCAGGATCGTGTATCCTGTATGGTGAGCTCAGGAGAGGTTTACTGCGGTTTCTCTGAGCCCCGCTGGTCCACAGCCTCATAAACCGTGAAGTTTATGGGCTCTCGGTTGATTGCGAAGTGTCAGACTTAGATGTTTTCATCATGAATGTGTGCAGTGATGGATGAATCCAATAAGACAATAACACTTCTCAAGGATGCATAAAGTAACTGGATCAGAAATGGATGACACACACACACACACACACACACACACAAGGTTTATCATACAATAGAAGCAAGGTAGAAATTCAGTGATGTCATTCAATCTAGCTCTGTTTGGTTTGGCTGCTTGTCTTGGTTTCATTGTCTGGTGTAAGTAAACTAAAGGATATTGCTTTCTGGCTCCGCTCACTCTGATTGGTCGACTGTTTTTCTGTAGTGGCTGCATCTGTCCGCTTTTGTGTTTGTGGGTGTTGCGTCGGCATGTCTGCGAGCTGCGGCAGCTGTTGTCAGTCTTTGTTTTTTCCACTTTTTCAACACAGCGTGTGGGTAAACCGTGATAAACGCATTTATTTTGGAACCCTGAACTGGGAATCGCGTGATGGTGGGATCTTTGGAAATGTAGCGACGTTCAGCCCAGTATTAAATTTACACTGGCCTCAAGGAAGCAGAACATCTCACACTTTCTCCCCTCGGGTATGCAGCCAAAGATGCCGTGTGTGTGTGAAATAGACAGCTATAATGGAATCCAATATCTCCACCTCACACAATATCACATGCCTCACTCGCTCCCTTTTTCTGATAGATTGCATGTTAAACTAACTGCAAATATTATATACACCTTATTCTTTACAGTCACCTTCTGCATAAAACATGTGCAACTGTACTGTCCTTCCGAAACCTCGAATGTCCAAATTCGCTGCATTTCAGTAACTAGAAAAAAACACAATACTTTATAATGAAAATACTATTAAATACTATGTTGTCAAAGTTGAAAAGCACTTTTTATTAGTTATATTTTTGCAAAACCCAGTGACAAACATTAAGGGTGACTAATTAGAATGATTTATGGCAAAAAATAAATCACAAAATAAGGAGATACGAGGTTTCAGAAGGATAGCAGTGACATGTATGGTAAGGAAATCAACAGTGCAAATGTTTTTTTAACTTTCTGATTTATTTATTGTTTTATTTAAATTTAGAAACATAATTTTAGTATAATTTAGTATATCCCACATTTTTATGAGAGCATTCACTTGAGCTGGTCTGGCATCATGATTTAGGAAAAGAGCAAGAAAATCATTTGCGTAAAGAAGTGAATCTAAAATATTTTATATTATTTATATACCATAATATTTTGAAAAGTCCCAACAGTTTTTCTTTTCACAGTTCACATTTTGAACGTGAACATATATTTGCAGGTAGCATGTGCACAGGCTTCTCTCCCCACAGCATTTTCTTACATCATATTGAGAGCGATCAATCAATAGTCATTAAAAATGTAATTCTAAAATGCCTCCCGTGTCTCGGCAGCAGCATGAATAAAACATGGACCATAACGACATTTTCCATCAGCCTTCATCCCAAAACTCTGAAACAGCTCCTCTTCCCAAGTCTCAGAGCGGAACTTTGAGTTTAGACACACACATTATGATATAAATGTGCTTTTTTGAGGACTTATTTGTAATATTCATGTCACGTGTGGTTTCAGAGAGTGGGAATATTTCTCGCCCGGTTCCGTAGGGATGATAAGGGTGCGAATCTATGCCCAGACCTCCCTAAGGGAGGAGAACTCCCTGGAGGAGAACTATGTGAACGTGTAACAGATTAGCTGACAGGAAAATCTTCAGAGACGATGAAATAAAGCGAGATTGTCCCGTTCCTTTTCTTGCTCCTTCAGGGATCGTCTGAAAATTTGAATAGTATTTTTATCCAAACCTAGATTGGTTAGTCAAGAATTACAATTACCGATACTTTTTTGCCGTGTACATTTGGGCTATATGCATTATCAAATAATGTGTGTAACAGTTTGTGTGTTAAGTAACAGCAACTTTCCTTTGCTGGCTTTTCTGCCGTTTCACACTGTTTGGTGAAGCTTGGACCAAGATACACACCTCCCAAACATCTGCTGAGCACTGGCTGGTGTAAATAACAAACGCCCAGGTGTCTAGATAAAAGCTCACAGCCAAACAAGAGAGAGAAAAAGAAAAGTTCTTTAGCACTGCTTACAAGACCGACGGCGACCGCTGAGTCAGAACACACAGCGTTCCTCGCTGTTTAAGCTTCCTCTTTCATCCGACCTGCGGGGGCCGGGAATCAGAGTCCAACTTCACAGCGGCGCACGAGCCGGCTAATCTCTAACTTGTGAAGAAAGAGAGGTCATTCAGACAGTGGATCTTCCGTGTTTGTGCTGTTTGTATCTGATCGGCATGAAAATGTTGGAGGGTGTTGATACAGAACAAAAATAGTCAGATTACTGTGGGCGGGGCTTCTCTCAGATTACTGTACGGGATACTGTAGACTCTTTTCTTTGTGGATGTGTGTACCAGAGGTTAAGTTTGGGCCACAAAAGCATTAATGCGCAGTTACGTACGTTTATGTCGTTGTTTAACATTTACATTTATGCATTTGGCAGACGCTTTTATCCAAAGCGACTTACATTACATTGTACTATACATTTGTACATTTTGTATAGTAAGCAAGTGGGGGTTAGGTGCCTTGCTCAAGGGCACCTCAGCTGTTACCCGCCAGCCCTGAGAATCGAACCAGCAACCTCCTGGTCATGAGTCCAACTCTCTAACCACTGGGCCACGACTGTTTAAAAAGCATTTATAGATTATTGTGGGTGGAGCTTCTTATGGACTTACTGGGTGGGACAGAATGTGATGGGCGGGGCTTTAGACCATGTGTTTCCATCACCTGTGGCAATTCCGTAGTACCAGGACAGATTTTTTCCAGCGAATGTGCCGTTTCACAGTCGATAACACTGTCAGCAGTGAGGCGGCGTGTTTTGATTGATGTGCGTCTGTACAAGATCATTAACTCCAACCAGGCTGAGACAATCGCATCAACAAATCCCATCTCAGTCTGCCGTATTTGACCCCGGCGAGAGAACCAGCAGGGGAACGACTGCTTGTGTGGATTAAAGAGATAAAGGAAGGAAAATTCGACATGGAAACCCACACTGACCAGTTATAAAGGATATTTGAACAGACAGTGAACCGCAAGGGGGAGTAACTGATATTTATAGCTATTTAAGCGGGGATTGGGAGGCGTTTGTTGAAATAATATTGTCGTTATCGGTTCCCGTGTCTCTGGGACATAAGGATTAGAGTTAGATAGATGAGATGCGCTATCAGTCACTCACTCGCTCTCATGTGGAGAAACCGGTGGAGAGCGACTCACCACGGGCGAGAGATTACGGCGCATAAATAAACATAAACCCACAATTTTTGTGAGGGAATTGAAAACTGCCGCCTGGAATTTAAGCTTTCAACATTCAAATGCGCAGCCAACAGCCGACTTTAGTCGGAGACACGTATAAACATCCATCCAGGCACTTGGAATGACCACTGTGTTTACCCTGAAAGCAGTTCATGGTGATAAAGAACAATTGGCTCACTCTCTCTCCACCGCTCTGTTTTTCCCTCTCGTGCTCTTTCTAATGGGTTTGCAAAATGCTGTAGTGGCGATGGAGATGAGCTGCACACCTTCGTGCCTCCTGTTGTTCTTAATACTCTCCTTTTAGGTGGAAAGCAGCATTTGAATTCAGAACTACTCACCGCTGAAATGAAATGCTAATCTCTCCCCACGTTTCATTCTTTCCTGTTCCCGCTTGCTCTCTGGGCTCACCATATGCTGCGGCTTTCACAGAGTTCCAGGAAAACGTTCCAATTTCAGAAAGACTTCTGGTCTTCAAACCCAAAGTAGCTATTACACATTAAATTGTGTCACGTTAAATTTCGTCCGTGTGCGTAATTACACGTGCCGGCGTGCGTCTAATGAAGATTAGAAGCTGTTTTAACGCTGTTGTGTGCTTTATATGGGATCTTGTGTGTGTGTGCGTCTGCGATAATGTTTCTATTACTGGTTTGCCTTCATAAATATTAATGTAAAACATGCTGACCTTAATTTCAATTCTGTCTGCTGGCAAATCTCTCCCCTCTCACCCACACAGCTTAGTAACTGGAGGAGACAATAGAAGTCGACAGTGATGATAAATCCTCATCGAGCTGGTTTTGGCCAAATGGGTAGCTGAATGAATGAATGAATGAATGAATAAATAAATGAATGAATGATTTTTTTAGGTACAAGACAATGGATTTAGTAGGTAATTTTTAGTCATATCGCTGCTGTCTTTCTGAAACCTCATATCTCCATATTTTGTGATTTTGCCACAAGTCATTTTTATTAGTCACTTTTGCAAACCGCTAAAAAGTATAAAAAGTGCTTGTAAACTTTGACAACCCATTATTTAACCATTTAAAGTGCGGTGTTGAAAAACAGCAAATTTGGGCATTGAATGTTTCAGAAGGACAGCGACAATATGAGACAGGACATAACTAACAACGAAGACTCTGCAGACTAACACTGTTCAACAGTGACATTAGTAGACATTGTAATGTTTTAGAGATCTGTTTGATGCCTTTCTGGTCCTTCTGAAAATTAAGGATATTTTAGAAGAGCAAAAAAATAGGGGTGGAGTCATGCGTGTGGAGGCGGGGCCTAATTCATTCATTGCGTAACTACGGGGAAATTTGAACTAAATTCCCTTGTCGCCTCATTTAAGAGCACAACCACACGCCACCGCATTTAAGCAACCGTAACATGCGCTTGATCTGAAGTTGATCTTTAGAAACTTCTAAAGCATGCTGGGAATCTTCATAAGCTCTAAGCGTGAGGTGGAACAATCTTCTCACTTCCACGTCTAATTGCTGAGAGTGTTTGTCTGCTTTCAAACAAAGCTTTCCTCGCTCTGTTCACAGCCATAGAGAGTGTTATTCATCTGAACGCTCTTATGAACAGACTAACAGTCTGTTTGTTTGTTTGTTTGTTGTACATCCGAGAGAAAAGTAAAAAAATTACCCCCAACCTCATGACTGAATCTCATAAGTATCTCAGGAGTAAGAATGCCCATAAAACTGTACTTTCCCCTCTGTGTGTGTGTGTGTGTGTGTGTGTGTGTGTGTGTGTGTGTGTGTGTGTTCTGCTTTCTAAATGATATCTTCTGCATGCTCAGATGCTCCTGAGCGGGTGGCGACACCCCCAGAGGAGACTGATTGACAGCTTGGCAGTGATAGCAGGAGCAGTGCTGTGAGCAGTGAACGCTGAGGAGAGCAAATGGAAAGTGAGGGAGAGAAAAGTCTAGAAAGAATGTTTTATATAGGCACATGTTGTGAGGATTTTGTAGGATATAAAATGTAGAAGTTTAGCAGGAAATAAAACTATGCATGTGCTCCTTGTCTTTAAATGCAAAATCTAAAGTGAGCAAATCAACAAGACATAAATCTCTCTAACAGGAAGTATTTGTGTTTTAGTGTTTTTCTAACTGCAAAGTTAAAATGTTATTACTTTTACTAAAAAGCCATTTTTAGACTGTGTGTAGTTACAAGGCGAGTTGTTTTTAATGCTAGTTTCTCTTACAGTAAGGATTAACACATCCCATGATTCTTTGTGAAACATGATGATTTAGTGTGTGAGAGTATTTACTTGCTAATGTGAAAAAATAGTGTGTTTTTATTATTTCAACAAGATGCTGTAAGTTATTATGATGTAAATAAATTGGTTTAAGTTTTTGTAAGTGCTACTAGACAGCCGCATGTGGTGCATAAGCTTATAAACGTAAAACCCATTAACACGCTGAAACAAACAAAACACAAGCTGTTGTTCTATTAATAGTTTTCATACATTTGCAGGAAAAGGAGAATCTTTTCTGTCTCACCCACAATACTGTACATCAAAACTAATTCTATAGAGGATAATGTAATTTAATTGACATATTTTATGAGGATTTCCATTTCAAACAGATCAAATGAACCCATCACGAAAAAACTGAGATCAATTTTTGGACTGGTTTTTGTAGCATAGCAGTCAGTTTCACTTTCACAGTTTCATGCAGTTTTGGATGTATGAAAAGATTGAGGCAGATTTCAAGAACCAGAACGTTCCAAACACAGTGATATGCGTCAGTGACTGGAAATAATGAATGCAACCCAACACTGCCTTCACTTCAACTAAACTTTTCTATTGAAACAAGTTTTTAAAAAGGAGAAGTGCATCTTTCTGCTTCACAACCGCTGCATTTCACAATACTTCAAATTCAGACAGCCGCTTTGACTGTAATGTGCGTGTGGATCTAAAACACATGGCAAACGTGTTTCATCTTTGTTATGCAGCAAATGTCAAAGTCATTCCTACCTGTCTTCCTCAGGTGCCAAAGAGGTGAATGCCAGTGGCAGGACGTTCACGGTAAAGAGTTCCCTGAGGCTCCAGGTGGACAGAAATGATGATGGTGTTGCCTACACTTGTAAAGTGGACCATGTGGCCCTGACGGCCACCCCTCAACAGACCACAGAGGTGCTGGAGGTCCACTGTGAGTTCATGTTCCTTACATTTAATACATTTTTTACAAATATTAATGCAATAAATATATAAATAAAAAACTGGCAACAACTTACTGCGTGATGTAACATAAATAATACTGTCAGAAAGAACCTAAAATGAAAGATATCTGGGCAAAAATAACCCTTAATGAGTTTTTTTATTTAATTATATACAAATAATTCAGCTTCTAAAAAAACAAAATTGTCATTTTTAGCTTCTGAATATCTGAAGCTCTTTTCTGTATTGTCTTATAATGGCGTTTTGGCCCCAAATGTGATGTGCGATTAATTTGATTAATTATTCGCCACATCGTGAAATTAATTTGATTAAAATTTTTAATCGCTATATTAGTTTCTTAAATTTACAACATTTGTTAAAAATATATAGATGCAACAAGTTGAATTTAAGTTGGAGAGGTCTGAATTTCTTTACTGTAACTCATTTTAAAACAATATTTCATTGCTTTTTGTCCGTCTCATAGATGCTCCCCGTGTGGAGATCAAACACTCCCTAACCATCCCACAGGAGGGGCAGTACCTGAAACTGGAATGTGTATCTAAAGGAAACCCTTCGTAAGCATCTACAATTTATAAGCATCTTGCTGAATTATAATGTTTGCAGAGCTTTGAGAAGATGCGTTGCATATCTGTTCACGAATAGAAAATGGCCCTGTGGGCAGGCCTACGGCAAGCGACTTCTAACCATGCTCGCATTAATGTGATGATTCAAATGTGATTCTTTTAGAAATAAACTATCAATATTTAACCATAAATTGGGGAAAATATGGAAAATGACTTTTAGAAGCCTTTAGCTTTACAATTGTTCAGAAAGGAACTGGATAAAAGGCTTTTTGGCTTTTTTTGGTTTCCATTTTTGTAAGTAATGTTGCCTTTTTAAAGGTTAAATTGATTTTATCATTAGATAAAAGCTTCATTAAGCTGTGGAAAACATTGAAATATGTCTATTATTGAAAGCTAAAGTCTGCGTTGTTTCATCAGGCCAGACCCGGTGCTTTGGACTAAAGATGGAGGAGAACTGCCAGACCTGGACCGTATGATTGTTGAAGGGCGAGAACTTACCTTCACATCACTGAACAAAACAGACAACGGCACCTACCGCTGTGAAGCCACCAATCATCTGGGCACCAATCATGCTGAATATGTGCTGTTTGTTTACGGTGAGTGACAGATGGATTACATTAACATCTCTGTTATGCTAACACAGCTCTCGCGGCTGTCTTGGAAAGCATCTGCATCTTCTGCTAATCAAACTGCTGTACGTTTCTGGCCTGCTAATAACAGTCTGGCTTTAAAGCACTTTGAAACACTATTGAAATGTCTAGCTTTATTTTCAGACAATCTGTTATTATCTCTATGGTGGAAATATTAGATGAGTGTAATAGAGAGATGAGGAAAGATGTGTCAGTAGATAAACAGTGTCATCCCCTTGAACCTTGAGCAAACTTCTATATAAGGAGTCTTTATGTTATAAGCTGTGTTTTCATTTTTTATATATATATACACAAGTTTCAACATAAACAAACGTTACTGTGCATGTAAGCTTTTGTGGCCCAAATTTAACTTCCAGTACAAATCGTGCATCTGATGAAACTGTCTATAGTGTTGTTAGTTTACAGGACAACAATGTACTAAAAATGGAACTTAACATGTACAGTAATACGCATGCACACATACAGTATATGGGTCTGCCACCTTAAAAGCAATTATCAAGTTAAATTACATCATCCTTTTTTACAAATTCGTGTATTTGTAGTTTATGATAAAGGCATTATTTTTGAAAATGCCCCCAAAACGCTGTTGTCTTGTATGTGAAGTGCTAAAAACACATTTTGTTGAAAATCATGTTGTGTAAACACCGTTTTTTTTTTTTCATTCATTCATGCAAACTTTCATTGAATTGATTCATCTTACCCCTTGACATGACACAGTTTACCCTTAACACAGAGAAAGTTGTGTCACAGGACAATGAAGTCATATTTCCGTGGCCCTATGTTTCTTGTCATCTCAGTTGATAGCGGACATCCTGAAATATAATTAGCCGTGTTAGTTTCACCTCTGTCTCCTTGCCTAGAGGACAACTTACATAAAGCACGGCACAGCTTACCCTGCTCTCTCCAAACCACCCAGATTCTCTCTGTCCTTCCGTGACTCCTTTAAAAGCCAACGAGTTCCACTCCCCACTTAAAGCGTACCAGCAAAGCATGATGGGTCTCTCTACACCCCAAGGTTCAGAGGCTACGCTGCGTCCACATCTGCCATCTCTTTCATCAGAGGCCGCTGCGCGGATACGCTCACAAGCTCAGAACAGATATGACTGTGGGCATCAAGCGGAAGAGGCAGACAGCATCTCTCCATCACCCCCCCGTTCCTCTGCCTTCTTGACTCTGAACCCCTCCAGGCACCCAAACACTTCCTCGGCCTCTTAGTTCCAAAAGTTTCTACTCTTTCTCACTTTTTGTTCTCCTGTCGCGGCTTTTGTCTCTTCTCCCAGGGCTCCTTAAGAAGATTTAATTAGCCGTTATGGTGCAGTGTAGGGGTCCAGCCATTGGCTCATTGAAATGTCAAGACTCTGTAACAACAAGAAGAAACCAAAGCCCTTAATGATGTTGATGCTATAAAACTGACACCTTCTCCGTAGGAATAAAAAGCTAATTGGGTGTCACAAATATAAAGCACCTTGTCTGAATTAATTACTGTCTTTCTAAATGGCAAAACATGATGCGGTCCTTCTACCAGTGATTAGCGCAAAAGCAGAACAATATAATGGTCCCGTCCTTCATCACCCCATCGTTTTTCATTTATTGTGCCCACTGGAAATGTAATAAATCTTCCAGTTCAATATGCAGCCAGTCACTTGATATTCCAGGCAGAGGGTCGCCATGTCAGTTGGGTACTTGAGAGAGGTATAGTCAATATTATTATCAAATCTCACCCTTAATTAAAAATGGGCCATGACATTTAAATAAGATATTAGAACAGGCCAATAGTATCTAGAGTGTTTGAACAGGTAATAAGACTTTATTAAATCACCATATCCCCCTGAAAAATCAACTTTATCATGATGCTGAATCGTATGTTTTAATAATACAATAAAAACACTTCTCTTATATATTTCTGTTTACTTTTCAAAGCTAAAGTATGCTACAAGCATCCCCTAATGGAATTATACATATAAAGATTACTTTCATCAATATGTCGGCTTTCGTGAACACTCTTGTCTGCCAATGGTTGCCAGATCTTTGTTGTGTTGGGTTAGCAGGATGTTTAAACAATGTTTTTTGGTAAAACTTTACAATAAGGTTGTATTGTTAACATTAGTTAATGAATTAACATGACTAACAATGAAAATAGTATTTATTAATCTTAGTTGATGTTCATTTCAGCATTTACTAACACATTTATAAAAATCTTTTTTAAAAAGTGGTAATTGTTAATATTAGTTAATGCACCATGAACAAATGTATTGACATTACATTAACAAAGATTAATACATACTGAAAAAACTATTGCTCGTTATTGGTTCATTTTAGTTATAATATTGCTTATATGTAAGGCAAAAATATGTTTTTGTTTTAGCATATATGGAAAGCTGACAATTCCACAGAAAATACTGTATAATAAGAAAGATACAGTCATGATTTGAATAATTTCTCTACAGATTGCAGAGTTGTAAACATTTATCTGTATGGACAATTGTTTATCTATATCTCTGGGCAATAATCGGCTGATATGATAAACAACTTGTGCTGTAGTAACAACACAGAGACCGCATAGCAACAAGTTAACTCTTAAACACTTTAACCCTGCCGATGACTAACAGTGACAGAGCAACATGTTCACATTCATTTCAATGGGAACCTAGCGGCTTCTAGCGGCAGTGACAGTTAGCGACAGGAAGCGGGTGTGTCCAGCGACATGACAAAGTTGAGAAAAGTTAAATGTTTTGCAAATTATAAGCAACTATCAACCATTGAGGTCCGTGGAGCTCATGTCATCCATCTATTTACATGATGATTACTCGTTTTATTTATAACTGTTACTATGACAACCAGAACTAGAAACATCTTTTAACAACAACATAGAAAGAGATGATTGACACAAAATGTGTATAGACGCTGTATAGAAATCACCCACATGCCTGCATATCAACCCTAGCAACACCCCTCAAATCAAGCACCCCTCCGAAAATATGCAAATCTGCCTACGACCTGCTGTTTACTAATATCTGCTCCTGAAACCTGCAGTGTGTCTAATTTCCAGGTAGCTGGAGCTGGTTGTCGCTGTGTAATTCAGAGCTATCAGTTGAATTACTCTGCTTGTCTGCTGGACTCCATTAGTGCGAAAGCAGACCGGTGATTTAGCTTATCAACCTGAGTCCAACTCTCCTCTCCCGTCCTTATCACAGCACCAAACGTGCTTTACGCATGCAAAACAACTGCCAGTCTTAAGCTGATCGTGGAGGCAGAAGCACGACGAGAATGCTTCAGCTATACCTGCCGTATTCAAGAGCATAAATAACGTGCAAACCTTATGTCAAAAGTGATACGTGATAGAATTTAATGGGTATGATGTTTGCAAAAGGCTTGTTATGGTGATGCCGTTTCCTACATTTTCTCCGGCATGACGGGATTACTGACTGCTTTGGTTCATCAAATATTGATGCCTGTCTCCCTGCATGCGGCCTGCATTTCTACCATTCTGAGAGCAAAATTGTCACTTTGCTTTCATTGTGAATGTTTTGAAATATCATCCGCAATCCAAACCGCCATTATATGTAAACATCATAAACAAAGACATTTCACGAGTGTCAGCGGCACTGCACAGGTTATTACAATAGTTTAGTCATGTCTACATTGTTGAATTAAACCCATTTGATTTTTATTTGATGTGTTTCATTTGTTCCATTGTTAAAATGTTTTCTTCCCCTTGTCATTGTTGTGTTGTCCGTTTTTTGTTTACGTGTTTGTTGTCATTGTTGTTTGTTGCATACGACAGATGCCAACACCACACCATCACCATCCACAACTCCCCCTGCACTCACCTCCCCAGACACCACAGGCCCCTTAGACTCCAAGCACCTCAATCCTGCTATCACCGGTAAGAGAGGTACTGTATAAACCCACCTCCCGTCCTTCTTGTTTCCCTTTTTTCATCCATCTATCACACTTTCTGTTCCACAGAGCTGGTTTTCACAGACTGAGGTGGCTGCAACTAAAACAAAAAGTGGTTTGGAAGCTTTCGGTCCCTCTGCACTATTGTGTCTTCTGATAGATCCTCTTTCTCTGTTTTCTCTATCCACACACTTGGGTTCCCACTGTGATATCGGTTCACCTTTGGCATGACTGTTTCAGCTTTGTCTGGTTGTTTTTTTGCTGTTTTTTCAATTTTTTTGTTTTTGGAAACTACTCATTTAATGAACCTTGTGTGACTTATACTTGCCTGTATTAAATGTATTTATGGTCAGCTTAATTATCCTGTATCCTGTGGTTATGACAGTACATCTTTACAGTTACCTCCAGAAAACCACTGTGAGTGTGTGTATGAGCGAGAGAGAGATACAAGGTAATAGTATCATAATATTATTGTATATTCTGAAAATTAAAAGAAACATAATAAAAAAAAATAACCCATGATGCAAATTTCAAGTCCGTCAGAGTGATGGATTTTTGTAACACAACCTCTGCTGGAGTAATATCTGTACCGTGTGCCCTGACCCTTCTTTCGATCTTTGCTGTGAATGCATGGTCTCGGGAGTATCAGGGTCTGTTTTGTTTATGTATGTCTCAGCTAAATATATAGACAGCTTGATTTATAAAGTGTGGCTAAAAGTCTTTGTACTCCCGGTAGACATACATAAGGACTCCATGAGGTCATTTGAATGGTTATCCGTGTGTGTGAGGGATACAGCACCTCCTGGAATGTTGATTGGATATTCAAAAGTTTAGGATCATTTTACTGAAATGTATTTTGTGATCTTAAAAAGGATTTGATCTAAAGCAGTGGTTCTCAACAGGGGGACCCCAACTGACTTCTAGGGGGGGCTCTAGATGACTCGTGAGGACTCAAATTAGACCAAATGAACATTAAAATGCTATCCATTAAGTTATCTTCAAGCTTTTCTTGATACAGACACAACTGCATATGTTGTGTTTAAACAAAACCTGTTTTAACAGTTTAGCTATTTGTAAACAACATCTACCAGACATCGGTTCTCCATTCAGGAGAATTTCTCTTTAAGTTTGCAGTGTTGAAAGGATTCTGTTAACAGAGCTTTTTTTTCTGTAAACGCATTAGCAGCTCATTCTCCTGCCCGCGATCAATGGGGGCGTACCAGTTGCGTACTGGCCTCATCGTTCTGCCGGCCTTAATGGGAATAATAAGTCTTCCGAGAAGAAGCACGAGGCCCAGACGATGCCATCAGCGTGTCTCCCGTCCCCGTTAAATCTGCCAAATGCATTTTTATGGCTTGCAAATTAGCTGTGACCTTATGAAGCTGAAAGGTTGAATAAAGTACTGGGGATGCTGAGGATTTTAAAATATTTACAGCTCACTTTTCATAATCAGCATGAAAGCGCCCTCCTGCAGACCCCAACGCCATTATTGTCCCACCGAGACACTTTTACAGGGATAATGATTGGTCATGGCTTTAGTCTCTGGATTGGGAGAGGAGAGTGCAGAAATTTATCTGTTTTAGGGAGGGCCGGAGTTTGGCTTCATTAGCCAAGGCCAGGAACAAGTGGGGAAAACAAAGCACAGCAGTTTTGCAGAATTATTGCAGAACGGTTTGTATTTATTGTCCTGCGCCTGCCAAAAATTAGCCAGTTTAATTGGATTTAACTCTGGGACATAAACAAAGGAGAAAACTGCAAAAGTACTGAAGTTTTGAGGTGTTTGAAATTTCCACCCTAGGTGACTGGGAATTCCTCAAAGGCATGTAAAAGACGTTGTGGGTAGCTAGCAGCTAGCTTCCTGCTTGGAATCTCACAGTGTGGATGTAGAACATATGCTTGTTGAAGCGTTGACCAGAAACCCGGCGATTACTCAACATGGCCATGCCACAGGAGCATAATGGGCAGACATGGCCTGTCAGCTGTAGGCTGGACAAGAACTCATTCATGGGCTCTAATCCCAGTAAGAAGCAAACAAATGAGCAATCCTCAGAGAGTCATTGGCAAGATTCAACAATGCCAAAAAAGCTTTGTTGATCTCAAGTCAAAACAATGTTTAAGCGTCTTTAGTTAAAGGGTTCCTCCGACCAAAAAAATGAAACTTTTGTCATTAATTACTCACCCTCAAGTAGTTAAACATCCATAGGTCCTCCGTTTTCCCCCAAAACGCAAATTAGTGGAGTTTTGAAAGCTTTCTGACTCCTCCATAGATGGCAACGCAACCAAATTTCAAAGCGCTGAAAATACATCGTGAAATTGTCCACGCGACTCCAGTATTAATTCATATAATGCGATGATACTTTTTGTGCGCACACAAACAAAAATAACGACTATATTCGGACACATGCATGCGTCGTGTGGCTCTCGGGAGCGCGCGCTGGATACTAATAAGGAAGTAAAAACGGCACGGTCGGTTGTTCTTTAGGGATTCACGGTAGCTGACATCAAACATGTTGCATTACTGCCACCTTCTGTGGTTTTTGCCCACCTGAGATGACGTCATTCACTACCATTGCTTATTCAATGACGTACGACTCGCATTTTTTCAAATCCACATTCACCTTATGGATCCACAGTCTTAATGTATTTTTACAATACAATGTTTGTTTCTGTTTTCATTTCATTTTCTAAGCAGTTTTAAGAGAAACATCTGAGACTACTTCACCCAAAAATGTAATTTAAGCCATAATTTACTCACCCTCATGTCATTCCATTTATTCCGCCGAACACAATATAGATTCCCATTTATGGAGTTAAAAAAGCACAATACATCATAAAAGTACTCAACATGACTTCGGGGGTTAGGACATTTCTTATGAAGCGAAGCGAAATGATATTTAAAACGATTAATATTTTGAGCTTATTTAATCACGTTTGGATGTAAGCAATGCATCACTGGCTCCATAATTTTTTTAACTTTATTGGTTGTCGCATGTCTTGTGACCACCGGTGTAATGAGCAGACTTTGGAAAACTGAGATTTTGAAGTAGCTACCTAGCACAACGACAGAAATAAAAACCAAGCGTTCGACGAAATTTCCTGTCACGTGGTGAGGTCATAGCAAAAAAATCGTATTATCATGAAGGAGATTAGCTTTTTAATCGCTAGTCGCTTTATAATGATTCACGTATACTTGGGTCAAGGCGTAAGACGTTATTTATCCCACTGTTGGTCCTGCAAAAAGCGATTCAAATGATTTTTCACTACATATCAATAAATATATCTGAATTATTGATTTCAACCCCAGTAGAGGTGCTAAAAAGACGTTCCTAAAATGAAAAAGCACTTCCTCTCAGGGTCTGCCAGAGGACACCTGCTCTGTTTAAACGAAAAAGGCAAAGTTTTAGCTGCCGTGTCCCTCGAGGGTCAGTTAAATATTGAGACAGCACTCCTGACCGCCCATCTTTCTCTCCTTCCTGAAAGAGGCGGAACACAGGAGGAATTAAAATGTAATGCAAAGGTCTTTTTCCTCAGTCAAGCAGCACGGTTATTGATGATGTGTCAAATTAAGACATGTCGCGGGAAGACTTATGGTAACAATTTAAAATAAAACAGAAAGGAAAAAAGAAAAATCATTAAACTCTGCCACTGAATATGAATTACGAATAAGTCTCTCCTCATTCGTTTTGTTTCAATGGAGGGAGCCACTTAAAGTAATCCTCTGGAACCCTTGAGCTGCCTACGTTTGCCAGAATGAACACATCTTCCCATTTCCCACAATTCATTGCAAATCAAGTTTAAAACATGATGGCCTAGTTTTAAAACGTTGCAGTGTAATGTCTTGTCGAATACTCTCAATAGCTCATGAATCTCAGTGGAAAACACCTGCATTTGTTTTCTGTTCCACTCTATTTAGGTTCAGTCATTCCGTCTCTCCTCACTCCCACCTTTTTTAACCACAATTAGAAGCCATAATTTGTTTTGAAAATCTAATTAAACTGTGCTGACCAACTCTGAGGCTCTGTTTGCCCTTCTTGGCTTTAGTTCAGCTCTCATGAGCGTCCAGTATGTAAATCACCCCTCACAGGTCATTTCAGAAGCTGCTGTGCGGAGGAATGTGGAAGACAGACAAGAACCAAATTGCAGTTTACTTTATATGTACATGGAAGAGGAAGAGCAAAAATGTATTATTTAGATGTTTACTGTTTACTTTTATACTATAGATCAGGGGTACGGCACACCGACAGCCTGATAAAGTTCTTTCTTGGCTGAAATTGGGGAATATTTTATTTATTAACCAATGCATTAGGCTGATATTTTATTATTTATTTATTTACAGAGTCCTCCAATAGCATTTAATTGACTGGCTTTTGGTGCTGGTGGTGTCATGAGATGTGCTCAGTTCACTGAAAAATGAAAATTCTGTCATAGTTCACTTTGTCATTCAGAACACGTATGCTGTTTTTTTTTCAAGGAAAAGTGACAGTTTATAGTGGCAATAGCTGTCAAGTTTTTTTAATGGTAAAAGATAAAGCATCATACAAGTAGTTCATAAGATTTGTGAGCTGTATTCCACGTATTCTTCATGACTGTGTGGTTGTGTATCGACACTCGCATGGAAAACAGCTTAAAGCGTAAAAAGTAGAGCTTATACATGGACTTAAAAGTGGCTATTTTTCTGATGTGTTTTTCAGAGCATCAGCTACTTTCTTTCTTTACTCTCATTGTACATACTGTAGGTATTGTATGGCAGGAGTTGTGTAAAGATGCTTCAATCATTTCCACTTTTATGTTCCATAGAAAAACAGCATACGTGTTTGAGCATTTCATTTCGAATGACATGAATGTGAGTACATAAGACTGTTTCTTCAAACTTTACATGCTAAAAAGAACAGAAACTAAATGTGAGGGAGGAGATTCATATGCCCTCCAAGCTGAAAAGGACACAGTAATCTTCATTAACAGTGAAAAAATGGTTTAAATTGTTTGAGAGAGACAATACAAGTCATAAAACACTCACAGGATGTTTTATTAACCTGTGCTGGTGGCTTATAGTTATAATTAGTTGCAAAGGAAAAGAAAACATTATCTGTTACATATATACATTATAATACAGTATTCATATTGTGCCATTTCTGCATAACTAGTGTGTCCAAACATCGGTACCCATAGACTTGCATTGGTTTTGTGTCCATTTATTGGAAGTGAATGGGGACCGCACATTTTTCACTAGGAATCAACCAACAAAAAAATTACTTAATATATTGTGTATCATTTTATAAAACCAGATATTTAAAATTACAAATAGAGATTTTTAAAAATAAGTCTACAATCTAAAAATAATAAAATATCACATTTTCCATCAGACACAGAAGACCCAGATTAATGACTCCGGCTAATGTTGATGTATCTGACGGTAAACAGCTTAATATCCAGCTGAGTTTCTAATCAAGTCTAATGAGCTCACACTTAAACTCATAATTTGGTTAATAACACCATCTTTCCATCCCACTGCATTTGACAATTTATGCGTAATTTGGTTTGCTTCTGGTTGATTGTGGTGGAACATTTGAATCCAAGAATCGGAGCAAATCATGCATGCCGCAATCAAATCGCAATACCATTGAATGGCTTGTGCAGGATTTTCATATTAGACATTTATTGGGAAGTTTTCATTCTGTTTGCCTCCTACATAGACTTTTACTCAGAACGATATGTTGTAATTCTTTCGGTAGGCCAAGCATCATTTTGCACATTTTCATTCGGGAGGCACATTACCGGTTGTGCCTGTAAATGTTAATTCTCAAGTTCGATTGTACCTTAAAAGTAAAGCTTTCGGATACAACACTTCTACACGTCAGAAGGAGAGCAACAAAAAAATATCACAGAAGCGTTCATCCATTCTACGCTCAGCCCACACTCACTGTCGCCCATTTAAAAGCATTTATATAAACATCTCCAAGATTACTGTAACAATAATCCCCCAAACAACATACACCGGTCTCAAGGGCTCGTGTCCCGCGGGTCTGTGTCAGCATGCCGTGTGGAGTTAATAGTAATGCTCACCTTGAAATGTTTTCTTTATGAAGGAGCAACATGCTCCCCCCCCAGAGGCTTTCTCGCTAACCCCCCCGCAACGTGGATTTGTTAAGAGAGTGTTTCCTACATGATTTTCCTCTGTAAGTGTTCCTTTAAGAATTCATGCGGCTGCGGGGGGTTTGCGCGCGTTGGGTGCTGTTGCCGTTTTTAGCGTTGTTTAGTCGCAGCTGGATTGAAAGGCTTTTTCTGAGACGCGCCGTCGGCGGGTTTATACCGCACTGCCTTTAATTTGTTAAATTTGCCGGGGCTGCACAATGGCGGGGCCGGGGGAAGAAATTATGAATATTAAAATAGGAATTTGCGTGTGCCGCTGCGATATTGAATCATGGGGGAGGGAGTGTCGCAGGCCTTATTAAAAGATAATGTGTGCTGGGGGAAGAGGAAGCGTATCGTTTCACCGCTCATGAATGCCACTATCTCAAGCCTAGTGTATGTTTAGGTGTAAATATATCTGATGAGATTGGCCAGTGTTGTAGTTACATGCAAGCAAATGCACCACAGAAAACAAGAAACAAAGAAAAAGAAAGAGAAGTACAGGATGTGAATTACAGGAAGTCAAGGTCTTGGAAAATATGCAAATTTCAAACATTCAATTTAGAAGTCTAATGCCCATTTGAACCGAGGGGGCAATAATTTTGACCTATAATTTGTGCAATTTCATCTCTTTAAGTGTAGAAATTCTTCTTCTTATTGTTAGAGATTAGTAGGTCCCACACAGTGTTAGTGTAGTTGCCCTAGGACGGCTCTCAACATGGCAACCCCATTGTGCATTGATAAAAATAGAGCTAGCATAGCGGAGGGCTAATTATCACGACACTGTGGGGATGTACTTGAGATTCACAGCCTAATGTTCCAATACAGATATTCTGAATATGAACGCCAAGAATTTGTTTCGTCACCAGTTATCCGGGGCCTTTTGACAAAGCGAACCCACCCAAAAGATTTTTTTCTCTTGTGTTGGTAGACAACGAGTTAAACTGAACTGAACTCAAGTTAGGTGCACCTGCAGCGAGGTACTTTTTGGAGCTTAAGTTTGATTTATCGATGTCATAAAAATTTGGAGAATTTAATACCACAGCCTTTCACTGTTGGAAATTCAGAAACATGTGCCTGTCAGATACGAGCAGCCCTTCCACATTTCAAATTTCTGCGAGCCGATAAACGCGTGATAGAGATCTGCACATATTTCGCTTTTTATTGTGATTGATTCTCGCAGGAAAGTCAGACGGAGCTTGTTGGTTTTATAGTGCACCTGTAAACACAAACACGGGAGAGAAGCAGCGAGTCTATGATGATGTCCATCAAAAGGACAGACGGTGGGATTCTCGACTATTGAAATGAGATGTGGTGTGTTTGAATGTCTCTCTGGCCTTGAGTTTATTCTGGCTTTGTGTGGCCGATACAGTGATTTGGCTCCCGCGGCTCAAAGCAGAGCTGGGATTAAACGCGCACACTGTGGCGGATGCCCCGCACGCTGTCAATTATAATATACCACTCCAAATAGTGCTAAGCGGAGAGATGATAAACAACCGTGGCTCACAGATCCAGAGACAAATGAGAGGTTCATCCCATGAGTTTTTCAACCTGTTTGTCGTACATTTTCCCCATAGGACTCAATTACCCCTTTATTGGCTGCAAAACGAAAATGTGTTTCTTTTAACTCGTACTGGATTTATTTAGCATCAAGTTAATTTAAATGACTATGACACTTCACAAACAGTACTGCAGAAATAATCTAGCTCTGTCTTTGTAAAGTATGTGGATAGATAGATTTTACTCTAGCAATATCAAGATCGTTGGTTTGCTGTCGTTGGATCGCTGGCGACACATTCAGATTTATAGCTTGAATGGCAAATGTAGTCTTGGAAGGTACCACAGCGATATGAACTGTTAAATAGTCTTTACTAACTGTACATTTTGTCTGTCTATATCTCTCTCTTACAGATCCTAATGCCCTGGAGCAACGTGGGCCAGATCACGCTCTGATTGGTGGAGTTGTCGCTGTTGTCGTTTTCGTTACTTTATGCTTAATTATTGTATTGGGACGCTACCTGGCGCGACATAAAGGTGAGATTTCCCCTTGCCCCCCCAAAACAATATGTCCAACTAATCGGCCAGGTGCATGTTTTCGTGGAAACAGTGTATAGGTTGTGACAATCATTTTAAACAGGAATTTGACTGTTTTCATAAATACATTATCTATGTGATGCATCCATCCAACCAGGTTACAGGTTCTAAGACAAATGAAATAAAAAACTGCTGAAATTTGGAAATTTCTTCTTTCTATTACTGGTGGGGACAAAATCAGCCATGGCAAACTGTTAAGAACAAATGTTTATTTTAAACAATTTGCAGTCATTATCTATAAATAGATAAAGAGCCAGAACTAGCTAAATATAACTTAGTGACGCACACCAGTAATTATCCAAACACAGACTTGCCATTAAAAGTTTCTGTGTCTTCGTAAAAAGGAAACACTCGAAAGTGCAGAGCATGCATGAATAGGAATCATAGTTTCAGTGACATTTGCAAAATCATGATCTTGTGTGTTATTTCAGGCACGTATTTGACAAATGAGGCTAAAGGAGCAGACGACGCCCCGGACGCAGACACAGCCATCATCAATGCAGACGGCAACCACGCGCACGCAGAGGAAAAGAAAGAATATTTCATTTAGACTGCGAGCGGCACTCCATTCCTTTTCTCCTCCCCGCATCGTGTAGGAACTTCTCCAGACAAGCAGAGGATTCTTTTCGCACATTCCTCCGCGTTCCCTTGGCATTTTTTACTTTCGCTTCGTTTCCGTTGCCTTCTGCGATAACAGCTGATCTCACCCGCTACTTTTTATGAGCAACTTATTTGCTGAAGATGTCACCTTTTGTAACCATTGTATAGCTGTAAAACACCCCAGAATAGTACATGAATCTCCAAATCTGAAAAAGAAGAATAATCTGCAGCCATTTTTCAGGACTCACCTCCATTTTCTCACAGTGCCTAAATATACAGACGTCAATTGAGTTGATTCAATGCCTTCATGTGTGTCAGTAGACCGCTGATTGGTTGTTTGCTTTGTATCTTCAGCGTTATGATTTTTAAACTGTTCTGTGCTCTAGTGTTGCTTTGGTTTCTCTTTAATAATTTTTATTACCTTTTTTTGGTTCGTGATTCATGCTGAATCCATTTATTGTGATGTTCCTCCAAAAAAACAAAAAATATGTACAGTAGTCGAAATATACTCAGACTTGAAATAAGGGAGGTTCCCTTTTTATTCTGCAGATTTTTAGGTGTTAATAATGTTATTGGTACGTAGAGATGCTCCATTCTCCAAATGACCATTACATAATGTGAACCTGACAAGCTCACATGATGACTAAAATCAGTATTTTGTACTTGAAATGTAGATATTGGTAAGTAAATGAATAGTTCCACAGAAGGTCTTAGTAAATTATACACAAAACTAACTTTGTATTTTAGGTTAACCAAACTTTATCACCAGATAAACTGAGTGAATTAGCAGGAAAGAACGAACACACCCAACCGTTGTAGTTTGATGATGCATCTCCGCTCTTCGTCTGGTTCTTATGACACTTGGTTCTGCACTAGTCTGTATATTCCTGCACTGATTGGCCCCCCAGCCTTTGAGGCTCCCCATATAGAGCGTTGTCATGGCAACAGATCCACGGCCGAGTGAGGGGTGAGAATCGTACAGTATGTCATCCTTTCAGCTGTTTACACAACCGTTGTGCCGACTCTCATAACATCAGAAAAAGTAATACATTCAAAAAAGCTACTATATTTCAATGCTGTTAAACCTTCATCCAATCAATTTATAGGTCCCAAAAAACTTTTATGCAAAATTCAAAGTTACACTTATAAAAACATCGCAAAAATGTGGCCCACCTGCTCACTATTCCATTGTGTGAGTTTCGGCCAAACGGAAAACAAGCACAAGACAACTTATGAACGAGGTCTAATGCGACAGATAACCCTGGTGGTCTCACTTTCATGAAATGAGCGATTCGGTCATTACCCAAACCGATACCTGTCATACAGTCACTGACGTTGCAAATTATGTTGATAAATGGTTGGAAGTGTTTCTGAAATTACGATATCTTTTTCTGTTCTTACGTTGATTTCTACAACGAATAGACAACCTTGCTAAGGCTGTATAATATATCTGCTAAATGTGGTAACTAGTGAAAATTGTTGTTAGACTTTGGGATCCCTAATTCCATCAAGTTTGTATATTAGCTGATTTAAATATTGGTGGGGAATTTTTTATTTTATTTTATTTGTTGATTAAAGATTCTTAACTTCATAACTTTTCCTTTAAGCTCAAGGCATGTATATACTGTATAAGTATCACATTTTGGTAAAAACATTTTTGGAAGAAGTGTTTGGTTCTACTCACAATGTAAATTATTTAATTTTGCTTATTGAAATCCACAATGGGTATGGCAGCATTTGTGAGTAATGGATTCTTATTGAAACGGCAAAGCTACGCATTTGTTTGAATGGGAGAATTGTCGCATTTAAAACCTGATATTCATTTCCTGTAAATGATGAGGATAAACGTTCATGGCTACCAGCATTACTGTACGTGAAGTTGTTTTCTTTCGTTCTCACATAGGACATCACTAAAGCTTCTTAAACCAATAGCTCAAGCTTACATTTTTCAAAGTAGACTATCCAGAACAGTTTGTTTTAACCATAATAAACCACAACAACACATATCACAAGTATCTTACTCAAATATAATTGTCTCGTCACATGAATCATTAATTTTTGTGATTATATGAATGGTTTTGGAGAATGGTCGGGATCACTGGGCAGTGATCAACCAGATTGCATACTTGTTTGTAATGAAAAATCAATCAACTTGAGTCATATGAAACGAAACAGTGACATGCTTACAGTACACGCTAATGTTATTTATTTCTGTTCTCATGTGTACGGTCGAGTGGCTCGATAACATCTGTCTGCATAATAATCGCAACGATTTTTGATCATCTCTGATTGTGATGATGATCTGACGCTGCCTTCTGTAGTCGGTAAATCAAATGCTATTATCAACACAATATATCTCAGACTGCTCAGATTTTCGGTTATAGGATGCATTCAACATTTCCAACTATTAATAAATCAGCTTCTTTTATCACCACAATTGCCTAT
The DNA here is from genome assembly GCA_026939265.1 of Oreonectes daqikongensis. Lineage (NCBI taxonomy): Eukaryota > Metazoa > Chordata > Actinopteri > Cypriniformes > Nemacheilidae > Oreonectes > Oreonectes daqikongensis. The sequence goes on along the minus strand of JAOTQM010000043.1, from coordinate 2,996,708 downwards.
GTGTTTGTAGTAAAATCTACACGTTGTGTTACGTCAGTACAACTCTTGTCTCATTGAAGATTTTCACCCAATGCCTACCTATTTCGGTTTCTGTTCTTTTAAACTCTTTTTTACATTGCATGGTATATTTTTACCTCTTTTTGTATACTTCATTCACTTTTTCTAATGCACTGGAATGCAGGTCCAGTTCAATGATTTTGTTCTGCTGTGATTTAGACCGTACTCATAACTATAGGGCAATAACTATCATATAATAATGGGCATGCCTCCCACATGTTTAGATCAGTGAATCACCAATAAAGACTTCTTAATGTTTCGTTCTTAAATTATTACATTTGACTCTTAACAATCTTGAATATGAGGTTTCTTACATAGCTGCAACAATTTGTTAATTCTCTATTTCTTAAAGAGATAGGTCCAAAAATGAAAATTCTGTTATCACTACTTATTCGCTCTCAGACTTGTCATTTAAAACTTCTATGCCTTTCGTTCTTCTCCAAAACACAAAGGAAGATATTTTGAAGAATGTTGGTAAACGAAGAACGGCGGTAAACATTCACTTATATTGGTGTGTTGGTATTGCCGTCGTTCTTCAAAATATCTTCTTTTGTGTTGTGACGAGGATAAGTAAACTATGTCCCTTTAATGCACGTCATTCAAATAATAGAACCCTTATTTATTATAAGCCAGTAAAATACTCAAGTCCTGCCTCAAATTTAAAATATACGTGACATTAAAAAAAAAAAAATATGTTCACTATCAGCCCTATAAACCATTTTTATCCTCCAGACAGTATATGTACTGTAGCTAGGTGTGTGCAAAAAGACTACAAGAAATAGACAAAATACAAAGTTGTTTGTCAACTGTAAATGTTTTGGGTTTAACATATGTCACACATTATACTACAGGCTGTACTAAAATTTGTGTATGATGAGAACATCAAACAAATGAGCTATTTTGGCAATGGAAATTCAAACACTGTAAATCCAAAACATTTCAAACTGTAAATGTATGTCAAACACTGACAACCAATCACATCGTTTGCATTTTTCACATCTCAGGTATAAATCAGGTTTTATTTCTATTTTGTCAACACATACAAGTACCTCATACCTGTTCATTGCTATCTGCTGCATCTCTGTACGTGCATTTTTTCCCCCCATCCCAGTGTTCATATCACATCTCCAATACACCAACCCTAAACAAACACACAAGCTGTTTTTCTCCATCACGAAGCGAATCTGGTTACCGCGAGTTTGCGATCCGTTGCGAACTTTAGAGCAGAAAAATACTCGTGCTAATTTAGCTTGTAATGTGTTACACTGAAAGGGCAGCTGTCATAGCGAGGACAAGCTCCATGTAGGTCAAGATCAAATAGTTTGAGGGAGACTCCAATTTCACAGTTTTTCGCATGGCCTTGCTAGAATTAGCACCTGCACCGCCGACTCCACAACACATACTGTTCCAGAAACTTCTGTAGTTATGAACTTGGAAAAAAAGACAAAAAATGCTACTTAAATTTCACTCGAGCACACCATGTTCCCCTCGCGTCTCAAAAACATTCAGAGTGCCAGTGAAACGGATGTAGTGGGTAGCATATTGCGCTCTGGTAAAATCGAGTACCCAGTTTTTTGCGAAACGGCCTCCCTCGCTCTTGAAACGATAGTGGCTTCAGAACACAAAGGGGTTTGTGCTTCTTGTAGCAAGCTGAATAAAAAACGCCTCATTAGGGTTTATTTTTCTTTTTTTGTGTTCCTTGGTGTTCGATTTTAAGCCTAATTCACATGTATGGAATGAAATTGTTAAATAAATGAATACCAAAATCTTCTAAGTGTTTTTTCTTACTGTCTAAACAACATTAATCTCCTTCAACTGTCTCTGTGCTCTTCATAATACAGTACTCGGAAAATGATATTTTTGTTCATAAAACTTTGCATATGCATGCATTTCTAATCCTCTCCATAGCAGATTGCTTATGAGATATCAAAGATAAAAGTTTATTTCCAAACTGGCTGAAAAATTAGTTTGTACCATTGCGCCATAAACTTGAGAATGGATTGTAATATACCGCCGATATGGCTGCTGCTGTGGAGACAGACACAAACTATAAAAGATAAAGCATGCAGCAGACCCCTGAGGGGAAGTGAGACAGCAGCCCTCAGGGCATGAAACTGTCATCATTGTGAAATCACCACAGGGGGACATGACTCCACACACACAAACACACACACACCGAGGTCAACAGCGCCACAAAAAAAACAATCTCTTCCATTTCAAAACCACCTCATAGTTTGGCTTGGTCTGTTATGACTAGACAGACATAAGGATGACACAGAACAGGCGTGCGATATAATTGCAGAAACCCATAAGTCAACTTTGATAGGGCTTTTTTCACATCCTGTTGTGCTTTAACAGCTGGCGCTACCTTGGATTTGATGATTTAGATATGAGATATATTTTGTAGACTAGAACAACCATAAATGTGCCAATGAAACCGTGTCATCACAAGAATAGATTACGAAAAATATTTCGAGCAACTTAAATGAATGTTTCCAATGCAATAAAGTTAAGCCCTTAATGAAAGTTTCTGTGACAAATCTTTGCACCTGTTTCAAATGTATGGCTACAATGCAAACATTATATATGTTAACTGGAGACTACTGTGATAAAACACGCTAACGCTGTCTGTGCATGACCATGTAAAGACAGATTTCTCATGATGAAAGGCAGTGGTTAGGTGAAGAAAAATCCATCCAGATGAATAGCTTAGGCAATGCATACCCAGGTATCCATCACAAAGACTACTAGTTCTACCATTTTAAATTTATGTAAGTTTACAGCTCAAATAATACATTTTTGTAAGTAAAAAGTGATGGATGGATTTTGGGATAGCATAAATAATTAAAAGACCATTTCAAAGCATCATTTCAGTTTTTCTGAATTTACTATTGGGAGAAATGATCATTCTTGTTTAATTCTGTGAACTACTAACAATATTTTTACCAAATTTCAAATAAAATATTGTTTCTATTTGCAGAAGATGAGACTTGGAGAAACAGGTCAAAATAACAGAAAAGATGCTCTGTATTTTTTCAGACCTCAAATACTGCAAATAAAACAAGTTCATATTCACTTTTAAGCAATACAACAATAATATTTCTACATGTATTTCTATTTAGAGAATTTTTTTATATGTTATAACCTCGATTTTATTGGTTGTCATGTGTCTTGTCATGCTGTCAGTGTTTCACATTGTTGTTGGATGACTTTGTCCCCCCTGAAATTTGATTTTCACACTGGACTGGAATGACCACAATACATCTAAAAATGCTGATTTGCAATTAAAAGTGGAAGTGGCCTCTCAATTTTTTTGCAGCTGTATGTATTTAATTACAAATCTTTTGTAAGAAATCTTTGTTCAACTGATAAATGAAAGTAATATATATATATATATCTGGCATGACAGATGTAAATTATGAGTTTTTGGTGAACTATTCTCCTTTAACAGTGATCCAGAGATGCCGACAGCAGTGCTGAACTCCTTTTGAACCCAGAGCATTCCTTTATTATCCACCAGTTACCAAAGTGGGAATCACAACTTTTAATTAAACAAGTAAAATGAACTAAATTACTTAAAATAATTGTCATAAGGGTGAGTCGAAAGAGTAATCAGCATGTCATCAAGACCCTCCAAATCAATAGAGTCGAATTAAATCCTGCTGAATGCAATTGAGATAAGAGTTTCTAATAAATAAAGGCTCTTTCCCATCTCATTTTCAACAGCAGATAAGATCTAATCCTACATGTCACTCAGTAAACTCAACATGTTCATCCCTGTCCTGAAAACATTCAAGCTGAATGTGTTTTGTGTCAAGTGTGAAGAGAAATGAATGATGTAGTGTTTGAGCTATGAGACTTTCACCTTTCTTATCAATCATTCACTGGACATGTGACCTTCTCCGCTGGTATTTTGGAGTGATGGGAATGCCATCCACATCCAGAAATCTTTTAAAGGGGTTTTAGACACCCACAACTTTTCAGTGGTTTGGAGCTCATGCCCCCTGACAGGAGTAAAAACATAACAGTTAATCTGTATGTTTGTATTGTTCTACAGTAAAAAAACTACAAAAATGTAAATATTTATTTACCCTCATGTCATTTCTTCTTTCCTTTGCCCTCTGCAGAACACAAAAGAAGATATTTTGAAGAATGTTGGTAACCAAACAACACTGGCACCATTGACTTCCATTGGATACAAAACCACTGAAACATTTGTGAAAATGTCTTCTTTTGTGTTTCACAGACGAAAGATACGTGGCATATCCAGGTTTTGAAAACACAAGGTTAAAAAAAAAATGATGACAGAATTTTTGGGTGAATCCCTCACTGGATCTTTAGTTGAATCATTTTGGCTTAAATATTTATTATTTCTACTGAATACCATCAATCATCATCTGAATCTCTATGGCTCTGCGAGACTGTATTCAGTTACTGTTATCATTCATCCAAGGCAACCTAAAGTATAACTACAGGGGCCACTCACCTTGAGCTCAGCGCAGCGCTAAAGTGCCTTATTCAAAAGCACAATGGCGATAGAGATCTTTCAATATCTCTCCAATTCCCAAGCTGACCCAGCCTGAGTAACCTCCTCCCAACCACAAAGATTTCCACCACCCTATTCTGCAATCGAAGCTATCAATCAGACCGCATCTTTCTCCAAGGCAGTCTTTTACCAGGCAGATCATTTTTTAACCTCCCTGAAATTAAATACGGTGTCAAGAACAACAGAAATCGTCTTTCTATGCTCTAAATAAGGATGTATGCATTGATTCAGTAATCCAGTCATGTGTGCCCATGTGAAAGATGAACTGATGCTCGACGTATGAAAAAGGCTTTTGATTGAAATGCTTTTAATGCATATTTTATTCGCATCAAACATGCCAGCATTGAATCTAGAAAGCAGAAATGCAGAAAACATGCATATAACGTGTTCACGAATGAGGCATGGGAAATCTTTCAAACGCTGTTCTTTGTCTCTGGTGTGAATACATTTTGCCAGAGTGTGTGGAGATTGTGTGGAGATGGTCTGAGTGCTTCTGCACAGCACACTATGGTAATGTACTCATGTGCCTGCCAGAATTTGTTTCTCACTTCAGTCTGAGCATAAAGGAGTAGTTCAACCCGAAATGAGAAAATGTAATATTGTGGGGCTGTATAAAGGGGCTGTTTACACCTGGTATTAAGATGCATTTTGGTCGATCGAATCACAAGTGTAAACCAGGTGTGAGCTTGTTTTCGACCACTTCCAGAGGTAGTCGAAAACTAATTCAACCGGATTGTGTTTGTGGTGTAGATGCTCATGTGGTTGAATACGTTTAAACAGCCACAAGAGACCACCTACTCTCTGCATACAGACTTATGCGCAAACATTCTTAAACGCGAGTTAGACAGGATTTACTGCTGACTGAACAAAGAAGAAAAACGTATTAAACGCAGTTTTTTCTGACCATTCTAGATTTATAACACACACAGTGTTCTGTGTTGTCTTGCAACAGTCAAAGCAGAAGTAAAAGCCGCATTGTATGAGCTTATTTAGTACATTCGATCAAAATATCTGAAAAGCATTGTATTTAACCGCCCATAAACCCTCCCCTTGAAGAAATCATGACATAAGTGGTCGCAAGTGGACACAAAAATACAAGGTGTAAACAGGTATGTGTCTCTTTTGTCCACTTGTGATCCGATCGATCAAAATGCATCTCAATACCAGGTAAACACATCAGGGCCAAAGAACAGAAGTTTTTCAGTGCTATGGAAGCAATCATATGGCCTAGAAGGACCTAAAATATAGTGTAAAAGTCATACAGACTACTTTATTTGATTTCTTCCGTTTTTCAGCTTGACAGTCCCTGGTCACCATGAAGTGTCATCGCAGGGCAAGAGCTGTAGAACAATTCTTCAAAAATGTATACTTTTGTGCTTTACAGAAAAATAACAGCATGTGGATTAGAACAGATGAGAGTGAGTAAATGCTGACAGTATTTTCAAGGAACATTTTCTTTAAAGCAACAATTCATACAGTACACAGACACATGAGGGTTTTTTTTAATGTACGCACAATGAGGTAAAAATGTTGATGAGTGTTATACAAGATTATAAATTAGTAAAGTATAATGTCCTCGAGTAAACATCCTGTCTCCTTTAAAGAAATGCAATTGTGGTGTGCACAAACTGACATTAACACAATCAAACTGGACTGCCAGTGTCACATGACAAAACATGTGTCACTGTACACTCAGTCTACACTACAACGCAAAACCAGGAAGGCCAATATGAGAGAAAAAGATTCCAAACCAAAACGTATTTGTGTTGACAAGGTCATGGAATGCGTACAATCAGTCAATGTGATGTCATACATATGCATATTAATTGAATTTTCACACAGTGATGATTTCTTTCTTTAATGACTGCCCAGTCATTCACAAATTTCTAAAAACACAAGAGTCAAGCAGAAAGCATTACTTTACACAACAGTCTCTTTACCCTCTCATTTGACTGACGCCATCTTGACACAGTCATTACCCTCTAAAGGGTGTGAGAGATGTAACCATTAATATTAAAACAGTCCAACCTCATTGAGCGTATGTCTTCCTCGTTCACCTTGGGAGCCAGTGTCTTATTTTACATTGTTATGTATGGCATGTCAGAGTTGAGCAGATGGTATCTGTATGAATATGGGCGGCTTGTCACCCTTTCTTATCCCCTCACACCTTTACCTGACGAATATCACTTCCTGAAACAAGACCCCCTGCAGAAAATATTGGCAGAGGGCGAGAGGTGTCAGCCCGTGCTCGGCAGGAAACGCCCAACCCAGACATATAACCTTCAGCGCTAACTCTCACCACCGTCTCTCGGCTGCCATTTTCAAGACGCGAGCGACCGAGCCGCCACATCCGGACGGTTTAGCATTCAGAGCTGCGTTCGGTCAAATCACTGTGAAGTTGCTTGTTAACCTTCTCTAGCGTCCGTGTTCAATCGAAGCCAATTTCAACCACTGGACCATTTTTATTCCACAATGAATGTATGCCAATAACAGCCGTTGATTCGCCATTGATCCAACTAGTTTTTTACCCTTAAGGAAAAGAGGCAAAGTCACTTTGATCTTTGGTAAACACAAGCTGATGCCATGGGAGGTGACGCTTAAATCGTAGTATTGAAACTACCCACAGAAAGTCCATCATGTCCTGTTTCCAAGCATGCAAGTGTGCCAGAAACTCCAGCACAGTTTGGGATGTCATTGCTTTCCCAGGGGATCAAATGTAAAATACCTCATTCTGGCTGTCCTTCCCAACACAATTTATTCTTCGACTCGCTTTCTCGATTTCGCTTTCTCTCGCAAGCATTCTTCTTCCTGTCTTCTGCTTTAAGGTCAGTAATCAGACCATTGACACTGACTCATTGGAGGGCAGCTGGAATCCCGCTCGCCTTTGATAGATCCTCCCTCTTGATTTTCCATTTCTTATTCGTGGTGTCCACAAGATGAAGAACTTCCATCCCCTCATCTCTATATTTAAACTATTCACCAGCTCTTCCTAATTTATCATGTACTTGCAGGTTCCTCATTGGGAGCTAATGGCTTTGGAGTGAAAGAGCGTGTTAGTTCATTTCGGACAGGGTTGGGCCGTAAATGTATGCAATGACACAAAAAACACCAAAACAGTAAAACAAAAACAAAAAGAAAGAAAACGAAACTATTTGAGTTAATGCTAACTCTTGAACTTTCTGTTAAGTTTTTCTTTTAATTTTTGTTCAACAGCCTATAATTGTCAACTGAATTAAGTTTAGGCAAATACTTTATTTGATGTAACTGGTCAAATTAAAGCCTTTTTTCCCTGAAACAGCCTATGTTTGTGTATATTTCATATAAATCACAGACTGCTAACTTTTCCTATACTAGTGCCTCTTCAAATACAATGTAGCCTGAGATTGTATTTTCCACATCTCTGTTGTTCATTACCTAAACAAAAATAACGTTTAAAAAAAAGAATATAGACGTGAATTCTGTCATTGATTCACCATCATTGAATTCTGCACAAATCAAGTCATTTGCATGTGGAAAGACTCTTTTCCCTCTTGTATGTAATTACATTGCTTGTAGCTCTAAATGACGGCTCTTTGAATCCTCAGCCCAATGCACGGTGGGTTGGGTAATTTTAGAAAAAAGAAGCGACTAATTTGACATAACATAGTTCTTTTGCACAAACCATTTGGGAATATCTCTTTTCTCCCAGTCAAGCGCAGGCTTGTGGTAAGTTACTGCCATCTATGGTTAGAAATGCTCAAAGATGTTCCTTTATTCAATAATACATGGGCTTATCACATTTATGATTTATCTGTCTATCAGAATGGCTTTGTTTCGAAGGAAGTTTGGTGAAAATAAGAGATCCTTGTCAGAAAATGTGCAATTTAGGTAAAGCATATACTTTACAGGGAGACCACAATGCTGCACCACATGTAAGCAAATGCATGATTCAGAGAGAGGATGGGTGTAGTCACTTCTCTCAGGTGCCATAAAAAACGTTGATATGCAAAATATTTTCCGCATTGCACATCCTAAAAATATGCTTGTCATATAAGAGGCTGAGAAAGAAATGTTTCGAGTTCATATTCTAAAAAGTGATTTTAATGAAATTCATTTAAAAACCTGGATGTCCAAGTTAGAGCCTTAGTATCTTGACTAGAATCTCATAAAAATAGAGACCTGCAAAATCTTAAAATTTCTTCTTTTGTGTTATATAAAAAACTAAGTCATGCAGGTTTGGAATGACATGGGGGGAAAACTATGAGATAACCATAATTTTTTGTGTGTAGCATCCTTCTAAATACAAAAAGTCTCACAAGCTTTAAGGGTACTTTCTGTGAAAACAAAAAGATATTTTTAGAAATGTGTCAGTGGTGTCCATACAATGAAAATCAATGGGGGCCAATGTTTTTTGGTGACCAATATTCTTCAAAATAAAGAAAGTCATACTATAGATTTAGAATGACACAAAATTCTTTCAATTCTTTCATTATTGGGTGAACTATCCTTTGAAGTAAACAGCAACAGCTTTTGAGCTGAACATAGTCTTTTGTTGGGTTTGTCATATTTTGCGCCTTTTTCAAGTCGCTGCAACAGTTATCTGAATTAGAATGAGTGGCACACAATTGAGATCGGCTCAGTTCTAAATTCTCCGTGTCCACCTGCCTAATTTCAGAGGCAGGGGTATCTATCACACTCCGATAGCATCTACATCCAGCAGGCGTTTATTCTGTCGCTAACACTCTGCAAGCTAATGAATCAAGGGTGGACCAAACTCTACAAAGAGATCCTATCAGAGCCTGCCACAGTGAACACAGGAAAAATGTATGCAGCCCTTTATTATAAGACAACCCGGCGGAGTGATGGATGGCCCAAATTTAGCCTCCGCAAACTTCAGTGAGGCTGTGTTGATACAGGCTGATTAATGACCATGTGATCCTTTCAACAAAGAGAGGAAGATGGAGGAAGAGGGAACGAGAAGATATTGAGTGAAATGTCTTGAATATTACATTTTATTGACTTGAGCTTAACAATGTCTGTAGTGCATACGATTTAGTTAAAATAATTGTGTATGGTTTGTCAGTTGAGTATTAAGTATGTCCAGAAATGCTTCTTTGAGTAGTTGGAGAACCATGCATTTGGCTTTTTTGAAATGGGAAGGAGAATAAAAAGATCTCCAGGGGTCATTTAGAAACTGATTTAAAACGGTACAACTCTCGGCTATGATGGTTTCACCCGGCCCTTTACCCGTATGTGAGACTGAAGGTAAGAAAGGTTCACACACATCATTCATGTGTGCGACAGGAAACATTTGTACAGTATCCTAGTGAAAATAAAGCATTAATCAAATTAGAGATAATTAGATAATTTTACTTTATTTTATGTGAGAGATTTACATTTTTTGTGAACATTTTGCAGGGTCGCGAAAAAATGCGACAACGTGTTGATTTTTCATTTTATGCCGCGATCACGGAATCATGAAAAACTGGAGGAACGGAGAAGAGAACAACCTGCATGCTGCTTTCTTTGCTCATGGCCACTCGTTTTGACAACTTTTTGAGCCAATCACCTTTCAATTCAAGTCGAGTTTGTTTTATAGCGCTTTTTACAATTTGCATTGAATCAAAAAAACTGGATAAAAATAAATAATGATATAACTTTAAAGTAATATAAATATAGAAAGTAAAGAAAATAAAATAAAATCCATATACATATACATATACAGACACAAACGTATCTAGAATACATATATATAATATTATATACAATTTTAGAGTACAGAACACATGGTATATTACTGCAAGTCTTATAGTAGGGCAGTGACGGTGGCAGGCTTTTACCACCGGTGGTTGGGAAATATATATAATTTATATAAATAATACATCAATAATATTTAAATTATTATATTTGCGTGTAGCAACCACATGACAAATGAAGGGGAAATATAGACCTTATGTAAATACATTTTAAATTAGATATCTAAAATAAATTAGGATGAAACATCCATCCGTGTTTAATGCACAAATCCACAGTGAAATGACACACTACAGCATATAAAACATTCAAATGAACATCAGTAAATAATGAAAACTTAAATAATATCAGAAAGTTAAATAATAAAAAGGCATTTGTTGCAGTGCCTTCAGTCTTTCGCGTTTTAACCATACATTTAAAAGCAACTGTTTAAACCTACCCCTACCTCTGTTTAAACCTTACTTTTTCCTACTCTAAAAAACTAACGTTGACATTGTCCAGATTAAGATGTGGACAGCTGCACTAAATGCGCGTTCTTGTGCTCAAAGCGCAAATGAATTGATGATTCTCCACAACTGCGGCAACCTGCGTGTGCTCCGACAGCAAGCAAGTGGGTGATAGCCGGTTTTGATTTTATGTAACTGTTCATTTTACAACAAGATCAATTGCAGAACCCGCAGAATAACCTGGGTTTTGCCATGCAGGCCCGCGCTCGAACGCACCAACGGAACGGAAACGTAGTCTATGCCAATAATTTCTGTTAATGTAGTCTTTTAAATAAAACCATCCACAACTGAAAGGCTATAAATACAAATCCTTATCGCAACTGTTATTATTATTACAGTTATATTTGTCAGTGTGTGACGTGCACTACCGCCGGTGGCAGTTCACCACCGCCATGACACTTTACCACCACGGTTGTCACAGCCACCGTCACAGCCCTACTTATTAGTCAAAAAATGAGATTTAGCCATAGATGCCATGTGACTAAATACTTTAGGTCAGCCGATTCAAATAACGTGTCATTATTAGGGATGCATCGAATGTTCAGCAACCAAAGTTACTCGTCCGAAAATAGCAAAAAAAGCATGTTCGGTATATAGGTGAAATATGGCCGAATACATGGCGTCTGATGCGATCAAGCAGCAACCATGCAATGGTGGGGGAAAAATGGCTAAATAAATAGAAGAATCAAGTCCACATACGCTGTTGTACGCGATCCGTCCGCGCGGACGGACGAAGTATGCCCGGCCCTTAACTGCTAGACCTAACCAGCCCAATCCTGACCCCTTCATCAATTATGTCCTCTTTACAATGGCCTCACACCAACCTGCCAACGAGTGTCCATTCTTCTTCATGGTCTACTAACTATTCAGATCCATATCAAGCTGGATTTTTAAAGGGCATCTGAAAGTAATGTTTCTATAATAGCCTCCCAATGGCTCTTGTAAATATTTATAGAAGATGTCCTATTAAGATCTTGTATAAGGGTGTTAGGCCCACAGAATCTGTAAACATTTCTTGTTTAACATCAGTAATTTGGTTTTAAAGATAAAGCCTGGGAGGCCGCAGAGTAACCAGACAACAGACGATTTAACAGACCCATCTCGGACAAGTCAATTCTGTTTCATTGCATTCTGATCCAATCACATTCTCAGGCCAAGACCAGATTATTTTCCCTATGGTTCCCAACAACCAAACTAGGTGTGATTTTCAGAAAGTCAAAGAAACTTAATTGAAAGTCACAAGTACTCATGACATGAGTAAAAACACTGAAACATATAATCTTGAAAGCAAGATTTCGTGAGAATCCCCCATAAAGATTGTGTGTGCAGGTTGTCTACATCTTCCCAGTCTGAATTTATCATGTCTTAATATCAGACTTTCATTACACTCATGTATCTTATTTATTGTTTTGATAACTTAATGTGTTACAGAACTTCTCAACTGGTGGTAGGCCTACTTGTGATAAAGCATTAATCATTACAGAGCACCACAACAGAAATGTTTGCCAATCTTTTTATTATGCTATGTATACCCTATGTAAAAATGACTTTGGTTTAGTTATTTCATATAGATGTGTAATTAGTATTTTGTTCAATGGACAATAAAAAAAGCTTTTCTGTAATTATATGTTTAAATGATGATCGTTTAGAGGCGGACTCTGGTCCCACATAATGAAGTACTGCAACGCTTGCCAACAAAGTTATTAGAGAAATTAGGACAATGTTAATGGGGAGCTTATAATAATAATAAAGGCTTTTATGAAGAGAGTGACCATGCACAAATTTTCCTAGATACAAGAGACAGCCAGTTGTAAGGCAGTTTTATGTCAACGTCTGACAACCAGATGTACATGTACTGTACATGTAAAGGTACCTGGAAGCCATGAAACCGAAACATCAATCTGTAATAATATGGTTTACATAATTAACCTTCAATATTATTAATAGGCTTAATCCAAACATCACGAGCAGAAACAAGAAAATTGTATCAGTTTCAGGTTTTTGTATGTGCATATTTTTTTAGCACATTTTTTTATTCTCATTGACATTTAAATTTTAAAATGGAAATAAAATGGCAAAAATAAAAACAACTAACTAGGTTAGCTGATAATCCAAAATCTACATACATCACTAGCCTGGTTTCCATGACAGATTTGCAAAAACTTTTGGGATATTTTCTAAATGTTTTTTAAAAACTACTGCAAAATGACGCCGTTTCCATTGACCGACGTTACGTCTCTAAAACGTTATTTTAAAATCATTCCAAAAATCATGCCGACCGATGTTTGCAGTTTTATGCATATCACAGCCACTGCTATAGCCATTATTTTTTAACGAAGAAAAGCCGTGTTATACAAGCATTAATGGCAATTTCACATTTTTCACAATTATCATGTGACTTCTTTACATGTTAGGTGACCTGCAAATGCAAAAAAACTAATTTTTCGAATTGCCTGAAAAACCATCTCATGCAAACAAAAAAACTTTTGCGATATATTGATGTTTTTGCAAATTTGATGTGTTTCTATTAGCCGTATTTTCAATTCAGTTTGCGCAATTTGAAGGATAATGGAAATGTGGAGTTCTTTGACAAGAGGATGTAATGAGACCAGTTTTCCGATTGGTAACATGACGTTATACATCCTATAATCAAAATTGAGGAATAAAAAAGTTTTACACTAGATAAAACAACCTAAAGTGCTAACATTTGATGAAAGTCTGAGTTTTATGGAAATGAATAGCACAAGAAAGCACCATTTTTGCAGCTTTTTGGCGTCCACTGAAAGTTTATATTTTATAGAGGTCTTAGGGGGCACAAAGAGGCAGAAATAAAAAAGCCTGCAAATGGGTAAAATTTTATAAAAGGTTGTGTTGAACTTATATAATCATCACTTTAAAAGCTTCAACAACTATAACTTTTGTACAGCTCTCCAGATATATGCACAGCTCATATGTCATGACATCCACTCTCAGCTCCATCCTCATTCTGAGCTAGATACAGGCGTACAGATTCGACTTACCCAACACGGCCACGACAGGTACAATAACCAGGTCTTCCTCTGACTGTTGACAATTTTCCCTAACAATTAATGCACACTGTGATTCATGTTCCTGTTTCTGGGTTACTGAGAGGGCTGTGTCGGTGTTGAAGCCTCTCCCTCCAGGTGTGCTCAAACCTGCCAGGGAGCGTGTCAGGAAAAGGAAGCCCATGGGAGACCATTAAGCTACAGCCTTTCTCCCTACCGAGTGGAACAGCAGGTGGGGGTAAAAATAGTGCACCATCTGTTAAAGCAGGAGAGTCGGAATATCTTTCCCAACACTCAGCGGGGACTCAATTAAAATGTGCATTTTCCACAGAGGCTAAGAGGAGAAACGTGGCCACCCCGGCCCGTGCGAGCACGAATACGGCAGGGTTCGGGTAAAGCTAAAGGCCCCCCAGGCGGAGCAGGGTCCACATTTACTGTTTGGGTGACAGAAGCGTAGAGAACTGGGCCGTTTGCTCCTTCCAGCTAATGTCTCTTTGTTCTAATTCTTAGTCCTTTAGAGAGGTGAGAAGGATACCGCTTTTGTGAAAAAGGGAAAAGGAAATGTTTCAGGGAAGGAAAAATGTGAAGGTTTCAAAGCGGCTCTCTAGAGCTGTGTAGCCTGTACCCTTGTGTGAGTTGTGAACATGTGCACATTTACACACTTGTATAATATCTATTCTAAATAGAATACAGTAAAGGCCACTTGGAAAGCATATTTTAATTGTGTCTGATAATAGCAAATAATATTAGCAAACTGCTTTTAGTGAAGCATGTGGTGTCAGTGAGCCACCTTTGGTAATGTCAAACACTTTTTCCGGCAGCCTTGATCATTTAATGGCACCAAAAAGCATCTAAAAAGCATCAGAAGAATGTTTCCATATCAGCCAAGTCAACCATATTCAAACTCAACTGCTATTTACATCCTTTACATCAGTGTGAAGCAAGACATGCCAGAAACCTAAAAACTCTGACAGCTCCACAGAATAATATGAATCATATCCTGTTACAGCCGTGTAAATCTGAGTGATCTCGTTCACATGCCTTGTTTTGCTAAGGATGGGGATTCATCATAATACGGTTAATCACATTTGCATGTTTGCAGAGAAAAGTACTCGGTGGAAATCGGAGCAGGTGCGACGATGGCGTGCACATGCGTGGTCGCTCTGCGAGGGCTTAACCATTACCCACTCCAAAATCCCAGTCAAATTAGTATGAATGTTCTGGGTAGCGACACAAGTACCACCTGGCATATGGAACAATCAAAGTAGTTAGATCTTTAGTCAAGAGACCACCTGCCAACCAACAGTCTCCAAACTCTATTCTTCGTTGCACTTAGTCATGTAATCAAACCTGATTGGCCCAAGTTTTGAAATGTTGGTATCTCTATAAATTATTACAAAGACTGTCAATAGCTAATGTTCATGTTTTGTTTTATAGTAAAGTTGTCTTGCAGTGACTTCTAAAAGCAAGACAAACTCTTTCTTAAATTCACACTCCATAACACTTCATGGCTTTTATTTTGATGTAATGCAGCAGGATGAGATGGCTTACATTTCAGCGATGTGTTTGGGCTCAGAGTTTTTGAGTATTCCTGAGCCACCACTGCATAAACACAGCAGTGCTGCTATCTGTGTCCAGCAGCTGAATATGTGTCCTTACCTAATCCTGCTTTCTGGAAACAGCCTCTGTAAATCACCTGTCAACGTGACCATTATTGCTCGGAGGGCTTCACAGAGCGGAAACCCAAACCGTGCAGGAGAGATCAAGCACTGGTTGGACCTTTTATTAAAAACATCTCTTACAGATAAATGAGATCACCACAGGGGCACAACAACAATACTGGACATTTTTGGGATCGTAAATGAATTACACTTGTATGTGATCTACACCAGAAAGAAAAGGTACTTTAAAAGATTTTTTAGACTTGTGTCAGGTAACAAAAGGAAATATTATTTTGTTGGGTATACCTGTCCCCTAAGCTACATGGGGAACATGTTACATTTCTTGTATTTTAACAATGGACAGTAATTCAGTAATTCACTTGCCGTAAGTAAATCCCATCATGTCCTTTCAAATATTTTACTTCAATAAAAGTTATTAAAGCATTAAATTGTTAGCATGGACACTTGACTGTATTAGCATTAGCGCTAACAGTTAAACACACAAATGGAAATGTTTATTAACAGTTCAACTGAACCTTACCTGCTTTAACTGCTTCAAAAAATCCAGGTGTTTCCTGACTAGGTTTAGGAATCGATTGGGATTGGAAGGAATAGTAATCGGATAATTGAAATTAAAGTGTCAATTCTTCTTATAAATTCCTGGTTGCATATTTTCAGAAATGTGCACGTGTTAACTTGTGATAAAGCACAGGAACCACAAATTGACCATATAGTTTCATTATATTAACTACAGTTTAACCATGATCTAGTTAAGCTATGGTAATACAAATTGTAATAAATCAGACAAAACATGGTTACTATGTGTATATAGATACACAAAACCAGTCAATAAGCAGGCTAAATGACCAGGTTAAATGACAACTGTGAAAGCAAAACTGGGAATCTATAAGAATCTGAATCGATAAGCAGAACCGGAATCGATAAAATTCAAACAATACCCAACACTATTCTCCTGACATACAGCATGCTACATGCCACACAGTGCACACTGAATACTATACAATCTATAATCCAATAATTCTAGAAAATATTTTTTAGTTCCTCCAATACGTTCATGACACTGGCAACAAAAGGTCATTGTGGGATACATTTCATCACATTGCATCACAATAAGATATTGGACTGAAGTCACAGGTGTCACCATTAGGATTAGGCACATATGGCTGTTTGTTCAATACATCCAAACTGTCTGACAGAAGACATCATCACCTGTTCAACCCTACAGCCACATTTACTTTCATAAAAACAGATTGCGCTGATAATACTTTTCCACTCCGCTAAGCAAATTATTTCCCGTTTTCACACCATATGGGCTGTGGATTTAAGGCCCAGTCCCAGAGGTTTATAGACTTTAGATGCCTGAAAGCACAGCATGTGAGATCTCTGTCTACCATTGACATCATACATCTAACACAATGGACTTACTGTCATCATCAGACAATCCAGGCCTCGTCCCGCCGGCCAATAGAGACACGAAACAATAGTTGTGAAGTCAAGAAATCACATTGTAGCTGATTCCCTGCTATACCGAAAGTCACTAGAGCTTCATATGTCTGTCAACCGTAAATCAATGCAGGAAAGCGACTCCTCTTTCAATAATGACCACCAATAAACTATGTGACTGACATTTTCTCATTCTGTAGAGTCCTGGGCCCGTCCAGCTTCCATCAATCTCAAAGTTGCCACCTCGTCTTCCGTTTGATACCTTTCTATGAAACAGTCCGGGTTCCCGAGCTGGACGAGATTATACAAAGTAATATGTGACTGGCTATAAAAGTCTGACTTTTACAGACAGTTTTCTCTTTCATAAAACAATGTGCAACACTCTTTCAGTGAACTTTACAACTTGTTTGGCAGGCTTGGGCTTTCTTCTTGGACTCAGAGGCCAGCTACCTGGGGTTTTAATTACTGTTTTTCAATTAACATGTGACTACAGACACCTGCAGGTAGGTCCACTCTGCCATGGCATAATGGCTTTCGGTTAAAACTAATTAGGACCTGTGGAGAGGGAACGTACTTGGGCGAGAAAACAACTGTCAGGTTTCTATGTTCTAGCATGTGCCAAAGTCAGACACGGGTCCTGTTGAATAGACCAAAGTATTGGGACACTAGCAAAAAATTTAATGATGTAAAGGGACAAGGACCTGATTTAAATTAAGTAGTTTCTAAAATTTCATATCACATTGTTATAGATGTTATAGAACAAAGCAGAAAGTCTTTTGTTTTGACTGAGCAGCTATGACTAACTTGTAAATTCACCATAAAGTATCCATTACATTTTACTGCATTATTAGATTCATGTATTTATTTGAACCTTCACTTTATTAAGTTTTTGGTTTTTAAAATAACAACTTAAACACAACAGTAACACTTTAGAATATGGTTGTATTTGTTAACAATTACTAACATGAACGAACAATGAACAATACTTTTTTACAAATGCACAATGAACATGAATAATTGTATTGATATTAAAGTGATAGTTTATCATTTACTCACCATCTCATTTCGAATCTGTATGACTTTCTTCTGCAAAACACACAAAAAAAGATATTTTGAACAATGTTGATAACTGGCACCCATTGACTTGTATTGGTTTTGGGTCTATACAATACGGTGAATGGGTGCCGCTGCTGTTCGGTTACCAACTTTCTTCCAAATATCTTGTGTGTTTTGTGGAAGAAATCAAGTCATACAGGTGTAGGTATATTGTCATTTTTTGGTTAACTTTATCCCTTTAAGTAACATTAACAAACTTGATTGTGATACCAACATAACAGTATAAAAATTCGTATACATATTCCTAACACATATTTAAAATATATTACAATTAATATTTTAAAAGAGCATGACATTAATGACATTAGTATATAACCAGATAAATGTAAGACGAGATGAATTAAAAATTTAATTTTTATTACACAAATTTGAACTTTTCAAATACTTTTCTTTAAAATTCCTAAAATAATAGTGATAATTTTCCCGAACATACTCCTAAACCTCCAATTATTATACTTAATAGTACAGAATTCTGGGAACAAAACAGACAAAAAGAGCCATAGAGAATGTGAGAGAGAAAAACCGACAGCTATCTTACAGCTTGAAGGTTGTTTTTGAG
Organism: Oreonectes daqikongensis; assembly: GCA_026939265.1. Lineage (NCBI taxonomy): Eukaryota > Metazoa > Chordata > Actinopteri > Cypriniformes > Nemacheilidae > Oreonectes > Oreonectes daqikongensis. The sequence continues at coordinate 2,978,040 of JAOTQM010000043.1, read as the reverse complement.
CCAGTCGTATATCAGCAGAATAAGTTGGCCTGTGACAGAGCTTTGCCTTGGAGCACCTTGGATATCAAACCGGCAACGGGCGTCCAGATTTCCTGGGCCGCTAACACGCTAAGCATTCCAATAAGCCGATGAGAAATGCTGTTTGCTTCAAGCACCCGTACATCACTCTACGGCCTTGCTACTTGTTGACAACTGTGACCTTGTTAGAATCTATAAGTGAGACATCTACTTTCCCGAACATCTACTTTCCCGGACATCTACTTTCCATAAGACTGCAAAACCTTGTAAGAATTTTTTCTATCCTTGACATCAGACATGTATATAGAAAGAGACACCAAGCACATCATCATAGAGGTGTTTGACAACTACGAAACAACTGCATTTGCAAGGTCTAATTTAGTTGTGTCTCCTTTTTTCAATGTTGGCATTAGCATTTTAAATGATTTAATGGCGTGCTCATCATGTTTATAGTTCAGTTTGGCAATTCAAGAGATGTCAGATTGCTCTTATTGGAGATTATGCAGAATTATTCATCTGTGAGAAAGGTAATATCTTGTCTAATCAGCATTTTACTTCATGCTGACAAAAAAACGACATTGTTCAGTATCATTAAGATATGCTTAACTAATTTCCTATTTAAGTCGCTTTGGATAAAAGCATCTGCTAAATGTAAATGTTAACTAAATGTGTCCACATCCAAACGCTTTCTCTTATATCTATATTATACCAATGACTAAAACAGAAGATTGTTTAGTGCCAATTTAAAAAAATTACAAAACCAAATAGCCACTATGATGCGTATTCCTTTTTTAAGAAAGCAATTACCATGGCCATTTACCAAAGCGCTATTAAATGAACTCATGAAAGGTATTTCGATTATAAATCAAGGTAATTGGCAATTAGGATTTGCCTAATGGTATAGAACAAAAACAAAGTTACTTAGATTATCCTAATAATTCTCATTCCGACGCACCTAAGCTGACTTTGATATTATTAGCATCTTATACAAAGTTTTTCAGCCGCTTTGACAGCCAACAGCCTTTCTGCCACAGAGCATGTCATAAACAGGGCCTTATAAAAATTGTTTTCAGCATAACTGTCATGTAAGACAGTCTCTGCCTTCAGCTCCCCGTGAGGCGGCTGCCTCGGGCTGCTGCTCGATGCTGAGACTCTCTGATCTTGAGACCTAGAGGCTATGACCTCATTAGCATAGTAGCGTAAACAAACTACGCCTTCCATAAACAACAGCCCCACTCAGCCTGAGCAATAGGTTGTGCGGACAGGGGTCGCCCTCACCTGCTGATTTCATTCGTAATGAGTAACGGTTCGAATTAGGGTCAGGGTCCGCCGCTTGCGTACAACCTCTGCTCAACTTTCTGTTTACAAACCCGGCAGGCTAAGTGGCGATGCATTCGCTTCGGATGAATTTTTGGCGCATTGTTATGGCCTATCCACTCTAGCCCGTGGCTGTTACTCCACACGGCGGTGCTCCGCAGCGGCGTACGAGCCCGAACGGCGGAGAGCTGCAGAGATTCGGCGTTAATGGCCCCGCTCTTAAAAGGCTCTTAGTCGAGTCGTAGTCCTAAGCCTCTCCCTGGGCTTTTCATTTGTTCTACCTCTGCAGCCCAGTCACGGCAAATAAACAACCTGCAGCATGGAGAATGGCAGCTCCTCTCTCCTCTCCTCTCTAATTTAGATATCCCGGCTTCACAGCTGAGAGAGATTAAAGAGTACGGCGCAGGGGAGTCGGCCTACAGCCACAGCGAGAAGCCATCTGGGTACATTTCACAGATTCTCCAACCCTCTCCTTCCCTTCCTCCGACCCAAAAATAAATAAATAAATTGTAGACGGGCAGCATTTGCTGACAAAGACGACATATGAGACAGCTGCAGTGAAGGGGGAGTTTGGCAGAATGTGTTTGGAATTTAAAAGACAACTTTATTAAAGAAATACGCAATGAGGCTGTGCGGGGGTTTGCGAAGGCAAGATGCAAACCTTTAAAACCAGCAAATAATTTATAGACAGCTAAAGCAATGCGATAAACAACAAACCAATTTCTTATTAAGGTGTTTTGGGGGGTTTCCAGGTTGTTGGTGTGCAGATCCTAATGTGGTCTGGGTGGCTGCTAATGCTAAGGCATGCCTAGGGGCTTCTGAGTGGTTGCTGGTTGCTGATCACTAGTAGGGATGTTGCAATTGATCGTCTGCAGATTGGTAATCACATTCTATAACTCGATCGGTACTCCATACATTTGGATGATCCCACAAACCGTCTCACATTGAAATGTTTACATTTTATTATTTATACATATTGGATGAACCTTATGGGTTGCAATTATGTTCAATTTGACATGGTTTACTTTTAAGTATTTGTTGTGTTTATTTTTTATTTGATCTCAATTAAAACAATATACACATAACACATCTGTGGTATTACTATATTTGAAATGTATAGATTATATATTAATGAAAAAAGTTAACAGTGACAGTCATCAGAGAGCATACATATTGGTTTTATGAACTTATAAGATCAAAATCCATAGCGGACGATAATGATGACAAAAACTGTAGATGGTATCGGCTGCATCTTGATCGGAGCATCCCAAGTTACTAGATAAAATTAAAAGTGTGCACCCGAAAGTGGTCCCTATGGCTCAGGTCCTCATTCCAATGTAAGTCTACTGTATTTTGTTATGCCATTAAGTATGTGCAAAAGTTATATTAAGGTTTGCTTTAGCTTTTTCAGATGAGTGCCTTGGCTCATGCATTCAGATTTTAGAGGCGAAACATCTGTTTTAGAACACGGAACAGCTTTAAACATGCTGAAAGCTTTATGAAATATTCTTAATTGACTGTATTTGTACCCCTGGTAGCATCAGCATACTTCAATTTAGTGCGAAATGACACTTTCACAACTGTGCTCACACATGTCCTGTGATTAGGCTAACAGCACTAACTCCAAGACAAAATTGAATAAATTCAAATTTTTCTTCCACTAAAAAAAAACCATGTGAATGGAAAAAAGTGACCCCGTCGTCAAAAAAGGGGTACAAGTACAACCAGACAAAGAAAAATTAAAGCCAGAGAACAGCAGAGCCCATCTCCACTAGAGGTCAGCCAAACTGCTGGCCATGCAAATTGGCTACTTTAATGGCAATAATGAAAGTGGAAGGAGGAGGAGGAGAGAGTCGAGCTGGCCTGGTTTCATTGTGCTGGCAGAACAGCAGTGACATGCTGCTATTTAGAGAGCTGAAAAGAAGCCTACAGCACTGAACTGAGCCATGACAACTCTGGAAGTACCAACAGCCCTCAAATGGGTTAGATCGGAATATTAACTAGGCCCTGCGCGCTAGATCTTGCAGCTGCATTATGACTGAATGTGCATCTTTGGCCCTGCCTATACTTTATGTAAGTTACACAGTCTGAAATGGATAAAAGATTGCATTAGGATTATAAGGATTTTCATGAAGACGTGGACACGGTTCTGAGATCTAGTGGCTTTCGGTTTAGGTGAGTTTGGTGATCCATAATACAATGTTAAGGAACATTATACAACAAGAGTTCTTCTCTGCATTTATAAACACTAAGCAGTGCTGTGGTCAGACCCAAAATGACAGCATCAAGTTTGAAGGAATAGTTCACCAAAATATGAAAACTCTCTCATAATTTACTCATCCTCGTGCCATATCATGGGTACATGCCTTCCTCTCTTCAGTTGAACACAAACAAATACATGATGTCACGTTATCTTTATATGAGAGTCAACGTGGTCTTAAAAACTATTTTTTTATTTCCATAAAATGCTTTCAAATGATGCATAGCTTGTGATAGTTTTCCATTGGACCACGGGCCCTGTGCATGTTAAGGGTTTAAAGTTTTCTGAAAAGCAAAAAAAGAGTGAAACGAAATTGATATATATGACTCTACCACACTGATCGGTGTATTGACATGAATGTGTGACATGTGACATTTGGATGGTTTTCCTGTAGCTCAGTGGTTACAGCATGACGCTAGTAACGCCAAGATTATAGTAATGCAATGCTTTGGATAAAAGTGTCTGCCAAATGCATAAATGTAAATGAGCTCAAAATATAAATCATTTTCTCTTACAAACATACCATTTTGTTCATTCTGAACTGCATGTTTTGCCAACATAGAAAGCAGAGACAAATTGCCAATTCATGAATGTGTTTAAAGAGAGGTAGATAGACAGACAGCCGTACTGAATGATGATCCTGTTCAGTGGTGCTAATGGCATTGGTCTGATTCTTGCTAAGAGCAATAACCTCCTCTTGACACTGAACAAATTGAATAAAAACATCTCTGAAAATGGATCCAAAGCATGTCAGAGCCCAGATCCCACAAAAACCTGCAATGACACTATCTAATGCTGCCACCTCGTGGTTTAAATCAAACAGGCCAAGTTGAAAACGCAGTTTAATTCATATATATCAGGGCTTTAAACGACCACATGCTCAGGCCAGACCACGAAAGTCTGTCATGTATAATTAACAAATAAAGCCTTCATTAGGAAAAAAAATATTACTCAAACGGCAATGAGAGCGACCTGAGACTCGATAACCGCTGCCATTTTGGCGCCAGCGGCAGTCTAATTGGTCGGGTTTCCAAGAACTAGCAGCAGTGGGGTTAGCATTTTACAGTAACACGAAATTACTATTGGCATTCCAGGCCTAATAAATCAGATAAAAGGCTTTTCAAGAGGAAATCAACAGAGTTTGTTGTGACAGAGAGCTCGTTATACGTGTGAACCCTGCAAAACTTTCTCGACAACTTCCAGATGGCTGACCTTTTCTGCACTTCCGTTTTCCTCTCAATTTCACTCACAGATATGTCATCGTTCCTATTAGTGCAGGACGTGCTATTATACATTTTAGAAATGTCTACATTTTCACAAGTTTTGGGAAATAATCGTTATACTTCTAAGATACGCCACTGAGCAAAGAAACCGTGTAAAGCAGAAGCAACAAACTGATCGTTTCAAGAGGGAATTGAACGATGTACTTACCTGTAGAAATGTTGTTATTGCAGGACGAAGTGATGGGCATGTCAAGCGGAAGGATACGTGTCGAAAAGTCTTTTGAATGAAGTTACGCGAAAGCTGTTTGTTTCACAAAAATGCGGTAAAGTTCCAGAAACGAAAGTGGTGATTGTTTGGGTTTTCTGACAATTTTCCGAGTAAAACACCAACATCCCCAAACCGCGATAATGATATTAATATAAATAAAACTTAATTCAACTTTGACCAGAACCCATTCAACACGCCAATTTCTCCCACCTGCAGCTAGCGATCCGCAAAGTTACATCTCATTAATATTCATGAGTCAAGCTGATAGCATGCGACTCCGCCCCCACATTTAGATCGTTCATGCACTCTTGACGAAGACACCACGTGTACGTTATCCTCAAGAATATATATATCCTGAGACCTCTGACATTTCTGCCCGCCCAGAGCTCATTGTAGTCTTTACCACTATCGATCTTTATCATAGATAAGACTGTTAAATCTCCTCAAGAGCTCTAAATCCCTCCTATCTTCACCCAGAAGCATTAACTTCCTCTGCATGCCACAGAAAATGATCTTTCTGGTTATGTGGGACCTCTCACCTGTCCTCTCTCAGGAGATAAGCTTCTGTCATGCTGCAGAGGCCAGGCCAGCAGGGACACAATACTACTGAACAACGGCTTTGCATTTAAGTCATTCATTGGAATATTTGGCATGATCTCAGGCACAGAATATAATCAAAACAATCTTATGTAGCCTACTGAAATATTTGCTCTATTAAAAATGCTTTATTGGTTTTATAAAAAGTATATTGTTTGGTTTATATATATATATGTCAAGGTAGTGTATGTTTATATATATATATATATATATATACACACACACACACATATACATATATATATATATATATATATATATACACACACACACACACACACACACACACATACACTACCTTGACAAAAAATGTTTCTCATGATCTTAAAAATCTTAACGTTTCAAAGCTTGAAATTACTTTTGTAGACAGAATTATAATTGTACCAACATAATAATTTCTTTCTTTAGAAAACTAAATATTTATTTAAAAAAAGAAATTTGGATGATAAAATGTTGTGCATGATTTTGCATATTCTAGGCAAAAGGTGACTACTTTTAAGATGCTATAATACTACATAGAGTTCATTTATTTTGGATGCTTTCAGTCACATCATAACTCCCAAAAGTATAATTGTGTTATTCCATGGTTTTGATGGGTTTACTATTTTTCAAAAATGTGGGAAAAATATAAATAAAGAATAACTAAGTGATCCTAAACTTTTGACCGTCAGTGTATATATGAAGTTACAAATAGTTTTTAACTTTTTCTCTAAAGCTCTTTTCTCTTTTTCTGCCATGTTTGGTTTGAATGAAATATACAGACTTCTGACAGCCAGTAAAACCAAACCCAAAAGTGTTAAAGCCACCCCGTTTACAGTCGTGTGGCGTTTTGACACCGAAACATGTAAACCACACTATCCAGTTATATGGAAGCATCCCACAGCCATATGGGTTTGAAGATAAAATGCATTTTCTGTCTCACTTGTCATGTACTGTAATGTTACAAAAGCTGAAATAACATGAACTGGGTTTAAAATTTAAACATGGCCAGAGGAGACATCGTGCTTTGTTTACATTTGTTTCAGGTAGTGTCTGAATCATGCAATAAACATTCTTCAGTGGAAATGTCTAAAATATTGATGACGGAACAACACATGGATTTAGACACGCTTTGATCTTAACCTCTCACATTAATCCTTAATGCATATCCCTGTGTAAATGCAAACTGCAGCAAACCTCAATGAATCCAAGAGCTTTAACGCAGCAAAACTGAGGCTCTGTGATGGATAGCATGAGAGAAATCTGTATTTCACAACCACAGATTGTGTTTGTCTATGACAACCGAAGATCAAAGCCAACAGAAATGGCTGTGGCGTACAACATTATGTATCATTTCAAAGCGTATCATCAAGGTGAGATTAAAAGGCAAAACTCAGTCCATTATTTTACACAGGTCACTGAAATGGTCTCACAGCTATCAGAGCAAAATACATTTTTTCCCATTTCAGTTGAAGCTGTAAACAGTTTGATTTCTGTAGAAAAGTACCATTTTGTGACCATTTTCCTTTCTTGAACATTTTAATTGAATAGTTCAGACATAAATGAACATTTTGCTCAATTAAACGCCAAAAAAGAAGTTCATGTGGCTGTGGTACAATTTAAGTTTTCGGAAGCCAAACAATAACTTGAGTCTGATGACATTTGGTCATGTGACATTCGAGAATTAATGATTTGAATGTGTGGGACAAGATTTTTAGTAAAAATGTACATCTTCACATGTTTTTCTACAATATGTCTTCAGAACATCTTTCTGTCATGAGACATGCAGTCGTATTCATCCTTAATGCACGGTCAACTTTCTGGTCTTTAATCCGGTTTGCTGCAAAACTCTTCCAACTGCATTCATTCATTCATCCATCTCTCTGAGACAGAGGTTTTTGGGTTCATCTTCATAGTCAAAAACTAAAAGGCCACAGTCATTTGCAGCACTGCAAAAATCCTATGTACAAACAAACCAACAGAACGGTTCTCTCCGAGTCAGCTGTTTGCTCGCACAGGACGTCACTCAGCCATTATTTATGTGCCCATGGAGACAGCGCTCAGAAGAACGTCTCTCGGCACAGAGGACACGTGGATTTGTTGCTGGATGTGAACCATTTATACTGTGGAATAAAAGGAAATGGAAACAACCAATCAGTGAGGAGCGAGGAATGTTCTAGAACGTTCAAGGCTGCACATTTTGCTGATTCTGAAATATCTGCCGAATTGGGTAATAAATTGAGACAGATTCACGATTCAGGACCTCAATAGGGAGAAAAATGATCATTCAACTCTTAAGTGCGTTGCTGACCTTCTGAAGGGTTTTAAAGCTTTGGAGTGAATGGGCTGGATTGTCACAACCAATAATGGTCTTTAGAGTCAACAGTAAATCGAAAAACACCATATGAATACTCTTATACACAATACTTGCTTTGTTGTCATCGTGGCGCTAAAGAAAATAAAATGTCTTTGTAATATCTTTATAAAACCTAATAACTCTGAAATTTTTTGGCTGATGTCACCAATTATTCTTATTGTTCAAACTTTAAACACAGTACATAGCTTTTCAGATGGCATTTTTATGGTTACTTAAATCTTGAACACGGTGGGGAGTATAGAGAGATCTTAGGGTTAGTCAAAAAAAGCAATAATATAATATTTATTTGTCAGGTGTTAAAGGGATACTTTACCCAAAAATGATAATTTTGTCATCATTTACTTATCCTCAAGTTGTTACAAACCTCTTTATGTATAACACAAAATGTGGGAAAGTAAACAGTTCTGGGGCACCATTGACTACCATTTTTTTCGTACTATAGTACACAATAGTGCCCCAGAACAGTTTGGTGAAAAATATTTTTTTGTGTCCAAGAGGACAATTAAATGTATACAGGTTTAAAACAACTTGAGGGTGAGTAAATGAAGACAAAAATTTTATTTTTGGCTGAACTCTTTCTTTAATTGCCACATTTATTGCAACAATTCTGACAAACAGTTTTGGAGATTTTTCAAGATACAAAGATAGTTTTCTTTGTAGCCAACAGACATAAATACCAAGTAAATGTTTTTGTTGACTTTGAACTTGAGATATAGATTTTGATGTAACTTAAAACTACACCCATTACAAGTTTTAAATGCATTTGTCAATAGTTTGTGTGTGTGGCGCTCACCAGACAGGCAGAGTGGAACTTTTTCTTGCAGGTACGGCAGGCTTTCTTTGGCAGCGAGTAATTGGATCCGTGGATGACAGAGAAGCAGATCATACAGTCTTCAACTCCTTCAAAACGCTTGTCAACATTGTTCTTCCACAGAGACAAACCTTCCAGGATACTCCCATTCTACTCACAACCAAAACACCAGGTTCCAAATTAGAGCACTTCAGTTAGCGTTTATGTACTTGACAAAATTATACTTGTAAAAATATCAAAATAATTTTTGTTTACAATAGCCTAGTTTTGTATTTCTAATAAACTCCATGGTATATTCAAATTTATTTTAAACAAACATCCGTTTTGTCAGAGGATTTGTAAAAAGGAATTATAATATCTGGGATAAATATAAAGGGAGTTTTTATTTATAACACCAGGTTCCTGTACCTGGTGTGTAAGGTAAGTGCTAAGCTGTAGCATCCAATTGCGCCACTGTTGGACAGCCACGCCCACTCTCCGCCCACTCTCCACTGAGATGGATCCGAGAGGGTAATTCTGAGGCAGCTGAATCACCAGCTCTATGAAAATATCGTCCACGGAGTACGTAGCGATAACCTCCCGCGTGGTAGAACGCGCTTTCACCTGAAAATACAAAACGTGCAAATCAGATGCTTAAATACAGAGAACTTACTTCGGCAAGCTATCAGAATTCACGAAAAAGCTTGCTCACCGTCATGTTTTCGAAAGTCAAGGTGCTGGACTGCACAGATGTGATCTCCTGCGCAGACAACACGCCGCTGACGTACTTGCTTGTGAATTTATCTACCGTGCTGAAGACACGTTTCTCCTGGCTGTTCCACCACAGGCGCACCATCGCGGGCAGGTCCTTCAGCGCCCCATAATACACTGAACACGCCAGATGGGGCACTTCAAACTGCATGCCGTCGGTTTCTACAACACACATACACAAAGTAAGACAAGAACTCTCCACGGGTGTGAAAAACAGGAGAGTATTTGAGATATGACGCACTGCAGGGAGAGAGAGACAGACTCTCTGTGAAGAACGTCTTGGGTTCTTTGCTGGAGGGTTCTGCTGGCTGACCGGGCAGCGATGGGTTCTCCGGCATCAGACGAAACAGATGCATCAGAAGTTTATGAAGAGATCGAGTCTTTTTCAAATGCAGAGAGTACTGAGCTCGCAGCTGGAACACAAAGACAAAGACATCTCTGTTCATATGAGAGAGAATGTGGCAATAATTGACAGTGTATCCCAAGTACTGATGGCTGACATTTCACTCACATGTGATGAAGAAGCCTTAAAGAAGATGAGAAGGAGTTTCCATGCCAGCAGATATCCCAGAATGCAGCAGTGCTCCACACTGAGAGGCTGAACCACGGCAAACTCGCCCACCTGCACACCGCCGAGAATATTCTCCAGCAGCTCTTCTGTGCCAGTAAGGATGCTCATCAATGCTGCCGGAGGAGACCTACACAATGTGCACACGCACACACAGTAACATTAGAGAAGGTCTACACAATTCTGTGTTGTACTGAGAAATCCATTAAAAATGTGTGTCTCACAGGGTGTTCTTCCACATCAGTTATGTGCTATTTTAGCTTGTTTTTTAAAAGATGAAATAAAACGACAATTAACATGTTTTACATAGATGACATAAAATAGTATCTGCAACCCATTGCATTTTCATAATGTGTATTTTGGAGTGAAACAGGCCATTCAATGGAAAAAATAAACTTGATTTTACCCATTAAAAATGATTCGATTACCAAAATCTGTATTTCCAGAGGGGAAGCAACATATTAAATCTTTGAATGAAATGAAATACATCATTTTGCCAATGGAGCGCAGGCAGGATTTTACCCAATTTTAATGGATTCAAACAAACCTGTCCCTACATTTTACCCTACAATATTTTATTATCTATTCTATTCTAGTCTATAATATATTCTCACAGATAGATATATTCTACACACATATATTCTCTCTTTCTATCATCTAACTAGGAATGGGTTTCCCAAACGGGAATTGCAGTTGGTTCGTGAGTTGGTAGTTGTGTAATACAACTATCAACTACCAACTTTGTTTTTTTATGTGCAAACATTTTTAACCAATTTTATTTCTGTTTATTTATCTTTTAAATTCAGTTTTTTATTTGCTTTTTAAAGAAGTCCTATGCATTTTGTTTTATTTTGCCTTCAATCATTTTATGTAAAGCACTTTGAATTACCTTGTGTATGAAATGTGCTATATAAATTGCTATATTATTACATTTTTTTCACAATGGGATACGTACAGAGTTTCCAGAATGGCAGATTACTTGATTACATAATTAAGTAATTATGTAATCAAGTAAAAACAATAAGCAGATTACATAAACTTGCCTTGCCTAATATTTTACATTGTACAATGTATGTATATATATATATACATTACATTTGAATAAACCTGTATTTCTTTAGCAAAATTTTTTAAACAAAAACAACCTGTGTATTGTTGTGTACAGGTTGTTTTTGTTTAAAAATTTTGCTAAAGAAATACAGGTTTATTCAAATGTAATGTAAATGTAAAAGCTAAAATATAGAACAATAATCTGCCATTACTGAAATATTTACTTAAAGATCCAGTTTGTGAAATTTAGCGGCATCTAGTGGTGAGGTTGTGATTTGCAACCGACGGCTCACTCCACCGCTCACCCCCTCCCTTTCGAAACACTACAGTGGCTGACACAGAACTAAGCTGTTGTCACATTTTTTTAATAATATATGAAACGCGTTCTGTAGAGTAGTTTGTCAGCTTAGGGATACTGTAGAAACAACATGACGAATTCCATGTAAGATGACCTGCGGTGTATGTAGATAGAAATAACTCATTCTAAGATTTAACCTCTGAAAACAGTTATGTATATTATATTGCATTTCTGTCAATAGTTCCTCCTTAATCTTCCACATTGACTTAAATTATTTACTTTAGATTCCCGCCTGAGATTTTAAAGGTGCAAAGGGGTTTGGCTGACAAAAGTTTAGAAAACACCTGAACTAAGAAAATTACAAAAGTAGGGCTGCTGGTCCAGAAGGTAGTATGTGCGTGTGTGCGTGTGTGTGTGCATGTCTTACAAGCACGGCTCCTCCCCATCTTCATCCTCAGATTTAGCCCTGGCGCTCTCGCTGTCGCTCTCCGGCAACAGAGGCATCACCCTGCACCATATAAACACATCACTCTCATTTCAGTCTTAAACTCCACACACACTCCTCCTGAGAGTGGCTTACATTAACACTCCAACTCATTCACAGGCTTAAAATGGACAGAATGTTACAGCAAAAGCTTAGAGAGGATCTCTGTTTTCCAGCCCTGTGAAAAACAAAACCGTTTCTCTCCCAGCGGCTCAAATTCTCAATGATTTAATTAAACCGAAAGCCAAACGCATCATGGATTAAACTCACGCCGTGCGCCATGACCTCGAGGCTGCGTGAACTGGTCGTCCCGTGGAGTATTAGTTTCTATTACACTCACAATTATGTCGTATTTTCCTACCAAAGCAACTTGCAGGAAAGTCCATTATTGTATTTTTGCAGAACGAGCAGAAAGCAAAGGTCTAGTTGGTCTTAGGACACTCGAACAGTTTTAACTGCTGATCGAGACAATTTTGTATCTTTATCCACTTTTCCAGTTATAATGGTAGTTGTAATTCAGTTTTAATGACCACCACACACGACAGTCTCCCTACCCCCCTAAAACAAATTGTACTTCAGCTTTAAAGGGACAGTTCACCCAAAAATGAAAATTCTTCCACCTTACCACTCATTTCAAACCTGTATGACTTCTTTCTTATGTAACACACAAAAGAAGATATTTTGAAGAATGTTGGTAACCAAACAACACTGGACCCCATTGTATGGCCACAAAACCACTGAGACATTTCTCAAAATATCTTCTTTTGTGTTCCACAGATGAAAAAGTCACATACAGGTTTTGAACGACATGGTGAATAAATGACAGAATTTTTCTTTTGGGGTCTCTTTATGACAGTTATAAAACAATATAAAAAAGACAAGGAGGTATGATTTACTTGTGCAGTATATGGTAGACGGCGAGCTGTAACGGTCGAGCTTTGAAGAGCAGCAGGGGCGAGAGGGTGTTCAGCAGGGTCTGCATGGGCTCTGGCAGACTGCTTTTCTGATCGGCCACAAACCGAGGCGAAAGTTTATTCTGTGTGAGCAGCGCCACAGGAATGTAGGTGAGAGCTTCCCCAACCGCCCTCAACACCGACAGGGGAAACAACGGGTCGTCTGTTTCCTTGAAGTCCACTGAGAGGAAAGAATAACACTTTAATGTCTATTTTTATTTTAACGCTACATGATCTCTTGGCACATCAAACTCACTGGGAATCTTAATAAGCAGAGGAAGCAGAAGATTGTAAATTCCCTCCATAAAGAACTCATTCCACTCAGAGGTCAGTTCAGGAGGTAGCTGCTCCACCGCACCAGCAGGGGGCGATGTGAAAAACCGATTGAGCCTCACGATCAGCTCGCAGTTCTCGCACACGAACAGCTGCACCCAAGGGTTCCAGAACACGCTGCTGTTTTCACAAGTCGTCTGCAAGAAACAATCACACGTCGTAGTGATTAGAAACAACATGCGTCTGTGCGCACCGTGCAGGATTATTTATGAGATCAGCCGCTCGTGTAAAGCATCTCAGATGTCATTTACAACTGGTGTTAAAATGCAATGCGTTTACAATGCTGATTTGATTGGGCACCGGGGTGGAAATCTCCAGAAGGTGCAGGAAGTGTCACTGTCTGCATACAAACAGAGTGAATAAAAAAATCTCACCTCCAGCCATGCCAGCATGGAGCAGAGCAGAAGATCCCAGTGGATGTTTCCCAAAACTGTGGGAGAATGATCCACTAACCAGTACAGGAAACGCATCATCTCTACAGCCAATGAGAGGCCTGAGGCTGAAACTTTCCCAAGGTCACTACAAATCAATACAATAAAAAGAATATGTTGTTAGACACTGAATGGAGGTTTGAAAATCAGCATGTAGAATTTTTTGTTGTAAAAAAGCTGTAATTGTCTTACTTTATATATAAAAATTGATTAAATTTAAGTGCTTTTTGTTTTTCTATAGATTTTCTGATTATAAAAAAATGAATTCTAATAAAATAGACAATTGTGGATGAATTGATTTCTACACAGGGCCAGACTACAAGCACCCCAGGTATACCTGGATCATGTGTGCTAACTTCTAGGCCACGGCTCTGATATGATAAAAATTACTCTCACTGTCATCTTTGATATCACATCACATCGCTCTGCACAGACACACCTGTTGAAGAGAAACCATTCCTCTCTGCTGTTCCTCCATTCAGTCATTGTGGCCACGACAGCCAATAAAATCTCGTCCTCTGCCGTATCAACCTGCAGACAGCAGTGCAGCACAGCCAGACATGCCCGCACGCCTACACACACACACACACACACACACACACACCAGTTCAATTGAGCGTGATTATATATGACTCATCATGTGCGGCGTGTGTATGATATTAATCTCACTGTCAATGCAGTCACTCTCTCTGTCCTGCCAGTTAAGGAGCTCTGCGACACACAGGGCCACGAGCGATTCTCTCTCCTCATTGGCTAGATGTGGACATAGCACCTGCAATGTGCTCACGTTGTGATCTGTGAGGGGGAAGAAACTGACACGCACACAGAAACAAGCCATAAAATTAGCACATCACACCTTGGTGATTTTTTTTAACAGTAAAATTAACAGAAATATGTCTTTTAAATATGTATACTTTTATAATATTATACAGCTGTGCATTATACAACTTTTTGCCAACACTGTTGTGCATTTATGAACATATAATCCTACAAACGATTATTTTTACAGCTTCCTATTAAATATTTGCAAAAAATATATTCTGTATTCTATACAGATTATTAATAGTGTATTCTAATTTATTTTTACTTTTTTAATACTTTAAATTAAACATTTAATTTCATTTTATTTGCAATTATTACTATTTTTTCGAATTTCTCTACTGTCTGTTCTTCTGTATTTGTATCCGCACCTTTATATACCTGCAAAGCTGCTTTGCAACAATGCAAAATTGTGACTCTAAAAAAACACAAAATTATTATTGTCCCTAAAATCAATAAACATCAAAGTTTGATTTCAATCATTAATTTCACAATGATTACAATCTTTGACATGGCCTCAGTCAAAACTAAAGATGTCAAGGTTATATTTTCACAGAATGTTCTTTACATTATGTAGGATAATTTTATGTAAAAAAGATGACAATTGTGAAAAAGCTCAATTTTACTTAAAAATGTGAAATACAAAAATTGACAAACTGGAAGTCAGTGTAAGTCCACCTCCTTCATGAAAGCCCTTAAATTTCATCTGCAGTGAGTTCAAGAACTCATAAATCAGGCTGGTATTTCACACACAACACTGTTCTGATTGACAGATGTGGGAGTTCTCATTAGCTCGGTGTGTGTGTGTGTGTGTGTGTGTGTGTGTGTGTGTGTGTGTGTGTGTGTGTGTGTGTGTGTGTGTGTGTGTGTGTGTGTGTGTGTGTGTGTGTGTGTGTGTGTGTTGACTGGCTGAGGTCTCTCAGGATAGCATACAGAGATAACACACATTAACATCCACTGCATCAGCATATGCTGTTTACTGCATCACTGCAGCAAAAACATCTACACAAAATCTTCCAGCCATAAGCACTGAAGTACCTTTTTACAGTTACACGTTTTACACTCATTTTGTCAGATTTGTAAAAAGTGGTTCTAGGAACTTTGTACCTTTCCACATTGCTGTACAAACTCTTGATGTCACAGGGGTCCAATTTCTTGTTGTGGATGTATTTTGCCAGAGACAGTGACCAGAGAGAGCCCTCTTCCTGTGATCTGTGAGCAAAGCATCGTTCAATTTAATGATCTACAGGATCTTTTTATTATTTTTAACTTGTTGTTAAATGATTTAATTTAATAAATATCTATATAATATATATCATCATTTTATTTGTATCATCATGACTACTCAAGGGTCTATTCATGTCTATTCAAAATCATTTAAAAACAATATGGCAAATCCCTGTATGTGGCCATCTAAATATGCGTATCAGTAATAAAAAAAACTGCTGCAAAAATATGTAATGATCTAAAATAAAAAGAATGCACCACATTTTTTAAATATACATATATGAATGAGTTCACCTTGTGAAAAGTGTGTCTATAACAGCGGTTGTCATCAGGCTGTTGTTCTGGATTTTCTCTTCTAAGCTCCAGGACTGCAGGAGGTTGTGATATTCAGTCACTATATGTGGTGAAAGCTCCATTTCCTTGCACCATTGCAGTGCATATAGGATCTCTGGAACTACAGAAAACAAATTCACAGGGTCACAGATGCATCTTACCAAACTGAGCTAAGAGTGAATGAAAGATGGACTAAAGCTCACATATGTGTTTAAGATTGGGAATTTCGGAGAAGTCTGCTGCCACCTGCTGGTCATCACGTGATGTTACAGTGTGGATGACTTTGCCCAGTAATGCACTTGCACAAAGGTGCGCAGGCAGCCTGTTAGACGGCCTAAATTTCCAAACATCAATGCTGGGATATTCACCCGTCACTCTGAGACGCCCACAGAGGAGAGGATGTTTCATCCACTGCGGAGATAGAACTTGGGTTCTAGCATTCAACATAGAAAAACAGAGCATCTCAATCTAAAAAATGCCACTTGTGATTGGCCGAGTACCTGAAGGGGCAGGGCCTGTCTGATGCGGCTCCATTCTTCATCTGTAGGAGTGAGACAGCTGATAAACTGAGGCAGGAGACAGCTGCTCTTCTGGGCTGAGGTGATCGTCTGAGTCAGACTCTCCACTGCTTGTACCAGAACCTGTAGGCTGTGTGACATTAACAATCCTGAATAAAAAAATGTACTTATACATTCATATAGTCACATTGAACAAAGTGTTAAAAAGAGGCCGAACCTCTTGACCGTCAGTGGTGCAGTGAGCAGCTGGTTTTTAACCCAGACCGCGACACTGTGGAGGAGGGTGCCCTCAGTGACCCCGGCACCCAGATGAGTGATCAGTGAATGAACTCCTGCAGTGTAAGCATGTTTCAGCTTCAGGAGGAGAGCATCTGTAGATCAGCCGAGAAACAAAAGCAATTATGTGTATTCAGAAAAAATACATTTAGATAAACCATTGACAGTAACTGTGAATATATCTAGAGCAAATGTTCAATTCCTTATCGACAAAATTATTAATATAACCTTTGGGAGTGTCACAATATACCAGTATTGAGAGTGCCAGTCCTAATGCCCATAAACCATTTTTAAATTAATATTTATATCAAAATGATAAGCTTATTTGCTGGAAATGTTTAGGGATCCAGTTGTTGTGAAGTTGAACCTAAACACTTCTGGAGCAATTCCAGTGTGGTCATGTATCTACCTGACAGGTGCGTGATGGTTTGGTCCTGCGCACACAGCTGGAAAACAGTTAAAAGAAGCTCCTCAGCAGATGCTAGCAGCAGACAGCCCTTAACTGAAGAAAAGAAGGTGGCCGCCACATCAGAAATGAAAGACACCAGAGGTTCCATGTTCCCGGCGTCAGACATGCCCTTGGCTTCTGACAGCGTGCCATGGAGCTTGTCAATGATCTGTTCCACATACACTTTACCAATGAGAGGCTCTGCAGAGAAAAAAGAAGAAATATATTATTAACTGTGAAATTTAGACAAAGATATAGCTTTGTTTAAAAATAACACCAGTTATTAGTCTGGGAAGTAATGAGAAAAGAAGTAGGACAGGATTTTTTGTACATGGGGAACCAAAAATATATTTGTCTGAGAGGAAGTTAATGCATTTGAATAAAAGATTACATGAATAATATTTTACTAACTACTCAATAAGTAAATAGGACACATTTAGTTTTTTTGCTGACTTTAAAACAAGATATGTAAACCTGTGGCTTACCATTATTATGTTGCTGGGACAAAGTAAGACTGATAAGAGGCCAACCATGTGCATGATGGGAGGAGAGAGGAGAGGATGACGAAGGGGGTCCACGCAAACCCATCGCACAAAGCTCTCCAGCCAGACCCACCAACCTCTCTCCTAACACAGGCCCTCTCAGCCAGCCAGCACATACCTCCAGACGAACAGAATCAGCACACGCCTGAAAAGATATTTAGTTAAAGCAGATGTGTCCAAATAAAACAAACGCATCCTTATAAAAAAGAAATCTAAATAAAATATACCTTTTGAATAAGTTGAAGAGTTACAGCCCAATTCAAATCGCTCTGTTGTAAGAAAACAAATCAATTTAATTTCCATTTCACTTGGTTGTTATGTGTCGAAATGTCAAATGTGTCAACATTTATTGAACTAAAAACCCAACACACGTGAGCATCTTACACTGATGTGATTGAGGATCAGAGTCTTGTCAACACTGGAGCCGCAACACTGCAGAGAACTGAACACCATGTCCACCAGGAAGTCTGTGTCCCTCCTGCTTTCCTGTTTCAACCACACAGCTACTCTCTCCAGGAGGAAGTGGACGGCTGGGCTTTCATCTAGATGCCCGAGCTCCGACCCCATTTCAGGCTTCATTTCCTCCAGCTTCAGCAGCACCCGAAACACCTGAGGGTTCGGAAACGCCCCAAGCAGCCGAGACAAAAACCGCAAGTGCCTTTCAGAGTCGCGTTCGCTGACATAAACCATGTTGAGCTCCGCAAGCTGACACACCAAATCCAGCAGGTGCCCATTTCTTAAGGGACTATCAAGTTTTTCTTGCCCATTAGTGGGTTCAACCACTGGGGCTTCCCTCTGAGGCACGTCCCCCTGGACTTTTTCTTCCTCATCCGTGAAGCAGATTTTCACAGATTTCTTCTTCTTGGACCGCTTAACGTCACTGCTGTTCGGGTTCTGCATAATCTGCAGAAGCAAGGCAATGCCTTCCAGAGCGGTCTGTTGGGCGTCTTCACTGTCCACGTAGCGTGTGCACAGGCGTCCCAGACCGTCCCAAAAGTCTGACAGCAGTCTCTGGAAGATGCCAGCCTCTTTTACAGTCGCCCGCTTTTCCCAGGACAGCAGCATATTAGAGACCTGAGTAAACAGAGGACCGGACTGTAGCGATGGGTTTTCCAGAGCTCTATCGATTAAAGGCAGGAGCTGAAAAAGAGGGCATTCAATGCATAAGCGTTTCGCTGTTGTACATAATTTCAAGAGCAGTTTGGAAGATACGCAAGAATAAATGTCAAGCTAATGTACATTTACATATTAAGCTTAAATCCTTTGCTGATATATTTTGTTATGCTGATATTCAACCACATTTACTTGCTCTGATATTGAAATTTTGCTTTAGTACAATACAAACACAGACCTGTTCTGATATCAGCATGTTCTGGATGCTTCTCTGTTCCTGCTCATCTCCAGCGTTTTGGAGCATGATAAACCGCAAACACTCCATGGTAGCAAAAACAATAGCAGCACTTTCTGAGGGACTGGATGTGGCACGCTCGCTTGACAATCTAAATCAAAACATATACATATATTGAAAAACCAACATTGAAAAACACTTTTTGATTTTTGTACAAATCTTAAGTAGATCAGCTGCGTTACAAATAAAGATTTCTTTGTAAAAAGATACTTCACCCCTGAATAACTGATGTGAGGAACGTTCTAGAGAAGTCCAGGTTGGGCTGTGTGATCTCCGCTGGCAGCTTGCTAATGAAAGGCAGCAGATTCGGATGCAAACTTGTTGCCAAACCTCGACCTCCTTCTTTAAGTAACACCCAGAGCTTCGGCATCACACCTTTCCTGGCATTGACATGCATCCAACAATTCTGCAACAACCAAAAGATTTAACATGGCTATTAGACCACAATTAAAGGAGCAATGTCGAGATTTTAGCGGCATCTAGTGGCGTGGAAACAAATTGCAACCAATGGCTCACTCCACTGCTCACCCCCCCTTTCGAAGCACTACGGTGGCTGACACAGGACAAAGATGTAGTAACGTTTTCTCTTCTTTGCCGAAGGAGATAACATAATTACGAAACGTGCTCTGTAGAGCAGTTAGTCCGTTTAGGGCTACTGAAAATATTGTTAAATATTACACAGCACCTTTAAGGTTAAATGTGGCTTATGTTACAGACGTACAAATAGGACCTATGACATTCACAGCCATCTTTCTTCTGTCTCACCTCAACACAGGAGAGAATATGAAGAACCGCCTCCCACAGAGGAGGAAGCACCATTGGGTCTGTGTCGTCGATTGACAGCAGGACAGAAGAACACGCTCGGGCCGCCTCCGCCTGGATCAGCTGTGGCGTGTACTCACACAGGGCTGCTATGACCTCGAAGAAAGCGCCTCGAATCTGAAAAACAAAGTTAACTTGTCTTGAACTCATCAAGATAACAAAATTTGCCGGAATTTTCATATTTTGTCATTTTTCAGTTGCAAAAGCACCATTATCACAGACAATTAGAGAATCATTGATGCTTTATGTACAAATAAGGGGAGTGGAATTTTGGATCAATGTGATTTCATTGTGGGCGGAGTTACATAATACAAATGCGTATCTCACCTGTGGAGTTTTGTGTTTGCTGTACTTCCAGAACTTTCCCTGTGCAATGAGCTGAGCTAACCGCTCTTTCAGCGCCTCTCTTTCCTGCTCTGGTAAAACACTCAGCAATCTCTTCAGGGCCAGAAGAGAGCTGGTCAACAGACGCGCATACTTCGCCTCTCTCTCCTCTCCAGGCACACTCCTGCACAAATATTCATATACAGGTTTTGAACGACATGAGGGTAAATAAATGATGACTGAATTTTTATTTTTGGGTGAACTGTCCGTTTGAGTGGATCTTCACATGTATATATTTCACACTTACTGAGGGTCACTGAGTGTGTTGGCTGTTTCTTTCAGCAAATTGTCTTGAAGAACCTAAAATCAAAGCACATCATTTTGACCCATTTCACAATTATTCTTTCCTGCAAAGTCAAAGCTAAAGATCATCTTACGTTCAAAACTTCGTCTTTGCAGAAGCTGACAGCCTCCGGCTGTTTGTTGAGGGGAAAAGCGGCATTGAAAGCAGCGCTGGCTGCCGAGGCTGCGGGAGGGTACGTGTCACACTGAGAAATGAGCCAGTGACCCATAATGCTTTTTAGGTAGGGAGCGAGATTCCTCTTGACTTTTAAAACCAGCTGCTCGAAGGCCTGCTGTGTGGCTTCTCGCACGCGACGGTCGTGGTCCTGATAACAAAAAAACCCAGAAACAGACCACTGAGCATTTGCGTAAATGCACAGCTGTGCGTCACTGTGGTGTTGTAGAGGTATTGTTGACTCACCACTGATACTCGGCAGTATATTCGGGACCAGTATGGAAGAACACCTTTTACAATATCAGGCTCTCGCTCTTGACACATTGCTCCAAACTCTTGAACTGCCTGAAATACATAGTAATGGCCATTTAAGTACCGATTCCATCGTTTACATTTACAGATGCTGTTACTCCAAAAATACTTACAGTGCATACAAGGAAAACGTCTTGGAATACCTTTAATTTAGTGACCGCATCTCTCTTTGACAGCTTTCGAAGAACCAAGCGAAAGTCTGCATCAACCATATTATCAATCTCTTCAGCCCCCTGCACAGCAGGCACGTATCCTGGATCATTGGAGGTGGAAACACCGAATCCGACAAACCCAGGTACGACCCCGCTCTCCCTCGCCAACAGATCAGCAGCTCTGCCACTGCTGGAGGGCTAGAAAACACAAACAAGTACGTGTTACAACCATCTGCTCTGACCTGTGCAGTCATTTCACAGCTCATCCAGTAGTACTATAATGTCATCAAATTGCATAACATCAAAGCTTTACCTCACAATTGCTTTATATCAGGTTACTGAACTGATGTACTTACACACGTGACTCACGCCTTTACACACGCAATTACACAACAAAAGTGACGTCAATGATTTACATCTTACATTCGCCATAAAACAGAGAATAAAATAACTATATATAAGTATATAAGACGGAAAATATCTGAATGATAGTGTGTCAGGTAGTCTGACACTGATAGTTTACAACACTTGCCAGTTTAAATATCAAATACGCGTTTCGCTTAATCGTTTATATTATTTGACTTGACTAACAGCTGTGAAATAGGTTATTAGTTTAGCATCACTTTTGTCTCACCCGAACATTTCCTTTCGTTCTCTGTTTATTTTTGCCACCCATGCTAATGTCGGATGAGCGTCTTTTCCGACTTCTGCTGTACAGTCACATTAACGTCGCGCGGCTATTGCGTCACGCTTACGCACATCTTGTGCGCCAAGAATACAGTACGATACACGCGTGTATCATCTATCTGTGTTAGTAAAGTGAGGTATGTCATTTTGCACTTGCTCTTGTTTTGTGGAGGTGTAATGTTTTTGTTTATGTTTTTATTTGACTAAATATATTTGTTTAAAAAAGAGTTTTTGAGACGGCTGTCATGTGTTAAAGGGAAAGATGAGCGGGGACGTGGAGCGTGTGTTGATTCAGCTACAGGACGAGAGCGGTGAGGTACTCGGATCCCCCTTCGATGTCCCGCTTGACATCAACCCGGAAAAACTGCAGCTGGTCTGCAATGCGCTTTTACAGAAGGTCAGAAAGACGGACTGGAGTTATTTACGTTATTAGTTTTATAAGTTTGACAGACGCTTTTGTCCCGAACAGTGAATTGAAACATACCTGTGTTGCCTAGGATTCGAACTCATGACATTTGCTAAAGCAATACTGCAAAATATGAATTACAAGAACACTGTTTTATATATATAGTTTATCCCTCTGACAGTCTATGTCAGGGGTTCTCAACCTTTTTGACACCAAGCCCCATATATTTTTGTCTGGCCAAAGGAGGAACCTGTGCCCTTCCTGTTCTTCGTGAAAGATGCGGAGGTGGTGTCGTCTCTGGGCACTTGCGTTCAGACTTTGGGTCTGGAGACTGAGCAGGTGCTTCCTGTGGTGTACCAGCCGCAGGCTGTGTTCCGCGTGCGGGCCGTGGCTCGATGCACCAGCTCTTTGGAGGGTCACACTGAAGCAGTCATCTCTGTGGCCTTTAGCCCCACTGGGAAGTAAGTTGAGTACTTAATACTGTAACAGTATGTGTTCTCTTATATACAAAAAGTATTAAACTTATATGGGTGCATGTGTCTTTTTGTGTTATTCAGATATCTGGCCAGTGGATCTGGGGACACAACGGTGAGATTCTGGGATCTGACTACAGAAACTCCACACCATACTTCCAGAGGTCAGTTCACTTCAGAATGTTATCAAATGCAGTACATCTGTAACTTGAACCGTGCACCTGACATTCTGTCTGTCATGTCTTATAAGGCCACACACACTGGGTTTTATCCATTGCCTGGTCTCCAGATGGCAAGAAGTTAGCATCAGGGTGCAAAAACAGCCAGGTGAGCTGTTAAGAATCATTGGCATTCCTGTATGCCTCGAGTAAACTTGGCATCTAAGTGTTGTTATCTTTGCAGATCTTCTTGTGGGATCCAGTAACAGGAAGTCAAATAGGAAAGACGTTAACAGGACACACAAAATGGATCACCTGGCTGTGCTGGGAACCACTGCACTTGTGAGTACTGAAAAACCATCATCATTTCTGTGAAGAGGAGGTCTTTTATTTTGTTAGTAAGTGCATTATGATTGAAGAACGGCATGGTTTCATTGCATTTTTTTCCCAGTAGGTATTATGTAAATATGTAAGGAAGATTGCTTCCTTTTGGCCTTATATAAGAATTCTTGGAACCAATCAGATTAAAGAACAAGAACTAATGACGTTTTCACTCCATCACAGAAACCCAGAGTGCCGTTATTTGGCTAGCTCTTCTAAAGACTGCTCTATTCGGATATGGGACACGGTGTTGGGCCGCTGTGACAAGATCCTGACAAGTCATACACAATCCGTGACGTGTGTAAAGTGGGGAGGTGACGGACTCCTGTACACTTCATCTCAAGACAGAACTATTAAAGTGTGGAGAGCCAAAGATGTAAGAAATGAAACATTGTTTCGTCAAGAACGTAATAACTTAAAATAATACAACCGTATTGCAGTATATGCAACATGTTTAAAAACGCAACTAAAGCTCGTTTGTACTTCATAAATAGTGCGTAAAATACACTAAACCTCTTCATTTTCCTGTGTCGTATTTACAAAAGGTATTTTAGAATTGTAGAGGTTTTTGAACAGGTGATTTATGTCCATGTTATAGGGGGTTCAGTGTCGCACACTGCAAGGTCACGCTCACTGGGTGAACACATTGGCCCTCAGCACAGACTATGTCCTGCGCACAGGAGCGTTTGAACCAGCCACCGCCACCATCAACCCACAGGATCTTACTGGCTCGTGTATGTGTTCGTATAGCAAAAATGAACCTTTGATTTGATTTATGTTCGTGAAATCTGTATGGTCATGTTTCTGCTTTCCACAGTGGAAGAGATCAAGGAAAAAGCTTTGAAGCGCTACAACAAAGTCAGAGTGAGTCTATATACAGTCTATATTCAATATAAATATACAGGATGTAGAACTAAGAAAGATTTCTTGATCATCTTGACTACAAACATGTTTTTGTCTATAAAGGGTGAAGGACATGAAAGACTAGTGTCAGGTTCAGATGACTTCACCATGTTTTTATGGAACCCAGCAGAGGACAAGAAGCCAATCGCCCGTATGACGGGTCACCAAGCGCTTGTCAATGAGGTGCTTTTCTCTCCAGACACACGGCTGATTGCCAGCGCTTCCTTCGATAAGTCTATCAAGATCTGGGATGGAAAGACTGGCAAGTAAGGAAGCGGTCACAAATTCTGTTTAAATTCTGCTAAATTATTATCTATGATTTGCCCAAATACTATTCCATTACCATTTTTAGTATGTATACTCCTAGGTAGCCTGATATATTTGCAAAAACTGTACTATGTTCCACAATGCAGTTCAAACCGACGGTCCCATTTTTAGTGTGACAGCTAAAGTGAGGACATTTTAATATATTCAATATTTCTTATTATTTAATCGTACTGCCAAAAGTTGAGGTATTAGATAATAATACATCAATATTTTTGTATTCCCTGTATCAAACACTAGGGGGCACTCATGTGACATCAATATCTTATGTTTTGTTTCTAAGCAAGAAATAAGAAATAGACATGTCAGACGTGTTTTTGTAAGAAGAGATGTGTATAAAATGATATTTCAGATCCTAATTTTCTTTTATCTTTCCTAATGTTGCCAGGTACCTGACTTCACTTCGGGGTCACGTCGGGCCGGTGTACCAGGTGGCGTGGTCAGCTGACAGCCGTCTCCTGGTGAGTGGCAGTAGTGACAGCACTCTGAAGGTTTGGGACGTCAAGACAGCCAAACTGAACGTGGATCTGCCGGGCCACGCTGATGAGGTAAGATACTGGATGGATTTAGTTCAGAGGTGACACGGGGGCCAGACAGCTTGGAGTGCAGTCGCACCTTAAGATTATTTAGTAAATCTGCATATGTTGTGTATTAATAATGTAGTTTGAAAATAAACCATGTTTAAAAAAATATTTATTTAGAAAAAATGTTGTGAATTATTTTATTACATATGAGTCAGAGCCAGTCATAGTTGTGCCAGTAAGTATGCACCCCCAAAATGTCATTTTTATTGCATTTGTTTTATTGTTTAGGTTTTTGCCGTTGACTGGAGTCCTGATGGGCAAAGGGTTGCCAGCGGGGGGAAGGACAAGTGTTTAAGAATGTGAGTGTTGTCACTGTGTTTAACACATTGCTTATTGCACATGTACAGTGTTGTACATCATACCACCTGGTAGAAACACCTGGCACGTCTTCTATCTTTTTTCCTTTAGATGGAGGCGGTAACCACAGAAACCAGAGATCCCTGGCTCTGTGTCCAACAGCCAATCAGGCGCCCTGTTGCAGCAACTGATGGCCCGCCCCACAGGACAACGAATTGCAGTGTCAAAGCGAGAAGCCTTCACTGAATCACACAAGAAAACAGCCCGACAGCTTCATAATAGCAGATATACATAGCACTCTCTGAAGTTGTTGGCCAGATGGCTAGAATGAGATAATATAGCGTCTTTTATGGCCTGATGAAATGTGGCGTCACCCGCTCGGTAGAATCTGCAGCCAAGCTGGCCCGGTCTTATCTATGTAATCTTTCCTACACACACCTTCTTTGTAATTAACTTAATCCCTAATGCTGTGATACAGGCGGCATTAACTGGGTCTGTTCCAGCACGGCGAGATAACAGCTACGTCACAGCCGCTCGCGCTACGTCAACAGAGACGTTTTCTCATTAAACGAGCAGTAAAAGAAATTTAATGGGATCCGTGTTGTGTGTGTGGTTTTCTTATCTTGAATTAGACACCGTGCTCAATGCACAATTCATTTAGTCATGTGTTGTTTATGTTTAAGTAATACAAAGTGTTATCATAAAACAAAGATTTGGGATTAGGGCTGTCACAATATTTGATTATCGTGTCCAAAGGATTCCACAAAAACGATATTATCATGATATCAAAATGGTTTTTAAATAACGCTATCAGTTTCATGTTTTTCTTTTTTTTTTTCTTTTTGGGTAATAAATCACAATGAAAATGTGAGTGTAGAGAGGCAGGTAACCATTGTGACTCATAAAGAAAAATTGTATACCGGTGCGATTTACAATATTGTTTATACTGGTATATTGAGATTAAGACCTTAGTTCGAATCAATAAGACATAATTCCTAAACTGGATCAATTTACAAAATTATTTCAAAGAGTAGATCCATTTATGAGATGTGAATTTAAAAGTTTGCATCATTTTAGAAGACTTAATAGAGTTTGGGATAATTTATATGATTTATTTCATAGAGTTCAGTTCAATTAATAGACTTATGTCAAAAAGTTTAGATCAATTTGTTAGACATGATGCAAAGAGTTCAAATTAATTTATAAGACACAATTCAATAAGTTCAGATCAATTTATAAGACACGATTTAAAAAAGCTGGGATCATTTATAAGCCATGATTCAAGTACATATCAGTTTATACAACATGATTCAAAGAGTTGGGATCAATTTATAAAACGTGATTCAAAGAGTTTGTGTCAATTTATAAAACATGATTTAATGGGTTGGGATATGATTCAAGTTCAGAATCATTTATAAACCGTGATTCAAATTCATATCAATTTATAAAACATGATTCAAAAAGTTCTGATCAATTTGAGAAAACGTGATTCAAAAAGTTCAATTTCACAGAGTTTGGTTCAATTTAAAAGATGCTTTTCCAAAAAGTTTGAATACATTTATCAATATTGGTTTTGATTATTATTGGTCACTCAGCATGATCACAGCGACAGAAAACTGAACATACTCAGTTTATTGAATCATTGTGAAGTATTTCACAATCCATTTGAGCATTGTTGATAAAGCACCAGAAAAGTATCTCTCACATAAGCACAACAGTAGCAGAACTAGTATGAGTTGCTTTGGTAGAAGGGGCAAACTTTGCCGCCACTTACAAGGACAACATAAAAGCGCAATATACAAATATTGTACAACTAAAAAAACAGCTGCCATTTACATCTTGAATACAAAAACAAACCACTTGAGAGTTACACTCTAAGATTACACATAGCAGTACAGAGCATTAATATCACAGTCCTCAGTTTGGCATGATTCAGTGAATCTGTAATCGAGTTCGACGGCTTTGCAAAGCTATGATGGACCGATTCTGAAAATAGCACTCAAGCAAGCGGATTTAATATCAATACGAATATCTAGATTTCAACCAGCGGTATGAGAACATCTAGACAAAATTTGCATTACATTAAAACTTCTGCTGTTGTGCTACTATGTTTATCGTACCACGTAAGCGGACTGTCTCACGACAATCTTTATAAAAGCATGGTGATGAGAAGACACTTGCATTACTTTCTACAAGTGAAGAGTGCAAATAAATGACACGCGTTCATTCTTGTATATCGCGGATATGTTTTTGTGCAACACAATGAAAAGCTACAGCTTTCTGCCTGTGACTCAAACTCCTTCCCATCTCCTTCTGAACTTTACAGACACAGATGGCTAGTTTAATCCATTTCTCTTAGTCAGAGGCCACAGTTAAAGTCGGGATCTTTTTAACGTGATTGATGTGACCAACTGTGTTTGGATAGTCCGCTCTGTCCATGTCAAAGTCAGTCCTGTGCAGATTTTGGCCGTTCAGTCTGTCCTCCAGACGTTGTTCAAGAGCTTCACAACTTCCTCGTAAATAACAAAGACAATAGCCACGTCCAGGCACACCCGACCAAGTCGCGGGACTGTGCCTTTGTAGAACCTGTGATGTAAGCGAGAAAACGATATAAGACAGAAAAATACAAAATGAGCAGAAAAATATATAATTTGGAGGTAAATCATACGCTTGAGGGCCCTCGTTCTTCAGAATCTGAAAAGCGCAGTCCATTGTGCTCTTGTAGCGATGAGCCTCCAAACCCTGCATTATAAACCGATTAAAATCATTTTCTAAAATCAAATACAATTTTGTCATTTACATACTTCCATGTTGATCCAAACACGCTTTTAGAACGCCGTTATTTATTCCATGGAAAAAAGGGTTGGCTCCTGCTAACCTGCATCCTGGTCTTCACCACATCAAGCGGCGTGTTTCCGAAAACGCTCGCCGCCCCGGCCGTCGCACCGAAAAGTGCTGTAACCAGCGGGTGCATGTCACGATTTGGGTCGTCGCCTAAACATAAATCCAAGATGGTCCATTTTTGATGCCTAATTTTCACCATTGAAGATTATAACAGG
Source organism: Oreonectes daqikongensis (assembly GCA_026939265.1). Taxonomy (NCBI): domain Eukaryota; kingdom Metazoa; phylum Chordata; class Actinopteri; order Cypriniformes; family Nemacheilidae; genus Oreonectes; species Oreonectes daqikongensis. The sequence continues at coordinate 2,949,353 of JAOTQM010000043.1, read as the reverse complement.
ATCTGTTTGACAGATTACTGCTGAATACAGCAGTGATGTCATATAATCCTCACCTTTGTACCAGTTGCGTAACAAGTTCATAACATAAAAGCGTATTGCCTGGTTGCTACCCTGTTTCAGAAGTGTAGCTGTCAGTCCTTGATATGTGCCCCGAACACCTGCAAACAAAGAGGGAACGTCATGAAAGCATGTACCCATTCATGTACGAACACAAAAGTGAATGGGTAATGCTGTTGTTCAGTCACCAAAATTCTTTAAAATATCTTTTGTGTTCTGCAGAAGAAAAAAAGCCATACAGGTTTGAAATGAGAATAGGTAAATGATAACAGAATTTGTGGGTGAACTATCGATTTAACGCGTATTATAGTCCTGTCAAAAAAAAAGATTTCCAACTAACTTTTAAAATACTAGAATGACTAGACTGCCGTTCAATTTTCTAGATGTGGTCTTAAATCCAGTACCTTGATCTCTGATGATTTCTCTTACACCGTGAAAGAATCCTCTGTATCGTGGCCTCAAAGAGCACTGATCATGAATGAACTTCACCTGCAAACAAAACACATTTGAGCTGTTTTAGGCAGATTCCGATTTACTAGGATGTACTGTATAATACCAGAGGACTAGCTGAAGTATGTAACAAAAGTAACAACCTTGAGCGTCTCCATGGGACAGACCACCAAAACCGCCTCTGCGACTCCCGCTCCAAGCCCGCAAAGCAAACTGGCTTTGTTGTCAAGGCGACCCGTGGCATCTCTCATGGGATTACTAAGTAACTCGAATGTTCCAAACCTGCCATTACACCAACAATAAATGAGAAGTACTAATAAAGAGACACCATTAAACATGCAAAGGTGTGCGTTTCTTACCGTACTGCCGATTTCGGGATGGATCCGTACAGCAGAGAGCTAAGACCTCTGTATAGACCTCTCAACCCGTGATCTTGCACCGTCAGTTTGACGCAGTCTCCTGCATTTACACCATTGTGTTAGTACTACATATTAGTCCTTATTTTTAGTCGAGTCCCGTCCATACAGACAGGAAAGGCATGCGGACACAACAAACTGAATATACCTATGCCTCTGTAGCGAGGCGGGTTGGCTCTTTCGTCTAGCTGTAGCTGTGTCTTCACATACTCAGTTGGAAAGGTGATGCAGATTTCAATGCCCCCTGCAATGCCACCTGGGAAAAAAGACACGAGCAGTCAACACAACTTCATCAGAGTGTCTAAATTACACACAGTGACATCAGCAGCGATCAATGTGATTCATTTGAGCGGGTACAGCTGTTGCAGTATCAAGGACCTGTTAGTATCAAACAAGGTCATTTTGTTTTAAAAGTTATATTTTCAACATGCAATTCTGAATAACACTTCAACTAAAACAGTGCTGCTGTTAAAGTTACAATGGTGGTGTAGGATTACATAGTAAAAGCTGTTGTTTATGTTTCTAAAGAACAGTGCATTTATAAACTGGTTTTAGCTGAGTCACAATGAATGTACCATTCAGCCGAGCAAGCAAACCCAACACAGACATGCAGGTCAGTGAGTTTTTATTGTCAAATGGCAGCAAATAAAACAAAAAGTGGACCATAAAAATAAAGCATAGTGTAATAACTGTTTATTCTTATACGCTATTTTTAACACGTGCATGTGTGTGTAAATGTGTATTTAAAGCTCATACGCTTTGACCAATGAAGCTATATGAATCATATGGAAGGGGACGTGCACGCAGCTCGAGACATATGATCCGCGGCCACGCATGACTGTTGTTGTGCGCTCGGGCATAATGGGGTGTCGCATGACCCACCAAAACATTACCGCTTGTCTGCTTCACACGCAAACCCAGTGAGACATTTACCTGCAAGAATAGCCTTCCACGGATGGGTGATTTTTCTCCCTCCGATGGCAGCGGCCGCTAAATTCCTTTGACCTGGATAAATGTTGGGAATTGGGGTAAAAGTGCCCGTCGAGCACGCGCCGCCAGCTCCAAAACACTGCGCGGAAGGAATCCGGGTCAACGGATGCTGTTGTTGCGTTGTGCATCCTCGTTTCGAGATCGCATCTTTACACGGCCCTTCCGAAACAGAGAAGGGTTTGTACAAAGACGACATGTTTTAAAGATATTTACCCGTAAATAAAGCGGAAAATTAACCATGCGTCCTTTTTTTGCCCGGTGCGGGATGACGACACGTAAGATGCGCTGCCCAATAGGACGGAGCCAACACAATCAAGACAGACCACTGTGAGGTGTGGCGCTGCGGGGCTCATGAATATTAATATAGAGGTCAGGAAGCGTGCTCAGCCATTGGTCCGTTTTCATAACTTGGTTAATTTATTACGCTACGCATATTATTTGTTAAAAAAAGACAACAACAAAAAAACATGTATGACCAGATCCACATTTCTTGCTTTTTTCTTTCTGTTAAAAACGGAATAATATAATATACATGTAAAATGAAAGAAAAATTAATTGTATTTTAAATGTATTGAGGTTGCAACTGCACATTTGACAAATATGTGAATTTGTAAATATTGAGTCATTTAAATACTTAAACGTACCAAATTTTTAATGTAAAAAGAAATGTTGGTTCAACTTGAAAGTAAAAGCCAGAGATACATAACAAATTTGCATGAAATTCATTAATTAATATTTTTAAAATTTGAACAAACTCAAAATTTTAAGGCAGCCAGGTTACTTATTTTTTTGAGTTAAACTCAAACAATCTTTTTTACAGTAGCTGAAATAATTCATTGCATGTTATTCTAAATGCAGTTTGTTATTCAAATTGTTCTGGCACTTCTGTCTTTCTTCATAAGCCACAGCTGATAATCACACTGAAGGAGCTGTCGGACACCTTTGGCTTTTGGAAGTTTCTGGAATAAACACTGTTCCCTCAATTCCCTCAACTCTCAGCTCAAGGCAACTTTAAGATTTTGGCTACCTCAGATAACACCTGCATGTGGGGTTTGTGCTAATGGGGTTGTGAAGACACATTCACGTCTCCACACTTTATTCTTTCCTCAGTGGTTGCCTGAAATCACAAACTAAACACCAGGTCTGTGGATTGTGAAATTTAAATTTAATAAAGTATAAAATGAATATAACACATAACACATGCTTATGCTGTTGCTTTGTTCTTCGGAATTTTATTCGCTCTGTACTTTGTAATAACAAAGTGAAATCTAATCTACACCAGTTAGTTTAGTCCAAATGTATTCCTTAAGAACCACTTTAGGGCCGCATGCAAAAAAAAACACTTGCAATCCTGAAAATCTCAGTTTATGGTTACAATCTGACATTTTGCCACCAAATAATGTAATGCATCACAATGACATAAGTTTTTAATTAAATAAGTTAAATTAAGTCATTAATCAAACACACTCTTATATAGAAGCCCAAGATCTTTTACTATTTTAATTAAATGTACATAACATATACAATTTTGCCACAATGTATTTGAAAAATACTTTTTGCTAAATATTTTGGACAACATTGCACATTATACATAAAATTCATTATTAAATAAATATAGTGAAAACCAAGAACAAAATATCTTAAAATGTTTTTTCCTCAAGGCTGAAAAATGAAAAGCATGTAATGCAACTTGTGAAATGGGATGCGTTTCTTTGAAACAAATAATTGGATTTAGCTGTGTAACAGAAAGCACTTATGCTGTTCCCGTCCTCAAAGAGATGTAACACTGTTATTAAAGGCTATTCTATTCAGTCACACATAGTCCCTGAGCTGTTTACAATGATGTTTCTCAACTGGGGGCCAGGACCCACTTAACGGGTCTTAACAAACTTCCAAAGGGGCCTCAAAGAGGATTTACAACTGTTTAACATAACACAAAACCAGCATTAAAATAAGCTAAAATAAATAAAAAATATATTTCGAGTACTGGTTGTTGATATCAAATATATGTAGTTCTAGTTATTCCACATTCTAATATATTTTATTTGGTAGAAATTGTTATTGGACATGGGGAGCTGGGAACAGGTTGAGAACCATAGTTTTACAGTATATTAACTGAAACATTTACACAATTCCTAAAAAATTTTAGATCAACTTTGCAATATTGGAAAAAATGTCATATCAAAAGTGTTATAATTCTTGTAGATGCAACCTTTATATTGAGCTGTTTCTGACTCCTTCAAACAACAGACACTTTGCCTGCACAAAACAATAAAATAAAAAATATAAATAAATTACAAATAGCTGTGTCTGTGTGCGTGCGTGCGTGCGTGCGTGCGTGTGCGTGTAATCACCTCATGCCAGCGCAGTGTATCACGTGGTAGCCCAAGATGGCAATGAGGACAACAGCTGACAGAATCCACGCCATTCTCCTCCTCGTCATCCTCCTCTCCCTCTTTCACCTCTCTCGGCCGATCACTGTCCCACAGCGGAAACGAAACAGACCGAGAAGAGTGAGCGACTCCGAAATGAGGTCGGGGGTCTCGCAAGTATTTCACACGCTCGCCACTAGAGGACAGTGTTGAAGCTTCGCTCTCCACCTGCAGCCGAGACAAAAGATTCACAGCACTGCGCCATCCAGTGGATACATGCGGGAATGAAAACTTATATTTGCAACGCTACATAATTTACAACCAGTTGAAATGGTTGCAACAAGACTCTAAATGCATGCCAGGCCAATGAAACCCAATCTTAGAGAGGATCCAATGCCAAAAAGGCAGACAAAATTGATACTTATTCTATTACACCAGGCTTATATTTGATATCATGCAGCTGGGGAACAAAACAGAACTTGTCACCTGAGGTATGTTCAGCTCCTCGATGGAAAAAGATTTTAAGCAATACCAACAGAGTTCAAGGGCAGCTCCTATAATATTGTAGCAGAAAAGCTGTCATTTTAATAAAACAATGAACACTCAGTATAAATGAACACATGTATGCCTAAAAAAGACATATTACTTAATCCAAAGTGTTTTTTCTAGACTGCAAATAAATTAAAAAGACAATGAAATGACCTAAACCATGAAAGAGCAACAGTCCTCTGGAGGTTTAGTGCAAAAAATGTCCTCTGGAGGTTAAGTGAAAACTGGCCGTGTACCCGGTGTTTTGTGCCAATAGGAGGTGAGAGCGTTTTAAATCATATTTGACTTGTTTCTACACCGTTTTATTTTGGACACAGGACAAACACCCCAAAATAAATTAGGCCTGTGTGCTTGGCCATTGTTTCCCTTCAGCCATCTGAGTAAACAGCATTTGGATTTGAGGCCTGAATATTTGCTCAGGCACAGATTACGCAGCACATTTCATGTATGTTATCTTTGTTTATCAGCTGGGTAACAGTAACAAGGTGCAGACGTACTCTGTGTGTCCAGAGGAGTGGCTGCCAAAGCTTGGGTGATGTTTGGGGTCTGGTCGGATTCAGATTTGTCCTCTTTAACACAACAGTTCTCTTCTTCACATGGGATGGCCTGTTCGTAATAGAATAAGAATAAAATATAAAATAGAATGGTGCAGTGATAATGTACAGTACGCAAGTCATTATTCAAAAAGGACCAAGAGCAAATAGATATTTTATAACGCTGAGTGAGTTTATATTGAAATAATGAGCATTTGATGTAGGCTACATTATCCTTTTTATTATATACATATTTAAATGGACATTAACTATTGATAAAAGTTGAAATGACAGTTTTTATTATGTGAGAAGTGATCAGAGTGAGACAAGAAACAAAAAACTACCACAGCACGGTTATGGTTATGATTAAATATACAATTTAGGGGTCAATAAACCAATATTTTATTAAATAATGCAAAGGAATCGAGTATTTTAGAGTGTTAAGACAATGGAGGGCAAATCTGACCTGGTCATGTTGATCCTGTAGAGAGTTTTTCTCCTTGTTCCTGTTGTCAGAAAGACTCTCTCTGTATTTGTGTAAAAAACAGAGAGTAAAAATTCAAGACATGTATATGTTGTTGTATTTTTTTTTAAAATACCTTTTATGATTTATTTCTCACTGTAAAAGGGACAACAAGCAAAATGTTAAAAGAACCACATTATTTTGGCTTTAGTTAAGAAAACATATGTTTGCAATATTGTGTCTGTCAGATATAAATCAGTGATGTTAACAGAAGTAATCCAGCCAGTTACAATAAGTCTGGACAAGTCGAGTTCGGACCAGAATTAATTAAGAATTAATCGAGAGGTAACCGAGTAAGAAAACAGAAACCTGAGAAAGTAACAGAACGTAAACTTTACTTTAAAGCGAGGCTGTCTTTCTCACATTGGTTTACCCCTCATCATGAGGTAATCAATTAATCCATCTGCCGACAAATTACACACCGAGAGGCTTGACTGTCCCCGGCCGAGACCTTTTGGCGCTAGTCAGAATCCAAAGCCATTGAGACTTCACGTAGATCTCACTTACCCCACTTGGGCTGCTTGGCCTTGGCTTGGCGTCCCCGCCATCTCCCTGACCTCTCGTTTCCGTAGGAGCAGTCTCTTTCGGTTTAACCCGCTCTCTCTTTCCCCGTCTCTCTGCCTCTCTCGACCCATCCTTCTCACTGAACGGAAACTCTGGCCGTTCAATATTTGATGACTCTCAATGGCTCACAAGCAGATTTGCTGTAAAGAGTGACAGCAATAGAGCTCAGGTGTCAGGCCTCACGTGCCAGAGTCAGTCAGCAGTCTGGACCTCCCGGAGGAGGGTAAAGACCCCTGAGGGACGTCTTACCCCATCTGCCACAACAGCACTCGTGTAAGCATCAAAATGGATTACGCCCTGGAGACAAGAGGGCTGTTTACACACACAGTGTGAACCTAATGTAGTACCATAGAGAGCGAGTGCATCGAGCAATATTTATGGGCTTTTCCGGGGCACGTTTGGCCCTTTGGACTTTTAGAAATGAAACTCCCACTTCATAAGCACACTATTAGATTTCAATTTGTCGGCGAATGATAGCCAGCAGCGTGCATAAATGCATCACAGAGAGAATTTTACCATAATGAACCTTTGAAATGACGTATTGCGTTTGATAACAGTGATTTAAATGATATTTGTAATTATTTTGCCAGAATCCTTCATCTATCAGGCTAATTGTATAGCCTGTGTGTTACAACCAGCATCCTAAATGCACACAATCAATCATGTTTCGTGTTTTTCACATAATTTGACAAATAATTTGCCCGTGTGGATCCAGCAGGCAATGAGCTTGTTACTCTGAAGGTGGTGCCACTTCACAGAGCTGCCGGCTAAGTGCTTATAGAGGGTGAGTCATTCAGACCTTCACCTTTATTCTCTCAGTTTCATTCTCTCTGACTTCATCAGCCCCTCAACCCTCTTCACCTCCCCTCTCTTTTTACTTTAAATGCGCCACCGACCCAAACTGCAGATGAATGAAGCGCTGTTGTTGTTTTCCGCTCGCCGTGGTTCCAAACGTTAACCTTCCGCAGGTGTTTCCGCGAAGCTGATTGTGTTCAACACTTTTCGGGAAGAATTGGCGAGCGCGAGCACTAGCGCGTGGGCTTGTTTGTGTGTGCGTAGGTTTGGCTATGTTTGAGAGGGACAATTTTTTTTAAATACAGTGTAAATGCATATCTAGAAATTTGAGGTGCTCTGCATTATTTGAAATGCTTTTAAATCTCTTTAATAATGTCAACATTTTAGGGGTCGGGTATAGCTTATTATCGTAGTATGAAAACCATTGCGTTTAAAGAAATAACAAGTATGACATTAGCAAGTTAAAAGTAGGCTATGTCTAGACATTAGCCATTATTTTGGATTAGCCTACCAAGAACCACTAAACTTAAACTTAAAAGTTAGGCTATTCAACAAATAAATTAAAGTACAATAAAATTCAACTAACTGTTTATTTAATACAATTATTACACAATAAAATATGAATATAAATGACATAATTATTAATAGTAGGCTATATGCCACTAGCCAGACCGATTACACCGACCGGAAGTTAGCTTCAGGCCAGGTGCCGTGCATCCAATGAAACCGTCATATAGGCTACACCTTAAAGAAATCTATGTGTTTAAGTATATGTGCGTGTAAAAAATACCAACCGAGTCATAACGCACTTTCTAGATCGCTAGTCAGATTAATCAGACATTCTAATCACCTACACGAGGCAGTTATTGCGTCCCTCTTGTTTTAGTGGCCCCATATTCAAAGCTCTTTAATGGAAACATGACGGCTGGTGCACGCTGGGAACAGAAAGCCAAACGCCCGCCTCCCCTCCCAGTGCTGTCAAAGAGCGGACGCGGGTGAAATGGAACATTTTGAATTGATTCAGAAAGAAAATCATTTCACAGTCTTTGTCTTGTGAAAGCCGCGCGCGGCGTCACATAGTTGGGTGTACGTTGTGACACGCGACGGAGCAGGTATACGTTTGAAATCAATAAACGCTGTTTGACACTCAAATCTGACATAAATGTAAAAACATCCAGCTCGTCTTGCGAGACAGAACGGTAACGTTAGACATTGGCAATCAGCTCCTCACGAACCCACTGACAGCTCTTACGGGGAAAGCAGAGGGTGTAATTGAATGGTAATTACACGGTAATTATCATCATGCATAAAGGTTTGGCATACCGAAAAGGATCGGGGGAAGAGAATTTTTTATTTTATTATTTTTTTAACAACCTCTCTGAGATTTAAATGATTCTGTTCAATTATGGCTAATCACTGAAATCCAGGGAGGACATAAATGGTGCTGTCTATCTACAAAGGCAGCGGAGAGCTTCAAGGCGCTTTGAAGCACCTTAGCGCGCCGCGTGTCACGGAGAAAGTTTTAGCGAGAGTGTTTTCGCCGTGCCGTGTTGGTCGGTTGGCTCGGCAGAATGCATCATTAGAGCTGCCTTCTGAGTCACAGTCATTATCAGGCACTTTTTACCTCTGAAGTGTTGGAGGCTCTGTTATCAGTGCATCAGCCTGTGTTTACGGCTGATTTTGGCGTGCGAGCGCGCGGGCAACAGATGGAGAACGCGGTGACGGTGCGTCTGTTAATGACTTGGAACGCTTTGCATGTGAAGCTTTTGAACAGTCGGCCGTCCATTGACAGTAATTATTGGAGTAACTTAACAGACTCCCTGTCAGAAAACTGTTCAAAATGGAGGCAGAGAGAGAGCGTAAGTAAGTGGCCATGACTCACCAACCTCCGACTGCAGCGCTGCGAGATTTCGCCGCATTTACACCCATTCGCGGCCCTTTGAGTTACAACACAAACGCACACAGAAACGGAGAGAGAAACGCACAGGCGGCGGGCTCGTGAACGGCCCGCAGCCCATGCACTTTGGTCGCTAATGGAACATTTTCCAGCAGCCGTCTGCAATGGTTAATTTGAAGCGGGATCGACCACTTAGGGCGATTGGCTCGAAAGCAGTAGACGTTTAGAGTGCATCAGCATGACAATGAACGTCTATTTGGGGTTAAACCATGGCATTATTGACCGATGCGAGGTCACAGCGGTGTCTTAACCAAATACACGGAGAGCGGGCCCCGGCACAACGGGCGCGAGCAAGTGTTTGCATGCGTGGCGGTTGCCTAATGCAAGTGGGGTTTTTTTGTGAATAATTGAGTTCTGCATTGTGTCCAAAATCAGGGTGTGGGGGAGTGGGCTGCTGTTTGTGCCTAGCGTGCGTGCGTGCGTGTGTGAGAGAGAGAGAGAGAGAGAGAGAGAGAGAGGGGTATAAGTGCTCGAGGTTCTGCAGTGGTGCATGGCAGTAGATGACTCACCCGTCAATCATGTGACTCATTAATCACTGCAGCTTTCTCTCTCCCCACCCCTCGCTTTTCATTTGGTCTGTGTCTCTTTTTGCCTGTTCCCTTCACATTACTCTCTTTTTATTACAGATTCGTTTTATTTACAAATGACTTTCATCCACCACTTTCTTCTGACTGAAAGGCATCCATTTCGAAAAGGTTGAAAACATGTTTTTGGTTATAGATACATATTGTTTGTCATTATGCTTCTGATTTTACATGAAAACCTGTTTGGCTCTGATGTTTTGATACATATGATTTCTTACCTTAATAATCGTAATTACACTTAAATGTTATTGATGTGTACATGTTCAGATATGTTTGTTTCGGAACACGAGTAACGCAGCTGTACCTATTTTATCATTTTTAAGACATCTTGTCAGGTATACATTTTAGTTTCAGCAGTAAATGGACACTCAAGCTTAAAACACTCTGGCACCTACAATCAAAGCTTGTAGAAAACACAGATTAAATATTGCATTTGGCATGCTGCTTCAAACACTGTGACGTCAAATGCAATTTCTGTTACAGGTGAGATAAGAAATGGCATATATAGCTTTGGCATTCACCCTCTGTGGTAGAGAAATTAATTACTTTCAGAGCATTCTGGCTCGGACTCTGATCAAAGATATTCCAATAAGACATTTTTAAAAAACTGACTTTAATAAAATAATTGCTTTTATTTTCAGCATATAGCAAAACTAGTAATCAACATGCTGTTATTTACACATTGCACACACAATTGTTTATTTGACACTGTACAACTTACAATCTGGAAGTTGACAACAACAAATTCCTTTCACAAGACGGTTTTACTGATGAAAACACTTGCTATAGTAATTTCGAGTTTTTCTTTGTTTTTTTTTTTGTTTTGTTTTTTAATAATCACAGTTTGTTCAAAGAGGTGATTTTCCCCAAATTTGTCAGACTTTTTTTTCTTTTTTTAAGATGCAAATACAGATAGACGTGCAAACTGTTCACCCTCCGATTATTCCTCACAAACCTCAGACATTGTAAAACTTGTTTTTTTTAGAACGAACATTATTATACAGCGTTCTGTCGGCTCTCGAGACAAACATCCCATACTCAGTGGTTGGAGGTAACCCACAGCAAAGGGCATTTTTAAAATCGTAAATTTTGGCAGGATGTGAAGTATACATTGACTCACATGTGTACACGTATAGAATTCCACCAAGCAGATTGACAGGGCACCGACCTAGCGAATAAACTCACCATTTTGCATTTCTGTGAATAAAATGGAAGATTCAGTTTCAAGCATTGTTTACAGCGTGCGTGACAGAATCGTTTTTAGTGGTGCAAGACCTGCATGCACATGGATGAGCTAAAACAGTGATCAGTATTAAGGCAATAGGAACATTGATCAAAACATTCCAACAGACCCTCGAGAAAAAGCCTGTAATAATTTGACTGTTACTTGTTTTTGTAACTAGTGTCATAACAATTATTACTGTGCCCTGCAGTATCAAGAACTCATCTCCGAGCTTCGCTCTTCAGTTAATCAAGTGTTTCCTAAAGAAAATAAAACTCTTTGTGTAAACTCTTGCAATTGGCACCTTTTTTGTCTGTTTGTTTTACCATTTCATTTGTTTAATGTCTTTTTGTTTTCGTTTTCATTTTCGTTTTCTTTTTTTGACATGCAAGAGATCCAAAAACATACCTGAATGAAACCTTACAAATTCACCTGCGTATTCTCTCACCAAATTAAAATGTAAACTGCGAGAGAAACCAAATGAGTGCACGCAGAGAGGTTCTGATATAACAGCACCGTCTCTTCCGTTCCTGATTTGGAATGTATCAAAAAACAAGAGTGGAGAAGAAACACCTAACTGTCTTTAAACAGCCCTGTCGCTCAAAACTCTCAGTTTCAGTTTTACCCAGAATTCTCCTCACTCTTTCATCGCTTTCAATGTATCATCGCTTGAGAATAGGACCTGAACTCCGACTGACTAATATAATCTACGGTTGAAATAAATCTTCTCGATGAAGTTCTCCAGTTCCTCGTCACTGTCCTGCGGAGACTCCGGCTCATCGTACACATAGTCTGGTGGGTACAAGTAAGGGGGGGCTCTCCCGCTGGGAGGAGAACGAGGTTTGGGCATGGGGAGGGCCTGGTAAGTTCGAGGATGGGGCAGGATGTAATTAGATATGACAGTGTCCGGTTGTGGGTAGGGGCTCTGGGCGCGTTGAGGGGCTTGTGGCCATTTCCAATCCCTTGCCTTTGCCCTCTCTCTGTACCTGCGGTTCGGGGGTTTGAGGCCATACCCCATGGAGCTCCCAAAGTTGTAGTCAAAGGAGAGAGCGGGATTTGTATAGAACCGGGGCTTAGGGGGAGGGAAGTAGACAGGGTAATATGCTCGATATGGCTTTTGATAATAAGGGAACGAGGGATAGGCCAGAAACTGCTTTTGTGGTTTAAACCAGTAGTCCTGCTTGGTGAGCTTGGCTTTGTTTTTCTCCTTGTACCATTTCTTATACGGATTGACCGCATGAGAGGATTTCTTAGGTGATTTAGGATATTGATATGCCTGAGGCCTCGGCTTGGCTTTCAGCGGAACCAAAGGGCGGAAACGAGGGGCGTTATTAGGAGGAGGTAAATCCTTCCTTTTTTTCTTCTTCTCCTGAACGTCGCTGATTATTTCGACCACATCATCGGCGGGCAGGTGGAGCTTGCTGGAAATCTCAATCAGCTTGTCAATCGTCTGAGGATCCATTTCATCATCGTCATCGCTGTCCTCCACCTCATTAGAGCGCTTGTCCTCGGCCACGTTGTTCAGAAGAGCCGCTTCCTTTATGTAGGACGACGTTTTCTGCTTTCTTCCCATGTACTCCAGAAGCATGTCGGAGGCGATGTCGGCCAACCTCTGCTCCTCCTCGCGTGCCTCCTGCGCCTCTGCCTCCTGCCGCCTCACCTCCTCCTGCTCTGCCCGTGCCCGCGCCTCCTCCTCTTTGCGGGTTAAAATCTCCTCCTCTTCCTCCACAAAGTCAAAATCATCCATGAAGTTTCTCTCGAGCTGCGATGGGCTTCGAGTTCTCTCCTCTTGCCACTTAAGCTTCTTGGTGGCCTGAGCCAGCTGCTGGTTATAGGCTTTGTAACCTTTTAGAGGAGGCAGAATCTCATTGTCTTGCAGTCCGAGGTCAATGTTTTGGAAATAGCCTCTGGTTTTGCGCTGAAGGGGGGATGCCACGTTCGACTGGCTCTGCGATTGCTCATCTTTTCTTTCAGCTGCGATCGCCCCTTCGTTCCCCTTATCTTTTGGCCACTGCTCTTTTAATTCTGCCTTTTCTCGTCCTCCATTTTCCTCCATTTCTGACTGCTCGGTGTCATCCTCCATTTCTTTGTGCTGCTCAAGATCGTCCTGATTTCTCATTGCCTCCAGTGCAAGTCCCTCTTCGGGATCTGCTTTAATGGTCATCTTCTCTCTGGCTGGGTGGTCGAGAGCCTCGAGCAGAACGGAAGCTAGAGCACTGGCAGAGCCCATATCAGAGACCTGGTCAAGTCCCAAGGGTTTCTGGAGCAGGTCATCCAAATTCCTATGTGTCCAAGCACCCCCTTCTGCTGCCCCCGAGTCCTCATCGATGCTGCTGCTGACTGAGGGTCTCTGCTGAAGTGCAGGGGCAGCCAGGGCCAGCAGGGGGGTGAGGCTGAGGAGGACTAACAGGAGAGCTGAGGTGCTGGAGGGGTAGCAACAGCAGAACATGACCATGCAGAGAGGACGGGATGGGGTGAGGGGGAGAGGGGAGCACCTGTAAAAATAAAAAGGAGTGATTAAAGTGTTGTTTTTCATTATTCAGATGAATAGATTCAATTGTACTTTAATGTTCAGGTTTGAGGCATAGCATTATTATACGTGGGTGGCTAAAATCTGTTTAACTTAACATTAAAGCATGCGCACATTAATATGCATGACAAAAACACGACTAACAAAATAGTTTCTTATTTGTTTAAATTAAATGGATTGTAACAACTTCACAGAGACTACATGCAATCACAAAAATCCTAAATGTCGAGCGATTCCATTGCCGCATATTTAACGTTGTTCGTCATTTCTTGAGTCAAATCAACAAAGAATCACGACAGGTCGGCGTGTGCTAAAAGTAATTGAAAAATGTATTGCGCAAGTGTGAAAAAAATAAAAAACACACGTTGTGCCGAATGTGTGGTGACACGAAAACTGTTACTTGGTTTTGTGTCACGAGCATAACGCACGTAATAACGAGAATCGATCCGAGCAATATTTCTTTTTGTATTATTTCAATATGTATTGATCATTAACACTTGTCATGAATATAGCAACCTCTCTTTCTTTGTTCTCAATGAAGATTTGAGAAAACAGTCTTAATATTTCAACATTCCTCTTTTAACACTTTATACCAAAATATTATTTCGGTGCACAAATAATAAAACGTAGCAGAGATTGCACTGAGAATTAGCCAAACACGAAGTTTAAAAACTGAGATACGGCATCAAACACATAAGTATATAAACAATTATGCATGTTACAAATATTATTGTAGCCTACAAAAACGCGTTTATTATTTTTTTCACCAAACGCTTGTTGATCGGTCGACCTGAATCTCTCCTTGAATGACTCGCGCTGAGATTCAACGGCATGCAATCCCAATGTAGCCTAACTAAAGACCAGCTTTTTAAAACTTCATTATGTAAAGTCTTCTGAAACCTTTCTTTGTTTTAACGGAATACATACTAACTATCATTTGAAAAAATAGCGATGCACAACTCACCTGCTTTCCTGAACAAATTAGCTGGAACTCAAAGTCTCGTGCTTCTAGGTCTCTAACAGATGAGCATTGAAACAATCGCTATCCTGAAGTTGATTAAAAAAACTTGAATCAAGTCAGTTTCGTTGACACCACACTTATAAAGAGCACACTTCGATCGTTCTTGCACAGTTGAGAGATGTCATTTGCTCCACAGATGAACGCGGTGCGTGATTTTTTTCAGGACCACGGACAGCGCAACAGCAATTTGTATAGACGCGGCCGAACACGTGACCCTCGAGTCATCGCGCCGCTGCTGACGTCAGACTCTCCATTGATAAGAATTTCGTGTCTCGTTTGAACTCACAGGGTACGCTACGGTGCTCTGATGAATGAACAGAGATTGCATGAATGAAACAGTCTCTCCATTAAGGACGGAGGAATGTAGTAGGCTACACAGTGAAACCAACGCTGTTAAATGAACTCATACATAGACTACATTTAATTGTAACTGAGTTTGAGTTCTGATCATTGTGCTGTTTGTAAGTTTTACGCATTTTAGGTTTAATACACAAAATGTATTTAGAAGAGACGATATATCCCATGATCAGAATATTGTGAGTATGTCAGGTAGCCTACTTGGTAGCCTTTTCAAAGTGCGTTTTCCTTTTGGCCCGTTAATTGTTGTGAGGTGTCCTTATAATCAGAGCTGGAGAGAGACCGAACTGCCTGCACCCACCGTGACGCAGGAGGTTCAGCTTCACTGCTCTACTTCCGCTCAATTTCCCGAGCGCGTTCAATTTTCCGCTCTTTGTCTCCTGCCGCCCCTTACTTTCATCCATCTGTCTCAAACGTCATTCTCATTTTTTCACATTAACGTGTATTTTTTTTTAATCGTATGAAACGCAGGTAAGATGCGATTGACTCCCTTGACCGAAACAATCCAAAGTTTCATGTTTAGAAGATGTAGGCTACATGGTAATGCAACCTATACTTTATCAATCTCGCCTGCAATTATCCTTTTAGAGAGAACAATTCCGTCTGACGTGAGAATACTGTAGGTTTTAGGAATAGGCCTAATTGGAAAATGCTCGCGTGGCATTGGAGCCAACAGCGATCCCGCCAATCACAGTTTATGATTCGTGTAATTGGATTAGTTGCAGTGCGGATATTGAAGTCCCACGAGCCACACTCGAAATGGCAGCATCAAAGCTGTCTCATTACAGAGTGGGAACCTTATTTCAATATTTTCAAAGGTTGCATCCAATAGACTCGTGTTCTTGGATTGCATTGAAACTTTTGAGACCCCTTCTTAATCCTATTAGAAATTATCGTGCGTGATTGCTTTTTATTTGTTTATGAATGAATGTTTTTCATGTAGGCTACATAATCAGGTTGACGAAATCCATCGCATTTTGGTACACACAACGCCCTTAAATTATAAATATTTACTGTCTCTATAAATAACTTTGTGTTATTAAAGTTTGCAAGAAAGTGACCTTTAATTTTGTATAGGCAAATGCGATATACAACACCGCGTGGAGCTAAAAGAGTGAATGCGTGTCCTTTTCTACCTTGATGGCAAACAGTTTAAGAGCTCTGAGGTCCGAGGGTCAAATTTTGATACGGCTTGGCATTATCGACTGCCACTCAGCATTAGCGCAGTTGCAACCCTTAACCAACGCTCTCCATCCCCCGCGTTGACTCACCTCCTCCCTAACTATCCATGCACTTAATGCAGGACCCAAAATGCCCACAGACCATTTCGCTCAAGAACAGAATGAATATATTATCTGTTAAGCAAAACAAAGACAAAACAGTCTAAATAGTGCATGAAAGTACTTTCGAGCTTGAGTTTTTTTCTTGGGCCCTTGATGGGAATTGTTGTTCACACCCACATTTCCACCCTCACAAGCAAAGAGAAGATTCGTCAGGTTTTTGAGGGTGCTGTAGACATATTGGCTGCAATTATGAAAATGTATGTTCAAATACACTCAAAAAATGTGCACCGCATCAAGTACAAAAGCGCCTAATGGAAGTGACATAACATGCTCCTCATGAATAAAAGAATTCCTACTCCCACGAGACTGAAAAAAGGCATCGTCCTGGGATCGATTAAATCTCCCATTTCACATTTTACTCAGCTGCGGCTCAAGCTTAATGGTGTGTAGCGTACCCCAAGCCTTGCGCCCACACACGAGCACCGCATCTGTTTTGATGGCAAATTCTCGTAAGAGACTGCTTGCACTCTTGAGGCTATAAGCTCTTATTTGCCGAAAATGTCGAACTGTAAGGTGTCTCAGTAGGCAACAAGCCTAGAGCTACATATAAACCAGTTGCACATTTAGTCACTTTAAATCGAATAACATGAGCTGATATTACGCGTAAATATTGACGATGAAGGACAGTCCTCATCGAGACAGATTATTGTGTATCAGCACGCGCTCTTTGACCATTGCCACTGGAACTACTTGCGGGACTAACAGTAGGCTATAATCTGCTGTTTGTTTTATTTGATCTGTGCATCAGTTTCATAAATGGCAAAGGTTTAAAACGTTTATGGCGGGCATGTTTGATCCGTCAATATTTACAGTTTAAGGACGCGTTCCGTCGTCGCGTGCGTCGTCATTCATCAAAGGCATCCCGCGCGCAGCAAACATTCGTTTGCCAAAAGTGTTGAGCTGCATTTTCTCGTTTTAAATAAACCCTGTGTGCCATTTAAAACATTTAAATGATGAAAAACGCGGCCATAGCAATACCATAGCATCCCCTTAATTCCGTCGCAAAATCCTGTCGCACAATTTTCGTAATAAACACGCACTGGAGAGCTCGCATGCCCAGTTGTGCTGTATAAAAAGCCAGTTCAAGCACATTAAACGAAAAGCAGGTATCAAAAATTCGCTATATTATATTCATTTAATGCGAAATGTTTTCCCCCCAAATGAATTTAACAAATAATGATGTTGTTCCCATTCAGCATATGTGGAGAAGAGACCAGTGCGCATTTTCCCCGAATTCTGTGATGAAAACCTTTGGTCGGTGACATATTACGTTGGAGGTTGGCTTCGTATTTGGAGTTAATGAGCCGCTTGATATCAGCGAGAGTCATCGGTTCCCTGCCATCAATCTCTCTTTCACGGGAAAAGGATGGATCAGCTCGCCCATAACATTTTGACTTGGTGCAAGCGGTGTTCTAAAAAAAAACAGTCATTTACATTTGTTCTGTATAGTAGGGTCTTCAAAAATGTGGAGAGGTGTTTCCACTTTTAGGACAGAAAAGGGACAAATCGATGCGTAATGAGCTCAGAAAAGCTCTTACATAATTTTACATCTCTTAAAAAAGGCTGTAAATAAATACATGTGTATACTGGTCTCCAAAATGCAGTGCTATAAAACATGTGAATATTACAGCAGACTGTCGACACAACAATGGTTGAAAAAAATATCTATTGCGGTATGGTGTAATGAGAGGTTAAGTTTCCACATCTGTTAAATATAATTGTAATTTCAATTCCTAAACAAAATCCATTAATATATAATGAATAGTATATAAATTATTTCACTAAAACCCCACGTAATGATTATGCACGGGGTACCACCTTATAATGAAGTACCAGCAATTACAGAAAGTCATGTTAAATACAGTATAAATTGTTTGTAATTATAAATAAACAAAAAATGCTAATATGTGTTTGGCCTTCCAAGAAAAGTAAGAGATGGTTAGACAATGCAGCGTATAGGACGTGGTGTAGATAACTCAGGGATTTTGCCACCCTTAGTGTAAAATCTATTAGTCATACAGGCGTACCATCCAGTTTTATAGTAGATTTACTTTTTTCTTTTTTTCCCCTTTTTATTATCAGACAAGTAACATTACATTAAACATATTTTTTTCATTAAACGTTACAGTTGAGATTAGATAAGGAGTTATATAAGTACAATTTTAATTTTGTACCTCTATTATTGTTACGCGAGTAGCTTTAAGGCTATTTTAAGACTTTATTATATAGAAAATGTAATGCATAGGTGAAAAAATGTAATAACCTGCTTTGTGTTATCCGGAATGCTTGCAGTTTTTAGCAAAAGGTAAGTCCAGAAGAGGGCGCTATGATTACGTGATACCACGCTCTGTGCATTACGTTTCCTCTGCCATGATGCCCATTTCACATTTAAAGTTGGCAGAAGGCAAATGTGAGAGAACGAGTGTCAAAAAGAAACAAAGAAACAGCCTACCAAACTTTGAGTTTATCATTGAAGTAGACTTCAAAAAGCATTCAGCATCTTTGAAATAGCCTTTTAAAGATTACATTTTTAAACGCCCAAACAAGATTACGCAGGCTGCCATAATATCAGAAATTAAATCAAAGATTAAACGAAACTGCCAGTATTTTATTAAAAGTAACAACCAATGTTTTTTCCACAGGTGAGTCCTTTAATGTTTTTTCCAGTCATTGCTCGTGTTTGTACCGCATCACTTTACACCACTTTTGGCATTCGCGGATAGCGCGATGATCGGCAAATGCTCAACTCGGCTATACCGTAAAACCCGCGCGTGACAACACGAACGGACGATGAATGTCCTCCAAAACTCCTTGCGAGAACGAAAACTCTTATCGGTTATCAGCACGGTACCCGACTGCAAGGGAAGTAATTTGAAAGATGCTTAAACTGGGTAAATTGCTGATATGACTCATCCAAGACACCCACGAGCCTCTGATCCATCGAATGGGAGGGAGGGGAACGAATTTGTGTGTGTGCAAGAGACAGAGTGAGTGAGTGAGGGAGGAGGCAGATAGAATGCAAAAAGATGAATGAAAACAGATCGTGAATATGCTACATTCCCCAAGCCAGAAAATAAATGTTTGTAACTGTGCGAAAAGTAGAGTCACGCACGGTGAGAGAAGCTCGAGACAGATGTTCCCCCTGCTTTCTCGACAATTTCATAGTGGCATGTACACGTGTCATTGAAACATCTGTCATTCAATCTCTGCTAGCTCTACCTTCCGGCCAACTGTGGAACATTGCGTTGCACTTCTAATGTTATTGTCTTCCTGTGATGAATTGCTTGTCTTGTGCTAGTATACGTCTCTTTGGATATATGCATGTACTAAATAAAAGTAAATATGGATTACAAGAGCCAGCAATAGTTAAAAGCATCTCTTTAAAGTCAATACATAAGGATGCTCTCATTGCCTCTCAACCCATTTTATTTCTGTATTGTGATGCATTTCTGAATGAAACAGGTCAATGATATAGTTTCTGTGAATTGTAATGCAGAGGGTATATGAGGGGGTTTAAAAATGAAAGGGGTGAGATTTGCTAAAAAAGGAAAGACACGTGTTTTCTTGGAATAACATGCAATACATCATGTACAACAATTTCACGATTCACAAAAACATATAGAGAATGGAAAACTAAGACTAAGAAAGAAAATAATGGTTGATTTCATATATTTAAATGATTGTATATTAAAATTATATTGATTTCTCGAAGTAGCAGGAAGAACACTATTAAAGGAATAATTGAAAACATGAAAATTCTCCCATAATTTACTCACCCGTATACCATCCCAGATATATAAGGCTTCCTTCTACTATAGAACACAAACACAAATATTACAATAAAATGCTGTAGTTATCAAAATGGTGAAGCTCCAAAAAGCACATCCATCCATCATTAAAGTAATCCGAAAGCCTACAGTGGGTTAACAAATGTCTTCTGAAAATAAAGATGAAAAGAAAAGATGAATAAGGAAACTGAGAGAGCGTTAAATGCAAATATGGTGGCACGTGGATAACTTCAAATCAATTTGGTTCTCAATGGAGAGACACGAAAACCAATATTTGAATTACATGATGGTATTTTAATATAAAATGTTCAACTGAAGAAAATAAGTTATGCATCTATGGCATGCGACTTAATAAATTGAGAGAATTCTGGAAAAATTGCTTCATACATTTTTTTGTTCTGTTAAACACAAAATGAGATATTTTAAAGAAAAGCAAACAGTTCTGAGGCACTTTTGACTAACATAGTCAATAGTGGCCAAGAACTGTTTGGTTAGGTTTTTGAGGGTGCTGTAGACATATTGTAGACAAATATCTTTCTCTGTGTTCATCAGAACAAAAAAATTTATACAGCTTTGAAACAACTCGAGGGTAAGAATTTTTATTTTTGGGTGAACTGTCCCTTTAAGTCTGGATATTATCACCCAAAAAGTCTTTGGGGGGGTGGGGGAGGGCAATGCCTTTCCAGTCATAATGCACCAAACTCCAAATGGAGAAGAGCAAAAGGTTTGTTTGTTACAGCCTTTTTGAAAAAGCATACGAAAGTCGACTTGTTGATAAGATCATAAGGACAGCACCACATTATCATCACCATTATCTGTTTTATGTCATTTGACATCGGTTCCGTGTGTAAATGTAAACGGACGAGCGTCCTCACCAAACGTCGATTGTGTGTCTCTCTGCAGGCGGGGACAGCGATAACATCTGTGTAATTTCAACATGATGACGGGCCCCATGGGAGCCAGCGACGGAGATGATCTGAGTTGAGCTAAGTACTATTAATCGTTTAATTACCAACGGCTGATTCAGTCCATCAAAGCCCTCTCTGCATCGCCTCATACAAATTCATCCATTATGAGGTCATTCATGCCCTCGTCAATCAAACCGTACCACCCCCACCCCTCAACCAGCCATCGTACCAGCTTGTGTTTTTACAGTATGCTACGACTAGGTGACAAAATGAACAGTAGCTCTTGTCCTATTCAGTGCTATACACTCAGTGAGCCAGATGGCTATGTTGGTTTAGAGCAATATGTTTAATAATGAGACCTATTATGACTGGAGATTAGCACATAAGCCTCAGCACAAGGACAACAGATTCACTGAGGATATTTAGATGAAACAGACAGAGGCCGACGTCTGTGAGGATGAAAGGATGTAGTTGCCGTTTCCTTTGTGTTTCATCTGCTGACTGAGTATTACCAATCGGTTTGTAAAGGGCCACATTAGAAAACATAAATTATGTTTCATCGGCATTCGTTTCAGTAATGGTGCCTTTCAGTTTGTATTGGCTTTGTTCTCAACAATCCAACATACAATCCTCCTACAATCAATACAATGAACACTTACTGCCTTTCAGGATTTGTAAACATGTTTAAAAAGACAATGTTGCTAATACTCTAGTAATAGCGAGTAATCTGAACTGTCCTTGCAAGTTCTTTGAACATTGTTGTGCCACAAAAGAAAGTAGGTTTCGCCATGTTGGTTTCCATTTAAGAAGACGACGTGATGGTATTTTAAAGGAATAGGTGACCCAAAAATGAATATCTCAGATGGTATTAGGGTGAATAAATTGAGAGAATTTACATGTTTCTGTGAACTTTTGTTTTTTTTAAGGAGAAAATAACATACAAAAGCAGATCATACCATTCTGAGCCATTACGTTCAAATAAATGATTTTAGCAAGCATTTGTTAATGACGTGGTTGCATTATTGACGTCAACATGAAACAGAATATGCTTCGCTTTTCCTCCATATTGTGATGTTTCAAAAATACACAAAATAAAATGTAAAGTGGGATTTATCCATCAAGAATTGAATAAATCAAAAAAGTGGATGTATTTGAAAAGAACCAGAATAAATGTGAGTTTGTCAAAAGCTTCCCTTCTCTTGCTTTACTAACAACACTAAAACAATAATCAAAAATATTTTGACTATTGGTTAAAGGAATAGTTCACCCAAAAATAAAATTCTGTCCCTCTTGTTATTTCAAACCTGTATGAGTTTCTTTCTTCTGCGGAACACAAAAGAAGATATTCTGAAGAATGCTGGTAACAGAAAACCTTTGCTCCCCATTGACTTGCACTGGTTTGTGTCCATAGAAGCCAATAGGGACCAACATTCTTCAAAATATATTTTTTTCGTGTTCTGCAAAAGAAAGAAAGTAATACGGGTTTGAAATGACAAGAGGATGAGTAAATGATGACTTTTTTTACTTTTGGGTGAACTATCCATTTAACATTATTTTTCCCATTCCATGCCGCTCTAGTAGGTGACATCAAACGAAAAACAAACATTTTTATACACTAACAGAGAGGTTATGCTGTATTCACTGTAATGCATTTTAAGAGCTTTTTGTCCACTCATGTATAGGCAGAATGAACCAAAACTGTCTCTTTAAGCTGCTTCTCGGTAGGTTTTCTGAGTACAGAATGGGCCAAGCGGTGTCCTCGCGAGTGACGACCTTGTTGTTAAAGATAATGTTTTGATAAGCTGTACCTGCTCCTATGAATCCCACCATCATCCACAAACCCTCCCGCAATGCCTCTCTGTTCCAAGCCTCTTATAAAGACCAGATTTCACAACCGTATGGTCACAAATTAACAGACTGTGAACTACACTTTGCTGGCTAGGTTACATAAAGCGTATACTAATGAAATAATTGCTGCAATTCACTCTACAAATTAACCAGTTTATTAAACATCAAATTATTATTATAATATCAAAAATAAGTGTATACATGTTAGCTTCACTCAACAACAATATAATAGTACGATTGCACTATAATTGTTAAATTATTACAATACGTTTAAACACAGTTAACCCATACGGTTGCTTATGTATGAAATGAATTCAGATATAGTAAGAATACACAGATTTTGAGAAGCGTGTGAGTGCGAGTAGTCATCGCACAGCTGCAATGACAGAGCAAACCGAATGACTCAGAGCTGTTATCGCTTCACGGATTCAAAAAGTAAAATTTCTTTTCATTTGCATGCATACGCAGCTCTCCAGTCAGCTATTATTTTACGGCCACCTTTATTTTAAGAATAAAAAAATGATGCCATTTGATTGTATATGTTTCAGCTCCGTTTAAAGCATTTAAATGGCTACTGACATCAGTATGTTGCTCCCCATGCACATCCGCTTTTTAGATGGAGCTAATTGTATAACCACGGCAACTTAGGTGCTAAATTGCCTTTTTCAGGGTGATGAACTTCTTTTTATAGTCAAAGCCGACCAGGGCAGCGCTTACAATTACATGACTCACGTATGCGATCGGCCTTCTTCCCACTGCTGAAAAAAAATATGCGGTACATGAATCTCCACTGTACTGTAATTTCTGTTCAATCTATAGTCACCAATGGGCCAGTTTGTGCCTGCGCAGTTGCTTGTACTCTCTCCTACAACACGCCTTGCTTGTTTTGGTTGCGGCTGTCAACTTCTGACGAATTGCATGTTGCAAAGTAGTGATTATTAATGAGTCATATAATGAATCAGGTTTTTGTTTGGCTCTTACGGTTAATCATGTTTATCTGTCTAACGTTTATATACTTTTTATCTTGCGGGCGGATCCTTTCACGCTAAATCTACTTGCCGCACAAAGCAATTAGCGTAAACACGTAAAACACCAATTTCCTTTTCTTATTATGTTGCTTTCTTTAACTTAGCACCATCTGCCCTTTTTGTCATCCGTTTGACTTCCCCAAATACATCAGAGCTATGAAATGGAAGAAAGATGGCAAACCGTAATAAGGACTGCGGGAGTGATCGAGTGACTGAGAAAGACGTAAGATATAAAAAAACAATATCGAAGAGAGAAAGACTCACGTACGGTGGGGGTTGTATTGGTCAAGAAGTGAAAACCATGTGACTAGAAATGTCAGGGGGGAAGTGGGTAAAAGGAGAAGAGGGATGGAGTGGCAGGGAGTGAATGGAGGAGGGTAAGAGAGACAGAGGTAAAGGGGGGACTGGGGAAGAGGGGGATATAGAGATAGAGGGAGGGCTGGTGATCCTCAGGGCTGGATGACTCACTTTTCTGCAGCCGCTTGTGCGTCACTGGCGCAGGGCTGGAGGAGGAGATAGTGGAGAGGTCTGCACATTTAATTACAACCTGCCAATTTATATACAGTGTACACACACATTCTCTCTCTCTCTCTCTCTCTCTCTCTCTCTCTCTCTCTCTCTCTCTGTCCCTTCTAATATGATACATATGATAACATGAACGTTCAAAGACCCTCGCATCTACACACGTGACGGGCCACAAAAATCTCTACATTTGAATTGATGTAGACGCACTTCACAACCACTCGTGAATGCAAATTTTGGGCAGATTGAGATATTGCAGAGAGACAGAAGCAGAGAGAGAGAGAGTATGGGGAAATGTCTTTTTGCATCTCGCCATAAATTAAACGAAACAAGTGTCTTTGAATGGCGGAGCCAGGAAAACAAATCACAGTTCTCACTTTGAGGCCAATGTATCTTGTGACAAAACAACACACAAAGATCATCACATTAACAGATAATGTCTTTTAAAAAACATGAAGGCTCCTTGCCTCCGGAAAAGACAACTGTCTGAACATTTCCGTCTCGCTGATATCGCCTCAAGCGACACATCATGGTGAGAGATGAGACTTCAGGCTATGAGCGGAGTTATGTACACAATAGGGAAGCGGGAAATCGGTATGAAACCCCTTTAGACTTCTTTACCGTTTTGAAATGATGCCCTTCACCGAGTACGTGTGACTTTCGTAAAACAATGGAAGCGTATGTTAGTACAGCTTAGTTTAAGAGTCTCTTAGGGGGGGTTACTGACTAGAGAGAGAGAGAACGTTGTTGGAAATTATCATAAATTATTAGGCGAACCCCTTTTCGACATCATTGTAACCTCCATCCTCATCCTCATTACAAACACACTCGCTCGCTCTCGCACACATACAGTCTCCCCCTTCTGCGCACGCCTCAACCTCCTTGAGCGGCAATTACCCCCGTGAGTACCCATGAGCCACACTCGCTAAACAATAGCCGCAATCAGACGCCCTTTCTCGAGCCGCACGCTCCGTTACGGCTGTCTTGTGCAAGAAGAGAGCAATTTAAGCAAACAACAGAATTCCAAAGAAATCACAAAGAAGTGAGAGACTGCACGCTGCGCCAATGATTGGCCAATGCGGCTGTACGCTCTCAAAGAACACGAGAGCAAAACATAACACACCACCATTTCAATTTAGCTCTAATATGGCAGCTGCTGATTGGAGGGATCGTCGAGCTTTGGTATAAATACCCCAATGGAGCAACCTCCAAAAGCGACTCCGGTCATTGTTCAATCAGAAACAACCGAGTCGAGCGCACGCCATTGGTCCGCCGCTCAAAACGCGGCGAACAAACGTCAGGCAGATTTAGCTGCGAATCGTGGGGGAAAAATGACTTTTTAATTGCGAAAACAAGCCGCTATCTCAAAAGGGATCGGGCCGACGTGCAATTTCGCAAAATACAGAATAGAAACCTACTGAATGAGTCAGGGTTTAGGTGACATCATAAACAGCTTGCCATTTCCACGCTTGAGCTGCGCTCATTTTCAGTCAAATGGCTTTGAAACGCTTCAGCAGTCACCCCTGGCTGTGAAAGAAAGGCATTTTCTCTCCTTTTAAAATAATTTTTGGTAGACCACCGAAAGGACGGGTCGCACACCAATATAATAAAGCTGATTACAGACCTACACGGCGTATTTGTGCCACGTCTGTAATGTGATGCACTTCAAGGCTGTTTAAGGAGATTTTTGTAAAAAAAAAATATATATATATATATAAGCAAACAGCACAGCAAGCTCTTGTAAGCCCGAGGTGCTATAATACTGTGAGAGCAAATGAACAATCATGTAGACGTGATGAATGGGAAAGGGATGAAGAGACTGATAACTGAAAGGAAAAAATAGTGATGGAGACACTGAGCAGAAGAGCGTGAGATGGATGGCGAGACGCAGATGGGGGGAGAAAAGTGATGATTGATGCGAATGTGACGTTAAACGGAAAAGAGGGCGGAGTGTCCAAAAAAACGAACCGGGCGACACTCGCAATAAATCTCTGATTTTAGTCGATGCTCCGCACTGCCGCGTGCCCACTAGCTACGTAACGCGCTTACACGCTCCGCACACCCCTGTGACATCATCATGACAAAGTGAGGGGCGATGTGTTTTGTCCACCGATTGGATGGCGGGTTATTCCGATGCTAAACACGCATGTGAAATTGTGTCTTTTCACATTAGGAAAGTGACCTATTGGGGGCGTGCTCTCTTTTTACATTTTGAGAGATAGAACGAGATGGAGGCAGAAAAAACAGATACAGAAAAAGAGGCACAGAGACACAAAGAAACAGACAAAGAGATGTGAATAAAGCAGGTGAGTCACCATCAAAGAGTCAAAACAACACAAAGTCTGAATGTTTTTCTGATTATAAAACACTTATTGTCATCATTTTGTTTTGGTACAACAGTACTGGGATGCTTCATAATAACATTAGAAGAGTACATAACCTTTTCTGTTGTACTTCCTCTTAACAAACACACACCTTTACACATGCAAACACATTTTCTCCCCTTTTTTATATAAAAGGGACAAAATGTGAAGGTTAAAGAGATTCAAAGAATAAAAAAGAGAAACATTGTAGGAAACATTATCCCACGCACACACACACATATATATAACAAACTATAACACACATATGCAGTAAGGCTATTATAAGCTTTGAGGTATAGCATCAAACCAGGATTAAAGCACACAAAACACACACAAACCTCTGTGAGCCACACATACAAACACACTTCCCTATCAGGCAGAGCACATAAAAGGGACAGCGGTCAAAAGATGTGATAGAAGACGTCACATTAAACAAATAATTGTGAGTTGTTCGTACACGACAGATGTAAAGGGACATAAAGGAAAACTGCAAGTATGAAGACATACACATAAGCAGTCAGCCATTTGGCAAATCCTGGTATTCACTGAGGTTTTATTCCCCCTCTCCCCCTCAGTGAATGGCTAATGTGTGGTGTGCACAGTGGCGTGACACAGCTGCAGTGTGTTGGTCTGTCATCTCTGCTGGTTATTGTGTCTGAGATTAGCTTCTCCCATTCTGCCTAAAACCCTAAGGGCACTAGAGCCGAGACGGCCGGCGTTATCGCAGCGCGCACAGTCTTTATCTGGGAGGACGGGATGACGAGTAAGTGCTGTCACGTGTGTGTTTTGCACATGTGAGAGCAGACAGCTGAGGATTTGAGGGTTAACAGGGGTTAAATTGGGTTTTGGGTGTATTTGCTGAAAACAATAAAATTAAACAAAAAATGAATGATGAATACAAAAAATGTAAATGCCCACATAATCAGATTTGTATACAAATAACTAATGTGCGCCAAAGACTGAAGGGATGAATAAATATTTATGCTAAAAAGCGCTGAAATATGTGTGCGTTCAAACAAACAATATTGCCCAAACACAAAAAAACAGATTAACAAGTTTGTCCTGCCCATTTTCAACCTGATACTGATTGTGTAAGGCTTTTTTAAAAGGACAGGTCACTTAAAAATAAATATTGTCATCATTTACTCCCTCATATGGTTTAAAACCTCTATAGACGGTTTTATCTGCAACAACATAAATGGTCCATGTGCGCTTTTGTGGCCCAAACTGAACTTCCGGTACACATCCGCAAAGAATATATAGATTATTTCTGATAATAAGCAAAATGAAGTAAATGACATTAGCTAGCAAGTTAAAAGTATGTCTAACCACCAGTAGCTATTATTTTGGGATACCAGTAGAAAAAGCTTTACTTGGCTAAACTTAAATGCAACAAAGTTACACGACTCATTCAACAAATTGTTTACTTAATAAAATTAATATAAAATAAAATTCAACAAATCTTTAATTTAATATAATTATTACACAATACATTTTATTATAAATTATTATTAATATAATTTAAATAATATATAAAAAGTTATATTATTAGCCACTAACCAGAACGATCAACAAACAGCTGTTGAGAGACCGGACGTTAACTTTGGACCAGGCGTGTGCGTCTGATGAAACCATCTATGACTCCTAATACTTGAGATATTTTGAGAAATGTCTCAGTGGTTTTGGGTCTATAAGGAAAACAGTCGAGTCTAATGTTGGTTAATTACCAACATTTTTCAAAATATCTTCCTTTCTTTCATTTTTGGGCAAACTATCCCTTTAAATAAAGTGGGAGTGTTTTAAACCCTATGACTCTGTGTTAGGTGAAGTCTGAAATGTACCGTAATGTTACAAAAAACTGTGGTGTTTTACTCCCTGAACGTGTGTACTTAATCCTTTACCATTATTAAAAATAGAAACTAAATTGCAGACAAAACTAATCCTCCAGAACAAAGGTGCATAAATTACAATTGTCGCACCAAGCAGATGTTTGTCATTAAACAGGCAATGTGACTCCATTGGGACTCGAGTGTAATGAAACACTCGCACATGTTTTAAAAAAAAATGCTTAAAAGCAGCCAAAGTCACAGCGGTCATTATAAACATCTTTCATTTACAGAACATCTAATCCCTAAATGTTTGACTCATACACTTCATTTGACTGCGGCTCACCATTTCCAAACTGATGGAGCCCCCCATCTTTCTCTTCACCTCCTCTCGCTCGCTCGCTCGCTCTCTGTCTTGTCTTTTTTCTCTTCATCACACACAAGGCCCTCACTGAAAATTAGCCCAATTTAGCACATCGCTAATGGCCCCAGTGCCCTACCTACAACTAATGGCAGGTCTTTTCCTTCATTTATGACCAGTAATTAAGTCTCTGTTGTTTCAAAGCAAATTTGCACACTAAGAGCCCCAATTTTTAACAATTAATTCCGTTCTGCTCATACGACGTGGCTTTTAATTACTGTAAAAATAAAGAGAGCACCTGGGACTCCAACCTCCTCACTGATTCATGATGATGAATCTGTGAGGAGGCAGGTTCGGAAATCCACAAATAGGTTACATTGCATTTGCGTCTTGATGTACGTTGATCTAAACGTTTCAATATGCAATTTATAACTTTAATGAAGCACATAAGCAAACATATACATATTTTTGTAATGTCACCTATAGTACTATTGACTATTTGTCAAGCGGATTTTCATCTGAACCTTTTTATTGAATGTTTTTATTGAATTGTTTTAGCTTTTTATTTGCAGTGCTTTAGTGTTGCGGGAGCAGTCCCCCTGGAGCAACCCGGGGTTAAATGCCTTTATGATAGAATTATCCTCTTGAGACCCAGCAATTCATTCGATGTTAATATCATGGAGACCCTACTGCAGCTGAAGTCCAGCAGCTGGTCATGAGAAAACCCTTAGCGACAATACAACTACAATTACAGCTAAGGGTTTCTAAGCCCAAAATCTTTTAAAGAAAACATAAAAAAAATTTGTAATACCAATTATATAGAGGTGCATGATAAAATAATATATAAGTGAATAGAATGGGGCTAGATGTCAAACAAAGAAGACTATATCTTAGTCTAAAATAACAAAGAATATATCTCAGTAACTAAGGTTTTGAGTTTCATATAGGTCACTTTGGATAAAAGTGTCTGCTAAATGAATAAATGAAATGAGTTAAAGGTCCAAATGATTATTTCGTCCAGAAGTGGTTTTATATCTTGGTGTCAAACACTGCCTTAAAATAACATATTATTGCTGTCCTTACGAAACCTCGAATGTCCACACTGTACTTTTCAAATGATTAAATACTGTGTTATCAAAGTTGACAAGCACTTTTTAATACTTTTTATCGGTTAGATAAAAACCCAGTGACAAACATGAAGGGTGACTAATAATCATGATTTATGACAATAAAAAAATATGAAAATACAAGGTTTCTGAAGGACAGCAGTGATATGTTTTGTGAATCCAAACTAAACCAAAATAATATATATCATATAAAATATTTTGCAATAGATTTTGGGTGAACAAGTGAATACTGTTATAAAGCACATTAGCAAACATTCATACAAGGCTCATTTATATAAAAGAGTCATGTAAAGAACACTGTGTATCTTTTCTCTTGGGCAATACCGTATATGGTGAAAAATATGGTGCAGCCAAAACTCTCATTTAAGTGCCTATACAAAAATTACTTTCAGAAGTATTCAGTAAAAGTGACTTCAGCTATAAATTTGAATAAATATCTTTTAAAAATACACTTTATAGTGTTTGGTACATGTGAAAAAATATTACAGTGACGTAAATCTAAATCACCAACCCTTTCTTTTTACGGTTCAGGGCTTATGACGGAGATGGATTGTGATCACATTAACTCTCCAATTCCTGGATTAGACCTGTTTGAGAATCTTGGCAGCAAACTACTAACTAAAAGTAGCATCTGCTTATTTACATATTCAAAGAAAGCTAATTACGACGCCAACAAACATTCTCTTAACGAAAAGCTGACGCGCATCCTGGGTTCCTATGTTTTCACTGGCAGCGTTTTTAGATGCTATTCTAGGAAATCAAAGTCACTTTAAAAGCTCAACTTCCAGCTAATTGCCTTAATTGCTTCTCCTCAAACCTTAAAATTATCCTGATCTTAGACCAGAAGTCCTTTCTGTGCATTTGTGTGAGGAAATCGAGGATGTCATTTTTAGTTACTGAGTCAGAGAGTCCAAGTCATCAGCATATGAGACATGACAGGAATACCAGTGAATGTGAGGCAGTAGATTATGAGTAGGACTCCAAACACAAAGCATAGAGCAGCTGGAAGACCAACAATCCTATGCATTCGCATTTATGATAAGGCGGCAAATGTTTTACAAAAGCATGCAATGCAATACAAGTACTGTGCTTGGAAAAATACATAGGCAAGCGGGCAAGGCTACGAGTAGAACCCTAGGATGAAATATCAAAGAGCGAATGAGAACAGTAATCATGAAACAGCAAGGCTGGACGCTAGTCAGAGAAGCATAAAAAATTCAAGGTGCACTGTAATGTAATTTGTTTTGGTAAAAATGTTAGACTGAACCATTCATACATTCATTCATTCATTCTTTGAACCTGCTTATCCTTTGGAGGATCACGTGAGACCTGGAGCTATTCCCGGCATCCACAGGCAGGGTACACCCTGGATGGATGGCCAGTCCATTGCAGAAAACCAAACCAATAAATTGACTGTGGGATACTGTACTATCTGCCATTTGTTGTAGCAAAATAAACTTGACAGGGCGATCAGGACTTTATGAAGGGCTTTATTTCGCAATAACTGCTTGACGGTAAATGTATTACACTGTTACTTATACACTGTAACTTAACGTCCAAAAAGAATAGAGTCCCTACAGATTATTTCTGAGAACAAACTAAAGAAATAACAAGTAAATGACATTAGCTAGCAAGTTAAAAGTATGTGTTTTCAGTAGTTTTGGGTTACCAGTAGAAGAACTGTAACTTGGCTAAACTTAAAAGTTACACAACCTATTCAATAAATTGTTTATTTTAAACAATTACATACGATAAAATATTAATATAAATTAATATAAATGAAATAAAATAAAAATAGTTATATTATTAGCCACTAGCCAGGCCAATCAACAAACACAGAGCGGAATTTTACTTTGTGCGTCCGATGAAACAGTCTATAAAAAAAATGTATGCCCACCATTTATGTCCAGCTGAAATTATTTTACAGATAACTGTCATTTATATCATTTATTTTAGATCAAATAAAAGATAGTGAAGTGTCCACCAAAAAATAAAAATGCTGTCATCATGTACCCTCTTGTCACTTTCTTTCTTCTGCAGAACACAAAAGAAGATATTTTGATGAACCACTGCGATACCCATTGACTTGCATTGGGTTTGTGACCATTAAATAGAACTGAATGAGTAGCGCTGCTGTTCGATTACCTACATTCTTCAAAACATCTTTTGTGCTCTGCAGAAGAAAGAAAGTCATACAGGTTTAAAATGACAAGAGGGTGAGTAAATAGTTTTTGGGTGAACTATCCCTTTAAAGCAAAATATCTCAACCGAGATTTAATTTACAAAATGGAATCAAGAATTCCAGACAGCATTGTAAAAAGAGGCAATAAAAATGCTGCAGTAGACCCAATCCAAAGATATAAGATATAAACATTCACGGGTTTCTGTTCCATTTGTCATTGCTGTCAATATGAGCAATGTCTGCTTCCAAGTCGTTTTCTTTGTGAAATGTAATGAGTACCAAGACCTGCTGTAAAAAAATGTGCTCTTTTCAGCATATAGATCCAATACTATCTGCCCTTCAGACACACAGGACAAACTGAATGTTCTCTAAAGGTGAAAAGGATGAGCGGGTAACAACCCATTCCTGACCACCCTCAGACATCACATGTCAGAACAAAACCTCCAGCTGAATGGGCCGCCGACGTCAGGCTGCAGTGTAATCGACAGGAAAGGGGTACAGATTTGAGGACATCGCCACATAACACACACACACAAACGCACGTGTGCACATTATACGCCTGCACTCTCCAGGGTACCGCAGCATCTCCACTGCAGTGTGTCAGAGCACCTGATAATCCTAACGCGTAAGCAGCTGGCAAGACGAGAGCGACATGGGAAGTTAGTTATTACTGTTATCATCATAACTATTATCATTGTCAGCCCGAGCAGCAGCAGGTCCCCTTCATCTGGGAGCGGTGCGTCATACGACTGGGTCGAAAACATGAAGTTCCAGGAAGCGACTTGCACTGAATGTAAAATACAATGACTGGGAAAATAGGGTTGATTCACTCCATTCTTGCAATTTCACTGCCTCTCCCCATTTCTCTTTCTCCCTCCCCCCTCGCTGTTCTTGCCCTTCTTCTCAATTTTCTGTTTTTCTTGCTCTAGTATATATCCATCTCTCTGGTTTTTAAAGGGATAGCTCACCCCAAATTGAAAAATCTGTCATCATTTACTCACTCTTGTGTTTTAAAACCTGTATATTTGAGGGGATTGTTTAAGGTATAAAACAAATTAAATGAAAATTCGTTGTTTACTCATCCTCATGTCTCTTCAAACCTGTATGACTCTCTTCCTTTTACAAACACAAAAGAAGATATTTTGAAAAACATTGGTAACCAAACAACATTGGCCCCCATTGACTTCCATTATATCGGCACCGAGACATTTCCCAAAATATCTTCTTTTGTGTTCCACAGAAAAACAGGTTTTAAATGACATGAGAGTGAATAATACGGACAGAATTCTGGGGTGAACTATACCTTTAACAGCATCTTGTCACCATTCCCTTAAATTGTAAGGAAAACATCAACGTCCTGCTAAACATCTCCTACTGCATTCAAATCAAGCAGGTTTGGTATGAGTAAACGATGACCGAATTACCATTTTTGGCTGAACTATACGTTCTCCTACTCTATCACGCTCTTTTGGGACATCACAACGCACCTACATGTCTTCTCATATATAATTTTCTTTGTTATTTACAAACACACGCCCCCTCGCCATGTACATCACCGTAAGGCCACGTCACTGTAATGTGCCACACCACACAAAAAATTCCAGCCGGGCTCCGTGACTCCATTGCCTGAAACAAAGAATCACACACCATTCCCCCTCTCAGTGTCTTCTTCATTCCTCCCTCACAACATCAGTACCCTGGTCTCTGTTGAGACCAGCATCTTTTCTCTTATCGCCGATTGGCAAATATAGAGGGGTGAAAGGAACCATCATATTTAGTTTTTTTTTTTGGACGTCTCCCACTCTGACAACCCACAGCTTGCCGCTGCACACCACACACAAAGCCCGTCATCACGCTTTAGGGCACCAAACCGGAGAGGCTGACTTATTGCTGCCATCAAGTGGCCTCCTGGGAAAACTGTAACCTGTTGCTTCGGAGGCTTCGTAGTGAGACACAATTAGCCTGAAGCGCCCTGTTTTCCATACGCTGACAAATTGCCAACATGTTCAAAACAGAATCAAGTGATGTTTTATTCATTGGCCCTCTGCGTATGACTATTATCCGATAGACGTAGTTGATTTATGTAAGAGAGGCTACAAAGACACACCATAACTGTTTAATCTTTCATGCAATTAGTTTGTATGATATTTACTTTCAAGAAAACTAAAAAGAATTATACTCACCGTAGTTAAGTTGCATCTGTTGCTTGTTTTAGCAAAATCTCTTTAATAACCAGGTCGTCCAGGGCTTCAAGTAAACACACTCTCCTCTGGTAAGATAGGCAGTCTGTAAATAACATTAATGATTATGGATGTCAAGTACATAATTGACTGAGGAGGTGGACGCAGGAGGTTTATCTTCCCCTGTGGGGTTAATCAGGTTAAGTACAATGTTGTCATGTGTGCTTGACGCTAAATCCTGACTAATCTAAGGACATTATCTGGATAAATCAATAAGGTGGAAAGATGAATGCTTTGGAAAGAAAACGCAATAAAAAAATGTGACAGGAATATGTTATCTGGATTAAACCTGATTTAATGTTCTCGACCCACTTGCCTGTGCTTTTTAAGCTCTGTCCTCATCTTAGGAGTCCTCATCTATCTGCATTGGATGTGACTGATCAACAGCCACTTGGCTCTCTGCTACTACACGTTTTTCTCCCTCAATCTCCTAAATCTTGCTTTCATCCTGTTGTTTTGTTATATATCTAGCAGCCATGCACTTAGAAGTCTTTCTAAAAGCCAGCATGAATGTATTAATGGTTAAGAGAGTGGGCTGCTAACAGTGGTGGTAGCATCATTCTGTACAGTAGCTCGGTGGAGGAAGAGATCGGTGAACTGGAGCGATCCCTGCAGTTTCAATATAGAGTGGTGCAGAGATGACGTATTTTTGTATGCGAAACCCGGAACCGAGATTGCATTTTAGCACTTCCGGTTCCATCGCCCCAAAGTCAATTTTTCAAATAAACTTCTAAACATTTTCACGTTTTGTTCTACGACATTGTATCTTAAAAACAATGGTTGCTAACAAGTTGCGAATACATCCTTTGGTGGAGACATTAAAGTTTTTTTTACCTAAGCTTTTGTTATATAAGAGTTGGCGGAGGCTTGATGGTGGTGACGTTGATATCGAGCGACCGTAGTGTAGTCTCTGTTTATAGTCTCACGTTAGCTTTTCACTTCTGCCAATTGTATTTAGGCTTCAAAAGATTGTAAAGATTATCTTGATAGACAAAACGTGTAAGTATCATAAACCTTTGTTAATCACAGAGCTTATTTTTGTGATCTTCCAAAAGTCTATGGGAAAAATGCTTAGGCTTTTGGTAGAGGGAACCAGTGCGGCACTAACTTCCGGGTTGGATTACAAAAATAAGATCTCTGCACTCTATTGTACCAATGTTAGGACATTGAACTGAACCATTGGACAGAAAGGCAGAAGCCTTTCTATGACAGACGTGAAGTGTAAATTGTTGGGAAAATGTTTAAAATGATTTTATTGGTATTGTATTGGTAAAATTACAGACTACTTTATGTACTTATATTTACATTCGCTGGAATTTGAAAGCTTAATTTATAAAACATTATTATAAGCCTATTGTTGTGAATCATGTTAAGGCAAGGATACAGTTTTGAACACCGATTGTTAACAAAAACGTTATGTATTGCAGCTTTAACACAGTAGGAAAATAATAACTGAAAAAGCTTTATAGTCTCCATACATTTACCAGACACTTTCATCAGTTTGTGTGTTCATCTCCAAAGGAGGATTTGTGTTTAACTCTTTTTTTATTTTTTGACAAAAGTGTATTGCCAGTCAAGTTTCACACAATTAACTTCTATAGTAATAATAACTTTTTTCACAGAACTAAATGAGCTGTACTGGTAAGCATAATATGTGACCCTGGACCACAAAACTAGCCAACAATACATTGTATGGGTCCAAATTATCAATTTTTCTTTTATCCCAAAACTCGTTAGGATATTAAGTAAAGATCATGTTCCATGAAGATATTTTATCAATTTCCTAGCGTAAATATATCAAAACTTAATTTTTTTGAGTGGATGCAGCGAAGTCGCGAACAAAAATGGCCAAAAACACACTTGATATCTGTAAAGCTTAGAATTTCAGTTTTCAGTTTTTTTTCAGTTCAAAAATTAAGTTTCAGGTTCATCTATTTTCACACCGTCATTACAGCAGTAAGACAATAGAGAGCGTTAAAACAAACCTGTTTCTTTCTAGCAGCAGCCTGCTGCAGCATCTCTGATGGACGATTTTAAAGGTGATTTTCTCAATATTTAGATTTTTTGCATTCTCAGATTCCAGAGTTTTAAATAGTTATATCTCTGCCAAATATTGTCCTATCCTAACAAACCATGCATCATTCGTATATATTGACCTTTCAGATCAAGTATAAATCTCAATTAAATCTCAGTTGACCCTTGTGACTGGTTTTGTGGTCCAGGGTCACATATAATCAAGGAGATATATTTTTCTACTCTCTACATTCTAGTCATACTTATTTATAATCATTAAATTAAAAGTTAATAAATATAATTAAACTGATGATCAATATTATTAGCCATGTTACAGAACAATCAGTTCAAGTATTTTCTTTATACATTCTGATATCTTTTCAAATTCAGTAAATTTTGAGTTGCTTACAGTCATATGGTTTTTAGGTGAATTATTTCAGGAATAATAATGCACACTGATAAAAACAGGCCATTAGCCTACACATGAAAGTGAAAGTGACCTATTTGTCAGATATGGTGACCCATACCCGAAATGTGACCTCTTCATTTAACCCAACCAGTGAATAGTGAACACACACACTTCAAGTCGTGAACACACATACACCGGGGCAGTGGGCAGCTATCACTGCAGCACCCAGGGAGCAAACGGGGGTAAGGTGCCTTGCTCAAGGACATGTCAGTTGTTACCTGCCAGTACTGGAAATCGAACCGGCAACCTTCTGGTTACGAGTCCGACTCTCTAACCATTAGGCCACAACTGCCCCCGTGACATCTGACTGAAAATGAGTTTTACACCAGAATGAAATACACGATCCTGTATGGTATACCATGTCAGTAATGTAAATACTATGGCACATAAATATAGATCTACTAACCATCATATATTATTCTATAAAACCCATGACATTGCTTTCTTCTTAGACTATTACTGTATGATGCTTTTTTTAATATGTCGCACAAATGTTTCAATACAAACGGTAGAAACCTAAACTTAAACTTTAAATAAACTATATAAATTCTCAAGACTCTTTTACACCATTTTATCTAGCTTTCGTTGAAAAGTAAAAGTGGGCCTTTATTTTGAAATCATTGCACAGTCTTCTCTCTCTCCTTTATACCAGCCATTTAAAAAACAGGGGAATGTACTGCGAATGGTTTATTGGCATCATAAAACCTTTAAAAAAAAAAGCGACAATGGCGTAAACAAGCCTTAAACACGTGTGTGTGTCGTCGCTGATAAGAACAACAACTGACAGTTATAAACTGAGGAAGATTCTCCCTTTCAGCCAATGCAAACAACGGACGAGAAGAAATCCATATTGATTGGGTGCGACAGACTCAAAGACATGACCGAAGTTCACATTAGTGACACATTACTCAACTCTTGTGGTGACCATGCATTTCTTGTAAAAAAGCCTTCAAAATGGAGGATTATGCTCGCTAAATCTCCACAGTAAACAGCTTTGTGCGTGGCGTGTGTGTGAGCAGTGATTACCGGCGGTGAGTTTTTCGATCCAGCACAGGTAATTGCTTCTGACTCATATGAGACCTGCAGGTGGACTGATAAAGAGCGACAGTGCGCATGCGCATATTATGTCCAAACACGAAACTCATTCAGTATATTGTTTGTAAATCATTTACAATTATAGTTTACATTGTAGATGCTTTCATCCAAAATAAACACACAAACTGTGAAACATTCAGCTATACATTTTGTCAGTGTGTGTGTGTAACCTAAGACCGAACCTGTTACCTTTGCGCTGCTACGTGGCCGTGGGTGCCAGTGCGCATGCGCGCATTTTGTCTAGTCATAGTCATGGTGACCCATACCCGAAATGTGACCTCTGCATTTAACCCATCGAGTTTGTAGTGAACACACATACACCAGGAGCAGTAGGTAGCTATCACTGCAGCGCCCGGGGTAAAACAGTACATTCTTTATCATTCATTTACATTTTATTACATTAGTCCAGCAACTTTCATCCAAAGCAATTTACAGCGCATTCAGCTATACATTTGATCAGTGTATACATGTGTGTATCCTGGTGGTCGAACCCATGACCTTTGCACTAGTAACAATGCTCCATGATGTGAGCAACATGATCACTATTATTTACAAATAACTTTAATTTTAAGAGTTATTCTCTGTTGTACTCATTTTGTCATGCAGATGTATTGTTTTCCATATAGATTTAAATGGGTATTCGTGTAGCTGTGATAGGGGCCGGAGCTGCAGGACTCTGTGCCGCACGGCACATCCTGTCTCGGCCTGAAGTTTTTGACCCACCTGTGGTGTACGAGTTGACAGAGCATGTCGGTGGCACCTGGTTCTATGAAGATCGAGTGGGGACCTATGACAATGGATATCCTATCCACAGTAGTATGTATGGGAACCTCAGGTAGAGAGCAAAAATGTGTTTCATTCATGGCCAGCTCTTTGCAACCTTTTCCAATGGAATTCTTTATCTGTTTTCAGAACCAATTTGCCCAAGGAGGTTATGATGTTCCCTGATTTTCCTTTTGATGATCACTTGCCTTCTTTTTTGCACCACACTTCAGTTCAGCAATATTTGGAGAAGTATTGTGAAAGCAGTGCTATTGCTCCTCATATCAAGGTATCTGTCTATAAAGAACATTTAAGTGCCTATGAGGTCTAGGAGTTCTCAGACATGTATTTAATGGATAGCATAGATCAGTTAATTTGGTGTTAGAAGAATCTGATTGGAAATGTCTAATTTTGGATTGCAAAATTAAAAAAGGCTAAAAAGTAGGAGATTTAAAGTCAATTTTTCTTCACCAAATAATCTCATATTTATCTAGGATGAGATTATGATATTATAGGATATAGGTGACATTTTTAACTCATCATTTTAAATGACATGTAAAAACAGATGGTAAACAACAAAAAAAGACTGTAATGAAGACTTATCAGTCATCAGCCCCCTGCTGCACTTTAGCTGTAAAGCAAATTATTCT
Organism: Oreonectes daqikongensis; assembly: GCA_026939265.1. Lineage (NCBI taxonomy): Eukaryota > Metazoa > Chordata > Actinopteri > Cypriniformes > Nemacheilidae > Oreonectes > Oreonectes daqikongensis. Next base: position 2,909,908 of record JAOTQM010000043.1, on the reverse strand, counting down.
GTCAATATAAGAAACATGGATTGACAATACATCACCAAGCTTTATTACAGCCTAAGACACATCCAGAGAAAACAAATCCAAATCAACAAGTGCTGTGAAACCTGTAAACCACCAGCCCTGTGGCCATACATTGTTCAAAATCTAAACTTACTGTCTTTGCACTATATATCTGAAGAAAACCCATCTCTTTAAAAAATAATTTACTGGAACTATACCATGGGCACCTTACACGTAAAGTAACCTTAAATATGTCATCTGTAGTCTTTACGTTGTTGGTGTTTAACTCTGTACATTCAAATTGTATCTATGTTTTAAGGTATTTGTCAAAGACAGAAAGCTAATACGTAATAATGTTTACTATGGCCGAACACTCAAAAATGGTTTGTGTCTTTAATCAGGGGTGTAGGGGCCACCGACCCCACGTTGTCAGTCACCATAGATGCCTCTCAAAATCAAAGAACCAATCGAGCACGTTTAGAAAGCAACAAAGACATCTTGACATGTTCTCTGTATTACTTAGTAATTTTCTTCCCAACGGAAGCAAGAATATTGCTTATGACAGACTGCTTTGTCCCTCACAGTTCAACACCATGGTGGAAAAGGTGAAGCCCGTCTCCATGGAGACGGAAACAGGGGGAGTTGTGACGTGGGAGGTAATTTCGCACGACACATGTGGAGACCGGAACGCGCAGACGTTCGACTCGGTGTTTGTGTGCAGTGGGTGAGGAACGGCATCTGAAAAGTCCTTTTATCTTTCCAGACGTGCTCAAATGGACACAACTGCATCTCATCTGAGATTGCGGCTTTGCGTTGATGTTCTAAATGCACGCCATTATTCAAATAGTGGCATGTTCATTTACACCATAATATAGCCGGTGGCTTTTATCTCTCCAAATGGAGGCGACGTGAATGGGTATTATGTTATGTTTTCACGTGGCATTTCCGTAAGGGAATTCAGAAGACCACAGGAGCCCTTTAGCGTCTCAACGCTGAGTCATATTTCCTTCCTCTTTCTGCAGGCATTATTCCGACCCCCACCTGCCCTACATTCCAGGAATAGAGCATTTTAAAGGTACATGTTCTCTGATCGCTACAAATGGATAACCCTAAAAGCCCAAACCATTAGTCTTATTACACCCCAGCATCTCTGCTTTTATCTCTCTGTCTCTCATCTTCCTACATTTAGCTTTGCCTTCTGCTACTGTTTTGCAGGAGAAGTGTTTCACAGTCACTCGTACCGGCATCCGGAGCCCTTCGCTAACAAGTCGGTTGTGGTCTTGGGGGCCGGAGCGTCTGGGGTGGACATTTCCATAGAGTTAGCCCAAGTCCATGCTCAGGTTTGTGGTTGAGATTGTTTTTTATACAACCTACTGTTTTTTGACTGGACTACCAGTCCTTAAAAAAATATTCTTGTAGTCCTTATTGTCAATGCTCATTTTATTTGTCTGTTAATTAATGGTTTAGTATCCAAGAATAGACTCCACTTACACGTATTTCATTCCAGTTGGGGCTGTCACAATATTAGATTTTCTCTTCAAGGTTATCGTTGCTAAAATAACTATCTACGATATTATCATATGTGTAGAATTAAACTAGGTTGTTGTGTTTTTTTCTACCTTAATATATGTAGATATTGATCGGCATATGAGATGGACATTGATATCTCTTATGAAGGCATTTTGAGTAAAACAGCTTTATGTGACATTCGGCAGTGTAGACGGGGATAAAAACTGTAAAGCAAAATATAGAGTGAATAGTAAGTAAACAAGTAACAGAAAATTGAGTAGATATTTACACATTCTCTCTCTCACTCCTATGTCAGGTCATTCTAAGTCATAACAAACCAACCCTGGCCTTTCCTATGCCTTTGGGTATCCAGCAGGCTACACCTGTTGTTGAAGTCTCAGAAGAGGGATCTTTACACTTCCAGGATGGATCAGTGACCAAGGCTGATGTTCTTCTGCTCTGTACAGGATACAATTTTAACTTCCCCTTCCTCTGTCCATCAGAACTGGGCCTGGAGATACAGGATCGTATTGTGACACCACTCTACAAATTCTTACTTCCCCCTGCCTTCCCTTCGATGTTCTTTATTGGTATTTGCAAAATCATTTCCCCTTTTGTACACTTCCATTGTCAGGTAAGCAGAGAGCAGCTAAATGAAAACAACATATGTTTTAAAAATGGACCATACCTCACTGTTTTTAATCCACAGGTTCAGTTTGCTCTCGCTGTCCTTGAAGGTTCTGTGAAGTTGCCCAACCAGGAGGAGATAGAGAAGAAAGCGCAGGGGGAGATGCAAAGAAAACTGGAGAATGGGGTACAGGTGAAGAACCTGCTCAACATGGACTCTGCGCAGTGGGGTTATAACCTGGAGCTGGCCAGGATGGGCCGATTCACACCTCTAAACCCAGTGATTCGGAGCCTGTATGAAGAGGTGGGCAGACAGAGGCGAAAACAGCCACTAACATACAAACAGATGAACTACAGGCTCATTGATGCCACACAGTGGGAGATTGTGGAATGTCCACCCGATGAAGTTTAAGTAAAAGTGTGTGATTTACACAGTTTAGTTATAATAGTTTGTAAGGTATCTCATGAATGGATGTTTACTAATGTTTATTAACATTATAATAACATAAATATAGTAGTCGGAGTTCAAAGTTAATTTTGTATATACTTAAAGAATGTATATAAATTAATAACTGAATATAAATATAAACTTTAATACATGAAATAGGTTTCAAAAGTGTGAGACCACTATTACATAATTTGACTGAAATGTTATTGAACAATTACCTTTCAAATTGTATTAATATTTGTTATTTCCCCTTTACTTTAATGGCAATAACTTTGAACAAAACCTGATAATCTGTTTTTCCAGCTTTGTTTGGGAATTAGAGCAAGAAAAATCTGAAAAAGCAGTACATGAACTGCTGTCACACATTTTTTTATTTGATAACAGACCTAAAATCTAAATCTTAATTTTTTATTTTTTAACTAAATAAATCATTTTCTCTGTTTTCAGTTTGATATTAAATTGTGATTATGAGATTGTGAAGTCAGACTTTTATTTTGAATTTATAATATAATTAAAATGAATATACAAATAAACTTAATAAATTAATGATAAACTACATTTAACATTTTTAGAATATATAGAATATTAAATGTATGTGCAAAATTAACTAAATGATTTATATGGGATGCATTTCGTTAAATTTAAATACTAATTTTAGTTGTTGACGCATATTTTCTTTTAATTTAATAAACAACTTTAAAACACTGCGTTTTCACTCGTTGCAAACAAGCATCCTCAAGCTTGCAGACATGTAAATATTGATATAAATATGCGATGGAAGAAGATTTTTTACATTATTGAAGCATTGCATCATAGCTTTCTTTCATCAAAAGTATGAACAACACGACACGGTCCCGCAGACTGTTCATCTGTTCCCAGTCATCTCCCTATATGTGAAATCGGACACCTCAACCCTCCCCAAAACAGCCTTATCTGCCATTTACAGTCGTCATAATACCAATATACACTTATTATTTACCGTTTTAACACGAGCAACTCGCCCTAAAAGTTTATAAGATACTTTAGATAAACAAAGTCGCCACAGACGCTCAAACTTCTAGCGGCGGTATAAGAAAACACACGCGCGAAGAAACGCACGGAGGGCGGGATGAAAGGGAAAGCCAGAGGGGTGTTTCCTCTACCACAGAAGGATTGTAGTGAGAAATAATTCATTAAACAGCGTGAGATTTCTAAACGCATAAAAGTTTATGACAGGGCCCGAGGAAACGCGATGTCAAGATCGGTTGTCCGATAAAAGGTGAGTGAATATGTCATCTGCGCCTTTCACAGACAACAAGAAAACAACAGGAACTGTGGAGGCTCAGTCGTGACACAATGCAACTTTTTAACTTCTAAAAATAAGTTTAAATTGTAAGATTGTGGAAAACCCATCTTGGCCCGCGCGTAAGACTGAATGGGGTGTTTTTAAAGATGCATTAGTCACGCGTTACATGTAAAGAAACTTCACTTTGAGATTGAGCAACTGAGTTGTTTTCTCTGGAAGCAAAGGATTTCGTGTATAAGGATCACATGAAAGGGCTAGAAAAGAGAGTCATTCTCGTCTGTTTTTTCTGAGCAATATTTGTTTAGGAACATAAAAGAACTTTGCTTTTAGAAATGTGTATTGTTTTTCTTTTTTGTGAATTAATATGCGCTGTGTGTATCTTGTGCTTTCAGCCTGTCTGTGATCGAGAATCATCTCCCTCCAACGGATGGAGGAGGATCCAGACAATAATGAGAGGACCACTGATGACCCCTCACCCTGTGACCCGGGGACCGAACAGTACAGTGAGGATGATCACGACCTACCCATCATGCATTGGGAGGATTTGAGTTTGAGAATTGCAGAGCTAGAAAGGCAAGAAGAGGAAAGAAGGAAAAAAGCAGAGGTTTGTACTTTAGCAGAATCTAGAATTCAATTTAAGGGCTACAGAAACACATTATACACTAATAGGGTGTGTTTGCCATTTACACATTACTCATTGGCTTCCAGGGATAGTTCACCTAAAAATTAAAATTCTGTCATCGTTTACTCACCCTCACGTCATTCATGCGCTTTCTGCTGTGGAACATGTGTCAGTGGTTTTGTGTTCATACAATAGATGTCAATGGGGGCCTATGTTGTTTGGTTACCAATGTCCTTAAATATCTTCTTTTGTGTTCTGCAGAAGATTGAAATGACAAGTGAATGAGACTCATTCTACAATATCTACACCAACTGTACGACTAGTAAATAACCCCTGTTGTTTTAGAGTCTGAATTTACCAGAGCGAGACCAAGTACTTGGATCCTGGACAGAATCAAAGCACCATTCTCTCCCCAGGGAGCCGTGGCCAGACGAGGAAGACTACAGTCCCTGCCGAGTCCCTGTCATATCGTCACGGTATTTCACACGCGTGATCGTAATGTTTCGAGAATGTGTTTCGAAGCTTTCACTCAGCCGTACATAATGTATTTCCGTCATTGCAGGTTTAATAGTCCTAAAAATCTTCAGCTTTGCTTCATCAATAACAGCGAAAGTGAGGGAGAAGATGAAGAAGGGGCATCTAGCAAAGAGGTGGGTGTGGAAATGTACGATAGGGCTGATTTTTAAGCTGTATATCAGGTCATGATTCATGTGGTTTCAAAAGGCGTTTTATCATCAGAGCTCGTGTGAGGCAGAGGTACGGGGGAGTTACTCTCCGGGGCTAAAACAGGAAGTGAGAATTGCACTCAGGACTCTCAGAGACAAGCTGTTGGCCGAGCAGAAAGACGAAGAGGTGAGATGACCTCTATACTGCAAATGTGATGTACTACGGCCTAGGAGTTAATGTTCATAGTTTGACTGTTTAGGTCTTTTTATAATATATTTTCTTTCTTTTTTTTAGCAAGAAACACATAACAACATGAGCATAAGAAGAAAAATTCTCAGCCTTGGTGATCTTCAGACATGCTCTTTGCTACAACTAAATGCACTCAGGACCTCATTGAATGAAGATATTCAGGGTACGTTTTCCTCAAGGACACAGTGCATGAAGATGCAATCTGTAATCAACAACAACATTTTCAATCACCCTTCGCCAATGTGTTTATGATTTCCACGCGTCTTTAAAGTTGTCATTTTAATCAGTCGATCGTAACCATAATTGGGCTTCACCTTTTCGTTCGTGTTTTTTTTTTTAAAAGACACGTATTCATTTTACTCATGCACTAATTTGATTTTTTATTCTAGATTTGAGCTCGGAACTGGTGAAACATCTTGTAATAAGGGACCACCTTCGGACTAAGCAAGACGCTTTGCTCCTGGATGTACAGGATTTGACATCTCTTTGAATGATCGTTGTTCGCAGCACTGCGTGAATTGCGGTTCAACGTCGGCACTTTCTGAAAGCAGTAATTTACTGTTACTCATCCTGTGGACTAACAAAGGCCAGAATATCCTGTTCGTTCTTGAATACATGTAGCACTCACACACACACACACACACACACACACACAAAGAAAATTGTTTATCAAAATGTGAGTCACAATGTTTAGAGTCACAAGTTTTATTGTGAAAGCTTGGCCATATTAACAAACCCTAACGGCTCTGATTCATGTGTCATATCACCTGTGGTTTCATTTTTGCTTCTATACATAGAGCGTAATAATATGCTGCTGTCAAAGCCATATGTGATCAATAACTGTGATGTATTAATTATCAGTTTTAAGCATTCCATGAAAAGTATGTAATCATAATGAGAATATGAACAGCGTGAATTGTGCTGTCTGTCATGAATGTGCCTTACAAACTCTCCTTTGTATTAAACTTGTAGGTAGAAAGAAGTATATCTCAGTGCTAAATATTTACATTATTTAATAAAGCATTTATTTTATATTATACACACAGTTGTCTGGAAAAGTTGGTTGTTTATGTTGGGTTGTGAAATTATGCCAGTGTGCCACACAAATATGCATTTGGGCAATTCCATGCACATGTCAACTTTATTATGATTTTTTACCAAAGGTTTTCATCATACTGATAGGTCAAATGTCAATATTTGGTGGTTTAAATAACATGTAAAGTCTCTTTTGTATGTGTTTTAAAAGCATATAGTGAACTGTCACATCCGTAACGTCCATATTAAATATATATAAATAAAATATAGGATCTTATTCTGTAATATAGGCAATGTTCTATAAAGAACCATTCTTCTTCATGTGTTGGGTATTACTGTTTCTGGTTTGCACATTTTAATTCACAGTAATCCTAAAAAGTAAGTTGTCTCTTGAAAGCATGCATCACATCCATAATGCTAGAAAACTTGTGCATAGACTGATATTTTTCTGATATCTGGACTCTATCATCAGGGGTGTAGTAAAATATAAACAGATGGTTCAATATATTGGTAATAAATGTATTCTTTTGACTGAAAATGTCATTTTTATAACGCTGAAGTTGCCCATAAGTAATTTATTGACTTTTTAAAATGTGTCAGAAGGTTATAATTATATAAATAAACTGTGTGTTGGTTTTAAGTGGCGTTAATACTAATAAAATAGTTGACAACGCAATATATTGATTAAAATGAAATAATAGGCACATATTTCTTGTTTGGTGTCAATAATGGTTTTATTACAGTATGTATATAGAACAGCAAAAGGCTGGAAAATGCTGTTGTCTATTTTCAGTATATTCGAGGTAATGCACATCCTGTATAGCTGCTGAACATGAATGTACTCGACCGCATATACCTCAGCTGACTGACCATTCATGCACAGAGAGAGAGACGGAGGAGTGAGACGGGTGAAAAGAGGGAACTTCTGATTGAGAATGTAATTAGTCAAATCTTGCAGATCAAAGATAACAAATTGAGGAAGTAGTACGAAAGAGTTTGCTGTTGTTAGAGAAAAGGTCAAAAAGTGCAGTATTATAAAACTTACAAGCACTGAACTTTTCGTCTTGATCTTTTATTAAATGCATGAGGAAATGAATGAATTTCGGCCACCTATTGGACCTTCTCTTTTTGTTGACCTTTAAAACAGGTAAGATTTCATACAGATCTATTTTCTGTGCTCTGCGTGTATCATGGCAAGCTTTGCTTTTATACTTAAAAAAAACGTTCAAAAGAAATGTTATGAATGAAAAACGTTTATCTTTAAAGGCCTGTTCGATCTTTATACATTGAAATGTATAACATTTTGAGAATCAATATCCTAATGTTTATAATTGATATGCACAGTTTTTGTGTTGAAATATACGCTGGATTGGGTTTCCGCTTAGCATTTCTGTCTGAATGAATGGATATTAATTATTTACTGGAACATACCTGCAAGGACACATGATACATAATACCAAAGCTTCTCTGTAGTACACAGGCATATCCATTAATAAACAAACTCCACTAATCCACCGACCAAATATAGGCATTAGGACCGCATGTTATGGCAGCACTGTGCATATAGATGAATGCATCAGACATGTCGTGACATAAATTATCTTAAAGCACACGCTTTAACTGCAGTCAGAGTCAGTCAGGTCAGCAAATGACGTGTGTTCGTAATAATTTATTGAAAAGAAGACAGCAGAAGAGAAAAAAAACATGGTGGATGGAAAGATGAATGAAGGGTTTGTTACTGATTGATGAGGTTATAAACCAGAAGAGGCTGAATCAGCAAAATATGCAAATAAGGTTGAAGGGCTGAGTCATTGGTCAACTTGCAGTTTGCTTGAAAAATACTACGGAACGGACTGCAAACCTGAAAGTAAAGATCTGAAATACAATCATGTAGTTTTTTGCTATACATGTATTGTTCACCTGTTTTTCTCTTTGTGGTTTCATGATGTCCATAAGAAACTGAAGGAATGTGGGGCTTCTAGATTATGGGATTATGTCGCTCTTTGGTCGTAAGATAAAGAACAGCAGAGGACCATGAAGACCACAGCATCCCCCGACATCATCTCCAGTGCATTGGCACAACTGGGCACCAATGCCACGGATGTTCATAACCGCACCTCGGCGCACAGCTGCAGCATCGACGAGTCGTACAAGTACGTCACTTTGCCTCTCTGTTACTCTCTAACGTTCTTGCTCAGCATCATCCTGAACTCCACGGTCCTCCTGCGTTCCTACCGCTGTAGGGGAGGGCGCCAGTGGAACACTTCTCTGATCTATATGGTCAATCTGGCATCCACAGATCTGATGTACAGCTTCTCTCTTCCGTTCCTCGTGGCCAGCTACGTAATGCGTGACCATTGGGTCTTTGGAGACTTCATGTGCAGACTGGTGCGTTTTCTGTTTTACTTCAATCTTTACTGCAGTATCTTCTTTCTTACCTGCATATCCGTCCATCGCTACATGGGCATCTGCCATCCGATCAGAAGCATCACTTTGGATAGCAAGCGGGCGGTCAGAGGCATCTGTACTGCCGTGTGGGTCGTGGTGTTCATACTTACCTGCCCCATTGTCCGATTTGCCAAAACCAGTGATGTGACAAGGAGACTGGTGGATGGCGTGAACGAGGGGGTGGAACTTTGGTCAGCAGGAAGTACAAATGCAGGGAAGGTGGAGGTATACAGGAACTGTTGGGATGACGCAATAGACAGCGAGTTTTCTGAGTACGTACCCTACGGGATTGTTCTGCACCTGCTCGGCTTCTTTTTCCCTTTTATCGTCATTGCGTGGTGTTACTCGCAGGTGGTGCGTACTATTTTTCAAACGCTGCACTCACAACCCCACATGCAGGAGGAAGGGGGAATGTGCAGTGGGACAGATGGGGTCAAGGACAGGACATCCGTCTCCATTTCTGGCTCCCAGCACGCTCCTTACATCAGCAGGCGCCGGAAGTCTATCAAAACCATCATCACCATCACGTTCCTGTTCGCGCTGTGCTTTCTGCCCTTTCACATCACACGCACGCTGTTCCTCGTCCTGAAAGAAACAAAGGCAGTCGAGTGCCAAACCATGAAAATGGTCTCCATTTGTTATAAAATCACTCGGCCTCTGGCATCATGCAATTCGTGGCTCAATGCACTGCTTTATTTCGTAACGGGAGACAAAAGCTTGGCCTGCTGCGGACAGACCAGCGCCGGTCATAACACCCACCTTCTGTGGCCTTTACAGATTCTTGGAGGGCAAAAAGAAGCAGAAGACCAAGAGCAGCAGAATCAAAATAAAGCAGACGAAGGCCATGAGAGTGACTCAAAATCCTCAGGAATGACATAGATTGACTGTAGGCAGGAACACAGGAAAGACTTTGTCAAAAGGACTGTTTCAATGCTTTCAGTGCTCTAAATATTATTTATTATCCATTAAAGAGACAGTTCACCGATAAATGAAAATTCTGTCATCATTTTTTCACCCTCTTGTCATTTCATACCTGTATGACACAAAAGAAGATATTTTGAAGAATGTTGGTAACCGAACAACGGCAGTACCCATTGGTTTTGTGTCCATACAATAGAAGTGAATGAACGCCATTGTTCGGTTGCCAACATTCTTCTTTTTTTGTTCTGCACGAGAAAGAAAGTCACACGGGTTTAAAATGACAAAAGGGTGAGTAAATGATGACAGAATTTTCATTTTTGGGTGAACTATCACTTTAAAATCTGAGCAATCCCACCAAATCCTAGTTTTTTTATATATATTATATGATCATATTTAATCTATAGCATTTGTAGTCTCCCATCTCTTTTGAATATTTTTGGTTTGTGTTTGATGAGTAAAAATGTTAAATCAATAAATATAAATTTGAAGAAGGAAGTTATAAAATATCTTTATGAAATAACCCTTTTAGGCAATTTTTTTTTTAATGAGAATTGCTGACTGACAAAAAACAGTTAACAGGATAAAATAATATACAAAAGAAACAGGAAGCAAAAAGTTAGTAATTGACATATTGTGACAATTAAACTGATTAGCTCTAAACTATTAGCTAAACATGCTTGTAGAGATCCCAAATTGCATATCTTAATTTTTTTCCATTGGATTAAATACGTATTTTCAAATGCAGTTACATTTTGAATTTATTTTTTATTGTTTTGCTGTTTATTGTTTTTTTATTTTTAAACCTTTTTGCAACAGGTATGAGGTCACGTTTCTGCATTTCCTATCCCGGCAGTGAATGCACATTAACAGTTCACACGTTCAACCATCAAATGATTTTGCTTGATTTATGATTAAATATACAATTCCTAAACATTCATCAATCCATAATATAAACGTGTTATATGGATGTTTTTTTCTATGTTTCCCATATTTTTTTCACTATATTTCAGATAAGACGTCATGCCGATTTCATGTAGGTCTAGCTGCATGTTTCGTTTTGAGTGTAAATAGAGTTACTGTGCTTTGTTGTATGAATGTCATACTATGCAAGTTGACTCTTTATCAGCAATGAAAATAACCTTAAATGTTTACACTAATTTTCCTATATAAAAAAAGTTAAGATAGAAAGAAAAAAAACTTTCATGTACATAAATATGCACCAAAAGAATGAGGGCATCGGTTATGGATTTGACATTTTGCATGGGTATTTGAACCACAAAATGTTGACATATGGGCTATTAGTATAATAAAAACTTTGGTAAAAACGTACTTTTTTCATGGTAAGCTTGCCCATGAGTAATAGTTGAAATATATTGCACTTGAACAATATTGCAGTGGGTTATCTCTACGTGCAATGTTTTTTTCAACCAGAATAAGTCGCTGTTGTACAAGGGGATGCACAATCTCAATTTGCTTGCGGGATATATTTTTTATTTTCTAATTTAAGAAATGACCGGAAAACTTTTAAAGCATCCTGCGTTTTAGACAGTATCAGCGTACACTTTTAGTTGACAGCGCTTTTACTGACGGATCCGGCGACTGCTGGTTGGTTCGGGACTGTGTTGTCATTTTCCGACTGGTTTATAAACTAGCAGGTAAACTTGAAAGAAATAAGAAACCTTCATCGCGACGTTAGACCTAAAAGATTTGAAAACATATTTCTTTTTAGTTCGATGTGTGTTACCTCTTTTCGTTTGCGCTTTTAGATGTTTTGTTATTTGCTCTGTTTGGATAAGTTGGTTTGGATTAAAAGCCAACGGACGCTGTCGAGTTGGAAGCTTTGCGTTGAACATAGTGCTGAATATTTGCGCTTCATGGTTAAAGCGTAAATGTATCTTTAATGCAGATAAATAAATGTATTCGTTTCGCGTTTACGGTGACGAAATCAACCTGAGGAGTTTATACTAAGTTTGTGCGCGAACTGACAAACCAGCTGTAGTGAGAACTTAAGAGTTAATAACTACATTTTTGGGTCAAACTGACACAGTTTTCATTTAAACATTCGTCAAAATGCGATAGACACAGCAAAGCACTGCTGTTGAGTTAAATTGGGTGGCTGTTTTGGCGAGAGGCCTGCTGGTCGGGCTTTTGCCGTGTGGGATTTGGGGTTCAGGCCGCGTCAGGGCGCTTTCAGCCCGGCCGTGAGTGACGCGCAGTGTCGGTGCCGGAGGACGAGCTATGGAAAGAATGGAGGTGGACCAGTGCGCAGGCGCAGGAGGAGCTCTCCGAAGGTCGAACAGCGCCCCCATGATCACGAACGTCAGGTAGGAGATGTGCACTGAATATAATAGAATAAAATAATAGATTATGTCAGATAGGAGAACTGCGCTGAATACTTAATAAAATAGAATGTCAGGCAGAACTGACATTCTATAAAAATCTTGAATCTTAAATATTAAATGAAACAGTTTGTCAGGTTGGAGGATTGTATTGAATAGAATAGAAATTCAGGCATGAATGTCATGTAGGAGAATTGTACTAAATATTAAATTGAATAGAATGTCAGGTAAGAAAACTGCACTAAATACTTAATAGAATGAAATAGAATGCCAGGCAAAACTGTATTAAATATTAAATGAAACCGTATGTCAGGCTGGAGGACTGTATTGAATAAAATAGAAATTCAGGCATGAGAAATGTGCTGAATATTAAATGAAATAGAATAGAATGTCATGTTGGAGAATTGTACTAAGTATTAAATAGAATTCAATAGAATAGAATGGCAGGAAGGAAAATTGTACTGAATATTAAATAGAATAGAATGTCAAGTAAGAAAACTGCACTAAATACTCAATAGAATACAATAGAATGTCAGATAGGAGAACTGAATAGAATACAATGAAATAGAATGTCAGCCAAAATAATAGAATAGAATGTCAGATGGGAAAACTGAATAGAATAGAACAGAACAGAATAGAATATCAACTAGGAGAACTGAATAGAATGAAGTAAAATGGCAGTTATCAGGTAAGAACTGAATAGAATAGAATGTCAGGTAAGAAAACTGCACTAAATACTATAGAATAGAATAGAATAGAATCATGTCAGATAGGAGAATAGAATAGAATTTAGTCGAATAGTATGTCAAGTAGGTGAACTGAATAGAATGGAATGGCAACTGGGCAAATAAAATAGAATGTCAGGTAGTAGAATAGAATAGAATGTTAGCTCAGATAACTTTTTAGAATATAATGTCAGGTAGACACTGAACTGCACGGAATAGTAAATAGAATAAAATAGAATTGAATACTGATAGAAGAACTGCACTGAATAGTATAGAAATAATAGTGTACACTACAAAATTGTACATTATACGTTAATGCAGTTATCGAGTTTAAATCTCCATTTCATTATTTAAATATTGTGGTTCTGTTATGTTTAACAGTGATGGGATGACAGTATTCAGCTCTAATAGTTCAGCCCGATATCGTCGGAGCAGCGTGTCTGTAAATCCCAGCTGTCCCTCTCGGGTGAGTGTTCAGTAGGTTTGTGCACATCAAGGTTTTGACGGGACAGATTAGGAATATTAATGTTAGCACCTTTATGTTGCAGATCCTCCCTCTCTCCCCATTCTCACTGCCATGTGAGAGATCAGAGCACAAGAGACAGGTGATTTTCTTTGAGTTAATTGTTGAATTGTGCTTCAAACTGCAGTCTGAGTATTAACAAGACTATTCCTCTCACAGATAGAACAGAGTATGGAGCTCACTCTGAGAGGAAGCTTACAGAGACTCAGGTACACCTGACATACAATGAACGTGTGTTGAAGTGAATTGTATATTATCAAAATAAATACTAAATTGATTTTGGTGTTGTTTTACTTTGTAAGTGCCTCTCCTGTCGGACCCTTTCCTCCTGTGAGTCATTGGCATGATCATTTGTCTCCAGTGAGTATTTTAAATTTTATGCAAGTTTTAGGTCAACAGTTCTGAATTTTTAATTCACTGTCAATTTGTTTATTCCCCTTTTTCCCACGCAGGGATTTCATTCCCAAGACAGCGGCATCACTCCGAATTCCTCACCTAGTCCAACTCGAAGGTTTCGAGGGTCAGTTTCAGAATAAAGCAAACATGTTTATATTAATATTTAATGATTTTAAATAATTTACAGAAGTATGTTTTTTATTAATCAGAGGATCTGTAAGTTCTGGAGTGAGATGGCCATCAGTCGTACCTCTGAAAAGGAAAGGTACGTGCAATGAAAAAAAGTTCAAATGTAAGGCATTTTTGTTGATGTGACCTCATGTAGTCAGGTTGATTCAGTCCTATTAAAGGAACGGCACACCCAAAAATTAAAGCGCTGACTTTTTTTGTCTTCTCAATTCAGGTGGAGTGGAATCAGATGGTCCGCCCAAAAAGCTCTTCGTCGCCGGAGTCACAGATCCTGCTCACGTAACCAGTTACACAGTCAGGTGAAGCTCTTGCAATGCTGCTAAGACGATAAACTGATTACAACATAATCTCATATGTCTTGTCAGTAGTGGCCTAGATCTGGTTAAGCGCCTCTAAAAAAATCTGTTTACATCCCACACGCAGTGTATCCCAGTCAATGGACTCTTCTTCCGGGGCTGCACCCGTTGGTTCAAACGCCCAGGCCAGCCCCCTCTCTGTCTCCCACCCCCCACCTTTCTCATCTCACCACCCCAGCATCTAGACAACAGTATTCATCACATCTGGAGCTCTGGACACAGGTGTTTATAAATGACGACCAAGCTTGGTCTAAACTTATTTTCTGAATTTTGTGGGTGCTTTTGATGATTCAAATCATTTCTGAAGGAAATTCATTGAAGTCATGACATCCACGTCATGAAGGAATTAAAGCGCAATATATGAAGACAGTGTCAAAATATTGGATGGATTTAAAATGACAGCAAAAGCTGCCCGCTGTAGGCTGTTGGGTAATTTGTGAATAATTGTGTAGGGATCTTCCGTGCCTAGGGAATAGTACCTTGTCTATCTGATACAGTATCTGCAATAACAGATTGCAATGAAAATAAGTGTTCTTGACACAAATGTTATGATTATGAGTTTTTACTTTTCTCAATGTAGTTCAGACTGAAGAAAAGCCAGACTTGCACCTTTGTTTATTTGGTACTTCTTCAGCTTCCATTAATGTGGTCCAAAGGTCTGGAAACATATCCAGAGCAAAAAGTATCTTGGAAACCAGATAGTTAGGAAAGATCGGTTGGCTGTAGCGGCCACCTGTTGTCTATATGTGTATAATGTATAAATATGTGAATAATCAAATGTTATTTTGGTAGGTATTAAACCTACAGTTCTTTTATGTTTGTCCCAGGGGTCTGATATCTGTAAATATGTTTATTTTTATGTTAATGTTAGTCTGGGCTTAAGTTTTAAGTTAAACATATGATTCAAAAAAATGATTGAAAATAATATCAGAGCACTCAGGCAGTTCCCATGTTTTGCTTTTTGAGTTTTTCAGATTAGTCAGACATTTAGATAACTGAAAATAAAATAAGATTACTTCAAATAAATGACTTAAAATGTGTTCTGTGACAAAACTAGATAATATATAAAAATAATGCCACAGTGCAAATCGTTTAAAAATGACGCTCTATTTGCTTTAGGTAAAACATAATTCTCATTACTTTCTATTGGTTTGGGGTGAAGTTTTGTTTAATAACATGGCTCGCTCATGATGTATAGATGGGAGGTTAGCATATACAGAAATACACCACACATGGATGTGTTTTCCCCCAATAAAAATATCTTTCAAATATTTGTAGGGCAAAGCTGTTGAGATGCTAAACTTGTGAATTATGTACAAAAGTCAAGAATTGAAAACACTTGCATGGAATGGGCTGTTGTATAAATAGGACATAAAAATACAAGAGACCATTTTTACATTCACGCAATCATGGTTTTAGTGGATATAATTTTCTTTTCATATTTGCACAGTGTTAGACTTTGATGTTAAGCGATATTGCTGTTACATGAGTGGGATCATATTTACTTTTATTGTAATGGATTTTGTTTGTATGTTTTATTTGTTTTCATTGTTTTTCTTGGGAAATGTTTAGATTTAGCTAAACCTCAGACAGCAGTTCTGGATTGTGGCTGGATGAATTGTATTAGGATCAAAACAATGTTTTCATGACAGAAATGAGATTGGCCCAAAACACATGCTGTTTTTACCATAGCCCTTAAGCAACCTCAACTGGAATCCCTTTACTACCATCAGCAGATTTCCCATAAACTTCATGGCATTATGCAAATTACATTGACTGTGGCACCTGTTATTCTGTTCCCTCTTGTTTCAACCAATCGCAGCTTTCAGAACTTGCTGTAAAATTGGTGTAAAGGTATTTGTCAACATTCTTGTATTTCCCAGTCTTTATTTTAATAGCAAAATAGTTTGTAGCGCTGTATATCATACATTTAAATCTGTTTTTTTTTTTTTGTTAAATATTGAGTGGAATATTTCATTGCCTATAATCATCACACATGTACTGTTGAACTGTCAGTAATGTGATGAAATTGCCTTACAGGTTTTGAATTCCAAAGTAACTTGCACTGTTTGTCATTTGCAATGTTGTTAAGGTCCTCGAGATTTTCAAAGATCGATACCAATGTTTATGGGTCTTTATGTTAAGTGATTACGAAGTGCAATACGCATTGTATAGTATACAAATTGCTGGAATAAGTATTTGTCATGTTTGTCAAGATAAACAATGACGTTATTTATAGAAAACCCAAATTAAGACTTGTTTTGAATGTGAGACAGGGTTGTTTTCTTGTTAAATCAGTAGAATTTTCCCATTATCATTTGTACATTTTTACCATGTGTTTTATTTTACAAACCTTACCTGTAATAGGACCTGTTGTGTGGGCCAGAGTCAAAAGTCAAGGATTTGTGTCCTTTAAAAATGTTACAAAGTTGTTTAATAAGAAATGAAATGGGATAAATTTTGTAAGCACACAAGAAACATTCTAAAGAAATGCCAAAGCCAATAGCGTCTGCTTGTAGATATTCAGGAAGCCAGAAAAATAAAAGTGAAAGATTTTTCCGAAATGTTGGTAGCAAAAGGACATTTATTTCCTCTCAAGTCACAAATGAATGTCTAGTTATCAGTGAAGAAATATCATTACCATGGAAATATGTATATTATACCATATATTCTTATGAACAAGAGCATAATAAAAACTCATTTTAATTTTTATGCTGTCTTTTTACACTGAAGCTTCAAAATTGTTGATATGGGTTTTATATAAAGTCACTTCTTACGTGTTTGCTGTTAAAACGGCCTGTTTAATACGTTTGCAATGTTAAAAATTAAATATATACATAGTCCTATATACTACATACAGCAGAAGCTGTACCTAACATGGAGGCAGTGAAAACAAAACAGTATTTAGGTACTTTAACTATTTTTGCTTGCAAGGTGCCAGATTTGCCTACAATCAGCACCTCACTTCACAAAGAAACACTTCTTTCCAAAATGCCCTATTAAAATACAAAATGTTAAAATATTTTTGTTACACATGTTGGTTTGAGCACAGCACCACTGTCACGTAAAACCCTTTACAACAGTGGGCATATCATAAACTATGAACGACACAAATTTTCCATTCCATCTTTTCCTGATCAAATGTGTCCTTTCCCCATGATTTCAAATAAAAAATGATGATGATGGATTCGGTGATCTGGTACAGATTTTGTCTGGTGCTTCTAAATCCACAGTGGAAAAAAGTAACAGGTGCAGACTGCAGCCTTTACAGTTCTGTAAAACATAATACGAGCTGTCTTTGTTATTCATTGTCTCCCGTTTGCCTGAATGTCATCATGACTGATGGGTGCAACTCAGCGGGACAACAGGGGCAGATCACTGGAGTTCATTATCAGACTGGAGTCCAGATTTAAGCTCTCTGAACAGAAAAATAAGGTTTGTTCAAGTCAAGATTTTTCTGCACATTTCATCATAAAATTTTATTACAAGTTAATCGAGGACATGGACACTCACCCTGGTCAAAGTTGGGCTTTTTAGTAGATCCCTCTCCAAGCCCTTCGATATCCACCAAATCACTGTTCACATCGGAGTCATTCAGAGCACTGAGCGTCACATCTGCTCATAGAGAACCAGACAAAATATTAAAAACACATCATTTGTATTGGAAAAACTATTATTGTAAGTACTTTAGCACAAAAAGATTTGGAGAAGTTCCTCTTAAAAGTCTTTATTAAATAAATATGAATCACCTGATGGTTTAGGATTCTTTATTGCTGGTTGCAAAGATGAAGAACTCTGCAATCCTGTTGTCACGACAACCTGGGAGGTTGGTACGGTGATAACAGAGGGGGCCACCGATACTGGAGGGGGTGGTAACGTCACAGTGGTTTTCTTCATTGTTTTTTTAGGGGATTCTGAGGTGAGGGGTACCCTACTGTCTTCATACAGCTTCCTTTTAACTGTAGTCTTAATCTGGGCTCTACAAAATGAAAAATATAGTTGTGGTGAATTACATATTCGAATACATTCCATTTTGTACATATAATTACTATAAAGGACTGAATTATAAACTATTTAAAACCATCGTAACTTCGGGTTTGTGCAACAATTTTAAGGACCATACACTGCTATATAAGCTACAATTATTTTAGTCTTGTATTATTACATACACTTTCACTTGCATATTTTTATACTTTGTTTAAATATGTATATGTGCATATTGTATATGCCCTTTATACATATTGTTTACATGTGTCTCATCCTATTTGTCTGTTTGTGAGTCTAATGTATGTGCACTACTGAGGAGAGCTTGTACAGCTGTGCAATGACATAGCATACTATTCTATTCTATTCAAAAGGTTACTTTGTGCTATTCTATATTCTACACTTTGATATTTAATGTCAACAAGATGTAGAGTCATGTTGTTAGATTAAAGATGGAGATATCAAGGCTCTTACACAGTGCGTTCCTTTATGACAGAGCTGATGCTGTTCAAATCTTCGCCAAAACGTCGCACTGCAGAACGTAGCATCTCAATCTCTGTGTCGGTCCATTTGGCTCTAAGAGATGATAAGATGTAGCGTACAAAAGTTTCGCAACATAATCCATTCCCCTGTTTTTTCATGTAAGCATACTGTCATATAAAATAATTTGAACTTAATCAGTGTATTTGTTTCAGAATAAATGAATGATACAACTCAAACCTGCAAAAATGACAGATGGCGATAAAATATAAACATCTGTGCAGACCATCTGATCAAACTTTAGGATTTTAACCAAGGAACAAAACTAACCAAAGGCCATGTATCCATATAAAGAGTCTTTCTAACAGATGGGCTCTAAGCATACACAAATATGAAATCGAGTAAAAAAATAGGTTTCTAAACATCTAATGGTAATCTTACCCAGCAGGAGATGAGTCTGCCACTGGATGCAACTGCATTGTCAATTCACCCAGTTTGGTGAATGCAGCGCCTGCAGCCGAGAAGATCTCGCCCACCTGACAGAAATGTATATACATGTATCCTTATACGTTTTATAACTAACACGTTATTACAAATATTAATAATACACAACAGATAACACGAATAATTCACCTTTGTGGAAGCTGAAGTCATGCTTGATTGATGATCTCTTGTAAACAAAAATCCAAAACAATTCAATCCAGTCTTAACGAGTCTACCCTTAGCTAAAGCGTTCGCAATACGTTTAAACTAACTGATTTATGCATTTACCGAACTATCGTACGAATCTATTCTATTGTTTTTATTATATATCAAACAGAAAACCTCTACAACGATTTGAGCGCAAGATAATAGTTCGAACTAAAAACTCCCAGTGTACAATGGCGGCTCGAAGACGAGGCATGTAATTGGTCAGCACTCAGCCAATCAAACGATTGCACACAGACTGCGCAACATCCATACGAAAACTGCCGAGTAGTAGCGACAATAGACGAATATAACCGAGTCCTGCCGACATACATCGCGGTGGTTATCGATAGGAAGAGAGAGGCTTGCTGTCATCTCATATGTAGCATCTTTTCTTCCCAAATTCAAGAGGAAGAATCGGTGGTCGTTTTCGGTGAAAATGCCGTCGCTTTTATTCTGTGGGCCTAAACTGGCCGCCTGTGGGATCGTGTTAAGCATATGGGGTGTCATTATGCTGGTAAGAATTATAATCTTCGTGACATTGCTTGCTAACGTTAGCTGTTGCTAATGTGAATCATTCGTATTTTTTCCTTATAATAATTGTTAGTTTCAATGGTATATTTAGGTTTTCTATAACAATGTGCATGAATATTCTGTTCAGTTCGCTATTTATTAGCAGAATATACCAACATCTCTAGTCAGAGAATAAAACAGCAGGTGTTAAAACCATGGGATGGAATGGGATGTGATAGGATGTGAAGGCCTGAATACATCATCATCTCAGAAGTCTTTTTTACCACCTTAATAACATGACTTGTAATAATATTAATCTATTACATCTCGTTTGAATGGAATTTTATATATAATTCCACCTAATTATATATGAATAAACCTTTTTTGTTATTTAACACTCATGACAAAACCCTGTAATTCTGCTCCATTTCTTCTTTTAGACAATGTTGGGAATCTTCTTCAGTGCAAAATCTGCAGTGTTGATCGAAGATGTTCCCTTTACTGAGGAAGACATTCGTAATGAGTGAGTAACTGCTCCATGTTTATTATTGTCTCTTAATAATCAGTTAACTTGGGTATAATATAAGAATGATGATGATTACATATCAACTATATTGAATTTGTTTATAAATTAAGTATATTGAGTAAGATTATAAATTTCAATATGCAAATGTTCTTGTCCTGAACAGCAAAAATCCACCGCAGACGGTCTACGGACTCTACAATCAAGTGGGCATCAACTGCTTCATTGCTGCTGCTGTCTATGTAGGCGTTGGCGCTGTGTCCCTGTGTCAGGTTCGCCTTAACAAACGCCAAGAGTACATGGTGACATAAACAAAGTGAATTTTATCTTCACTCTTCATTGTTCCAACTATTTATTTTCAAAACACTTGTGCAATGTCAAAAATGTTGATTTTCTTTTGATGTGTTTACTGAAATGGGTGCATTTGGCAGTTCATCTTCATCTTAGAAATAAAAATAATACTGGAAAAGACTTTTAATTGTAATTAATAAAAAGTAAAATAATAATATGGACTGATACACCCTATGTGCACATACTGTATGTAGATGCATGATGTACGGAATAGATATTTTCCCAATAGATAGGAAAGAAAATGTGACTGCACATTGCCCATAAAGTAAAACTGTCAAATAAAATGTTATTACCCCAAATTCTGATGAATAAGACACAAAAACTATATGTCTAGATGTGTGTAGAATGCGTGTGTAAGTGTTTGTGTGGTAAAATGTTGAATCCTTTTTGTGTATGCTTGTATAATATAATATGTTCACTCCAATAAAATACTTGGGGAAATGTTTTTACTTTTTTTTGACAAAATTATTTAAATAGCAGTAACAAAATAAGTAAAAAATTACAGTGTTAAATTAAACTCTTCTGAGTTTTTCCATGGAACATGAAAGTAAAATGTCGATACTGCCAGAGGCAGCCTTTACCATCAGGATTACAGTCAGATTTCACAAAACAACAGTCCATGCAATACTTTTCTTTATGTTTGTGGGTCAAGCATCATTTCACAGGTGCGTGCCAGTTCTCCCAGTTTAACACGGCCGTATTCTGCTCGGTTTAGGGCCATCTGGCAGTCTTTTCTGGCGGAGTATGTTGATCCCTCATGAGGCTGACCTGTTGCCACCTTTACCATAAACAGAAAAGAGAATGCAAAGTTAATGTGTGTGTGTGCATAGAGAGAGAGATTAAACTATATAGAAGAAGCAATACAATACAATAAAAGATCTCAGATACTAGAACTTTCTCTTTGTATAAATCTTATGAGGTGCAGATAATACATCATATAAGAAGTGGAGCCACACACACCTGTGTCAGATATCTGATCTGTGCACTGAGTTCATTCTCCACTCTATTGATGGAGGTCTGGAACTGATTCGTCTGTCGGTCTAACAAATTTGCATTCGCTTTTTCCTTAGAAAGCTCCAGCACAATAGTTCCTAAAAGACATATAGAATATATTACCTGAATGAAATGCTTGATTTATCCTAACCAATGACGACAATAGTAAAATAGTTTAGATGAGATCACGTGAATACAAACCAGCGCTCTGTAGGACTAACGCGATCTCCTTTTCCACATCTTCTAGTGCTCTTAATCGGTCATTAGCCATTTTAAACACAACCTGTAAAATTAAGAACAAAATAAAATAAAAAACACTTAAGAAAACAGCAAAAACGATCAACTGCATCACAACACATAAGCTAACACAAGTTAGCTAATAGCTAAACAATACGTCTGTATAGAAACAAAATAAAAACACTCCTGAAAATGAAATGCTCGTATAATAATCCTAAACTACTACTTACATCTACACAAAAAGCTGAAGATGTGGATATTTTTAGACTAAATCGAACATAAAACAGCGTCAGTAAGAACCAGACTACGGCAATCGCAGAGGGTCACTTGCAGACAAAAACGCGGAACGGTGAGTGACCGCCTCTCAGTCTTGTGTTGACAATGTTTAATCAATTATAGCGGTTTGCGCACCAACTGGAAGAAAACTTCGTACAACAAGTTATTTAGAGTTGGACACAATACTTTAGGTAAATACTGGAATTATAACTTTTTAAAACCGTGCGCTATAGGAAAGTAGTCTATCTGTTACAAACGGCCATGGAGTCTTGGAAGAGTCACGTGCGGGCAGAGTTATTCCACAGAGACTGCAGGGAAAGAGATCCTTTCTCTGGCCTTTATGAAAAGGGTATGTTTTATTATAACTGCTTATAATTAAGAAAAAAGTACTGCTTTAATAATGACCTGTTCTCCTGACAGTGTCCAGGCTGGAGGAGATGCTGGACTTCCACATGAAGCTCTGGGAGGATCTGGACATAATCAGGTAGTGTCTGACAGCATGTACATTATTATGATTTATTGGCTTTGTGAAGCATCTGAAATTACATTTATGATGCCTTGTTTGTTGTCATCTTTAAATAAGGTCCAAAACCAATAAGAGATGTCCAGATGAAGGTGGCACTCTTTATCTGCGAGTGAATGAAGTAGAGTTTCTGAATCAGCAGGTACCATCACTGATAATCTGTATTTTTCCTCACCAGTCCAGATATACGTTTTCAAAACTCAACAGTTTAGTAGATTAGTAACATGCTTTGATAAGCTTTTTAAGAAATTTGAATGGTCCTCTTTATATTTAACTTGACTTTATTATTTTGGTTATTCTCAGTGCAGAGGAATTGCATGTCTTTAATAGGATGTACACTACGTGTAGAATTTGGTGTAAAAAAGGGAGAAATAACACTTTTGCATTTTGATGATTTTATATTTCTGCATAGCTTAAGCAGAACATCTCAGAGCTGACCAGCGGTCTCTACCTGAAGGAGGCGGAGTTACAATACTGTCATTCACAGTAGGTCAACATTCAATGACAGCATGACATTTATAATAAAATCTTTAAACCCAAAGGTTTTATTGGGTTCTATATGTTACTCCTGTAGGATTACTCGCTACAGGACAGAGGCGGTTGTGTTGGCCCAGGGAGCTTGTTCACTAAAGGCAGATCTTGCAGAATATGAGTATCAACTGGAGTGTCAATCAAAGGAGCTGACAGCCCTGAGATTGGAGCACCAGACAGTGAAGGAGGAGCTTACAGCTTTGAACCTACATAAGGAGCAGCTTCTAGACCGCTGGTTAGAGGAGAAAAAAGAGGAAGCCGAGAGGATTAACAAACATAACGCAACACAAGAAAGGTGGACACAGACCATTTAAAATGGCTTTTAAAAGTGTGTATAGCTGTTAAGTTGCTCATTCCTTGCTTGCTTTTGTTTTGTCCACCAGGTGGCAGCGTTTAGCCGGTCGACTGAAGAAGCGTTATCGTGCCAAATCTCGTCCAGTACCATGTGTCGCCAACAGCACTACTCAACAGTTACTCAGTGTCTCAACATCATCTGCCTTCTGAATTTTAACACGTATTCTCTGTGTAGTCTTTAACTTTGACTTTTCTCCAGTCATGGGAATTGTTTTATCATTAAGAAATATAGGAAAATAAAATAAAAAATGACCATTTTAAATGTTTCCGGAATAAAGCTTATATTAACATCTTCATCTAATGACACAGCCGTATACATTTTCCTCATTTTATTAAAAAAATTAAATAAAAATCAGTTTTAAAAGAAAAGAAAATGGCAAACAGTGATTCCTGCGATTATGAAAATTGCAATAACATGTCAACAATGTTTTTGTTCATTTCCCCTGAAGGATGTTAAATCTTCACACATCCTTTAGTTGAATTTGTACATTTTTTTTTACCAAATGCAGCCGTTCAACAAATCAAAGCAGCACTATCAAATATTTACAACTTGCAAGAACCGTATGTGTTCAGTCACATATCTTAACCTTAAACAGCAGCACTTTGAAACATGCACATCACTGAATCCGAGAGCTACTGTACACAGATCACAGGATTATTATGACTGTAAAGGAATAAATACATGGAATATATTAAAAACTGCAATCAGGCCATCATTACAGACTACCTTGCCATTCTTAACATAACAGTTGGCACATTATAAGAGATACAATTATCACATGCCTATGCGAAAATGAATTTACTGGGATCCTTCATTAGCTTAAGTAACTTCAGCACCTTTTCAAAGGTATAGTATCCCCACCCGTTTACATCTCTTTCCATAAAATACGTGTTCAAATACTGCTTCAACCTCAATGAGATGAGAAATACTTCATTGTTAGAGAGAGGATTTTTCTGGGTATCGTGTGATGTCGATTATTTAGCGGAAGGCTTCTGTTCTTTCCGAGTGAGATGTTCATGTTCAGCAGTCCTCCTTGACAATTATTCCTTTTAAGCGTAAGCGAGCGAAGTCCTCAAATACGATGTCGTCGTCTGCTATCAAACTGCTGTTAGAGTAACAGAAAAACAAGCTTACAAAACAGGCATTCTTTATATATATAAGCATATTTGTTCTTACTTTGTATCAAATTCTATTAGGTTTGTGTCGATTGGTGGATCCATCATTGGAGTGGCTGTTGAAGGAAAACACAGGATTAGAGATTTACATGTTACTTTATAATGGAGTACCAAGTTATACGTTATAACTGATGATATTTATTTTTAATAGTCGTGTAGGATGCTGGGTTCATATAACCAAAGTTTAAGTCGCTTCTTATGACCGAAAAGTCACTTTTCAACTGACATTATTATGATTATTCTGACAGTTTTGACAGCGTATGTGAGAAATGAGGTGGCTCATATCTGTCACGTGCACATACCTGAAGGTGAACTTGGAAGGATGGAGTCTGTGGGCTTTGGATGCATTAAGACAAAAGGCAGTTCCACAGACACATCCCTGACAGAGAAAAAACAAGACAAATTTGGGCATCATTTTAAATTGCTCATTTATAATAACAGGTGTTATTGCAAAATAAAAACAAAAAAATAATAGTTTTGCATACAGAAAATCCAAACATTTCCATATTGAGAGTTAAGCACATTTCAACTTCCAAACATTATTTATAGTACTGAATTGAATTCTGATGAATTCTGTTATCACAATGAACAAAATAGGCTTTATTTTCCTTATGCAAAATATAGTCTCTTATTTTTTTTGTCTGCTGATGCTGGTAAGATTCAACCAAATCAGATATGTATACTGAAGTTAGTGCTGTAACGCTAGAGTTATCAGACAGGAAACATTAGGGTATCGGCGAGCAGAGCATTAAACACCATGCAACATCTCCTTTTCACTGTAAACCAGAAGACACACTACAGCAAGCCACCAGAATGCACAAGGGATGTATTTACCTCTCCAGCAAGCTGCTTAAAAGCCTGATGCGAAAGACAGATGGAGAAGGAAACAGACAGAGAGAGAAATATAAAACAATGGGAGAGCGACAAAATGATTTGATAACCTGAACGAAGCGGCACAGAGAGGCAGAGGGTTTGAGAGGTTTGAATAAAAATCACAAGAATAAAGCAAAGCCACAGAAGGATCTACACCAGCGGTGCTCAGTCCTGCTCCAGGAGATATTATTGTTATGCAAAGTTCAGTTCTAACCCTACTATATAACATATGCATTTTCTTCTAGTAAAAGAGAACCCAGATGCTGCATTCGGCTAACAATTATTTAGCACCATTATTTTAAAAGGTCTGTAAATTAAATATAATATATTCGCTGCATGTACAAAATATGTTTTACAACATAAAAGGTTTATTATTATTATACATGAATACACTATTATTAGTTTCGCATTTCTTTTATATTCCTTGGCAATGACTGCTTATGCATATTATACTGAATATTCTTGAATATGGGTATACATGGCATATATGCCAAGGTTTAGCAAAATCTCTAATGCTGCATCTAGGTATTCCTATTTATGAATTCAAAAACTGTCCTTGTGTGCTCAAGAATTTTGTTTAAAAAAAAACTCCAGCAACACAACCAAGCACCCCGAGTATCTAGAGACTAAGGCAATACATCATAAAAGACAGGTGTATAACCTTCAAAGCAACTTTTTCAAAGCAACTTTTTCAAAGCAACATCTAACACCAATCACAAATGATTCCCAGTATGAGACTGTGGATAGGAGAATGTTTGACAGAACACATGACTCACCCTCCACGGGATACCACCAGTTTCACTTTGACCCGATATGACACCAACACTCCCAAAACTTCTTTATTACTGGCATCCTTCACACTGCAGAGCCCAGATACAGAATATAGTGATCATTGAAGCACGTGTTCTGGATGTGGAATTGGCTCAATGTAACACTCACATGGTACTAGATGCGAGGTTGGTGTCTTCATGTTTGAGTTTTCCGTCTAGTGCCAGTCCTCTCTTCTCACGATTGTTGTTGAGGGTGGGGGTGAGCGTGTACACTTTGCAGAACGTGGAGCTGGACGCCACCTGATCGCTGCAGAACATAAAGACAGATCGAAGGGATCATGTGTGCGTACTTACAAAGTACTTACAAAGTTTGATGAACATTCAAGCAAGGTCAATGTTACATTGCAACAAGCGAGCTAGAGAGAGAGAGACTTACTCGGCCTCTATCTGAGCCACTGGACATTTGTACTGTGCTGTACTAAAGAGACAGATATCAGCATACTGTCGAACTGGAGAGAGAGAGTGCAAGATATTATGCAAACGGTAGATAAGGAACATTATAGAGGACAATACAATAAGAAAACAATCTCTTACCTGATATTTTAACCCTTTTGACGGTCTTGGTTGAGTTATTTGTGACGTGGACATTAACACTGATGGGTTCTCCGTGGTAATACAGCTGTTTGATGAGATCGAACCATCTTACAACTAGTACCATTATACTTGTAAATACTCATCTGTGCACAAAAGTATCTTACCTCTTTATCTAAAGAAGCCTCTAGATGTAGAGATCGGTCTGACATTAGGAAACTTCTTGTCGTCTCCACCATCGGCTGTGGACCTGGTTTCTCTGGGGCGTATTGAACTTTACGTATTACAAGCCGAACTGAATTCCTGAATGAAGAAAATATGTCTTTTGAAAATAACACAGGCAGAGGAGATGCATGTTACTACCAGGTGTAAAAAGTAATCTTTTAGAAAACACTTCAAACCTTTTGTGATTCTTCTCTTCCATCGATTTGGCACAGAAAGACCTGATCTCAAAATCCACCCCACAGGCCTAGAGTTAAGACAAACAGAGGTGCACAAACATTTGTCAAAAAAACCATAAGGTGTCAGATTTTAAAGTGTTAAAAGGAGGTGAGTGAGATCACCTTTCCTGTGTCTTCAGGCCCAGGCTGCAAGGTAACTGAGCATGGCAGGTTTTGTGGTATCTAAAAAAACAGATTAACATAGAATGTAAATATAATGCACCACTCACCAACACCACAAAAAACAAAGGTAGCCAAAACAGTTCCTGCTCACAGTGAAATGGAAAGGATAAGCATTTTGGCCCAGTTTCTTCAAAAGTCTCTCCTGTAGCCGACTTCCAGTCCTGGCTTCCTCTGGGATGGGAGGATAAGCTTGAAAAGTAGAGATGTAAAGATCTTTCCGGAAGGAAAGACCTAGGACGTCAAGGTCCTCACGGCCGTATCGAAATGCACAGGTTAACGTGACAAATACTGAAAGACAAAAATATCACAGCAACATGTGCGGCAAGATAAAACAGCATGTGACAATAAAGAGACACACACACACACACACACACACAAAGATACCTAGTGGAAAACGAAGCAAAAAAATGTAATCCTTTAGCTCACCTTTTCTATCTTTTAGATATTCAGGGTCCATCAGGATCACACCATCTGCAGCAGAAGTATAATTTCCTCCATGTCATTTAAAGAACGCTTACTTTTAATGTTTATTGTTGATAACCAAATTGCAAAACACCTTAAGTAACTCACCAACAGGGTCCAAGTGATCTAAGTGATCTACAAAATCTCTTTTCCCCAGGTATACTGTTAGCTGCAAGAAAAAACAGCAAAATACAGTACAGACCACTTCAGAAGATGTAAACAACTCTGGTCGAGAAGAACCTCCTGTTTCAGTTTATTCAACACTGCACAAACATTTGAATAGAATACAAACAACAGAACATTTATAACTGAATCAAAATGTTAAACGAATAAATATAAATAAATGGTCTATACTCTGTGCTTGTGGAACCCACAACTGATTATGATACAAAATACAAAAGCAATAAACTACAAGCACTACAAAAAGCAATCCAGAAATACACAAAGTCTTACTTTGCAGTTGGGACTAGACTTCTTGAATACCCTGTAGAAGATGAAAAACAGTCAATGCATGAACTCTACAGATGTTATCAGAGCCAAACCCCGCAATGCAAAAGCAAACCATCTGATAATGAGTATCTGAAAATAGACTGAGATGTTAAAGTGAAGCAAATGGTGCAAAAGTTGCACATGTTGGTTTTGCAGACACAGGCTGCAGGAGTGCAGACAAATGGTGGAATGCAACAAATGGCATGCTGGGAGATCTAGTTGCTTGCAAAGTCCAGTATTAGTACAAGTGCATGCTTGAAATCACTAACAAAACTGACATTAAGGCTTAACAGGTAGCTTGATGCGAATTTTGCATAGGCTCTATACTGTATGAGCAGCTGTTGCTAGCTTCCAGGCTATCCGAAATGCGTGTTAAAGAATGAAGTGACTTGTAAAGAGGCCTTGTGGAAAATATTTTTCTATCAAAATGATGAACATAAGACAATTCAGTTCACTAAACGCTAAAGTTAAATGCAGTTGTGCATCATGCTCACGTTATCTATCCATCCATGTCCAACAATCCGGCTAATATTAGCTGCGCTGCAGTTAGCTTTATAATGATAACGTAACTCTAACGTTAATGATAATAACCGAAAAGATTTATTTAAGACCTGAGATGTTAAAACACTCACCGGGTTCCCGCCTTGTCCCCCATAATGAGGGAGGATTTGGCTGTGGAAATTCGTGCAGAAAACACAGAGCTATGGTATAGAGTGTAAACAGCAGCTTCTGTGGGTGTTGTGTCGCTGCCTGGCAGCTGGCGGTAGGAGGAAGGGTCACGTGATCATCCACCCATCCGACCTCTAGCAGAGCAGCAGTCTTTTCGCACATGCGGCGCTGCGCAGACTGAGCGTATGACATCATAGTACCGCGAGAAGTACAGTGCCTTTGAATAGCTCTCGCGGTATTTGATGTCATAGACCAATCGGTATGCACTACACCATAAGAAGTTTAACACAGATAATTGCTTCACAAATAGTTATTGTATCTAATTGTATAATAAGACTTTAAAAATACAATAAAAAAACGTGCATTTTAATTGAATGCATATGAATTCACAATTAAACATTAAAGTTTTATATTATAATTAAAGTATTTTCCATTGTCACATAATATCGCCTCCATTTAATTACAAAAAATCAGACGTGCGCGCGCCTGACCCCCAGTTAACTTCCGGTTTGTGTTTAGCTAGTGTCAAATAATATAACTATTTATATTAATTTATATTACTATTTTATTGTATAATAATTGTATTAAATAAACGATTTGTTGAATTTTGTTGTATATTCATTTTATTAAATAAACTATTTGTTTATTAGATCCTGTAGTTCGCATTTAAAGAAACCGTATGGGACATCGACATCTAGCAGTTGAGCTTGGTATCGCAGTCTAGATTCAAAATATTGGACAGACAAGTTTGGCAAAGTAATGTTTTTTCTCGGTTTCTTTTGCTTGTTATCAGTAATCATCTACAGACACTCTATTGTTTGTGTTTGTATGTGTGTCTATACCGTCTATAGAAGACAGTTTCATACAATGATTGGCCAGTCATTTGCCAGTAATGGTCAATATCTCATGAACATAAAACATTATAATACTTTATTTAACAATTATACTGAACACATTACATCAGTCATATAGCAAATACACCAGGCATCAACCTTTTAAAATAAAAAGACTAAAACTGTTAATATCTTTTAACATATTTAGACTAGAAAAAATGTTCAATGTTGATCTTTCATGAATAGCTATGACGAAGAACAGTTTATGACATCATCAATCAGTGCTGTACTGTTTATACTAAATGTCTGATTCATATGTTGTGGTCAGATCCGTATGGTGTAGGAATCAGAATGAGTGACATATCGAACCCATCGTTGTGACAATCCTGTCTGAGTTGGAGAAAGTCTGAGGAAGCGGATCTGAAGACCGGTGCATGTTTGTTTGGGCAGTTCGAAGGACATACTGACAGGGCCGACCTCAAGCAAAGAGGCAGAGCTTAGACCTGGAACATCCACCTGTGGGTTTAGAATATATATATATATATATATATATATATATATATATATGTATATGATCAGTGACCAGAACAAGGGTAGTAATAGAGTTTTATTTATAATCTTTTTTATTTTTCACTTTATAAATGGGTTGTAGATTTACTTTTTTGTTTATTAGATTTTTTTATGTAGTTTTAGTAGGCCTGTTTCAGGGATGCCAAAGATTCAAAGAACTAAAATAAAATACAATTTCACTGACATTAATATGTCCAATTAAAAGTTATAAACTAACAAAAAATAAACTAAGTTACCTTGAACAGTGCTGAGAGTTGTGCTCCTCCTGGGAAACGTGGGATCTCCCACAGAAGGGCTTTGTTCTTAGGCTGCAGTTCAGCCGTCTGGTCGGGACTACTGAGTTCTTGAGACATACTGAACAAGAAGGCAAATCTATGAGTTATGGATTGATCTGTAACATTAAAAAGATCAGTAATTCTGGAAATGCATCGTATCTGACCTTATAGCACCTTTTGGCACAGGTACAGTGACGGAGACATTCAGGGCTGTACTGCACCAAAAAGTAAAGTGATGTGTACTGTTCATTATTGACACTTAAAGACAACACTAACATTTTTCCAACAAATGTATGTAAACTGACTTTTTCGGTGGAAGATCACATCTAAGTTTAAGGAAGATCAACACCCTGCAAAAAAGCAGAAATAAGCCAAGGAAGGCAGCATGTACTTTTGCAATGTGATACATGAACATAAATATGACCAATCAGAACAAAACATATGTCGGCAAACAGACCTGTTCACGTAATCTTTTTCTACAGAAGGGAATAACTGAAATGGTGGTGGACAGGGAAGGTCATCGCACAACTGATACTGCATCACAGTTTGCTAGAAAAAGACATCAAACTATTAACATACACATTCTGCAGTGCTATCTGCTGTGTGTGCTATGGTAATTTACCTCTCCTTGGCTTGGACAAACTTTAAGTATTCTGAAAGAATCAAATTCATCCAGCTTAACAGCCTGGTGAAATCTGCATTCATCTACACACACAGCAGAACTGTAGCCTGAGGAAGAGAGGAAAAACTGTTTTATCACAACTGTAATAAAGGATGTGTGGTGTTTACACTGATCTGTGTAAATATTTAACCTTTTAGCTGGGACTTTCCAATATTGAGCTCCTCATTCAGCCCAATCCGCAATTCTACAGAATAAACAACAGATGGAAAAAACTACAATCATACAGAAGAAAGGATGTCCTTAGAATCTGCATATGCTGAAAAGTGCAGTCAACCCACCTGAACAGGTCGGGAGAAAGCATTTAATTCTAATTTCTCCCTGAATATCTGCTTTCATTAGAACACCCTTTAAAGGAAGCACAAAAGAAAACAAAAGTAATCAACTGTTTGATTTAGAAATGTGACTTAAAGATTAAATTCGTACTCACATTGGAGCCCATAACCACAGAGAGCCTCTCTATAACATCCACGAAGATCTCATTCTTTCCACCCTGCAGCCAGAAAGACAAAAATATGATGGTTCACATTAAGATCATCCCAGGAAACCTAAAGTCAGATCAAAGAATGTGGGAAACACCCACCTGCTCTCCTCGGCTGGACATTATAGGACGACTGGCTGCAACACTGGGGGCCACTTTACTCTGCTGGGTCTCCGCCCCAAACTAGCAAATATTAAAAAAGTAAACTCCAGACTAAGGTCTCCATTATATTTTTTTTTAAAAAGCCGTCTATGTGACATCTTCAGTGTAGACAGTTTTCTGTGGATTATAAATAAGTCGCTTTAAGAAAAAATATTTACCAGACCAACATTACTGAGGTCAAATAGACTGAAGGGTTTGGATGTTACAGCCTCTGTCTGGATAAAATTTTTAAGCATGTCAGTTGAGGTCGTTTGTATGTAGCCATAATCCTGATGAATATAGAAAAATAACAGAGAATGGGTGTGAGTTCATGACTGCCAAGATAATTGTGATTTTGTTTATGCAATAAATAGAAAAAAGCTTACCAACATCTCATCCAGCAGCTCATAAATTAGTGCAAAATTCATCCGCACTGATTTTTCTGAGAGGCTTCCACAGTAGTCCTTTGTAAGACCTGCTAATCTGTGATACATAAAACTTTTTTTATGGATAGTCTACTGTGAATTTACGATTTCAAATTATAAAACTATAGCACAATGGTCATGGGTTCAAATCCCAGGGAACACATAAACATTTAAAATGTATACCTCTAATGCACTGTAAGTCATTTTGGATAAAGGCATCTGCCAAATGTTAATTTTATGAATATGCCCATTCACTAGGAACTGAACCCAAGACCTTGTGTTTCTTTTAACATAACAGATAGAGATGATGAAGTATTTTACCTATACATGCAATGCAATGTAAGGATTGAACATAAGGATATGTATTATGAGCAAAGAATACTGTAATATTAGTATTACATTAATGATAAAGTCAAGGTTTGTTAACCTGTTAAGAAACTCAATTATGGTAAAAGGGGATGGGTTTGTCTTGGTGGATGCCACCCAATAAAGTCCACCGTGCCTCACATGGATAAAATGGAGGTCTTTGTGTGTCTGGGGAAAAAAGTACATGTTCAAAATTACGTTACTTATTCTTCAATCACAAAACCATGATATTTACCTCTGTTTGAAAACCATTATATGCACTTCTCAAATACAGTCAAGAATCAGATGAGTAAAGCTTATGTTACCATGACTACCGGAGGCTGATCACCACTCAGAGCTGTGACCATTTCATAAAAGACATTGATGGAGTCTTTGCTGGCCTCTCCTCGGACTGAGATGCAGAATTAAGCAACATAATTAACAGAACAACATGAAGTACAAAGATTGTGTTACGTGACAATTAAACACAATAAATTAAAACTTTATATAACACAACACAATTTGTTTGTTTGTCTAACCAAACATATATCAGTAGGAAGGATACAGTCTTTATATATGAGATGATCTCCCTTTGATGACAAGATAAAAATTTGACTGATCATTTTAAGCACACGCGAACCTTTTATAACGTTATAACATTTAAAAAACGTGCATCGTTTTTTTGCTGTCCTCAATTCTCTGCACTATTGTAAAACAAATTCTGTTTGACTGCATTTAATGTTTTTATAAATGTAAAATCTCATTACTGCTTCTATCATGACTGTAAACAGCCGGTTTCTTCTTCTTCATGAGCACTTACATATTCACTGTAACGTTTACTGCCCTCTAGTGATCTGAAAGAAGAAATGCGCCTCAAAATCATACAGTCTTGCTGATAAACTGTTTGTGAACGTACATCACTTTAAAAGCAGCTATAAGCAGATTCAAATGCAATAAATAAATAAATGCAAATAAAACATTGGTAATATATTTAGGGTTGTTCTGACTGTAAACAATTCAAAAACATCACACCTCTTCTTGCATCTCCAACAAGCTATACACATCTCATGCTAAGTGTCATGACACTTGTGCTAGAAGCATTTCATTGTTCAGTTATGCATGTGACCAAGAAACCTTAAACTTCATTTGTTTATTTTAGTAGCATTGTAAGCATCTGCGAAGTGATTAAATGTAAATGTAATATAAAATGTGGTGTTATTGTGCAGATGTGCACATCACACACTAAAGCTATACAGTAAAGAGATCTGCACTCTTTGTTTTCATTGGTCACATGATTTTAGTCTTCACACATTCACCTCAGAGCAGTCATTGTTATGTTGTTTCATCCAGAATAAAAGTTAAGGGCAGAGCAGTAACACAAATAACTACACAGGAAACACTTTGCATTAGCACAGTTTATCAGAATGGAAATGTCCTCTGGTGTTATTTACAATAATGTTCCCAGGAATGAAATTCAGGATATGGATAGAGAGAGAGTGGATATGATGGTGGAGATTTATGAGAGTGGAGAAGACTTCAGGACACAGACAGACTCCAATACAAACAGACAACAACCACTTCAGCGTTCCGGTAATGACAATTATGTCTTTGTTATACAAACAAAATGCATGATTTAAAAAGATGAAGCTTTTAACACAGAGATGTGGACGGCTAACACAACAGTGGACAGCTATTCAAAAAGGATTTCTTGTACAGTATGCATGGGTTTTGATGGCATAGTTGCACACTAGCTTGACATTAGCGCATCTACATTGCTGCAAACTATTGTGGAATCGCTTTTTCTTCAAAGATTCATTGTCTCTATCCTAGACTCTTGCAGGTAACAATTTTATCATATCAATGGTTCATTTATTGATGAAATAAGTCCACACTGAACTTATTTGGACATACATGGCTTGCTACAACATGTACTTCTGTCTCCAAGCACATCAGGATACCTACCCAAGCCCATTGGTCTGTGTTCTGTTTATCTGTGCTACCCTGTCTTGTCATGCATGAAAGGGTTAACACATGTCTGTCATCTTCAGGAAGTGAGTGTGTGAAGAACAGAAGCCACAGATCAGTTCTAGTGTGTTTGGTGGTTCTGTGTGTTCTTCTACTGACTGCAGTCATAGTGCTGTGTGTCCTGATCTATACAAACAATCACCAGTTTAACGACAACAACAAAAACATCACAGAACAGAGAGATGAACTAAGAGCCAAGTGCAATAATATGACTAAACTATATGAACAGCTGAGGACACATCTTCATGGTAACACACATATTCACTATTGAAAGGGTGCAATACATACTATAAATTGGGTTGTTTAGTGTGTTGAGAAATAATGATTCAGTGGCTGAGCTGTTCGTGTTTACAGATGGATGGATTTACTATGAATTCAGTTTGTACTTTGTTTCATCTGAGCTGAAGAACTGGGCTGAGAGCAGAAGATACTGTAGAGAGAGAGGAGCAGATCTGATCATCATTAACAACAAAGAAGAACAAGTGAGTGAAACATGTTTTGTAGCTGTTGTGGTGATAAGAGTTTGGTTAAAAATGGATTTACAATGTGTTATTTCATCTTCTCAGGATTTTATTAAGAGTTCCACCAAGGATGCATTCTGGATTGGTTTGTCTGACAGTGATGTGGAGGGCAGATGGAAATGGGTTGATGGCAGCACACTGACTTCTAGGTGAGAAATAACTAAATGTATCTGATTATTATCAATATATGATTCTCACAGTCAGTATCATATCACACAGAAAACACCACTGAACATCTAATGTTTATAGACACTGTCCAATGTGTATATCTTGTGTATATATATAATGTGCATATGTGTAAATGTATATTGTCTTTTTTGTACAGCCCATCTGTTATAATTTGCACTGCTTGCCTGCACTACATACTGTCTACTTACTTTACAAGGTTTTGTCATACAGTTGTTTGTCATACAGTTGTTTGTCTGTTCAACTGCATTATGCTTTGTATTGAGCATGCACCCAAGACTTTCACTCACCACTCGTGGTGATGTGACAATAAAGGTGATTTGATTTTGATTTGATTTTTTTAATTCTAATCTGTTGTTTCAGCTCCTGGACATATGGAGAACCAAATGGCCAAACAACAGAGAACTGTGTTGAGTCTCAGTTATCAGGGTGGAATGATTATCCATGTTATATGTTTCAAAAATGGATTTGTGAGAAAAATCAAATGTTAGGATGAAGTGAAGGTATTTGTCTGTCTGGAAAAAAGTGCATGTTCAAAATTCTCTCATTATTGGATCACAAAACCATTATATTTACCTTTGTTTAAAAATAAATGACAAAACATTATTACAAAGCAAATACGGTCAAGCTAATGTTACCATGACTACCGGAGGCTGATCAGCACTCAGAGCTGCATGTGACCATTTCATAAAAGACATTGATGGAGTCTTTGCTGGCCTCTCCTCGGACTGAGATGCAGAATTAAGCAACATAATCTCTATCATGACTGTAAACAGCCAGTTTCACTTACATATTAACTGTAACGTTTACTGCCTCATAGTGAGCTGAAATAAGAAACGTGCCTCAAAATGACATTTCAGACCAATATTACCCAACTGCAACACCGAACCGCAGGACCCTAGACATGTAAAACAATCATAGAGTATAAAATATAAATATTGTCTTCTTGATGATAAAATGTTTGTGAATGTGCATCACTACAGTATATAAGCAGATATAAACCTTACTTTTAGGCTAGGCTACTTGTTGAATGTCACGTGTGTGATTTCAAATGTCACGCATAGACAACAGGTTTCATTTTGCTCTTCACACTTCTCCTAAAATAGAAAACGAATAGGAAAGACAACACAGTAATGTACAACAATACAGTGTAGGTTACTATGAAATTATATTTGTATGGTGTTTTTGTATGCTGCTCTTTTCTCTAATGACCCTTACACAAACTGACCATGGTTTTATTATAGTAAAAATGTAGCAGCAGTGTTTTTGGAAGATTGATTATCACTTGTATAACAGTTTTTGGTTTTATCTGCAATGGTTAGTTTTTCATAAGGAGAGAAAAGCGATAAATAAATTAAAATACAACAAAAAACAAAAAACATTGGTCGTATAAAGAGTTGGTTTGACTGTAAATCAGTTAAATCACACCTCTTACACTTCTAACAGCTACAAGCATCTCAAGTGTGAGACATGACATTTACGCTAGAAGTATTTCAGTGTTAAGCATGTGATCAAGAAGAAACCTTAAAGGTACAGTTCACCCAAAAATAAAAATTCTGCCATCACTTACTTGTCATTTCAAACCTGTATGATTTTCTTTCTTCCGCGAAACACAAAAGAACATATTTTGAAGAATGCTGGTAAACAAACAGCAATGGTGAACAATCCCTTTAAAAATCTGTTGTTTAAGTTACTTTGGTATCATCTGCTAAATGATTAAATGTAATGTGAATGCGTGTGGTATATGTGGTTTAAATGGTAAATAGATCACACATCACACACTACAGCTGCAGTAAAGAGATGTACACTATCTTTGTTCTTATTGGTCACATTATTTTAGTCTTCACTCTTAACCTCACATCAGTTCCGTTATGTTGTGCCATTCAGAAAAAAGGGAAGAGCTGCAGCAACATACAAATAACTATATTGGAAATATATTTATCATTTGCACAGTTTACTAATTTAAGACTTGAAATGTCTTCTAGTGGTATTTATCATAATGTGCCCAGGAATGAGATTCAGGATATGGACAGAGAGAGAATGGAGATGGTGGTGGAGATCTACGAGAGCGCAGATGACTTTAGGACACAGACAGACTCCAATACAAACAGACAACAACCACTTCAGTGTACCGGTAATGATACTTTGTAACATAATTATAAGGTTCTATTTACATTCCATATAGTAAAAATGACATGGGGTATAACAAACTTCTCTTTCATTTGCAAATATCTTGAAAAAAAGGTTGATCCTGACTGGTCCTCTTATGTGCCCTTAAAGTGCTGATAAACTCCTAAAAACCTATATAACAAAGTTAGAGTTTCTTTTAGTTTCTGCTTTAAAAGAAAGGGGTGAACAATTTGCAACCTCACCGCTAGATGCCGCTAGATTTCATCAGACTCGGGCCATATATAAAACACATTCTTTTACATGACTCCAGGCACCTCAAGCCAATAATTGTCACATGATTTGATTGGTTTGTTAAATACACATTACTGTTACTGTATTACTATTAATACAATATATCTTCAGATAAAAACACTTAAGTGAACATCTCTTCTTCAGTGTGCTTTTCATGCAGCAAAAGCTATCAGCAATAAAACAGGAAAATAATACTTTTTACGGCTGTCATAAGTCATGCATGAAAGGGTTAGCACATGTCTGTCATTTTCAGGAAGGAAGTCTGAGCGGATCAGAAGTCACAGATCAGTTCTAGTGTGTTTGGTGGTTCTGTGTGTTCTTCTACTGACTGCAGTCATAGTGCTGTGTGTCCTGATCTATACAAACAATCACCAGTTTAACGACAACAACAAAAACATCACAGAACAGAGAGATGAACTACTGACCAACAATACCAAACTTGCAGAAGAGAGAAACCAACTACTAACCAAATATACCAAACTCACAGAAGAGAGAGCAGCTGGAATGTTTGTGTTTACAGATGAATGGATTTGCTATCAATCCAGTTTTTATTATATTTCATTTGAGAAGAAGAGCTGGTCTGAGAGCAGAAGATACTGTAGAGAGAGTGGAGCAGATCTGATCATCATTAACAACAAAGAAGAACAAGTGAGTGAAACATTTGTAGCTGCTGTGGGTTATGGAAATTTGGATTGTCATTGTCAGAAAAAAATGTGCAAAATTTGGACTTTTACATTTATGCATTTGGTAGACGCTTTTATCCAAATCAACTTACATTGCATTTCACTATACATTTGTTTCTAAGTAAGCAAGTGGGGATTAGGTGCCTTGCTCAAGGGCACCTCAGCCGTTACCTGCAGGCCCTGAGAATCAAACTGGCAACAGTCATAACCCAACTCTCTAACCACTGGGCCATGACTGCCCTTTACTGGTACAATGGCTTGTCACTGGGGCAGTACCCTCAAAGGTACACATATTGTTTGACATGGGTACATATCAGTACCCTTACAGCATATACCTTTCAAAAACAAATATGCACCTTTGGTGACCAAATAATGTACCTGCAGATTTGTCCTTTTAAGGGTACTGACACAAAGTTTTTTATGTATCACACATTGAAATATTTGCCTATGAAAGGTACATGCTGTAAGGTTACTGATATGTACCCATGTCAAACAATATGTGTACCTTTGAGGGTACTGCCCCAGTGACAAGCCATTGTACCAGTAAAGGTACAAATTTTGCAATTTTTTTCTGACAGTGTAACAAAAATGAGTTATTTAATCTTTTTAGGATTTTATCAGCAGACTTACGACTAATCCTTACAATCAAAGAATCTGGATTGGTTTGTCTGACAGTGATGAGGAGGGCAGATGGAAATGGGTTGATGGCAGCCAACTGACCTATAAGTGAGAAATCACTAAATGTATCTGATTATTATCAATAAATGATTCTCACAGTCAGTATCATATCACACAGAAAACACCACTGAACATCTAATGCTCATCTGTTGTTTCAGCTTCTGGGGGTCTGGAGAACCCAATGGCCAAAGGACAGAGAACTGTGTTGAGTCTTTTGCATCAAGGTTAAATGATTTGTCATGTAATTTCACTCTGAAATGGATTTGTGAGAGAAACATTTTGAAATATGTTGATTAATGAGATGCATATACGAGATCTTTTACAAGAACACAGAGCTTCCATGTATGAACAGCAGGATCTCATCAGGAAGTCATTTCTAACAGTCTATCTGAACAGACTAAAATTTACATTACTTACATCCTAAATCAAAAGTTATGTTTAATCATTTCTATATTGTGAATAAACAATTAACATTTTGTTTAACATTCTAATAAATGAAACTTTTAAGTAACTATGGCTTATTTAATTATATTTAGTTTATGTCATGTTTAATCTTATTCAATACACAAAATAATAAGATTACAGTACCTACTAAAAACTAATTCTTTAAGTACTTTATTATCTTCCTAGGAGATGATTTTGCAGTTGGAGTTTTTACAGTGTAGCTATGAATCTATTTTGTTACTTTAATAAAAATGCAAAATAACATTAATGAAAAAAATCCCACCCCAAATTCACGCTATTTAAGTCTGTTTGCTGACTGTATTTTATGGCCATTATGAGGTTACTGTCTATCACCAGAAACATCAAAGATCACACTGGATGCAACAGCCATAAATTCACACGATCATAATCATACAGGATAATACGCAAGTATTGCTTTATTGCTGAAAAACTGTGTGTTATCAATAATCCTTCTTAATTTGTTATTTCATTCTAACCCATTTTTAAAAACAAACACTAAAACAAAGTTCAATTTAGAGAAATCAACTTTGTTATGCTTAAGAACATCTCTTCACCACATCCACACCTTACTATATATTTATTATATACTTTCATTGACAAAATGCTCTATTGCATGCTGCTTTGGATAAAAGCATCTGCTAAACAATATCAATATCTTATTTTATACTT
The DNA here is from genome assembly GCA_026939265.1 of Oreonectes daqikongensis. NCBI lineage: Eukaryota > Metazoa > Chordata > Actinopteri > Cypriniformes > Nemacheilidae > Oreonectes > Oreonectes daqikongensis. Next base: position 2,869,071 of record JAOTQM010000043.1, on the reverse strand, counting down.
CTTCTCTGGTTGGTTAACATTTGTTAAAAAACACTGACCACAAGTATCTTCTCTAAGTAAAAGGCCAAAAGCAGAACTCTTTAAAGCAGTGCAGTGCAACTTGACAAGAACAAATTGTAATCCACACAGCTTTAGAAGACTCCAAGAGAAACCAAGCATTTAAACATATAGACTAACTTAATTACAATAACAAATTTGCATGCACATTTTCAGTAATATCTGAAGAACAAGATTCTAACCAAATATACCAACATTACAGAAGAGAGAAACCAGTTAACCCAGCAGATAAATAGAATGTGGAGGAATGTGGAACATAAATGTTTGATAAAAACCCATCATAAAGTGAAAATTCTTTGTGAGTGTGATGGGATAGCTGAACTGTTTATTTGTACAGATAGATGGATTTACTATCGATACAGTTTTTACTTCATTTCATCTGAGCTGAAGAGCTGGTCTGAGAGCAGAAGATACTGTAAAGAGAGAATGAAGCAGATCTGATCATCATTAACAACAAAGAGGAACAAGTGAGTGAAACATGTTTAGCTGTTGCATTTCATTTTAGATCAATTTTTGTATCTGCGGCAGATCCTCCTGACACATGCAAGAACAGCACGGCAATATAAAGGTCTGCTGTTATAAATTATTATTCTAAAACACATGTAATAAAAATAATTATATACATTAAAAAAAATAATCATTTGCAGGAAAAATATTTTTCTTAACTGCCAACAGGATTTGACACACTCTTGACCACAATGGTAGGCTACAGAAACTATAAAAGCCCAAAAGCAGAACTGTACAAGACAGTGTACGGCAACTTATCATAAAGCACACAAGAACAACTTCTAAAGACATTAACTGTCAAGAAAACAAACAAATATGTTCAAAAAAACAAGTGGCAATAGAAACGTTTCTGGAACACCGGCAAATGACAGAGAAGATGGTGAGGAGATAAATATCTATGCCAACGTGGACGAAATAAACAACAGTAATGATGTTTGTAGAAAAACAGAAGACACCAAGAGAAAGCAAACACCTCAACCCACAGGTATAGACACTTCATTTATTATTATAAGAAACGCAGACACACGCACACAAAAATGTTCTGTAATGTCGGAAAAACAATCATTTAAATATTTATCATTTTCAGGAAGTGAGTGTGTGAAGAACAGAAGTCACAGATCAGTTCTAGTGTGTTTGGTGGTTCTGTGTGTTCTTCTACTAACTGCAGTCATAGTGCTGTGTGTCCTGATCTATACAAACAATCACCAGTTTAACATCAACAACAAAAACAACATAGAAGAGAGAGACCAACTACTAACCAACAATACCAAACTCACAGAAGAGAGAAACCAACTACTGACCAACAAAATCAAACTCACAGGAGAGAGAAACCAACTACTAACCAACAATACCAAACTCACAGGAGAGAAAAACCAGCTAAATCTTAAATACATAAACATGATAAAAGAAAAGGATGGCTTATTGTCCAACAATAACAATTTAAATAAACAAAAAGAGCAGTTAACTCAGCAGATCGACAAACTACAGGGTATTTTACGTGAAACAGGTACTCTTAAACTTCACTAAAACTATGAAAACATAAATGAAAAACTGCATAAAATATATCTTTGTGTACAAACCACAATAAACTTAAACATAAACTGTGAGTGGGATTTATGGACTAATAGCTGAAATGTTTGTTTGTACAGATGGATGGATTAACTATAAATCCAGTTTTTATTACATTTCATTTGAGAAGAAGAGCTGGTCTGAGAGCAGAAGATACTGTAGAGAGAGAGGAGCAGATCTGACCATCATTAACAACAAAGAAGAACAAGTGAGTGAAACATACTGTGTGGTGAGGGGGCTTTGATTATTATAAGTGTATGAAATTTACAATATGTTCTTTCATCTTGTCAGAATTTTGTTCAAAAATATTCTCGTTCCGAATTTATCTGGATTGGTTTGTCTGACAGTGATGTGGAGGGCAGATGGAAATGGGTTGATGGCAGCTCAATGAACTTTAGGTGAGAAATCACTAAATGTATCTGATTATTATCAATAAATGATTTTCCCAGTCAGCATCATATAACACAGAAAACACCACTGAACATCTAATGCTCATCTGTTGTTTCAGATTTTTTGTGTCTCCAGAACCCAACGGCGGAACAAATGAGAACTGTGTCATGTCTTCTGTATCAACATGGATTGATCAGCGTTGTTCTGATTCTCAAAAATGGATCTGTGAGAGAAACATTTTTAATATTGCTAAATAAAATACATGTTTATTCAGACAACTATGACAACAAGAGCTTTTATAAGTAAGAACTTTCATACATGAACACCAGAGCTTTCAAGTCATTTGAGAAAGTTTATTTGTGCAGACTTAGATTTAATAAGTGTATTAGGTCAAACTTATTAGAGGTCTATATCTTCTACTGCAAAACCTTTGATGAATAATTTATAGGCCTATATTGTGAATACAAATAACCTTTTGTTTTACATAATGCACTTTAATAATAAAGTTGTCAGTAAGTGTTTATGTAGTTAGTTACATTTAAATGTATGCATTTGGCAGACGCTTTTATACAAAGCGACTTACATTGCATTATACTATACATTTGTTAAATTAATTAGCCTAATAAAATAAACATTGGTCATACAAGCTAATAATAAAAGTTAAGGGCAGAGCAGTAAAATACAAATAACTACGTAGGAGACATTAAGCATGGCACAGTTTACCCGAATAGAAATGTCTTCTTGTATTATTTACAATAATGTTCCCAGGAATAAGATTCAGGAAGGTCTTTGTTTCTTGAAAAAAGTGCATGTTCAAAATAGCGTTACTTATTCTTAAATCACAAAACCATTATATTTACCTCTGTTTGAAAATAAATGTCAAAACATTATTACAAAGCAAATACAGTCTTTATGAGATGATATCCATTTGATGACAAGATTTATCATCATGTTTAAAGCACACGCGAACCTCAAAAATGTTCTGTTATATAAAAACAACTTGCATCGTTGTTCCAGTGTTAATGTCTGTCTGACGGCATTTTATGTTTTTATAAATGTAAAGTTTCATTACTGCTTCTGTCATGACTGTAAACAAACAACCGGTTTCCTCTTCATGAGCACTTAAATATTCACTGTCAAAATGACATTTCAGATCAATATAATCATATAGATAAACTGTTTGTGAATGTGCTTCACTTGATGCTTCACTTGATAAGCAGCTCTGAACTTTTCTTGTACTTGTTGAAAGTCTTGATTTTAAACCACAGGTTTACTTTTGCAACTAAATAAAGCAGTTTACCCACATCCTCAGAGCAGTTCCGTCATGTTGTGCCATCCAGAAATAAAAGAGACATTTTACATCAGAGCAGTCATTGTTATGTTGTTTAATCTAGAATAAAAGTTAAGGGCAGAACAGTAACATACAGCAGTGTTATTTACAAAAATGTGCCCAGGAATGAGATTCAGGATACGGACAGAAAGAGAGTGGAGATGATGGTGGAGATCTATGAGAGTCTAGATGACTTCAGGACACAGACAGACTCCAATACAAACAGATAGGGATGGATTAACGCATGGGTCTACTGGGCACATGCCCAGCGCACTAGACCAGCAGGGGGCCCTGGCAAATGTATATTTTTAATAATATTCATTTTATTTTATCAATAAAATAGCACTGAATACTGTAGAATAAATGTAATTATTTTTGCAGTGGTTAAGTATTAACTGTAGAGAATAAATCAAATAAATAATCCATAATTACAATGCATTGCTGCATTGTTGGGAGAAACATTTAGAGCTGAGTAGAAACCATAGACTGTATAAAAACACTGTATTATAAGTGTGCAGAAGTCACATGTAGAAGACAGTTAGACAAAATGACTTTAAAACCACAGAAATGTTTCAATGACGTCTCATTTCGCTGTCTTTAATGGCAATTGAATGCAGTCTTGTGAGGCAGCTGGATTTGGATTACGTTATAGGGGAGTTTTCTTGGAGGAAATCACAAAAGATACCTCTCAGTTAAGGTAAATTCACATGATCTTAATAATACGCAAGTATTACTTTATTGCTGATAAACTGTAATGTGCATCACCTCATAAGCATCTCTAAACTGTTCTGGTACTTGTTTAAAGTCAAGTGACCTTATAATACTTTATTGTTTGTAAGGGGAGGATTCAAAGGACATATGTGACCCTGGATCACAAAACCAGTCTACATCATCTAAAAGCTGAATAAATATAATTTATATTGATGTATGGTTTGTTAGGATAGGAGGATATTTGGCCGAGATATACATATTTGAAACTCTGAAATCTGAGTGTGCAAAAAAATCTAAATATTGAGAAAATCACCTTTAAAGTTGTCCAAATGAAGTCCTTAGCATAGCATATTACTCACAAAAATAAAGTTTTGATATATTTATGGTAGGAAACTTACAAAATATCTTCATGATCTTTACTTCACATCCTAATGATTTTTGGCATAAAAGAAAAATGACTAATTTTGACCCTTATGATGTATTTTTGGCTATTACTACAAATGTTCTTGTGCTATTTAAGTTTTGTGATCCAGGGTCACATATAGTCTGACTTAAGATGTGAAAATAAAAAATATCTTGCATCGAGAAACCAACAAGCTTAGCTTAACATCTCACGCTAACCTCTGTCAGACAAGACACTTTGTATTTAAAAAAACAAATTTACAAATTTATTTAAGTGACATTCAAGCTGAGCATGTGATCAATAATCCTTCTTAATTTGTTGTTTCATTCTAACCAATTTTAAAAAAACAAACACTAAAACAAATAAAGTTGAATTTTGAGAATTCAACTTTGTTATGCTTAAGAACATCTCTTTCCCACATCCACACCTTACTATATATTTATTATATACTTTCATTGACAAAATGTTAAATGCTCTATTGCATGTTTTTTTTTTTTAAATAAAAGCATCTGCTAAACAATATAAATATCTCATTTTATAACACTGCCTCTCTGGTTGGTTACTCTTTCTTTTCAAGAAAATAAGGAAGTAATTGTCAGTTCCTCCTGACACATGCAAGAATAGCATGGCAATAAAAAGGTCTAATGTTTTAAATTATGATATTATGTGCAATCAAAATAACTCATAAAAATTTGTTTTTCATAATTTGTCAGAAAAAATATTTTTCTTAAATGCCAACAGGATATGACACACTCTTGACCACAATGGTACAGAAAGTTCTCTATATAAAAGCCAAAAAGCAGAACTCTTCAAAGCAGTGTAGGCATCTCAACATAAAGCACACAAGAAAATCTTGTAAAGGCATTAACTCCAACAGGATGTTCAAAAAAACAAGTGACAATAAAAACTTTTCTGGAACACCGGCAATTGACAGAGAAGATGGTGAGAAGATTAATATCTATGCCAACGTGGACGAAATAAACAGTAATGATGTTTGTAGAAAAACAGAAGAAACCAAACACCTCAACCCACAGGTATAGACACTTCATTCATTATTATAAGAAACGCACATGCACGCACGCACGCACGCACACACGCACACACACATATTCTGTAATATTGGAAGAACAATCATTTAAATATTTATCATCTTCAGCAAGTGAGTGTGAGAAGAACAGAAGTCACAGATCAGTTCTAGTGTGTTTGGTGGTTCTGTGTGTTCTTCTACTGACTGCAGTCATAGTGCTGTGTGTCCTGATCTATACAAACAATCACCAGTTTAACATCAACAACAAAAACATCACAGAAGAGAGAAACCAACTACTGACCAAATATACCAACATCAGAGAAGAGAGAGAGATCGGTTAACCCAATGGATAAATAGAATGTGGGATAGTTGAACTGTTAATTTTGGATGGATTTACTATTGATCCAATTTTTTACTTCATTTTAGCTGAGAGTAAGAATTATGGCAATGTAATGGTCTGATGTTATAAATTATTATCTTAAAATAACTAAACTTAAAAATGTTTGTCATCATTTGTCAGGAAAAAAGTCTTAACTGTCAACAGGATATCACACACTCTTAAACACAATGGTATACAGAAACTTCTCTAAAAGCCCAAAAGCAGAACTCTTCAAAGCAGTGTAGGCATCTCAACATAAAGCACACAAGAAAATCTTTTAAAGGCATTAACTCCAACAGGATGTTTAAAAAAACAAGTGGCAATAGAAACTTTTCTGGAACACCGGCAATTGATAGAGAAGATGGTGAGGAGATAAATATCTATGCCAACGTGGACGAAATAAACAACAGTAATGATGTTTGTAGAGAAACAGAAGACACCAAGAGAAAGCAAACACCTCAACCCACCGGTATAGACACAATTCAATATCATAAGAAACACATGCACACACATTTTCTGTAATATTGAAAGAACAATCATTTAAATATTTATCATCTTCAGGAAGTGAGTGTGTGAAGAACAGAAGTCACAGATCAGTTCTAGTGTGTTTGGTGGTTCTGTGTGTTCTTCTACTGACTGCAGTCATAGTGCTGTGTGTCCTGATCTATACAAACAATCATCAGTTTAACATCAACAACAAAAACAACATAGAAGAGAGAGACCAACTACTAACCAACAATACCAAACTCAAAGGAGAGAAAGACCAGCTAAATCTTAAATACATAAACATGATAAAAGAAAAGGATGGCTTATTATCCAACAATAACAATTTAAATAAACAAAAGGAGCAGTTAACTCAGCAGATCAACAAACTGCAGGGTATTTTACGTGAAACAGGTACTCTTAAACTTCACTAAAACTATGAAATCATAAATGAAAAACTGCATAAATTGTATATTTGTGTACAAACTAGGGATGGATTACGGAACGGGCCAATATGTTTAATATATGGGCCCTAAAGCCTAAACAAGGCCTATTGGACAAGGCTCTTCATCTGTGTGGGCTCACTGGCACTCCTTTTACCACTGGGCCCTGTGAATACACTGTAAACATTATATGATCAACAAGTCAAGTTATACAAGAGTCAACTTGATGTTTTAAGTCAGTTTAATGTCATTTAAGTTTAAACATGATTTGTTAATTTGATTCAGTTTATTCAGCAACAAGTTATTTACAGTGTATGAATGCCTCCAAACAAGTATATTTGCAAAAGAATATTTGCGAGAGCGCATTTCTGCTTCGCGTGCAAAAACGCAGGCTGTGTCTCTCTATGCTCATGCAACTGCTTAACACCTGCTCACTTGTTGAGTTGACTTTTGAGACTTTGGACAATGACAAATGTCTCCGCTCATTGGTCACTTTTAACATGCAGTCACATACTGTCTACGACCTGTCTTACCTAATGATTACTGTATTGCCTTGCCTTAGCTATGTGTTAGTATTGTAACGTGACATTTTGATTTGTTTTATCTGTCAACAAAATTTGTTATGTAATATAGTTAAACTTACACTGTGTGCATGATTATTAGATATGTTGATTTTCTGATCACATTTTTTTCCAGGCACATTTTACCAATACCTAACCACATCTATTTGAATAATTACTATTAATCGTGTGTATATAACTTATATAGTTAGCAAAGGCTTCAAGTGAAATATTTTTGTTCGACCGCTAACCCAATGATCATTTTCCATTGGTCACACCTCAATGTTGCAGTTTCTAGCATTGCATTATTGTATTCTTATTTTGGGCATTTAATATTTTTTGACTTTTCGGTGTATATTAAATGTCTTTTTGACTCAACATACTTGTAAAAGAAATAGTTTCTAATAATTAACACGTATAAATTATTATATACACAATTAATAGTAATTATTAAAATAGATGTGGTTAGGAATTGGTAAAATGTGCCTGGGAAAAAATATCTTCAGAAAATCAACATACCTAATAATTTCTTTTAGGCTTTTTTTTACTGTAGTGAAGGAGAGGACAGGAAATGAGGTGGGAGAGAGAGAGAGGGGGGTGGGGTCGGGAAAGGACCTCGAGTCGGGACTCGAACCCGGGTCGCCCGGAGCACTGTCCACTACACCATCGGCTCCAGCAACATACCTAATAATTATGCACACACTGTAAATGATCAAATTTTGTTGACAGATATAAGAAATCAAAATGTCATATGTTACAATACTAACACATAGCTAAGGCAAGATAATACACTAATTAGGTAAGACAGGTCGTATAGACTGTATGTGACTACATGTTAAAAGTGACCAATCAAATGAGCGGAGACATCTGCCATTGTCCCGCCTCTAAAGTCTCAAAAGTCAAATCAACAAGTGAGTGTTGAGCAGTTGCGAGAGCATAGAGAGATTTGCGCGTGCACACAATTGTCACAGCCAATGAGAGGGGGGCCCTTGAACGTAACTGGCCCCGGGGCCCTTTGAAGTCATAATCTGTCCCTGGTAGCCTACAATCCACAATAAACTGAAGCATAAACTGTGAGTGGACTAATAGCTGAAATGTTTGTTTGTACAGATGGATGGATTAACTATAAATCCAGTTTTTATTACATTTCATCTGAGCTGAAGAGCTGGTCTGAGAGCAGAAGATACTGTAAAGAGAGAGGAGCAGATCTGACCATCATTAACAACAAAGAAGAACAAGTGAGTGAAACATACTGTGTGTGTGGGGGCTTTGATTATTATAAGTATATGAAATTTACAAGATGTTCTTTCATCTTGTCAGAATTTTGTTCAAAAATATTCTCATTCCGAAAACATCTGGATTGGTTTGTATGACAGTGATGTGGAGAGCAGATGGAAATGGGTTGATGGAAGCACACTGACCTCTAGGTGAGAAATCACTAAATGTATCTGATTATTATCAATAAATGATTCTCACAGTCAGTATCATAACACACAGAAAACACCACTGAACATCTAATGCTCATCTGTTGTTTCAGCTTCTGGGGGTCTGGAGAACCCAATGGAGGAACAAAAGAGAATTGTGTTTTAACTTATTCATTATATTGGGCTGACTACCCATGTAATGATGCTTTTAAATGGATTTGTGAGAAAAAGTTTATTAATTAATAAATGAGGTGATTGTAAACACCAGGATCTTAGACAGTCTATCTGAGCAGGTGAAAATTCACTATTTAACCCTCTATGGTACCGTGTTGCCTCCAGGCAACATAACTTGTTTCAGTCTTTAAAAAAGATGCCTATTTAATCGGCCAATGCTTTAAAAGAAAGAAGAACTCAAATACTAACCAATGAATGTGCAAAAGAGTGGTCACATGACCCACATGGGCTGTATTGTTTCTTTATTCAGCACATATACACATACCACAAGGCCCTGTTATTTCTCCAATGAAAAGTGAATTTTTCGGTCTAAATAATTGTATACAAAAACATCTGAGCCACCTTTACTGGGAAGTAAAGGAAGTTTTTATTTTTATATGATCAAATGTGTAATAGGAAATTTTGCCTTGAGGCAAAAACCTGCACATATCTTGAATGCAGGTGATTATTAGATATTTGTTTCTGAAGGGTATAATCAAATATAGCGTTGCCAGTTAATGAAAGTAAGGATGAGATGTCAAATCCAGCAGGAAAAGAGTCAGATTAATGTTGGCGATATGGATAAAGGCATAAATACAATAATAGTAGAAAATCAATAGGAATATATTCAGTGTACTGAATGCAACAACTAGACATAATATATATGTTTTTATTTAATATGAAATGGGTAATACATTAAAAACTAGATATATATGTTTGTTTATGTGTCTTGTTAAAGGAATTAATGTTTTTATTAAATATATTTATTTGATCTGCATGAAAATGTCAAATGTATCAATTAGTCCATAGTACAATGTTGCCTTGAGGCAACACATTTTTATTTAAAAAACTAAATAAAAAAAACAGTGTTTATTAATATTGTTATAGATGTCATATTGCGTACTATAGAGGGTTAAATGAAATATATACTTACGAGGTATACATTATCATTTAAAGCAAATGTTCTGTTTAATCTTTTCCATGTTGTGTTCACTTTAAAAACGAAAATAATAAATATATATAAATACAATGTGCAAGTGTGAGGTTTGTGAAACTTGTGCAATAACACCTTGATTTCGAGTGCGGCTGTTGTTTGATCATTACTTTCAGTTACCCTCTGTTTTTCTACATATCTCAGATTCCAGCTTTGCCTCATCACACCTGTTTAACAAAGCCATCTACTAGTCCTCTCCACATTCTGCTCTCTTAAAAATGATCAAAATAATCCTATTACAAATTTAACCCTGAAAAACATAAAGAAAATAACTAGTGCTGTCTATCTACTTTCTTTAATTATCATATGAATCATTTGCTTTTATCTTTAAAATTATCCACAGACAAGTGCAGAAGACAAGCCAATAGGTACCAAAGTCAAAAATTATACAGAACTCCAGCTGTTTCTGTTGCAGGAAAGGTTTAATTTGGTGCGGCGTTCTCTAAAGACAGGGGTGCTTATGTTATCATCACCTGAACACACACATCTGAACAGTTTTTCAAAGCAGACAGCAGATGTTGAAACTATCCAAGACTTAAGCAATGACTTATCGACCTGGGACGAAAGCATGCCTAAGGGATTAGATTCGTATAAATAATAGATTCCTAATGTTGTGATTTATGTTATGACTTCAATTAAATTAAGAGCAGAGATGTTCTGACTAGATTGGGGCATATTGTTGTGTTGTTTAAAAAAAAAATTCCTATAAAAAGGAATGGGGTTGTGTAAAGGGGAGGAGCTTGATCTCTACGATCAGTAAAATTAATGCATGCAATTGACAGTGTGTCTAGTATTTAAGAGCTTTTCCTCCTGAAACCTTCATAACTACAGTGACCAAAGATGACACCAAAGGTAAGAAATTATTTTTGAATTTCTGCTTTAATTGCCTAAATTTCAGAAACAAGTCAATCGGAAAACAAAACCTGTAGATATACACTCAACTATATTTAAACACTTTAATAAAATGAAATTGTTTCCATTATGCTTAGTAATGTAGACAATTTATGAGAATGTATACAAACACCAAATTTATCTACCAAGGAGTCAGTTCATGTTTACATTCACATGTATTGATTTATGAGGTGTTTTGACTCATTTGTCACTTACAGTATATTGCAAGCAAATTCTATTACTTTATTATTAGTTTATATTATCTTGACTATAGTTTAAACCTTGACAACTAGTATAGTCCACATCGTTGTATTTAATATGCATTATTACGGTTTCAATAATCTGCACAACTGAATATCCTGCACTTGCTTATTGCACTTCTGGTTAGACCTAAACTACATTTCGTTGCCTTGTACTTGTACATGTGTAATGACAATAAAGTTGAATCTAATCTGTTTCAGGTCATGTCTCTGGCTTGCCTCGTGGGGGCGCTGCACTGCTTCTTATCTCTCCCAGGTATGACGCTTTACATCTAACCTAACTCTTATCGTAGCTCCTCGAGAAATTCATTTTTAGCTCAATAAATCTTAAAAACCATGTTATTAATTTTACTAGTGTTGGAGGCCACGTCTATTGCAAAAGTTTCACGCGATGAAGGTAATATATGACGCAACACTATTAGCGCAACATAATTAGCAAAGAAGCTCATCGTTGTTAATAAAGTCGTCACAGAAGTCGTTTCAAATGATAAATGAGTACACATCTGCTGTGTTAAATATTGCAGTATCCGATCCAGCTGTCAGCATTGACTCTGATCAGGCTCATAACTTTCTGACACGATCTCGTCTGAGGAGAGAGGCTGATCCAAACTGGCATCGTAGAAATCCGGACTTCCAGTCGTACTATCGTTACTACAGCAGTATTGGACACACTGAAGGGGTAGGAACAACCCAGCAAAGACAGTTTGGGAACCATATGTGGACGTTTGGGGAACGTTCCCTGCCGTTTCTTTTTTCCTAACCAAAAGCTAACGTTCCCAGAACGCTCTGGGCACCAAAAATTGTTAGCTGGGAATATAGATGAGGGCTGTAATTCATATATTCTTATATATTCCCTTACGAAAAATGTATATAAATTGCCAAAGCATTTGCATCTAGGCCACATACAGGTAGTGCAAGATAATAGTAAGATAGTATAAACTATTGCTGTCAAACGATTAATCGCACCCAGAATAAAAATTTGTGTTTACATAATATATGTCTGTGTACTGTGCATATTAATTTTGTATTTATGAAAACAAACCCATGTATATATTTAGGAAGATATAAAATATTAAAATGAATAAACATTCAAATATAATTTCAATTATTGGTAAATATAAAAAAAAATCGAAATATTTCCTAAATGTATATAGGCCTACATATATGTGTTTGTGTTCATAAATACAAAATAAATATGCACAGTAAACAGACATCTATTATGTAAACACAAACTTTTATTCTGAATGCGATTAATCGCGATTATTCTTTTGACAGCCCTAGTATAAACACATCTTGATGTCTTTTCTGATTAGTTAATATTTTTCTGTCTTTAACTTGCAGCTCTATGAGATAGACAGAATAAGAATGATGTACCAGCAGATGCGTCACTTGGAGCTCACCTATGGCCCTGACGCATCCAAATACCAGAATACCCTTGGTCTGAAACTGAAGACGACACCCACGCCGACCACGCAGCCTCCACCGCCCACCTTGCCACCACTCTCCAAAGTGGATGTTATTTACCTGTGTAACGCAAAGGACCCACAGTGCAAGCCACGGCTTGTGTACCTGCCCACCGGTGCTGTTCCTGTGCTTTGCGATCCACGTTACCACCCAAACTGTAAACTTAGCACAGTTCAGGAGAATTCTCTGACTGTAGAAGCCTCGGTGTCAGTGGAGTCTCCACCTCCTGTCCCGCAAAAAACCACTCCACCACCCCCTCCAACGATCAAAGGAATGGAGTATGAGTATGACTGTGATCCCTACTGGGATCCTGACTGCCTGATCGACCACCCTCCTAGACCAGTAAAGATCCTGGAACCACAAGCGCTTCCAACCAGAGCTTCAATAGATGAGGATATGAAGAAAGAAGAGGAGCCAGGAAACAAGGTCATCTTAAATGATCCATTTCCCACTTATGACCCTTATGATTTCAATCAAGATTTATATGATCCTTTCCGTTATGCCCATGGTCCAGAGTAGGGAATCATTTCCAACAGTTTTATTTTTTAATACATATTTTCACAAACATGTTTCTTTATTAATGTGACATACAATATTTAAGATAAGTTAATCATATATTTTTTTAAGATGTGATAGACTGATCAGAACAATATGCACAGATAATCTTTAAAATATAAGATGCCAAAATAAAGTATATAAACACAATATTTTTAACACAAATGTTTTATTACCATAACTTAATTGAGTTTGGTCTGTGGTCACTGAATTGACTAGAATGTTTTTTTGTTGATCTTTTTTGTAGTGTCTTGGGCTTCGTCTCTGCAAATACGTTCTATCATATATGACGGCAGCCGGGGATTGGTGTTTACAGTACTATTTCATCAGCGTGCTCGTGGTAGCGTGGCCGAGCGGTCTAAGGCGCTGGATTTAGGCTCCAGTCTCTCTGGAGGCGTGGGTTCGAATCCCACCGCTGCCAAACACTTTTTAACTTTTCGAATATTTCCAGTTTTTTATACACTAAAAAACGTTTTAATCACGTTTAACTTAGCAATTTCTGTTTTTAGTTAAACCTACAACTGTTTAGTTACAACTGTTCTAATTTTTAAAAGGCACCGCTGGGATTCGAACCCAGGATCTCCTGTTTACTAGACAGGCGCTTTAACCATCTAAGCCACGGCGCCCGCGAGCAGTGATCTAAAAGATAACTTTTTGAATATATATATATATATATATATGTAGGTTCCTTTCTAACTTTACAGTTTCATGTAATACGTATGAAAAGCGGTCATAATATGCGTTCACCCAATGCGCTTGTACTAGCGCCTACAACATATCAAGTATGACGTCACAAAAGCATCGACGAGGATGGGATTCGAACCCACGCGTGCAGAGCACAATGGATTAGCAGTCCATCGCCTTAACCACTCGGCCACCTCGTCAACACGCCTGCACGCCAATGTTATGTACTAATAAAAACCAACCTGATCAAAAGATTCACATAAAGTAGAACACCATAATAGAATAAATTAGTTAAAAACAACAATAGTAATGACAATATATTCATATTCTCACCATCGTAAAACACAAAAATACGCATAATTAATTTAACTACCCCACACTTCTATTCTTAAACTTGAATTAAATTAGAGTGGCTCAGACGGGATTCGTTAAGGGGTTGCGGCCCAAAACAAATACGGAAAATAATCACGTATTCATAGAATCCAATCATCATGTTCTGAAACCTTATTTCTAAGGTAACAGGTAAGGATGTGCCTTACTAATGCAACGACCAAATGGGCTCGAAACGCTGTTCTTAACGGTGCAAGTATTTTCAACGATGGTTATGTCTAAAAAATATATAGTACAAATAATGTTTTGTCGATATAATATAGATCGATTAATCTTATCGTTAACACATAGCACGGGAAATGCCGTTCTTGTAGTAACGTTACACTTTACATTTGATTCAGTTTTGTTGTGCCCCACATTACCATGCTGGTTGTTTCTGCGATCCTATTGGTGGATATGAAACCGTTTAACTAGTTTAAGTTTATTGTACTTTTAATATATTTTTGACAACCGTAATATAATTACATAGATTCATATATTTAACACTTTGTATACATTTTGCAAAACCATTTAAGAAAATCATTTAACATATACGAAAGAAAGGAATGGTTCACGTTAAATGGGGAGGGCTTTGGTTGTCCGCCATGTGATTCCCAGATCAACAAAACGAAAATTCTGTCTAAATTGCAAAGAAAACTGCCAATACTACATATATAATTATTTCTGCAGATCGTGACGTGAATTATAACGTATACATATGACTAAAGCTATGCAGTTGAATATGCTCCGTGCATCTATTTATAATGTATGGTTAAGACGGCCGCAATAGGTAGCGTGGCCGAGCGGTCTAAGGCGCTGGATTAAGGCTCCAGTCTCTTCGGGGGCGTGGGTTCGAATCCCACCGCTGCCAAGGATTTTCGATTTTCTCAAATATTTTATCGTCACCTTACAAAACTGTAAGACAGTTCATAAAGAATATTTATCAAATTATATACTCTCATTGTAAATGAGCTTTGGCAGCGTCATCATAGTACACCATACAACTGCATCTTAGAATTGTTCTTTTCTAAAATGCTCCATCTTGATATACAAGGAACTACACAAAACGAGTGGGCTCAAATCATAGGCTCAAATGAGCATACGCAGGCTGATCGTTCATCTCTTCAGGATCATACACCGCCATTTTGTTTACGTTGCAGCAATCGTGACTTATAAATAAACGAACCACAGGCATGTGGGGCAAATTAAATCAAAGAACTGATGTCCACGCGTCTTTTAGTGGACGTCGGGCCACACACGTAGCCCAAATCTGTCCTACTCTACCTTATAATACCAAACAAGCAATGCATCCTCCATCTCCTGCCTCTCATGGTCACCGCTTCCAACCTGCAACTTCCCGGATGACGAGTGACGTCAACGAGCCATCTTTGTTCCTCTAATCCTAGCATCTATTTTTTATGTGTACATAGTGACAGAAGCGAGTAGCGGTAGAGCGCCTTTATTATAAAGGGAATA
Source organism: Oreonectes daqikongensis (assembly GCA_026939265.1). Lineage (NCBI taxonomy): Eukaryota > Metazoa > Chordata > Actinopteri > Cypriniformes > Nemacheilidae > Oreonectes > Oreonectes daqikongensis. The sequence goes on along the minus strand of JAOTQM010000043.1, from coordinate 2,853,383 downwards.
ATAGCGAGGCGCGGCACGCATATAAGGCGCACATCCCAGCGGGGGAAAAAACCTTTAGAAAACATAGGGAATACCGTATTGCTGGAATAACCTGAAGAGTGCATTATTTATCCCGGAGAGGGAGAGAAACGCCTGAGACAGCGCGTTCATCCATACGCTTCTTGTAGACGCACGCCAAGCCCGCTGCAAAATGTAAGTAAAATGTCATTTAAATGAATGTACTTCACAAGTTCAGTTCATGAGGTGTGAATAGCGATTTTTTTGCAGGATTATTAAAGCGAGTGGGCTCTCTTTTGCTTCGAAAGACGGAATATAATACAAAATATATAAACTATACAAAATAATATCATTTTGCTGGTTGTGGCTACACATTTAATTGCGTATACACATTTTTGTACATTTATTCCGTATTGTCCGCGATCAAACGTATTCTGACGAGCGCACCTGTTTAGCTAATACAGCCTATAAATAGGCTACTATAAGTTACCAACATTTATTTCATGTACTAACTTTTAACGTTACTTGTAAAACACTTCATTTACTTCTGTCACAGTAAACTGTCGCGGATCAATTTTACTTGTAACATAGATGTTATTCGCTTTATTCTGGGATTTAAGTGACAGTGACTACAATCACGCCTAAACACCGGATTGGACTGGTTTGGCTGGAATTGGTGGCACGCTTTTAGAATTAGAAATTTGGTTATATTTATTATAACGTTAATATGTATATCTGTCCACCCACATCATATGTCGTGTTAAGAATTTTGATCTCATTTTTTTATCCACGAGATTTTTTCTCAGATAGCACAAGGCCCATTTTATCGCACGCGTTGCCCGTGGTCGATTATCACAAATGACATTTATGTTAAGATCATGTAAAATACATCCCATTTCTGAGTCATCGAGCTAACAGAGACTGTAAAGTCGAGGCGTGATATTCCATGCGAGTTGTGGGGGTTGGTAAACTGGCGCTCGTATGCTCGCGCTTGGAGGGCAAGAAGACATTTTCTTTCACATTCAAACGCTCTTGATCTTATTCTAGTAAGAATCTGTATGAGGCCAAAGCTATTTGTTGCTATATTTGGTTTGGATAATGGCAAATGGTTTGTACAAAGAGCGCAGGTGTTCATCTGTTAGGATAAAATGGCCGTGGCATCTTTTGTGCTCTTTTCTAGACGCGCTCGTTTAACTGGTTTAACTCATAGAAACGATTCACATCTTTAATATTATCATGTACCCTTTCTTACGGAATACTTTACGACATCACTGGGCCTACAGCGCGATTCATGACGGAGTAATATCACAGATTACGAATCTAGTCTTTACCTACCTGTAGTATAACATAAGTTTACTTTTTTCCATTTATGTGCTGTTTAATCATCTGACAGCATATGTGTGTTGATCGTGACGCAACAGTCACAGAGACACGCACGCGCTTAATGAAGGCCTTGTGTGGGGGTGGGGATGTTGTCCCCATCATTCATATGACCCTCACCAGTCCACTGTAAAAAAAAAAATACCTTAGAAAGAAACCATTTTGTAAATTCTCGTTTAATGTAATTTTACTGTGAAATGCCATTCAATTGATTGGGTTTAATCACTCAAATGTTGGATATTACACATGTTTTTTATTAATTGTTAGTGAGCGTATGTAAAATGGCCTTGCGTAACCAGGCAGCTGTCAGGACACAATACTATGTGTGTGTGTGTGTGTGTGTGTGTGTGTGTGTGTGTGTGTGCATGAGTTTGTTTGCCTTTTACTTCCTTTGTAAAGGCTCAGTCACTGCATATAATGCATTTTAAGTTTTAAACGAGAATTCTCGCAGCAAATTTTATTATGTGAAGCCATCACAGTCTTTATGATAAGATGAACACTACATTTTTGTACATCCTTTAATCTTGTGCTTAAAAACTTCCCCCCAAAATCTGTTCATTTAAACCTAAATTCAGCAGCCTATGCTTTTATATATAACTGGATATTAATATACGCCTGTGGGTAAATCAATATATATTTTAAATGAACGGCACACCGGTAGTCCGGTACAATTTCTTGTTCTTTAATTTGATACAAATTCTGAAATGTATTTTTAGATTGTAGACATGTATTTGTTTGTTTAAGAATCTGACTTCCCTGAATGTTAGAGTCTGACCACCAACTTTCAATTTAATAACCATCACCTAAATCAAAGCGCTATTGATGATTCTCCTCTGAGTGAAGAGGAGAACTGGGGATGTAAAATGACATTATAAACATGGCTATCCTTTTATTTCTAAAAAAATGTTTATATTTGTGATCTCAGTGAGAAAACGCCCTGCATGAGGAAGGTTGACAGGGATTAGATGGGGGGGATGTTTCAAAGGTGACCTCCAGAGTTTTGTCTTCCTCTGGTGGTTAAGAGTGGTCTTAGCAAAGAGACACGGTAAACCAACGGAAAAACAGCAATCAATATTTACTGTTAGCTTTGCTTTGTGTTAGTAAGTGCAAAATGTTTGGATCTAATCCAGGTAAATTAAATTCATGTCCCCAGTCTCCAAAAATAGCAAGCATCTTAGTATTTAAAAGTACATTTAATTTAATAGTATAATTTTATCTTTTAATGCTACAGCTAGACAAAATTCTATAGCAATAATAATCCAAATAAAAAATACAAAATGTATATATGCAAGTATCTTACTGTCACAGTGGTTATTACATTATTTTCTATACAATACTTTTATGTCCATTTTTCAGGTCTGCCCCAGGCCCTGGTGGTGCTCCTGCCCCAGAGGGAGGTAACCAGCCCCCCAACCTCACCAGCAACAGGCGCTTACAGCAGACACAGGCTCAGGTGGATGAGGTGAGTGAACCACATTCCGGCAAATTTCAACGCCTCCATTTGAGAAACACAGATCAGAGGAAATGTATTTTAACTACTTTTGACTTACTAAAGCACATTTATCTATTTCTAGGTGGTTGACATTATGCGTGTGAACGTAGACAAGGTTCTGGAGAGAGACCAGAAGCTGTCCGAACTGGATGATCGGGCTGATGCCCTGCAGGCTGGAGCTTCACAGTTTGAGACCAGCGCTGCCAAGCTCAAGAATAAATACTGGTGGAAGAATGCCAAGGTAAACAACACATTAAGTGTCTCAAATATAGCGTAGGACTCAAGTGTATAAAACCAAAGGCTGCTGTGATGAATTATTAGTGCTGTTAAATTGATGTATAAAGGCAAAAATGATTTGCTAGTATTAGTGGTACAAGGTACGCCAGTTAAAATGACAACATATCTTTGTAACACATCATTGAAACAAATGTATAAATTCTGAACAGATGCTCTTTTTGCCATATTTTCTTTAGATGATGATTATTCTGGGGGTGATATGCGTGATTGTCCTCATTATTATCATCGGTAAGAAAAAAAACCTGCATGCATCGACTCAAATAATTCAATGTTAATTTCAAGCTGATATTATCCATCATAATGCTTCTAAATGTTGACCGTAAACACCATCTGCTTCTTAACAGTGTACTTCAGCACCTAAAGCACGATGTTCCTACCCCACAAACGCCCGATTCGAAGCCACAGAGAAATCCCTCGGGAAAAAAATGAGAAAAATGACTTCTCGCAACAATCTATTTATTTGCCCTCAATGAGTCCAAATCTGCCCCTTTCCTGAAGCCCCCTTGCCCCCTGTCTCCACTGCCTCACAGCTGGACCCCTGTAACTTCTCATCCGTCCTGTAAGTGAGTGTGTGGCCATGTGTCCTCTGTAAATACCTCTGGCTTTTCTGAAATACTGTTCATACTCCTAAATACTTCTAAGAACAACAACAGAGAAAAACACAACCCTTAGAATATGATAAGATTATACAGTATATATTCAAAATGGTCTTTGTAGAGTTTTATTCTGATATAATGGTTTTTGTAGTTTGTGTGTGAGTGTGCGTTTGTATATTTTTTTAAGTTTTGTAAGACTTATTTTGCTTCAGGTTTAAACTACTGCCTCTTGATCTGGGTGTTTGTATCTTGCACGCTCTATTTCACTCTTTCTCTTATTCTCGCTCACTGAGTATTGGTGTAGTTTTGCACAAGTGATAGACTCCATTATCTACTATCTCAATATTTCCAAATCTTTCCCTTGTCACATTCACTCTGTCTCTGAACTACACACTGCCCCCACTTAACCCCTTTCTTTCTATCTTTCTTTCTTTCTTTCTTTCTTTCTTTCTTTCTTTCTCACCAACAGTACTTACTCTATTCGTAAACTGCCACAACAGATTGGACCAATGACTGTAGATGTTTATCTTAATTTTTGATGTCTTTAGTGTCTTATCTCTTAAACATTCCTCAACGGCAGTGTAGATTTAAACTGTCTTAAAACACATACAACTAAGTGTGTTTATCTTAAGGAATTATAACGTAGGTCTTAAACAACTGCAAGTCCATTATAGGTCAAATGGTGACGAAGCAACTGACCGCACAAAAAAAGTGCATTGCGCTGTAAGTTAAAGACAGCTGATATTTAGAAGTGCTACTAATCACAAATCAGGGACAAAATTGGCACTGAATAATTTCGCTTTTTTAAAGGCCAGAGAATCTCCATACAGAGAGATGTGTGAGTGTGAATCTGACAATGAAGGGGAAATATTATCATGCACAAAAAGCTTGTTTTCGATGGCGCTTTTTAACTGGTTAGACTGCAGGTGCAATGTGAGAGTACCATTTGTTGTGTTACTTTCTCACATCATATCAGCCTCTGTCAGAAGTACTGCCAAACCAATACATTATCCTCAAATGAATTCACCCGTCTGAAAGCACATTGGTTTATTTTACGACATCAAAGTGAGCTTGTTTTGACCGTTATGGTTCTCTCTCTCTCTCTCTCTCTCTCTCTCTCTTATATCTAGATACTGCCTTTTCAGTTTTTACTGTTTCTTTAAATTGTAGAGATTATATATGTATATTATATTTTTATGTATGAAGCAGGTAGAAAGGGACCAGCATTTCAGCATTTGCTGCTGTTGCCATGTGCGCAGCAAGTACCTTTTTGTCACTCGCCTCTCTGTGTGCCTGTTTATTGAGTTCAGCTGTAGTTTACACACTGCCAAGCACCTGAGGGGACGTTTTTTTTCTACCTGATTTCTTTATCATCGCGCTCTTGCCGGTGTGCTATTGTGCATGTACACGCCTCCATCACCATCACCCTTCAGTCTCACCCACCCAATCTGTCGACAAGAAGCAAGCCAGGCATGAAGTGTGCACGTAATCCACCCTCCTCCCCTAGTTCACGCGCGCGCGTGTCAGTCTTCAGTACACTTTAATTTCTCTGATACCGCCATTAGCTCTCCGTGTGAAGAGTTTGCACGCGTGGATTTTAAGACTCTTGTGAAGTATTCCTGCTTCGACCTGACAGATTAGACCGCTTAGAGCTCTGTAGATAAAGGAGGGATGTTACCATGGCAACGTGGTTACATTAATGAGAGAGAGGGTAGAGATTAGCTAATTAATTGTGACAGGAGGCGGAGCCTTTGTGAAGGGGCGGTGCTAGAGCGGTCATCCCACCCGTCTGAGCAAAAGTCTTTCATTCATTATCATTTTCTCTTTATTGAAAGGAGACAGCCTTAGTACATTTCATTTATGTTCATTAACTCATTTATCCCTCTCATGTTGACCTGATTTAATAGATAATGACCAAAGACCATATTATATCTTGCTTATACTGCCAAGTGCCATCAAAAACAGGTTAAGGGACAAAACATTTTCCCCATTCTCTGACAGATCTCTGGTTTTTAAAAAGCTCCCATTAACAAGGGAAAAATACCCAATCTCTGTATTTTCAGGTCTATCTTTATTTACTTGAATATTTTTATTAGTATACAAGTTGATATGATCGCTGACAGGAAAAGGAAGTTAAACCCACGAGACTGACGTATCCCCAGACCTGAACCAACAATGATAGCACAACCTTGAAGTATGTCTCTGTGATGCTCGATATTAAACATGAAACGTAACATTTCTTTGCAGCTGTATAAAGAAAAAAGACAAAAAAATCTGTACTGTTTTGTGTTGTAGTGTGGGGTTTGTGTGGGGGAAGGGGGTCCTATATTTTCAAGATATAACAATCCAGAATTAAAACTAGAATTAGGATACTGCAAATATCAAAATAAGAAAAATTCTAATACAAAATTATATCTTATATTATGCACATACAAATATTCTTCTCCCAAGGGGTTGTCAACATTGTAAAGCGGTCTATATTATAACTTATCCACAAACACAATGGGGTAGGACTCAAAAATGCTTCACAAAAAGGATTATAATAGGGGACTAATAAAATAAATGTATGTGCTTTTTGTGACTATATGATGATATTTTCTGTTTCATCTTGGCACTTTTGTTTCATGTGTGGGCTGAGAGAGATGGTGGGAGAAGTTTTGTCATGCCAGCTTGTAAAAACATTGCATCTTCCTGGAGGGAACCAATGAAGATGCAAAATTTCTCCATCACACACATCACACAGTTGTTTAGATTTAAGTTTTGTTTACTTAAAGCAGATATTAGTTAAGGCTTTACGCTGATGCTGATGTGGCACTGCGTTATTGTACGTAGTCAAAAATGTTTTTTTTTAAATATATACTTTAAGATAAGAACGGTGACCTAAGATATCTAAGTAATACTGGAAAGTGAACCCTGCCTTATTAAAGGTTAGAGGTTTTTCAGAAAGCTTGTATGTACAAAGTTGCAAATACCAACTTACGTGGTTGCTATCAGTTCAGAGATGCGCTGTTGTTTATTGAGGGTTTTTAAGGACTGAACAGAGAATGCATATGAGCAGAATTCCAGAGGTTGGTCCTAGCTTTGCGCTGGTCTACTAGAAATGCATTGAACCGATAGCCAAGTTGTTGTATTAATTTAACAATTTTCGTATTTATTTTGTTTATTTATTTCATTTATGGAGGTTTGTGGAGGAAATGTTGTAGACTGGTATTACCCCTGTTCCTCTGGACTTTTCGGAGGGACTAGTCTGGAGGTTCATGGGTAATACAGTCTTAACACAATGTTATGTTTTTTTAATTTATTTATGTCATAAGTTATAATTGATTGGATTTTGAACAGAACCAAGTACATTGTAACAGGGAAACATTTGGCAACCAGACGTACATAAAGTCAATTGTAGAGTAATCTGTCAATGTCTATTATAAGGATGAACATCTTGGGAAAATATATATATAAATATACATATATATATTGCAAAAAAGACAGTCATGATGACCTGTGTTTATTGTTCCGACTTAGAAATTAAAATGTGTGTGTGTTTGAAAACAATGACAACATAAAATAAATATATAATAAAACTGGGTCTGCGTCTATCATTTTTTTAAATGTCAAAGGAAAGGTGCTTGTGTTAATGTATTTTAAATGTGAAATGTTTAAAATATTACTTCAAAGATATTTACTAGTATTACTTTTTAAAGATCACGTGATTAGCAGAAACAGCTTTTTTTTGTTCTGAGAGGATGTTTACAATCATGATCCCTTTTGATAACATAATCTACACCTGTCAACAGATTCGATTATAAGTGAGATTGGTGTGAATAAAGGTAAATGATATGAAACAGCTGAGGCTCACAGTCACAATGATTTGTTAAAACAGATGGTTATATGTTTATACTGCAAAAATACCAACCTGACGCAAAAGTTGCACAATTTCTTTAAAAATAAATTTTATCAATTAACACAGACATATGAACACTCATTTTTATCTGTATAGTAAGGGAAAGGAGGTAAGCTTTTCCCATTTTTTGTGTGACTACCTGAAGAAAAAAAACAGACAACAAAATAATATTCCTAATTTTCAGAAAAACTCTGCTATTAACTAAAATGAGAATAAAGAGAAGGTCCGGAACATTGAAATATTGCAAGTTAAACAGGTAAGTTAAATCATCGGGAGAATAGCTGCATAATGGATTTTAGGAAAAATGCTTCATTTAATAATTTTTTAGCAGTTAGAAACAACTAGACTATTGGATCCACGTCTATATCCACAATTTAAAATGGCGTCCTATGAATTTAAAGTCTAGATAGTGGATAAACAGTAGCCTATATATTTTATCTATCTTTTTTTATGAGTTATTGGCTGTTTGAGCCACCAAATCCAGCCTTATTTTTGTTTAACAATTTTTCTATCGCCCTCTTTTACAAAGTCAAGTTCTCGCATCTTTTTTGGATTGACTTTAAACTTTATCCGGCCTTGTGTAAATGTGTTACAAGCTTATAAGTGTACAACGGTAATGGCATGAAAACTGTCGTTATCCGCCATCTACTGGGCGCGTTTTGTATTACTACTCTACTCTTTGCACTTATTTGCACCAAGGAAACAGACATTCGCTCGTCTTCCACTATGTAATATAATAGCATTTCATCATACTGCAGTAAACATATCAAAGTTTGCATTATTACGATGTTTAAATCTGAGTTTGTTCAAGGAGTAAGTTATGCATGTGAACAAGGACATCATGCTTTTGACTTTGACAAGATTTGGAAAAAATGTCCAATTATTGGTTTTGTATCTTAGCACTGCAGCAATTCGTGCCTATCCGACCCACCTGTGGATATCTTGTGGTCGAGGGGCGGCCTGCAGGAAGTTTTGGGGTAAGTGGCAACTTATTTCCTGCTTTAAACCTGAGTGAGGCTGCGCATTTTCATTTTCTAACCTGGACAATTGTCCAATGGACATCGGCTTCCTTCTTAGTGTTTCATCCCAATGATCCGTCTTGCCGTATTTTAAGCGCACCCGCCAAAAACGGAGCGCTTTCCTCGCTAAAAAATCATAAACAAAGAAAAATTAACATTAGGTTTGTCACATAACAAAGTTTTAAACCCAAATAAACTCACCTTTGCATTTTTAAGTGTTTTTCCATCCAAAGCTTTTACTTTCTCGTCTATTGTTTTACTTTATGTACTAATGGACATACCTTTTAACATGATAACAATATTACCTACTCTGAATGTATTATTATGGCTCATTATATTTTCTAAGAGATGTTAATGGTATTGTGCCACTTCTGTCCATTTAATTTGATTTTGTCATGCAAAACTGCTTTGTGGCAGAGCATTGCTCCACATGGTTGAATGTTAATACTACGTGTTTTTAAACAAACGAGAGGATCGCAGTCATGTGACAAAAAGATTTGCTCAGTATTATTTGTCATCGCACTCACTCACACACCCACATGTGTCGGTGGCAGGTGGACAAACGCGTCGGGAACGCTCAGGCACGAGGTACAAGGCATACTCCGCTAGACTGTGTTGATATCGTAATGACTTTAAATAACGCGCAAAAAAATTGATAACGACTGTTAGTGGAAAGAAAAACATTCCTGTGGGGTAAACACAATAATTCAGTAACTATTAACTTTATTGCTTGATTTTTTAATTAAAACATACTTTTTATTAGTCTTCTTTAGCACTGCTTAAAGAGTCTGATGCTCCTCTACAGTGGTTATTACGGTTTTGGCGAGTTCGAATTAGGTCTCTGTGTTCTTTCACGTCCACACAGTTCAGAGGGAAATTCAGCTACAACGTGACAACACAACGCTCAACACTTAAGACCCGCCTACTCGTCCAATAGAAGCGTTAGCTTCTTGGTGATGGGCGGGGTTTTCAAGCAACGGGCGGAGCTTTTGGTTCTATATGGACAAATGAGAGCGATGAAGGGAGTGGTGGTGTACACGTGAAATTTGTTCCCGAAAAAAGAATGATGGTGATGTCCGCACACGGGCAGACAGCCTCCGAATAGGGATTTTTAGTACCGAACTGGTGTGTTGTATAGGCGTCTGTTCGCATACCAGCACTGTGAAACAGCTTCAACTTCACTGCGGATTCAACTAGAAAGCATTCATGAGGTAAGAAAAGCTGTAGATTGTTATAATAGTTTGTTTTTATATGTTGATGCGCTTGCATCCCATGTGTATATTGCGTATGAGTCATGCACCTCTTAAAGAAGGGAGTTTAACTTTTAAACATTTAGTTTGTCTTTATCTTGTCATTCCCTGAAAAGTAGACTATCTCATCTTTAGAGTTACCATAACATCATTACATGATATATGTGTATACTGTAAATGTACAATGATCAAGACATACAATATTGGTATTGTTGTATTTAAGGCCAGTTTTATGAATTCATTATAGCCTAGTATTGATTTACCATGATTGTTTTTGAAGATACAAGTGCATGGATTTGTTTACTGTGTTTATGGCTGTTGTAGGAAGTTTATATGGTTACTGTGTAATGCCGCAGATTTACAGATAGAGGGCACAAATTCATGTTGGGACTAGTGGCTCTAGTTAACAGGTTCACAGATGACATCAAAGGCTAATCTGAATCTCAAAGCTAATGAGAATATAAAAATAAAAAAAGTTTATTATGTTGACATGAAATGTTGCATTATCAATAGCTCCCCATAATACATTTGTATTGTTATTATGGATTTATGGATTATGCATGACACAGAATAAAATTGAAATAAGGAAAAAATTCAGAGGGAAAATGGGTGTTGTCAATACTTCAATTTAAAGCTCAATAACTAAAAAAAGCTCAGTCACATGTGGCAGACTCACACATTTAATGTGTACGAAAGAAATTATTCAATCAGATGTATGATAATGTGTTTTCATAGTCTTGAATTTTACTAAGGGATATATTAAAAATATATTTAGTTGAGTACTTTACATAAAGGGAGATAGTTCACCCCAAAATGAAATTCTGTCACTCACCCTCTTGTCATTTCAAACCCGCATGACTTTCCTACCCATTCACTTTTACTGTACGGACACAAAACCAATGGGTCAATAGGCACCGCCATTGTTCGGTTACCAACATTCCTCAAAATATCTTTTGTGTTCTGCAGAAGAACGCCATACAGGTTCAAAATGACAAGAGGATAATGTTAATGATGACAGAATTTTCATTTTTGGGTGAAATATCCTTATAACACTGTATGAAAATTAAGAAAGTAATCTCAAAATTAAATCATTATAAAAGCATTAAGGTAAGTCTGGCAAATCTAAAGAATCGGTCATTTTTCGAAATAGCAGCTAGGTTGAATTTCCTCCTGTGTCCTGCAGTTTTGTTACTGCCAATATTATTTATTCTCTTTATGAGAATGTATTAGTAAATAGAATTAAACCATGATTATAAATTAAAATGGAAGTTAAACTATGCTGAAAACCTTTGTTGCTACTTACGCCACACAGTGGCAACTATAGTCAAGTCAAGCCAAATGCTGATCTTTAAACACGATACAGCATGCTGCAGTAATCCCTGGAATTGATATGTTGTTTTAAAAAAGATGAAAGTTAAGGTTTAAAAGAACAAAATCAAAGAATTTAAATATGCATAAAAAAGTCAATAAGACTCTGCGATACAGCTAGGCTGTGTGTAATCCATTACGTCATGCAAGACATATGCTGTGTTCAATGCCAAGTAACCAGTCTATAAAAACTGTGTTTATGTGATTATTCAGCAGTAGCTGTCAGTTTTATGCTTTAGTGGTGTTTAAGGGGTCTTCAGCCGGGGGACATTGGCGGAAAATAAAGACCCCTTGTTTATTTACTGCTTGTTTATTTCCCTAAGTTTGTTATATGTCATATACTTTTATATATACTTTTTGTTGTTGTTTCCCACCAGACACTTCCAAAGTTCTTCTACTTCGAACAATAATAAGCAGATCCAACCAGGACGAATAGGAGATGACAATTCTACAACTCCTTGTCTCTCTGCCGTGCCCATTTCTTAGGACAGCAGTTATTTTTGGTCAAAAATTCCTTCTTTGTTCAGACACACAAAACACAGACTTGTTCTGAGTCACTATGAGTAATTACATATTTCAAACACCAGAGAACACTCTGGTGAGGGGAGCCATACATAAAGATAAAGGTACAAGCGCAGCCGATGCTTCACCTGGAATGATTGACAGCTCCTTTCAGAGCCAGCCTGTTCGCATCGGACTGGACATCTCTGCGGTTCCTCGGCCATCCCACTCGGACGACACGGATGCCCACTCCAGTGGAAACGACTCGGCCGAGAGGGAGAGTGATGGTCACATGGGTAGAGAAACATTCACCTGCAGCTCGCACAATGGAAAGGGTTCAACCACTGAGACTACAGAAAGCAAGAGGTAGAAACTGAAATCAGTTCAACATGATGTTAGTGGGGGTTTGATAGATCGTCAGATGTGTCCCGGTTTATTTTTTTAAAGTAAATCTGATTACTTCAGTTTAATGTCCTAAAAATAACCCAGATAAAACGTTTTGTCCATTCACAGAAATTATGTTCTTCTAGCAAGGTTCAAGGTTCCTAGAATTGATTTTAATAAATAATTTGTAACTTTGGATCGGCAAGGTTTGAGTCATAAAATGTTAAGTACGTTTCCGCAGTCATTAAATTGTGCTTTTGTTAAGGTATAACCTGTTTCAGTGTCTGGGCTGCTAATTCAAATAAGATCTGTTATCTGTTTCGTAACCTTGACCCTCGGGCATGGCACTTAACCTGAAACATGAAACACAGGGAAGATTGAAGAGAGATGCCACATGTTTACAATATTAATCATTCAGTTAGTTATTCTGTTTAGAACAGTTAAAGGAGATCGCTTCGAGTAGGTTTCTGAGAAACCTTTTTGGTCTGTAATTGTGGATTGGCATAATCGGCATTGTGGAATGGTGTATCGTCATCGGTCCCCCAAAAATGAACATCTGTCATCGTTTACTCATCCTCTTGTCATTTCAAACCTGCATGACTTTCTTTCTTGAGCAGAACATGAAAGAAGATATTTTGAAGAATGTTGGTAACCAAAAACCATTGACTTGCATTGGTTTTCTGTCCATACAGTAGAAGTGAATGGGTATTGCCGTTAAACGGTTACCAACATTCTTCAAAATATCATCTTTTGTGTTTTACAGAAGAAATTCAAACAGGTTTAGAATTAAAAGAGGGTGAGTAAATGATGACAGAATTAATAGTATTTCATCATAATCATAGATGTCATAGATATTTAAAGTTTTTAATAATATGACCTCTTTAAAAACCTGGGAAGAGGGATGCCACATGCTTACAGTATAAATAACTCATTCATTCAGTTTTAATGAAGCAATTAAAGTAGTTTGCATTCACTAGGCACTAGCAGTTCCCTGTAAAACCTGTTTATTTTTGATTGGTCCAGGTGTGGGTGTAATTATTTTCCACTTGGTGTCGACTTAAATTACGTGTCACTTTAAAATCATTCATTTAGCACCATAAAAATATCTGTTGTCAAAGGTCATATTGACACTTTTAATAATAATTAACTAATAATAATAAACTTCAGTGTTTTTCTTCACAGCTCAAATGGAAACAGCCCCTCACCACCCAGCAGCTCTGTGTCGTATAGCCTTTTGAGTGGCAGCTCGGAGCAGGATCACCCGATGTTCCGGATGCCCAGCGATGACCAGCCCGCCCGGTTGCAGACCCAGAAGGAGATGCTGAGGGCCTTGCGCGAGCTGAAAATCCGAATGCCGGCGGATCGCCGCAGAAAGGGCCGATCTAGCACTTTAGCTTCACTACAGTACGCACTCAGCTGCGTGAAACAAGTCCGAGGTGAGCGATGTCAAATTTCGGAGAGGATTGGACTGAGATATTAAATAAGTTGCACTTTACTTATTTAAAATGTGACATGTTCTGGCATGTTTAGCTAATGAAAGTGTGTGGTGTTCTTTTTTGTAGCGAATCAAGAGTACTACCATCAGTGGAGTGTGGAAGAGACCCATGGATGTTGTTTGGACTTGTCCTCATTCACTATCGAAGAGCTAGACAACATTACATCTTTACATACCCTTCAAAACACGGTATGCTTAGGAACACATCAGGCTGTAAATCTTAGTTAGATATTGGAAAGTTACACATTCATTTTATTTCTTTATTTCTGCGTAGGACACTTTCTCTGTGGCAGTTTCCTTTCTCTCCGGAAAAGTAGTGTACATCTCACCTCAGGCGGCTTCTCTTCTGCACTGTAAAGCTGAGAGGCTGCAGGGGGAGCTGTTTTCCGAGCTTCTCGCACCTCAGGATGTCAGCACCTTTTACAGCAGCACGGCTCCCTGCCGCCTGCCACAATGGGCTTTATGTGCTGGAAACAGTAAGTGCAATGATTTATTCATTGTGCAAACATAGTAAACAAGCATTTTGTAAATGAGTTACAGACCGTTTTAGAGAATTTACATTTTTGTTTGTCAACAAGTTAACATGTTTGTGAAGTAACACTAAACTAGATGAGACTAGAAGTTCAAGCAAGAAATCTTTAATAACAATGCTAAAATGTTTGTGTTATGTTAGCAGCAGCCTCACAGGTGGACTGTGCCGAGAAGTCAATGTTTTGTCGGATCAGCAGAGGCAGGGACAGCGACGGAAAGGTTCAATATTATCCCTTCCGTCTGACACCGTATCAGCTGACCCTGAGAGACTCTGACACATCTCAGCCCGAGCCTTGCTGTCTACTCATCGCAGAGAGAGTTCACTCCGGATACGAGGGTAAGAGAGAACAGCATTAGTCCAGTGTACTTCCTATTCTTTCATCACTTTTGTTTTAAAGGATATTTAAAACGGTCTAATATTTTTACACAGTACTCAAATAAAGTTATTTGCCTATTAATTTACAAATAATGACACTTTTTTTAAATCTGTTTTTACATAACAGCACCCCGTATCCCGACAGATAAAAGAATTTTCACAACAAGTCACACCCCAAACTGCCTCTTCCAAGAAATTGATGAAAGGTTAGTAATCCCACAGTCTTACACTTTTACAAAAGCAAATGTTTTTTGAACATTTGTATAATCCTTCAACGTTCTCCTTTACAGGGCTGTTCCTCTGTTGGGTTACCTGCCTCAGGACTTGGTTGGTAAACCAATGTTGGTTTATCTGCATCCAGAGGACAGACTCCTCATGGTGGCCATACATAAGAAAAGTGAGATGGATGCTCTTTTACAGACAAATCTGAAGAAAAATCTGAATGTTTGTGAAACACAAATTTGATCCACTTCCTCTACATCAGTTCTCCAGTTTGCGGGGCAGCCGTTCGAACACTCTCCTCTGCGAATGCGAGCGAGGAGCGGGGAGTATCTGACCGTTGATACCAGCTGGTCATCTTTTATTAACCCATGGAGCCGGAAGGTGGCTTTCATAGTGGGGCGGCACAAAGTTCGAACGTAAGTGCAGCTTACAGTTTTGTCCTTCATAGATAAAAAGTGACTTGTTGTCAAAAACAACTATGTTGTACAAAAGTTTCTAGTTGATATAACTAGAAGTGTTTAGTAAGGAAAACATCACTAAATCTAAATAGCAGATGAATGATGTGCTGCAGTGTTTGTTCTACGAACATGAATCATACCTAAAATTATGTGACCTGTTGAGAGGTCGACACAACAACACTAACCAAACAAGATGATCATGCCATAATAATATTATTAGGCATATTAAACCCCTAACCCTAACCCTACAAAAGCAGTCTAGCAGTCACCTAGCAACCACTCAGAACACCCTAGCAACCGCATCGCAATGCCCTGGTAACCACCTACGACACCTTGTTGAAGTGTCACCCATGAAATTTTCATTACTATAGTTTCACAATGCATGTCTTTCCACAGGAGTCCTCTGAACGAGGATGTGTTCACTGCTCCAGAGGGTGGGGAGGTGAGGGCCATGTCCCCAGATGTGCCACAGCTCAATGAACTCATCCACAGGTTCCTGGTGCAGCCCATTCACAGCGGTAGCTCGCAGGGATACGGCAGCCTGGGCAGCAGTGGCTCACACGAGCTCCAGCAGAGCGTTCTTTCCTCCTCTGAGAGCAACGGACACACTTCAGAGGACCAGATCAAGCCACGGAAACCAGTGAGGACTCTTATGTTATAGATCCAGCTTGAATGCAAATTCTTTCGTTTTGAAATGAAAAAGTTCGCAAAGACATGTTTTTAAATATATCTGTGTTCTTTATACCCAGATGACTTTCGAGCAGATTTGTCAGGACGTGCACATGGTGAAAACCAGCGGACAGCAGGTCTTCATCGAATCCAGAAAACGTCCATTACCTGTCAAACAGGAAAGCTTGGGTAAACATCACCAAAATGTTGATAACACATCAGCTGACTTTAAGTCTTTAGCCTTGCTATCACTTTTTACGTGATGTGACTGTTGTTGTTTTTTAGTAGTTTTGGGGAAGGCAGCAGACACAACGGAGGCATCTGCTAGAGAAGGTCTGGCTGGTTTAGCATTGTCCAGTCCACCCAGGAAAGAGCTGCCTCTCATGTATTCATACCAGCAGATCAACTGCCTGGACAGCATTGTTCGGTAAGCATCTCACATGTGTGTTTATCTGTGCTTTCAAAGGAATGGGTTTGATTTCCAAACAATATACAAACTCGAAACACTTATTTCTGGAATGCACCATAAGTAACTTTAATAAAAATGTATTCAAAGTAAAATATTAAGAAGTCTGTAAGCTATTTGAGTTTGTATACAATTATCTCTGTGTTCTTCAGATATCTGGAGAGCTTTAACGTCCCCGGTACAGTAAAGAGGAAGTGTGTCTCATCTTCCGGCACAACTTCTTCCACCTCAGATGATGATAAACAACGGCAAGCAGTCGGAGCGATGAAAGGTCAGTGATAGTTAACTGAAAGATTATTGAATGTTCAACAAGCATCTCTTCCAGCAGATTCACTATCATGTTTAATAGCTGCTCAACAGCATCATTTGAGGTCGGTGTGTATGTGTACATAATCTATGTGTCATTGTAACAGAAACTCTCGTGGTAGCTGAGGGGTCAAAGGTCATCCCTACAGCTCCAGCACACCCCCTGACTCCTCTCGCTCTGCACTGTAAGGCCGAAAGCGTCGTCTCAGCCACTTCACAGTGCAGTTTTAGCAGCACCATAGTACACGTCGGTGACAAAAAGCCTCCCGAATCAGGTCTGAATCTTTTCTATAAACTATTTATTCTTGGGCACTGTTTTTTTATCTTTGTTTAATTTTTAAATGTAGTATTAAGAATTATTAATATTACCATAATCTGCATAGGTCCAATATGCTAAATTGTTGAAAATGACAAGCTGGTTAGAAAAATTGACTTTTTTGCCATGGATGTGTGACCTGTGTTTTGCTTATTTTAAAATTGCATAATTGTATAGTTTTTTTATTTTATTGCATCTTATTATTTACATTTAATACAGTTTTTTCTGCTATTTGTAACCCTAATAAAAAAAGATTTTGGGGTTAATGCACCTTTGAGAATCACTGTTTTATTTTGTACATTTATTTAATATAGTTCTTGTCGTCAGAAACCTTTTATCTAAAATATTTTTTATAAAACATTACTATTGGTCACCCTTGATGTTTGTGATGCTTTTTTCAACAAATGCTTTTTTTTTTAAAGAGCTTGTCAGTGTTTAATAAAAAAAAAAATCCCTTTTTTGAGATACGAGGTTTCTGTCATACATCAGCAATATGTTTTTTATCCTCTATTTTAATTTGAGATTGTATTCAAGCTCCTTTGTTTGATCTTCATCCAGACATTGTTATGATGGAGGAACCACCAACCACCCCAACACCTTTCACCACATCTCTGCCCACTTCTGTCACCTCCCCCATGCCCGTGAACCCCCAGCCAACCTCATCTCCCACCACTGCTTACCCTGAGAAAGAAAAAGAGAGAAGAGGGACAGGAAAAGGCCTCACAAAGGCTGTGTTATCTGCCCACACCCAGCAAGAGGAGCAGGCCTTCCTCAATCGCTTCAGAGACGTTAGCCAGCTACGGATGGTGCAGCCCAGCGGTCCACCTCAGCGCAAACATAAGTCTATGCCCGGGAAAAAAGGTAACATCACACAATATACTACAATACTAGATAAATTCTCTTCTTTTTTGTCCTCATTATTCTGCTTGTGCCATCTAGGTGTAAACAGCTCCCAAAACTATCCATATGGAAGCACCAGTCGTCGACATGGCAGAGGTGGAAAAAGGAGAAAACACCAAACCGAGGGCAATGTTCTTGATTCTTCCTCTGTGTCTTGCCCCTATAGGACACCCAGACCACCGTCAGTATCCATCCAGCAATCTTCCAACTCTTGGCCACCATCTGTGGGCTCTCAAGCCAGCGCTACTCCAGTGGTAACGCCGTTTCCTCCGGGTTACATGCCTATGTACCCCATTTCATCCCCATTCCCGGTGCCCCAAATGGGTTCGGATCCATCGTTGCAAGCAGGTGTCCCCATGCAGGGCTCTCAGATGTTCCCTCCAGTGATGCCACAAATTATGACCTTTATGTTGCCCAACTACATGTTTCCACAGATGGGTAACCCTGGAACACAACTAAACACACAACTTCATTCACAAATGAACCCGTTGGGCCAGTTCTCTTCATCCATCGGCCAATTAAACCCTGGTGTACCTTTCAATACGGCAGTGGGGCAGTTCAACCCGCTGGGCTCCCAGGTTAATCCTGCCATGCCTGCAATGATTCCGCAACAGTTTTACAACCCCAGTCCCTTGTTTACGTTCCCCTCACCGATGCCAGCTGCAAACACCACCGCTACACTCCCAGGACAGCAGTCGCGTTCCAGCACGCCTCACTCCACAGGCCAACAGGCTGGTGAGAGGGAGGCCGACTCCCCTCTTTTCCAGTCCCGATGCTCTTCTCCACTCAATCTGCTACAGCTCGAGGAATTCCCAAGTAACCGTACGGATGTCACTCAACAGACTCCACCCCCAGGGGGAGGGGCGTCGGCGCAGGGATGCGGGCCTGGAGTGCAGAATTCCAGCAATCGTGGAAGCACCACAGACGGCAATCTTAATGAAAGCGTAAGTGCATATTGTGAAACGTTTATCATGTTAGTGGCAATTTAAACATTTTCTTTGAATTCTGTCTAATTTTGTGTAAATTTCCTTTAGGCTGAGGTCAATGAGTCCAACCAGGACAACATGTCGACATCCAGTGACATGTTGGACCTACTGCTACAGGAAGACTCTCAGTCGGGCACCGGCTCAGCCGCCTCAGGCTCCGGTTCATCCGGATCTGGATTGGGATCATTTCACTCTGGATCTAATGGCTGTAGCACGTCTGGAAGTGGCACTAGTGAGTCTTTACTGCTGTAGCATTGTAATTCTTAAACTCTCCTGTAATATACATAGCATAATCCATTCTTTCCTTTTGGTGTTTCTGATGTCAGGAAGCAGTAATACTAGCAAATACTTTGGAAGCATTGACTCATCTGAGAACGATCACGCACATAAACCTGCATCTGGAGATCTGGAAGGGGAACAGTTTATGAAGTTTGTCCTGCAGGATCCTATATGGCTCCTTATGGCCAACACGGATGACAAGGTCATGATGACATACCAGATACCCATCAGGTAAGAACAGTTACTAAAATCTCATCATAACCTAACGTGAATTTGTAAATATATATTTTGAAGCAAAACATTTGCCATCCCTGACCCAACATAATAATGAATAAGCAATGAATGGTTAAAGTTAAAGTCTGATCTCATTGGAGTAATACATTAGTACATTCATTTGTATGTATGTGTGTGTGTGTGTGTGTCTGTGTACAGGGATAAAGAAACTGTACTGAAAGAAGACAGAGACGCCCTGAAAGCTGTTCAGAAGCATCAGCCTCACTTTACTGAAGACCAGAAGAAAGAGTTAACTCAGGTCCACCCGTGGCTTCAAACTGGCTGCCTACCCAAAGCAATCAATGTTATGGTGAGGAGCTCTTAACAAAACCTCTAGACATAATGCATAAGTTAAATTACTGACAAAATTTCAAGGAGTAAACCTTTAAAAATTGTGTGCATCTATTAAAGGTGGCTATTAGGTGTTTTATGGTATGAGATTTTTTTTTCAGAAAAGATACAAATATTTTTATTTCTTTAAAAACGACCAAAATGTAATACTCATTTTGACCTAAGGAGGCCGCCATTTTCTCTTTTTTTCGATGACGTTAAATGGTTGCAGGCACAGGCAGCCAAACTGAACAAAGACGCACTAATCAGTTCTTCTGTAGATATAAAGTGCTGTAGCATTAATAATAATGCTAAAATAATAAAGAAAAAAATAAAGACGCTATTTGGTGTATATTCATACATTTTAATAATGTTGGTCAGAAACAATACAAACATGCATATTAATAACCAAAAATCATTGGTTAAAAATATTTTTAGCCATTATAAAATGATTTTTTAAAGTTTATACTATAAGTCTTCTATCTCTTTCGGTCATTAGCTGACGGAGGCTAACATTCACGTGTGCTCTAATACAGAATAAATAACCAAACCGAAAGCATCTTGTTATTGTGTTTATCAGTATATTCTTATAATGTGTAAAGTATACGTATAAGTGTTTATACAGTCCGTCCCTAACAGAAGGGTTGCCAGATCTTGTCCAATGGCCAATCAAAACTAGCCCAACGATCCACCCCTAATTCCAAAACTAAGATCCCTAAAATACATATTTAACAGACCTTCTTATGAATTACACACAATTTCTTTAAAATCAAAGTGATCATAAACACAATAAAAAACAACCCACAGCAGCAGTTCAAAAGTAGCCCAATTATGTGAGAAAACCGTGGACTTGGCAACTCTGACCCACAAGAAATCCTATAAAACATCAAATATTTTCTGACTGGCTAGTGCCACGTTGTGCACCAGTTTTCCGTTCAGCTTGGACAGACAAATTGCTTGTCGTTGGTAGCTCGTCTTATCACATGTTTAGAACATGGAGTAACCATTCTACTATCCCTAACTAAAACATGAATAATGGTTTGCAGTTTTGAAATCTAATGTAATTTATTTTTTCTCTGCAGTCTTGTACAGGGTGTGAGACTCCCACAGATTCCTCGACTCCTCCATTGGATTTGGACTTCTATGAGATGGATTACAGTATGGTTTTAAGACCGGAGGCCAAACAACATGATAAACTATTGAATACAGTGACTGCAGCAACAGCTTTTCCCTTGAGCCCTCCAGCATCTGATACTGAGCAGAAAGACACTCAGGCCAACACGAACGCACAGGACTGGGTCATGGAGGAGGTGGAAGTGACATCATCAGTGGAGGTCAAGCGAGACTGAAGACTGCTGGACAGTGATTGGTTGTCTTGCGTGATTGCCATGAATTAGAAGGAAATTCTTAAGACTTGAGAGTTTTAATAGAGTAATAGTTATTGAGCAAAGAACGACTGAGAAGACAAATTTGGACCAAGGTCAAAGGGTGAAATTGAATTGTATAAAGAAAAATATATTTATTTGACGTTAAATATAAATTGTTGTTTTTAATTCTTGATGTTAAAAGATAAATTGCACAAAATGGGTGTTAGCATCCATTTAAAAAAAGTGTTTAAGGATTTTGTTGCACTATATTTTTCTGCTTCCAGGATCTTTTAATTATTCATAAGACTGTGCGGCCTTATCTAAAAACAGACACTGCCTCGTAATTATTTATACATGAGAATGACATCAATTGATATTGTAGGCACTTCTTTAAGCAGTAAGCTTTTGCCATATTGAAACAAGTGTGAGTATGAGGCGAAAATCAAAAGGTGTTACATTGACTTCTCCTGAAGAGTCCCAGACAAACACCTTGTTTTTATGAATGTGTTTCTAGAATTATTAAAGGAGGACCAGGGATTTACTGATCACGTGCACTGTGTGGTCTAGTTAGCATCAAATGCGAGACTGCATTGACCAACCTTATTAAACTTTTAATGTAGCCAAGCAAAAATTGTAGGTTCCATGTACCTTTTGGATGTAATTGTGAAGGGTTTGCAAACGCATGTCTGTGATAACAGACAAGCCCAATCAGTTTATATGCAGTGTAGGGATTTTTTGTGTTTTTGTCTGTTTTTTTTATATTGTTTGAACAATTTTTTATGTGCTTATGCCTATGCATGGAAGATCTATTTTTGCTTCAAACCCAAATAAATAAACCCATTTTTATTAAGTTATACCTGCCTGTTTGTAAATTATTTTAGCTGAAATTATTAACTGCTTTTGTCTTTATTGCCGCATGAGGGCGCAGTAACATCTGGCAAAATGCACATTTAGGCTATTGATGGCTGCTTTCACCCAAAAAATGATCAAGATTTTTACTTTATAATTTTGTACAAGATTTTTTTATATCTTTAAAAGGTATTAAGCCATATAATTTATATAAGTAGAGCGTGTTTGTGTGTATACATCTGATAAGAAAAAAGAAGATATTCCACTTTTCAGTTCTGACTGTCATGGCTCTAGTCTTCATATCTGGATAAGATCCTGCTGTAAATATTTACGAAGACCTTTCTGAGACTAAGAGATAAGTTGTTTGTTTGTTTGTTGTTGACATTGTGTGATAAAGGGTTTCATATTCAAGCCATAATGACAGAGGAAATGATAGTGGCCTATTTCACCACAACAACCCGTCTGTCTTTTTTACTGCCTCAAACTTTTTGTCATTCAATTCTAACACTTTGATTTTTTTACATTAACAGTTTACTTTGTATAATAGCTTACTTAAAAACATAGCCTACTGTGTAGGCTATTTCCAAATCTATGATTCTCTTTTTCAGGACACAAAAGGAGAATAAGCAGGTGAGTAAATGAGTAAACTTAAAAATATCAATGGAGACTACTTTAGCAAGTCAGGTAAATGTTGTTTGTTAGACCAGAAGAATACCCCTATATTTTTCATTGTATTCGATTCAATGTTCTCTTGCCAATCGTAATTGTGTAATATCACCATTTCCCAATGTCCAAAAGCATTTCCAGTGTTTAAGACCTCCGTGAAGACATCCCCCCATCAAGTCAGAGATCTTTTATCAGTTAAATTACCCTTCATTCTCTACGGTCCCTCGGCCAAGAATGTCTTTTGATATACTGTTTGCGCTGTGATACTCAAACTCTTGACTTTCTCCCAAGTTTTCAAGCAAGCATTGACCCAACAGCGCCTCCTCCCCCGTCGCCGTAGCAAACTCCCACGTCACCACATTCTTCTGCTGTTGCTGTCATCACAACTCCAGTCCTTTCCCCGAGACTGCAAACACAAGCAGATGCCAAACACAACACACACACACACAATGTATCATGTGAAGATTTTACTAACTAAGCTTTCATTCTTCATTATAAAAATCGTGAAGACTGGCTATCCCTATGCTGTCTTGGCATGTGAGCACTTTAATCTGCTGTGATATTTCATGAGCAGGTTATCTGAAGGTTTTATGTTCTTGTTTCCCTCTACAGGCCCCTGCAATGTCAGGCGAAAAGTAAGAAGGAGTGAATTCTTCAAACAACGACTCATTCTTTACTCTGAGCAGACACAGACAGATGAACATGTTCTTAATTTAAGACTGATGTTATTTCCCAAATTTAATGAGATGCTTCTTTTACTCTTTAGAGCAATAAGTGTAAAGTTAAATGTGGTGATTTTTCCATTAAAATGACATTTTTGTACAGAAGAAGTAAAGGAGCAATGTGGAGATTTTAACGGCATCTAGTGGTGAGGTTGTGAATTGCAACCAACGGCTCACTCCACCACTCACCCCTCCCTTTCAAAGAACTACGGTGGCTGACACAGAACAAAGGTGTCGTGACGTTTTTGCTTCTTTGCCGAAGGAGATAACATATTTACGAAATGCGCTCTGTAGTAGGGCATGACAAATTCCATATAAGGGGACCCACGGTTTATGTATATTCTAAGATAATACACTGTAAAAAATATTTTTGGGGTTAACTTAAAAAATAAGTAACCTGGCTGCCTTCAAATTTAGATTTCATTCAACTAAGGCAGCCAGGTAACTTGTTTAACAGGTAAGTTAGACCAACATTTCTATTTTACAGTGTTATAATATAATAATAATAATAATAATAATTATATAAGGTCTTTATACACCTCTGAAGACATAATATGTATATTATGTTGCATTTCTGTCAATAGATCCTTCTAAATATTAAACCAAAATGATTTGCTTCATAGGTTTTCATTGTAAGTGTATTATTATAACTCAATATTCAATAAGCAAATCACTTGAGACGGATAGAGATAAACTTGTTTTGAACCCCCCAAAAAATCTTTTAAAGATTTTATTGCCATCTAATATCTGCAGTCCCTATTAGTTTAGTTAAACATGTCGATATCAACAGACATTGTTACATGATAAGACGTGTAAACTTTACCTCTTAAACTCAGGGACAATGAAACGGCCTAAACTCTGACCCCTCAGGCACTTCCTGATAACACAAACCAGCCCACACTGCACACCTGCAAACTGACAGACTGTAGGATGAGCTTCTCTCGATTGATAGATAGATTTTTTTTACTTTGAGTTCAAAATGATCAAATGTAAAGTCAAATCCTAAGCACACAAACACCTCCAACACACAGTTTGCAGTGCTTTAGTAAATTTGATCTTCCCTATTCTGCATTTCTCTAGTGTGTCTCCCCATAGCCAAAATCAACAAGCCTCATATTTAACCCAAAACAAACATCTGGCTCTAATTAAAATCCCTCCTGTAGTCCCCCCACAGTGAGTTTCCCACTCCCTTTATCCCTTCTTCAGCATCCCTCCCTCTACACCACCTCCTCTCTGGATCGTGTGTCGTGTGGCCGTGTCTCTCAGTGCTGTGCAATATGGAGCGTTGGACTGGTGTGTGGAGTTTGGGGCTGTTGCTGTTTGTGAGTTTTAGAGGGACGCTGTGTCAGACGACCAACTACACCAGGTGTGCGGTAGGGTTGTGGGTGAGGATGAACTAAGTGTGCATGTCAGGACAGATCTTTGCGGCTATGAATGAACTTGTTGAGAAAACCTCATGGTATTTTAAGAGCTGCAAAGGAGGCCTTGTTTAAATTTATAGGCCCTATGCTCTTGTAAAAAGTCTATTTTTTATTTCCAACTGCAAACAAAGGTTTTTGTATTTGTCTTCTCAGTAATGGTGTGTGGTTTGGTCAGCATGCATTGGTAAAGAGATGAAGGTTTGCAGATGGAAATACTCTGAGATGTGTGTTTTTTGAGTCAGTTGCCCCGCACCAGCATTTTCTTGCTGGGAGATTTAAAGCTTTAATACAAGCGTTTATACTTGAGCATTCTGGCTGGGTGACATCATTTTGGGAAGGTATTCTGGAAAAGGTTTTGCTGCTTTATATCCTGTTAAAGGAATAGTTCACCCAAAAATTTTAATTCTATCATCATCAATATTGTACATCAACACAGCCAAACCTGATTTAGAGGATATGTAAAAAAAAAAGTGTACAAAAGATTTGGATAGATGGTTGTTTTCATTCAAAGTGCTTAAACTTTTCATGTATTTCCAGGTATAAATCCAGGTATAAATGATACATTTTTCAAATGCTCTCAAACTTTTGGTCTCCAATTAATGTATGTAAACCAAAACATACATTTATTTACTTGTTCATCTCAGTGTCACTAAAATGATAAGATTGACTAAACATCCCTAGTGTTTGTGGATAAACAAGGGATTGTAAGCAATTTCTTGAAGTGATATGAAAATTTAGTCATCATTTACTCAAACCTCAAACCTGTATGACTTTCTTTCTTCCACAGAATACTGGAATATCATTTGGAATAATGTTGTTAACTGGCACTGGCATTGGTTTTGTGTATATACAATAGAAGTGAATGGATTCCACTGCTGTTTTTATTTCATTTTATTTTATTTATTAATTTTTACTTCTTATTTCATTAATTAGTAGTGTCAACTGAGGTAATATCTTTGAGTAAACCTTGGATCTGTAGGATCTTTCATAGTGAAATTTGGATCTATTACTAGTAACGTGTGCTTACAGTAAGTCTTCATAAGTGTTTGTCTGTAGCACCATTACTCTAAAAGAGCTTTGTTTCATTGTAAAAGTCATCAGGTTTAAGTCTATAAACAGATGTCACTGCAGACGTCAATAAATGTGATCTGAAAAACAGCTCTCACGGAGAACAGTTCAGGAAAGGTTGATGGTGCAGAATTGGCCTGTGATGTTGTAAACACCAAATAAATTGTTTACTGCTGTGGAACATCTTATAAGTATTAAAAAGCACATGAGCCAATACTTGGGGGGCAGTTGGGATCAAATTTTTCCTTTCCAGATTACGTAAAAATAGTGTCATGTTCATAAAGTGACTAACGGACGCCTCCTAGCTGGTTTCCATCCTGTTTGTACCTACTGTAACAACCTCACCGTGCAATATAAACACATTCATTTACAGTAATGTTTTACAATCTCTCAATCTCTCTGAATTTCTCTGCTTTTCTCTCTATCAGGCCAGAGTTTAACTGTGGGGGTGAACTAAATGGAGAGTCAGGTTTTGTGGGTAGTGAAGGATTTCCATCGTTCTACAAACCCAACAGCAAATGCACCTGGTACATCACAGTGAGTTAACTATTACTATTCTACTATATATTTTCATTAATAATTATTTATTATCCTCACATCACTTTGCATGTGTTTTGGTCACTTTTGGTAATTTTACTCATTGTTTTTGCAATAGGTTCCAGAGGGCAATGTGGTGATGCTCTCCTTCAGGCTTTTTGATCTGGAGGCAGACTCCCTTTGTCGCTATGACTACGTGGATGTGTATAACGGACACTCTAACATGGTACAGAAGCTCGGGCGGTTCTGTGGAACATTTCGACCTGGGGCTCTCATCTCCACATCCAACACCATGATGTTAGAGATGGTGTCAGATTCAGGAACAGGAGGCAGAGGGTTCGTGGCCAACTTTAATGGAGTAAAGCCGCATGTAGATGGTAAATTATTTTTGTTTTAAACCAATTATTTATTTAATTTTAATAGATAAATAAAGTTTTTTTTTTTTAAAACAGACAATTTTATCATTGCACCGCTCAAAATAAAATCTCACTGGTCCAAAATCTTGCTCCACATAATTCAGACAACAAACGTTATGATGAACTGTGAATGTGATGTATTTTTTATTTCTTATTTGCATCCCTGATGGCCTTCATTTCTAAACTGAACATTTTCCTCTTATGATTTTTCTTTCATCCAGAGCAACAGTTTTGTGGGGGGAAGCTGACAAAATCTCAGGGCACAATCAAAACCCCAAACTGGCCTGAGAAGAATTACCCACCAGGCATCAGCTGCTCCTGGCTTATCACAGTGGATCCGGAAATGGTCAGGAAAAATATAACACTGCAGTAATGATTATTTTCAGTTAATTTTGCAACACTGAATGCCAAAATATTATATTCTGTTATATAACAGTGTTCATAACATATCAGAGTACAAATCTTTCTTTACTTTTAAACTATTTGTTTCCCTGGACAACAAAACCAGTCTTACAGATGAATGTTATAATTCGGATGTTTGTGTCACAGGTGATTGAGGTGAAGTTCGACAAGTTTGATATGGAGTCTGACAATTATTGTCGCTTCGACTATGTGGCGTTTTATAACGGAGGAGAAAAAGACGACTCGCGCAGCATCGGAAAATACTGTGGAGATTCTGCGCCTCAGTCAGTAACCATCCATCTTTTTGACTGATTAAATTGTTCTTGTTATATTTTTTCCAGTTAACATTTTACATGATACAGAATTAAAAGTAATACATTGGTACATACTAATATCCATTCATATATTTTAGAACAACAAACACTAAAAAGGAGTTTGGTTTTAATATTTTTTTATTTTTGTGTCTCCTTTCCAGGAACATTGTATCCAATGGTAATGTGCTCCTGGTCCAGTTTGTGTCTGACCTTAGTGTAACTTCCGATGGATTCATGGCCTCATACTACAGTATCCCACACGGCCAGCGCACTCCAACTGAAGGAGGCGACAACGGGTCAGGACCTCGAATCACATCCACACCCACAAAACACCGTATTACCCCAGTCAAACCAATGAAACCTGTGGTTGTAGCCACAGATGCACCAACAACAACCACCACTACAGAGGTGCCTAAACAGCCGAAGCCACAGCCCAAACCTGGCAAACCTGTGAGACCGACAATCCATAAACCCGAACCCGAGGAACCCAAACCAGGTGAGAAAGAGCAACGTAAAGAAAAATGATTACGTATGAACTGAACTTGTTAAATATTGTTTGATGTCATTTTCAGCCTCAGACGTAAACCCGTGTGCAAAGGTATGTAAAAGAGATGGAACCATCAAGACCAGCTTCTGTGCTAGTGAATTTGGTAAGTAAGCTTGTGCAACGTTTCCCCAGAAATAAACAAATCTGTTATGATTTATTCACCCTCACAATAACTCAAAGGAAGAACTGTACTGTATAGTCATTTATTTAATCTTTTTTTTAAATCTTCACTTTCTGTCAATCTCTCTCCTAGTGATCACTGGTAAGCTGACAGCAATGAGCCCGGAGCCTAAAGGAAGTCTGCAAGCAACTTTTTTCTTAATTAAAGCCTATAAGACCGGTAAACTTACAATCACCCAAGTTGGAGAGACCATGTCTGTCAAACTCATGATAACATGCAGGAAATGTCCATTGTTGCGCAAAGGTATGACAACATATCCATACACAAACACACCAACCATTACCCAAATACCTCCCACATACACACATTACATGACTTTTGTTTCTCACGGTTTTTAACATAACAATCTATGTACCAGGTCAAAACTACATTCTGATGGGTCAGGTGGATGAGGAAGGACGTGGCACTCTTGCTCCTGGTAGTTTTACTGCCCTGTACAAAGCACCCCATCACAAGATTTTGACGAACATCAACAACCAGCCTTGCTGATGGCAAAAATCAGAAGACCGCACTAGGTGAATGCAATCTCAGCAAATAGAAAGTGACCAAAATGGTCAATGCAGAGATCCAGAGGTGTGTTATTTTAGCATTGTTAAGTAATGCTCAGGAAGCTACATTCTCATACTGTATTTTTTTTACAACTTTGGAGCATTTAAAACTTGTCAGCGCTCAAACATGAACTCTACAGAAAGTTTCAAGTAAACTGTTTCACTTTATACACACTGAGATGTCACAAAGTATATTTGTAATTTATGATGATGTCTTTAATACAGGATTTATATACACATTAAACTTTAGACTGTTATCATGTTTTATTTGGATGTTTCATTTTTGTCCCGAAATATACAATCGACACTTTTTTAACATAAGCAACTATTTATGTTTATAAACACGTTATATTTGCACACTTTGTTTTTTCATTTTACAAAATCTTTTATTAATACAAGAATGTCTAGCGTCATCTAGTGGCTGAACAGTGCAGCTCTGTATTCAAATCCCACAGTAACATCGCCAGCTGAACATCTGCACCGTGCAAACATGTGTTGATAAGAAAAAACCATAAGCTCCAGATTAATTTATGACTGCAAGGACAAACATTAGACGCATTACAGACAGCCATCGACGTCAACGCTTATCTAAAGCGGATCAAGTCACAATTGTTTACTTACTTTATGACTGTGCATTAAACAACAAGAGAATTACAACGTTTAAATCTGTTTTTCACAGAATGCAAAAAAAAACCCTCCTTTAAATACTAATGCAAAACTGGAATAATAAAAGGCATATAGATCTGCCATAAATTTAATTATTTGAATCGAAAACAATAAACAAAAGTTATCATAACTTGTATGTGATTTATATATGATCAGTCCAGAATAAAATTCAGTCTTATGCCTGAATATAATCATGAACCTCTGAAGAACAAAACAGGAAATCATACATTCAGGGTCATACAAAACATGCACTCTTAAAAATAAAGGTGCTTCACGACGATATAGAAGAACCATTTTTGGCTGAACGACATAAAAAAATAAAAATAATTATTATTTAAATAAAAAAATAAAAATACTAATCCTCTCTCTCTTTTTATCAATAAGTTATGTTCTGGCTTTTGTAGAAACTAGTAACTTGGTGTTAGCACTAATTGTATCATTGCCCCTGTTTGACATCGCTTTATTGTTTCCTAAACTCTCTGTAAGTCGCTTTGGATAAAAGCGTCTGCTAAATGACTAAATGTAAATGTAAAATCCGAAGAACCTTTTCTGTCACAATACGTTTTTTATAGTAGAGAAAGGATCTTTAGATCATAAAAAAGTATGAAATAAATGGTTATTGACTCAATGGTTCTTTGTTGAGCCAAAAATGGTTCTTCTGTGGCATGAAGAACATTGCACATTGCACTTGTATTTGCGATATGTGTCCAGCTCAGTTCATGTCTTAAAATAATCAACAAAATAAGTACAATACAGGTGAATGCCATGTCTGGCGTAACGGTAGAGGAACTAGATAACACTTTTAAAATCTTTACCAAAATATTAAAGATTTTGTTTAATTACCCAAGACTGGGCAGTCTAATAGGCTTTTATGCTTCCAATCTATATTCTGCTCTGGTAGTTTACAGACAGGTAAAAGGCAAGGGATTCTGGGAAATGAGCCCAGAGGTCAGCAGGTGGCGTCGATAATATTGCTGTCCATCTGGTGGCGATAAGCCACTCGCGCTTTATGGGAAAAATAAACAGGATGTGCTGCGCTCTCCTCTCCATCATAACCCCAGGATACTGTCGGAGAAAAGCCAGGTTGCACCTCAACAGATGGAACTATTGAAGCAAAGAGATCTTAATGAAGACAACATTTTATCTTCAATAACAAAACAGTAAGACAGTTTGATAAGCAGACAACTTACCAGCTGGAGGTGGACACAGCCTGCCCTTACTCCTGTCTTTACCACGTTTGTACCAGGGGAAACACTGTAAGACTTTCTTACCCATGGGCGTGTGTGGAATAACAGATCTAGACAAGAGAACACGGAGGGTATTTATCAACAGATGAACATGGAGTTCCACTGGCATTGCTGGTCCATTGTGTTTGTTAAGCTTATCTCACTTCTTCAACCGGAACATTAGGCAGAAAGGTGAAGGCATGCGATTTCTAATAATGGCACAAGTTAACAAAGACCTCATTCATCCTGACTGGATTAATCCTCTGTCATTGCAAGGGTTTTTACAGTACTATATCACTTGAGCGGGGCACATAATTGTGTTCCCTGACCCACTTCGGAAGGCCAAAACACTCAATTGATTGCAGCCAAGTCTGTTTCTATATAAAGTCACAGTTGTCCATAAATCTTAAGTAAGGGTACTGCCATATAACAACAGGGCACTACAATTAAATACGCAATCACAACCTTTTTATATGAATGGCACTGAGACTTATTTTGTTGTTTGTGAAACACTGAAATGCTCTAGATGTGAAATATGTTACAAATACACCATAGGTTATGTGTACAAAGACAGTGATATATATATATACACTAGTTACAAGAGCATAATTAATGTAACATGTTAAAATAATAAATTATTTACTAGAAAACTATGCCAAGTGAATAAATAATAAATAAATGCTGATCTGAGATTATAATCCCTCAATATTAACACAGGAACGAGATCCTATAGGCTTTGTTGTTCTTTGAAAAGTATCTTACATAAAATGTGCTGAGCCGAGGTTAATCCCTTATTTAAGAATATTATACTAGAGCTGTACATGGCATAGATCAAAGAGATAAACACAAGCTTCTCACAATCAATAACAAAAAGAAACACTTATTTAGGCCTTATTATATAGCCTAATTTCGGTTTTACCATACCACTCAACATTTTTTAAACAAAATATTAAATTTAATATAGCAATAATAAATAAATAATAAATTATTTTTATTGTAATAATAAAAATTTCAATGCCCAGATCTTGATTTAATTTGTATCTACTTTTCATCTTTAATAATCTATGGTTTCATTTATTTTGCAAACGAGAAAGAAATAATCATGTACACATTATAGAATAATTTTGTGTTTTAAACGTGTTTTAACTATTTCAAGCAATACTATTAAGCCTGACAAGTTTATTATTTTGCTCTAAATTTAACACTCTTTAATCGGTTTTCTACAGCACGCATGCTCGAGTTTACGCACTAATTCACACTTTGCACAAACTCACCTGCAGAAGTACAAAACGATGCGTGTTTTATCCAGTGATCGATGGGATATGGTACGTTTGAAACTGTGTCTCCATGGGATGGTTTTCCTGATGGCTCTGTAGAGATGGTGTTAGAGCAGCGAGCAGGGCGCAATCCCGGCGGATAGTGATGCTGTAATCGACTCCTCTATCTGCCCCGTTACCAAGGTTGCGTCGAGTGAGCGTGCGCGGAGCGGCGTGGGAAATTTCCACCGGCTGATGCTTTAAATAACTAATCCTACAAGCCACAACAAAAAGCTCCTGTCCTCGGAAATGGGTAAGTACATTTTATTCCTCTCTCTCAGTCGCTCTTAAAGTGTGCGCAACAAAGTGCACAAACCTGCCACAGGTGTGTTTTTTGCTTTGCTATTCTACATCACTGTGAAATGTGTCTTTTGACAGAGTAGATGTTGTACACAAAATAACAAAAAACATAAGTTTGGTTCTCTTTCCACTATGGTTAAATAATTGTGTGGAGGCGGGTTATAGAGAAGGAGACCAATCAGGTTGGAGCCTCGCTAATGAACTGACTAATCAGAAGCAGAGGAGCCAAATATCTTTTCACGGTGAGATAACTTTGCAGGAGGGTGAGAGAAACGAGTTAGATAATATACCGAAGCGTGCAGACATGGATGAACTTCACAAATTGTCGAAAAGAGGTATGATATTACTTAAAAAAACAATATGACCTATTGGTTTTATTTCAGTAACCAGTCGTTACTCCGTCCTAAACACAACTGCGTCATGACGTGGTCTGCACGAGTGAGTGTACTCGCAGTTTCTTTGGAGAATATAAAATTATTGTTTTTACAAAAACATTTCTACACTTTAAAAAGTAAACTGTACAGTTGATACCTTGAGCAATAAATAACTTGATGCTATGCTTTATAGTTTGAAGTACATTTCTACAGTTTCCTACACAGTCATACATGTATATATTTTGTATATTTATGTATATAATTCATGGAATAAATCGAATAAGATGTTTATTTATTTTACAAATAAGAAGTGTACAATAATAGGGACAATTTCAAACAAAGTTTCTTATTTAATTAACCTATATAAAATGTACAAAGATGTACATAAAAAAACATTACAAAACAAGCAACAATAAACTACACATTTCATTGACATAGATCGTTTTCACAACAACCTTAAAGTAGATCCAGTTAAACAAATGACTGCAAAAACTATTGCAAAGGCACAGAAAGCAGAAACTGAATAAATGAGCAGTTTACACTACTGAGAACATGGCACTGCTTTTACTCAGTCTTGTTGTGGCATTGGTAGGTTGAGTGTATGTAATCTATTAAGACGATTCAGTTTCAGACCCACACACTTCCCTTTCCTTCGCTCTCTCCTGCCCCCTGCTGGCTGCAGCAGCCCCCTAGGCCTCGATGGCGCGACGCAGGCAGGTTCTTGTAGACGGCGCGGCTGTACGGGATGAAACACATGCCAAGCTGGAGGTGCCGTGCCATTCTGCAGTAAGCAGCGAGAGCTAGAACCAGCAGTGGAGCCAGCAGCAGAAAGCCCACGACCAGCAAAGCCACACAGCCTCCGTCATCCAAGAGATTCGAACAGTAGATGGACGTGCTGTGGCGCTGAACCTTTGGGACGGGCACAAAAGGGAGAGGGAAACTTGACTTAATTTTGACTATAAAATGGTGTGTATTCAAATTCAAAAGGAGATCAGCCAACTACATTTTAAATGCACCTTCTTTTATTTTGCAGATAAGTATGAAGAAAAAAAACTCATCATCTACACTTCTTCCGGTACTCCACACTCATGTAAACTATCAAATAAAATAAAAACTGTGCCACTATACAGTAACTTTTCTTTAAAAGTATTTCCACTTATAATTGGAATATAGTTGTTAAAAAGAGTGACCCAGGACTTCCTTAGGAGCATGATGTCATTGAATGAATATATAGTTAATAATGTCAGATCAGATAACACTATGATTAACATTCACATATGGTCTGAGGCATCTTTGTTGGAGGGGAAACGGTCGACTGATAGTGAAATGATAAAGAGAGGATTACGTGAGATGGTTTATTTCCTCCCACAGGTGTTTTGTGTTAATGTCTCAATGAACTCTGGGAAGATAAGTCATCAATGCTTGGATGACACTAGACTAGAGTATTTTAAGTCATCTTTTTATTTTTCAGGGAGAATCTAGGCAGCTGTGATTACCTGAGGAATTGAGGCATGTGAGGACAAGTAAAGAAAGAAAATGACTTCTTGGTAACACAGTGAAGGTAGGTGGAAATTTCTATTTTTTGACTCTATTCGAAGGCTCACCCTCGTATCAGTTTAGGAGAGATGTCGAACAATATAATTATCAATCACCTCACACTTACCGTCGAATGGCAAAGGAAACCAAAAACAAGCATGATGAGCGATGGCAAGAGAATGAGGCCGAAGATAATCGCAGCCAGACCTATGTTAAGGGTAGCGATGATCAGATTCTGAGCCGTCACCAGAACAGAACAAGCCCAACAGTCTAAAGAGCCTCTCAGCTCCAGAGGAGGTTCAATCGCCACACTGCCCGCTATCGAGTATGGTGGAGGAACCACCACCCCAGAGTTGGACGCATTTGCAGGACTGCATGAGGAGATGGAGCCGGTGTGATGGAGACGGGGGTGAGGGGATTCAGACTCCCCCGGATCAAAGGAAGGCTGCTGGGCAACAGGTTTCTCCAGGGTCCCGTTGCGGGAAAAACTCATCCTGCCGTTCATCTGCCCTTCAGGTGAAACCCACTTTGGTGTAAATGGGTTTGAATCCAGTTTTTTGGCTGGTGAAAATCATGAAAAGAAATTCTTTTTAGAGAATGGCGTAAAACGTTTCCAGTAGCTATAAATACGAACGCAATAGCAACAAATCCTTTAATAGCTCATACGACTTGCAGGCAGTAATACAATGACTATTAAGGAAGACTTTATTAGAGCTATCTGTGGATAATATTTTTTTAAATAATGGTCTCCAATGGCCAAGGGAAGGAAAGGTAAACAGAGATAACTAAAGTTGAACGGTAGGAAATAAAGCCCCCCTCCCGATCGCCAGGATGACTAAAAAATACCAAACAATAACAGTGGAACTGCCCTTCCAGGAAAGCCTGTATGCTGACTAGATCACATATACTATAAAACAACAAAACCTCAGGAGAGCAACATCATAAACTGAGACTCTTAAATAGCCCATTACAGCATTTAACCGATTCATAGCGAACATTTATAGGCAAGAATTCAGGAAGGTGTTCATTTGCCCTTGATTTACACTGCTTAAGTTACTGTCAGAGTGCATTCAAAAACGCTTCTTTTATCAAAATAAATACAGAATACTAACACTTACATAAATCCTTTCAGGAATATTATTTTAGTGTTTACGCCTGACTTTAGATCTCTAGCAGATCTCGTTCACATGCGGGCTAATACTTTTACTTTTGTTTGAAGTGTTAACAATATTTTGTGATCCTATGTAGATACAGGCCAAAAAGTAAGCAATAGTTACAGTGTGATTTATATGCCTTTTTTAATGGACAGACAGGAACTTGTACAAGATTAAGATGACAGTAAATTATCAGCATGACTAATAACATTTTGATTCAATGTAAAATAAAAATATATTAGTATAGGTTAAAAATATATATAGGTTTATGACAGGACATAGACAGACTGTATGAAAAATGAATGGGAATAATGACAGAGATAAATAATGAATAAATGAGGGAAATAAAACTGACAAAACAGTTTTATTGTTAATTAACTTACAAAGATTTTTGGTGAATAGCTTAAACCAAATTCTAAGACTGAACTGTATAACTACATATTTGTGCAAACATTTCGTTTCAAAGTTTCAATCATATTTGCGTTTAAAAATGCAAATATCAAATGATCCTTACAATGACATTTTGTAAAAGTATAATAGAAGTCAAAAACAAATAAAGTATAATAAAATACATCTGTGAAATCAAACTTGTACCTTTTATCTTTTGTAGAAAAACGTATAAATCGTTTCCTTCAAGTGTGCAAATCCCTTTCCTTAAAGAATTGTAGAAGAAACCTTGAGACTGAAACAAGTTCTTTGAGTCTTATATGAGTTTTCTCATTTCTTTAACCTGTTAACTAAGAGCAACCTATCTCCACAAGCTCTTTGTGAAACTGAACTGAACTCAGTGGAACATTCTTCTAATTCAGCGCTCTCTCTCCTCTTTTCCTGCTCTGCTCTTTCCTTCCTTTGACTAAGATGTCCTGTCTCTGGATATATCTCTCCACTCCCCCATTTCACTTTAACCACACACTTCTCTAGCC
This sequence comes from Oreonectes daqikongensis, assembly GCA_026939265.1. Taxonomy (NCBI): domain Eukaryota; kingdom Metazoa; phylum Chordata; class Actinopteri; order Cypriniformes; family Nemacheilidae; genus Oreonectes; species Oreonectes daqikongensis. The sequence goes on along the minus strand of JAOTQM010000043.1, from coordinate 2,817,061 downwards.
AGGGCATTTAGTATTGGGTTGGGGGTTGTTGGGGTGGGAATGTGGTGTTGTTTGGGCCAGGGCAGATTTTTTTTGTGACCCTCTCTCCCTCTGGATTTGCACTCTCCACAAAAAGTGTTTTCGCACATTATGCACAATGGTTTTGCACCATGGGCTTTCTTGTAGCTTATCTGATAGAGTCTGATGCTAGCAGTGCCAAGGACATGGGTTTGAATCCATGAAACGTATAACTTGAATGCAAAGTTGCTTTGCATTACTTAGACTATGATAAGCTACATAACAAAAACTTAAGAAATTAGGTTTTCAGATATGTTTACAGTTTAAACTATGCATGCATGCACTTTCTTAATGCAATAATTATCACTAAATGACCACATAACACAAAGACATTCAATAAAGACCCCAGAAACCTTTCACAGCCCTTGATATGATATCTCCCACCTCACCTTCAGTTCTGCTGGGCCACGTTTACATTGGGTGGGGAGGGATGTGTGGGGGGGGGGGGTGATGGGTAATGTCTGTTTTATATCTCTCAGGACATGTCAAAGCTGTCAGGGCACGAGGGGGGTGATGCGTGGAGGAGGGGGGAGATAGGATGCTCCGTAAGGATTTTTGTTTCCTGGACAGCTGAGGGCATGCAGATGTGCTGTGTGTGATAGAACACACAACCTGATAAGAGTGAGAACAGGATGAAGACTTTATCTGTGAGTAAATACAAGTGAAATATGAACATTTTACTGGTTCTGGGAATTTAGAAATTGGTAAAAGAACTGAAAAAATGTTTATGTATTATATAAAAAAAGAATTATATACAATTTGTTGCGTGATCTTGATAAACAAGTTGAAAAAAGAGGGTAACAATATCTGTTGTCAGTAAATAAGGTCAATATAGCCTGTTGTGCATATAAAATCATGTAAACATTACTTTTTAGGTGAGATGAACGGATACAAAATGTCTCCACCAATACCGATAGCTGATTATTCAAAGTGATTTCTTCTGATATTGATTCTGAAGATTAAATTAATATATATATATTTTTTTTAGATTTATTTTTGGCCTTTTTATGCCTTTATTTTACAGTAGTGAAGGAGAGGACAGGAAATGCGGTGGGAGAGAGAGAGGGGGGTGGGGTCGGGACAGGACCTCGCTATATGCCGGAGCACTGTCCACTACACCATCGGCTCCGGCTTAAATTAATATTTTAACTTATGTTTTTTTTATTCATGTGATGACTAACATCAAACTGGTAATGTTTCTTAACAATTTTTATACACCGAGCACACAATTCATTGCATTTTTCTGTCCTCTCTTGATTGACAGGATATATCGGCCCTGATCCTCGGCTGTTTTTAAACCATCGTCCGAAACCCATTGTTGGCCAATATACCGGTGTATCTCTACTTTTTAAGTATTTACATATTACAATACAGCACATATTCAATTATATAATATTACTATTTATTAGTCGAAACTTGTAAGGTTATCTGTGATCTTGTTATTCTGCCCAAAATGTCTTCCTTAGGCCAGAGCATCAAAAATAATTTTCAAAAACAAACAAGTTGTTGTGCTGGTAAAATGAATATATGGGCTGGTGAGAAACAAGAGATATCCTGAGAGTTATAAAAGAGGGAAACCTGTCTTCCTGTCCTTGGAGCCAGGATTTCCGCTGTAAAGTCCACAGAGAATGCTGAGGTGTCACAGAAACATTACTCATGCCCATGACCTCTACAGACCTTAAGTTCCACTAAACAGACAGACAGGAGACGAAGCGGTCAGTAGGAAATCTCTGTGAATCTGTAACCTTCCTCTAATACACTTCCACACATGACCACCAACCCAGAAATAACTTCCACGTAAACAGAGATGTGAATTTATCAGAATGATAAAAATTTTTAATAGTTATCATTATATCAGTTATAACACACAAAAATCACAAAATGTTTTAGACAAGTCTGGCTCAGTTCCTTAATCTTTTTCATTTTCTTTTTTTCATTTCTTTTTTTGTACAGTAAAAAAATTGGCAATGAACTTGAAAACAAACTGAGAGGTATTGATGGAACAGAAATCTGAAAACTCTCATGTTGAATTCATTGATAATGATACAAAGTAGAAAGACTGCAATAATTATAACAGCTAGCATGACTGGAATCATACACGTGTCACAATATCTTGTTTCCATGTAAAGCAAACAAATTGTATGTGTTAAATATACAGTACAAAGACATTCAGTTCATAAAAGTGTACTGATTCTGTTCTAAGCACCAACTTGTGAGATTAACTTACGTTTTCAAGCCTACAAATCATTTATACAGACAGAGAGACCCAGGTGGGAGGGGGAATCAGCACCATTTTGAATCAAACGTTTCCCCATAAGCCTCACCACTTCAGCACAATAAAAAAAGATTTACAAAATGTGAAAAAATAGGAGCGTCACAATGTTCAATAAATACAAAAGAAAAGACAGCTAAATAAATTAAAACGAAACAAAAAATCAATTATGATTTCAATTCACAAAAGAATACAAAGTCAATTGGACTGAAAAATGTATTAGAAAACAAGTTTGCAGGAATGATTTTTCGTTTTTGTACAAAAACACACAAGGTTTTCTAGACAAATGCGATCAAATAAGTTGTAGATTAAACCCGTATTTTTTGAAATAACTTTTACATTTGCTGTATCTCACGTGATATTTTATTTAATCAAATGAAATCATTTGTCTAAATGCAAATCACAAGGCCAAAACGGTGTTAGTCTAAACTGCTAAAAAAGTTTTTTTAATTACTTTGAAAACCTTTGAGAACTTTAAAAAATAGCACCCAGTCAAATATGTAAATACCATTTACAAAGGTCAGACCTGTAGTAAATATGACATGACCAAAACAACAGAAATAACTTAATGCCACTGCAATGATCATCAGCTACAAGAGAAACTCATCTCCCGCTGTTATACATTGTATCAAAGCACCACTTGCTTGAATAAACCAGAGACATAGAATAACTGGACCGGTGAAATCGTCTTCTGCTTGCATAAAAAAGTAAATCACAACAGTACCTGAATTAACGCACATGTTCGGCAAGTTGACTTTTTTTTTTTCTTCAAAGTTATCACAGCAGTTATCCAATGTGGATGAATGACCTGATAGCCAAGTTACACATTATTAACTCGAGTTCAATGATGTAGCACCACTCTAGTCATTCTGTATTCAAATGTCCCTCATTGGCTGGCTGAGGGGAAGACGAAAGCTGCAGAGACATCTGCTGTAGTATTGTAAACAATGTGAAATAAACAGCAATTTGATTGGCTGTTTTAAAAGTTTGCAGTAGTGGTTTTAGTAAAAAAAAAAAAAAAAAAAACTAAAGGTTTGTGCCGCTGCTTTGGGGCAGGAGATTTGGTTATGGCTGTGTAGTTTCAGACATCAACTTCACCTATAGCATGGCACTGGAGCCTAAGAAGAGAAAACGTGCTGTATAAATGTTGTGATTATTGTTAAACTGAACCTAAATACAATAAAAATATACAATAGAAATATAGATACAAAATATAGCCTAATTTTATTTTTCTTAACCTAAGTAGGTGGCATTTTGACAGCTTTGAAAATGAAGCATATTTTCACTCCACACTGTCTTTACCGTAATGTTTACAAAAGTGACCAGACATAGAATAGAAATAGAACTAAATTAAAAGAAAGTACAAATATTTTCATGGTGTATAAATCCTCTACAATATACTACACAAAAATAATACATCATTTAATGAAATATTACAATATATATTACTGTTTTTTGCATTACGGTAATGACAGTGGACCATTAACCTAAAGACAAGAATGGTGTATGTGAACATTTTTACTCAGCAATGCATGTTTCTGTGCATCAGCGCGTTTGTCTCACCAGGGTGAAGTTATCATACGTGTTCATCAGCTCATCGATGCGATACTGTTCCAGCACCACCACCCCTGTCAGACTGGGCCTCTGAATCCGAGCGCAGTCCTCACAGTGAACCACATAAGTCTTTCTGCTACTATTCTCACTGGTCACGAACAGCAGGTTAAACACCTCCACCTGTTTACACACATGACCACATACATTGTAAATTCTTCATAATTTTTCATTTATCCTGTATTTATGCACAACTGTATATCTTTCACTTGCTTATTGCACTTCTGGTTAGACCTAAACTACATTTCGTTGCCTTAAACTTGTACATGTGTAATGACAATAAAGTTGAATCTAATCTAATCGAATCTAATGTGAAGAAGATGGAATGCGCAACAAGGGGGCATTATTTGCTTATATAGATGATGTTTCTCACATCGCATTCGTTGCAGTAGTACGCTGGCTCGTCCTTCACCCTGCTCTGATAGCAGATCTTCTTCCCTGCAGACACCAGTTGGTCCCTCAAAATCTGAATGTGTTTGATGGACTGGAGGAGACAATGTCTGAGGAAAAAGGGAATAAAGGCTAAAACTTCGATGTTGATGAACACAGATTATTCTAAACAAGGAAGCGTCAGTAAATGATTAACATAAAACATGCCCGAACCATCTTTATTCATGGCCAGTAAGAAATATTTATGGTAACTATTTACCAGCCATTGACAGATCTTTGACCCAATTCAAAAATCAAATGGGCTTCAATGACATAAATACGTGCATGCAACTCACTTTAACATCTTGAATGTGTTCGAGTCTGTGATCTTAATTGTGCGAGCGACGTTCCAGGACACATGAATCATGGGGACGATTGATTTGACTTTCTTAATCTCGTTCCACTCAAAGCGCTCAAGAGCAAGCTGGTATTGATAGGCTGGGAGGGCAGACAGTGAAAATGAAGATTAGTAACTTCTGTTGGAAGTCATAATATAAAGCATGTGCCAAATATAACGATTCAGCAGGAACAGTCTTTGGCGCCCCCTACTGTCATACTCAGGCTCACCGTTTAAAGGGCCCACGTTCCAAGCGATGTTGTTGCACCAGCCCACAGCCTGAACCCAATGCACGGTGCCAGCGTTGATCCACACAAGGTCACCAGGTCGCTGAATGAAGCGATACACGGGGATGTTCGATTGATAAAGATCCTCAAGAACTGGCCACCACGAGCCTGTCAGATAGTCTACGCCATGCCTAAAACACAAAAGAATCTGTAAAGGATTCATTATAGCCTCAAGATTTTAGAAATTTTCCTAACGGCTTGTACTGATAACCAATGATGTGTGTGATTCAAAACTCACTTTTCACAGAAGTCACTGATGGCTTTCCAGTAGTGTTCATGGACAGCAAACCACTCACAGTCTCCAGGGCCAATATTGATATTTACGGAGCAGAAGTTATTATTCTCCTGATGTCCTAGAGACAGAATGACTTCCTTTAATAAATACTTGGTATGTGAAAGAGTGCAAGCTGGCTTTCTAAAGCATGTAAAACGTGTGCACAGTAACATATCTTGAGGGAAGAAAACAGCTCTATACATTAATTAAACTTCTACAAACCCCAAAACATGTTTTATGGGTAAGAGGTAAAAAGACGTGTGTGTGAACACCAAACCTGGGGTGCGGCTGCCAGGGACCTTCATATAAAGCTGTACTGTGTTCATGCCTAGTATAGTGTGACCAACATGACTCAGCATGTTTGCGCTGGACGACACACGCATGAACGCTGGTAACTTCAACAGCTCCTGTAGCTGCGCCTTCCACCTGAACACAAGTATCCACCATCCTAAAGTTATGCCGTACAAACACTGATCAAACATTATTTGGATGATATCTTAAAGAATGTCTCACCTTTTAGGGTCAGACAAGTCAATGTTGGTTCCAAACTTGATGATTTTTCCAACTGTTTTCTGCTCTGAGCTGTTAAAACAGAGAGAATTCTTAAAAGACATGAAAAAACACGCCGTACGCCGGCAGAAACGCCTTGGTGGACATTTTTTGCTAAACACATTTTTACCAGGTTGCATATAAAAAGAAGTCTGTAGATTTTGTCTGGGACTGGCAATAGCAATCTATTTCTGTGATGTTAAGTTTAATGTTAGTGTTTTGTTTTCTTTACCTGGCTGTGGATGTCCCTATTGTGACTTGTGGGATGGACTTTGTCACACATCTTTTCTCTGATTTCTCTTCCTTATCTTCATCTTCACTGTCCTTTTCTTCCTGCAAAATGTACACAGGGAACACAAACATAAAGAAATGCAATTTGTTTATTTTGAGCGTGTGTGTGTGCGTGTGATTACGACGAGTATTTCGGTTTGTACTTAGCCTCCATGCCCAGGTGAGTACCTGGACTCTCAGCATCATCAAACTGCAATGCCCCTCCCCTGAAGGGAGAAGGGACATTTCAAATAGCCATTGTCATTTCATCTATGATATGACTATTGGGTGAGGTGAAGTATCATCACCACAAATGTTTTCTTGTCGAGAGTTCTTCATGCCATAAAGATTCGACTCGATTCGAGAGCAAGAGGTCTTTTTCTTGTGCCAGTGAGGCACCTGTGGCTGCAATGTCTACCTGTAAGCTCTCCTGGAAGCTAGACGCTTGGTACTGGGCATATTTAGCGATGGTGGTGTGCGATCTGCTGCTCTCGCAGGGCCACGTCTGGGCGGATCCGGTATGGTTCCAGTTCTCATCTGCCGGCTGCTGCACCTGAGTTCTCACTTCTACTGCGTGCTCCGCATTAGCCTCTACCAGGGACTTAGTGGAAAACAGACCCAGATCTGACCAGAAAGAAAGGGACAGAAAAACAGTGATATAGGCATGGGATAGACAATATAGGAGAGCTCTTGAATTCGATACTTCAGGAAAGCTTATTGCTGCTATGCAGTAGTGACTTGACTGATAAGACGCTGTCCTTAAGCAACAGGCATCGGCCTGTAAGAATGTGTGTGCGAGTTAGCGTTTGTGGTAACTCACTGAGACGGAGGGATCCAGCCAGTCCTCTGATGACAGTAACAGCATTTTTAGAGTCTGTGCAAAACTGCAGCAGCACAGGAGAGAAAGCGTCTCTCTTACTCTCCAACTAAAAACGTGAATACACAATGTCAGAACATGCACACAAATCAGAATCAAGTGACGGTCAATGGGGCACTCACATAAATGCTTGGTGTGGGAGGGTTAAGTTTCTCTCTGGGAATGGGGGTCTTACTGGAGAGGTCGGGCTTCACTGACAGTGCAGGCAGCAGGTAGGACCCCCGAAACTTGGTCTTGATGTTTGCCCCTCTGACACAGAAATGGAGTGTAATCAAAATAAGAGAATAAGCAAGTCATGTGTTTTGTCATCTAAAAATACACAATGCTAGAATGTTCTGGGTAGTCACTAGGGCATTTCTTCATGGTTGCTAGGTTGTTATTTGTGAATGCTAGCTATTTTATTATAAGCTTAAGTCCAAAAGCCATCAGAATTTGGACTCACTTGCAGGCTTGTATGATCTCAGAAGCGTTGTTTCCAATGGTGATGGATTTCAGGGGGATGCTCTTCTGCTCTATCTCAGATGCGCTGAAAGTCTTTCGATCTCCACTCTTTAACTTGATTACTCTGATCTTTAGTTCTTTCAGAGGAATCTTAGATAACGCATTTGGCTCAAGAAGATTGACCCGATCCAGCAGTGGAGATCTGCCAGATGCAGTCATGGTACAGGAGGTTTGTGTGCTGGTTACGGTAGATGCCATGTGGCTTGTTGTACCTGCATTTACGAAGTCAATGTTTATATTTTCCCTAATAACAATTGTCTGCTTTTCTTTGTCTGTTTCTTCTCGTTCTGCTTTATGCTCATTCTTGTTATTTTGTTGGTTTTCTGGGATGACCTGTTTGGTTCTGGTCTCCATTAACTGCTTATCTGAACCGTCAGAGCACAAGGTAGATGTTGTCATTGTCTCCTTTTGAATTTGAATCTCTTGTCCCAAACGCATTTCCCGATTTTCTCCCTTTGTATTCCTTTTTTGAGTTCTCACATGGTCTCGCTGTCTGATCCCATTTTGGTTTGTTTCTTTCTCAGTAGACGAGGACCCGCTAACTTTCACAGCCTTTCGCTCTGCTACTGACACAGGGCTGGAGTTTTGACTGAGCAGAAGCTCGCAGCTTTGAGCAAGTTTAGCCTGCAGGGTGGCCGGAGATAGATGTTCTTTCTCCTCTAATGAGGTGCAGGTTGGGTCTTGAGCTGACTCAGTTGCGTTGACCTCCATATGTTCATCCACTTTTTGCACCTCTCTCGCCCCCTCTTTTTCTCCATGTTCCTCTTTTGTTTCCTCTCTGTCTTGCTCTTCTCCCTCTGTTTTCCTCTCTTTGTCTTCCTCTGCGCGTTGATTGAGAGCTGGTGTGACCTGATCTGGGAAATCCTTGGTTGGAGATGTGGAAGGTGGACTTTGCTGGTCTGGAGAGTAGATCTCTGGACCCAATGACAGAGATGATGAGTACTTCACACCTACTAAAGCACTAGGCGGTGGTCGACCAAATGGCCCGCCTCTATAGGTGTACCTGTGGCTGCCCATGGCTGAGTTTGGTGATGTGTCCATTTGATGCAGGTGCGGCTTGTTGGGCTGAGAACTTGATGGATCAGGACTACCATCTTTTGGATCACAGTCTTGCTTTTCATCATCTTCTTCCTCCTCAATCTCCATTGCTTTGGAGGCCTCAGGGAGACCGTAAAGCTTGGCCAGGTCACTGTGGCAGTAGTCGATCCCGGTGCTGGTGTCCACTGTGTCTCTGAAAAGCGATGAGTGTGTTGGACTAGGCTGTAGTACTGGTCTCCTTAGCACTCCCATCATTCCTTCCTGGATTTCATCTTCAGCATCTTCATCCAAGTCTGACACCGGTGAACCCTGCCAGCTCAGAACAGGTGGGCTTGTTGGTGGGTCCAACCTAAGGAGTTCCTCACTATAGCTGCAGTGAGCCGGGAGGAGATCTGGAGCACGGTGCACACTCTCCTTGCTGCTGATGGGATGTTCTCCACAATCCCTCTGCTTATCTGGATGAGTTTGTTTGGAGCCATCTTCATCTTCATTGGTATGTACACTGTCATCTTCGCTAATGTCTACATGGTCAGGCTCAGAAAAATGTGACTGGTCGTCATCTTCGGTCTTTGTATCAATTGCTTGGATAGAGTGACAAGGAGAACAATGGTTGTTATTGACAGGAGAAGATGGAGAGGTTGGGATGAACCCTGAGGTATGTCGAGATAACTTTTCCTCTTCTTCTTCCTCTCTGTGTTTGAGATGAAGTGATGATGGGTCGGACAGTAAAAGTTCAGAATCGCTAGGGTCAGATGTCCCTAAAATAGGAGACGCTGATTTCTTAGTGGCCGTCTCACTCTTCCTGTCTGCATGCTTTTCTTTTGCTCTTCTTTTCACCTGTACCAACTTCCTCCCATTTTGATGTGTGGTTTTCTTTTCATGTCCCTTTCTTCCATCCTTCATCTTTTTCTTTTTCTCCATTCTTTTCTCCATCTGTTCCCTTGCATCTATCAGCTCTTTCTCATTTTTCTCCTTCCTCCTCATACGCTCCCTGTGCCTCCTCTTGGCCTCAATGTGTTTCAGGAGTTCAGTATCCAGCTTGCTAAGCGAGCTCTTGTGGATGGACTGGTGTTTAGAGTGTCTGCCCTTTTTCATTTCTGACCTCTGCACTCTTTGGCCCTTTACTGAGGTCTGAGTGGTGGCCTCAGAAGAAGAATCTGAGTCTTTCTTTAATCCAGTCTCTGGACTCCTCCATTCTCTCCCAGTTGGACCGCTCACTCTATCATCTGCACTGCTGTGAGACTGAACAGGACTCCATTGACAGCTACTGTGTTTGGTTGCACTGAGTCGCTTTCGGTCCCCACCCACCGACTCCTGGGATTCCAGATTAGAGGGGAAACGCCCAATCTCCTGTAAATAAACACAAAATAAGGCTTACAAGATTTTATAGAATGTTGGTAAACAAACAACATTGGCTTCCATTGTATGGACACTAAACCACATTTTTCAAAATATCTTCTTTTGTGTTCCACTGAAGAAAGATTTTTAATGATATGAGGGTGAATAAATGATCACAGAATTTTTATTTTTAGGTGAACTATACCTTTAATCTAAAACCTAGACAAGGTATATTAGATTCATGCTGGGGATCTAAATGCAGGTGGTGTAAAATAACAAGAAGAGAGGGATGTAAACATGTGTCCTTAGAGACTCACACTGCTGCCGTGTTTTCCAGAGCGGCTATGTGTTTTCCAGTCAGGCTGTGCTGTGGTTAATCTGGGCTGAGGTACTAAGGTGGTTGGACTGCCTGAGGGGCCGGTGTGCCTCTGTGGTGGAGGAAGCTGGTGCTGCTGACTGTAAGGCACACTGGTGATGTTTGCTGGTGATGGGCAATCCCAGCCTCCTTTGGCCCCACGGGGATAAGGGCCGGGATGATCTCGGACCGGATGATGGTGTGGCCCCTGTTTGGTGGGTTTCTTAACATGGAGGCCCTGGCTGGGGCCACTGTTGGACGGTGATGGGAGGGAATAGGGTCTGTAGCTGTAATCTCTCATAATGAAATGATTGGACTCCTGTTGAACGTATAACAATTAACAAATCATGACATGAACAGTACTGTACATTATTAATCTGATAGGGTTTTTTTTTTTTTACAAATCTTAACGTGAAAGAAAGAGACAATGAGAAAAACAGACACAGATATATGTGCTTGTGTGTTATTAAAACACTCAAGTATGCATACTGCCTTCCCATACAGTATAAAAATGGCAGCATCTATTCATTAAAAAATATCAAATTCAGCACAAAAATAAGTGCATTTAGATGCATCTACAGCTTTCCTCCGGGTATGTAGAGAAAATCAATAGCACAAAAACAGCTCTCTGATCTACCTGAAAGTGGGAGGGGGAGGATCTTTTCTCAGATGGAGTCCAGGGCATTGAGCTTTTGTACGCTGGGCTCCACGGCCGAGGTGGATGTGATGCAGTAGGCCGATTGACGAAATATTTTTCTCTCTGGTGGAAATTCTGCAGCATAAAGAATTCAGGATGTTTTCACTCATACCAACAGATGGTGCTGTATACTACTATAAGGAATCTATTAATGAGTCTTATGATCTTGAACTTTGACTACTGCTGCTTTATAGCTTTAGAGGCAAAACCTGATACTACTTTATATATGTAATGATGAATAAACATACATCAAATATCCTGTTCTCCACCTTCAAGTTGTAAGGGTTTACGAAAGAGGATAAGATAAGAAAGAGCAAGTATTTTAACACACTGTGGCTTTAAAGAGTATGACTCCTGACCTGGTGCGAGTTTATGCTTCTATTCCTCTTGTTGGGACAGTCATCTCGTGAAGGGGATGAGTCACGGAGGGAGGGTGAGACATTGTGAGAAGGTGCTGGACGTTTGAGAGAGGGCCCTTGGAAAGTCCTGGTCTGAGACGATTGTGTCCATTTCTCTCCTTGGAGCTGCGAGGGGCGCCCGGTGGAACGTTGCTGCTGGTGCGGACCCCCATACTGAGAGAGCGATAGGAAATGACATGAAGCCATGTTTTGCTTATTTCAGGTAGGTATAAATTTGGATGTCGCTTACCCGGTATGGCTGGCTGCCGTGATTGTTGCTGCTAGAGAGATGTGGTGGACACCCTGAGCTGTAGCTGTTTGTGGTGGAGCGCTCTGGGTTGTGGTGTTCATTCGGCACTGGTCCGCAGCCCCGCGGGACCCTCTCTTCCTTTTCGATGCCTCTATCTCTGGGGTGAGTGTAGGGCCGGTCCCTGTTGAAACCTGGAGGTCTGTTAAGAAACAAAGGTGAATGTGACTAACACAGTAAATAATGAACAAAAACAGGGGGTTTTGGTGAATGATTTCGTTAATGCCGAACAGACCTGTTGTTATAAGTTTTGTTTGGGTAGTTTCCTCCTGCGGTGTAGTTTTGTAATGGGGATTGATAGGTCCCTCCACTGCATCTGAAAATAGAAGAAATTAGCATTTAACAGCTATAATAATCTATACTTGGAAAGAGTATGGAATTAACTGTTGGTAGGTTTTTATATATCAGACCTGGAGTGGGGGGCCCAGTGTCGGTTGTTGCCTGGGGCCCATGATGCTCGGTTGGGCCCAGAGGAGGGGAAGGAGTCCCACGAGTTACGTCCAGAATACTGCTCTGCTATGTGGTGATACATTCAGCCTGAGGTGAGACAAACACATAAACACACACACATACAAAAGCAATTATTGTAGTTGAGAACACTCGTGTGTACTTCGTTCTGGTTAGAAGAAAGATTCGTGTGAACACTCACCACACTGAAGTCTGAGAAACCCTCCACTGCAGATCTCAACAGAGACCACCAAAATTTCCTTTGCTTCCAATTTTAGCTTTTCTACAAGGGAAGAAAGATGAGTCAAGAAAACGATGAATGAAAACATTCTTTCATGATTTGGCATTAAAAAAATCTCCTGATTCTAAATAAAATGTGATTGGTCTGTGCAAAATGTGCCATCACAATACTAGGAGGTGGGTGACTGCCACAGCATTGCTATATGGTTGATAATGTATTTTGAATGTTTTTATTGTGTTGCTATGCAGTTTCTAGGTCCCATGATATTCTGATCCTTAAAGGGATAGTTCACCCAAAAATGAAAATTCTGTCATCATTTACTCACCCTCAGGTTGTTCCAAACCTGTATACATTTCTTTGTTCTGATGCACACAAATTAAAATAATTGTAAGAATGTCAGTAACCAAACAGATCTCATCCCCCATTTACTGCCATAGTAGGGAAAATAAATACTATGGGAGTCAATGGTGAGACCCGTTTGGTTACTGACATTCTTCCAAATATCTTCCTTTATGTTCAGCAGAACAATGAAATTCACACAGGTTTGGAACAATATGAGGGTGAGTAAATGGTAACAGAATTTTTGTGTGAACTATCCCTTTAAATATCAGATATATTTCCACTTAAGATGTCAGTCTGTTATTTTTTTCCTGTGCAAGTTTTAGCATGACACATGTAACATATTCACAGAATCACAGCACATGTGAAAACATGTTAATGTATGATCAAAATACAAGAATATGATCAAAAAGCTAATTTTACTCAGTACTGTACAGAACCTCATCAAGCTATAGAGTACAGATCATCATATGCAGGAAGTCAGAGACACAGACAGCTAGACAGAGAGAATAAAGGAAATCTTTAAGATGTTCTTTGGTTAATGACGGTCAGTATCAGTTTCCTGAGAGACAAGACTACTTGGCACCATGGTAGCCACAAACAAACTACAGCTGCATTAGGCTACACAACCATCATTATCTGTCACTAAAGAGGTTATTTCTGGGTCTGGATGCTGATTGGTCAATAATCATTTTAACACCTCTTCACAGCTTAAACCTCCTTAACGAGCTACTATTTGTATCACTGTATTTGGTTATATTTGCTGCACACCAACATTCTCTTACAGTTTAGACTGAAAGAACTACACAGTAAAGGAATTATTCACTATACATCCAGGGCAAGGATGACATTTTACTTTGACATATTACTTTATAAGAGTCTTATTTGTGTGGATATGTGTGGTTTAGCTTCTTTTATATGTGACTATAAAGCAACATATCGATCATGTTGCATTGCAATGACTTGAACCTAAAATGTACACAGCAATTCACAAGCTCCTTTTCTTCTTTGTGTGATCTTTGCCCCTTAAGCTCTACATCGCCCAAACCAGCTGTCTTTATCATACAGTAGTAAAGAGCGTGTGTGAGGTTACAGGAGGGCATCTGCACTGTTTCAGGACTGTGAATACTGTAGCTCAGGCCACATACTGTAAACTACAATGGCCTTCCTGGTTCAGATCAGGATACATCAAGAGCAACTCTTTCTGTTTGATCTCTGTAGCTCATAAAAACTGTTTGAGTCTGTTGCTTTATATACAGTTAACCGCCTGAACAAATCGATTGTAAGCATTTCTATGTTACACATGCAGTCTCTAGAAAAGAATCACAAATTAAATACAATGTTTTTTAGACAGCAATGAGAAAAATAGGAAGCAAATGGAGATTTCTGGTTATATCTCCTGCTTCTCAGATTGTTCTCATTTGTCTAGAATTTTAAGAGATCTGAACACAAACAGCTTTCAAATGGTGCTAAAACGTTTCCAAGACACCAAAGTTTGTAATAAGAGATCCCCCAAACATCTAATACTGTGAGACAATGTTAAAATCTACATGAACTGTACCTGTGAACTGAAAAAGCACATTTTGAGCACATAATCACATTTCAAGCGGTATAACAACACATCAAACTGGTTAAGTTATATCGAATTACACAAACCTATCACACCTGTTCTGTCCAAACCGGACCTCTACACCAGTGAGAGTGCAAAACACAACTACACAAGGCCGATGTATGAAGGGGTTTTTGAATGCCAACGTTTTACACCATGCCTGTAGCCATGGAAACCCAGTGAACCGTTTTGTTGGAAAGGAAGTGGTTCTAACTTCCTGTGGAAACGTGATTCTGTAGTGCACTTGTGGTTGTGACCTTGCTCTGCTGAAAGATATCTTGCTTCTGAGCATCTGATACGTGGGAGTTTTCCTGCATTCTTGTGGGATAGTAGTTGTTATTAGAATTATTGTTACAATGTAGTGAATTTACTTGCAATTTTTTTGCATCTCATTCAAACTAATGTTTAGAATGGCCAAAGAGTTTCTCTTGACAATAAGACATATCTTCCTTTTTGTTTCTCACACAGCGCATTAGAAACTGACTATGCAGTGCTAGTCATCTTAAATTTCCGTTCTGTAACTTCAGTACGTTTATGTTTATACTTTGTTTAAAACTGAAAGTTTTTCAAAAACCGGCTGTCTTTATGCCTCTTCTGTAAAGATGTGTTGTGAGGTACACCGCCTTTTAACTTTTCAAAGAATTGTTCATCCAGGAACGCAGCCAAAACAAAAGCAAGTGTGCAGTGACTATCCGTCTGAACCACAGCAGGAATCCAACAGTTACTAAGAGAGAGATAGGGGCGCCAATGCAGTCGGGAGCAACGAGATTGTGTTACTGTCTGATATGTGAGAGAAAGTCAGACTCGATATTCAGCGAAAAGCCCCGCGCACACTGCAGACGTAAACAAAAGCGGACAGGCCGAGCACACCACATGAGGGGTTTCCTGTTTTAGCATACTAATTATGTTTGTTGTGTCTCATTTTTGAAAAAAACACATGCTCATATAAATATGTACAGACCACTTTTCATTTACATTCATGTTTCGATCTTGCCTGCATTGTTATGTCTGTGCATAGCGGAACAGTGAGAATTTGAGGTTTCCTTAATTTCTTTCAGTTTCAGAAGCAGAACGACATAGTTTCGAAATCACGATCATCAATACTCTCTTTATTTGCATATTAGACCTCAAGAGGGACTTTGTTGTGGAGAAAACATCAGAATTTAGTAGATGTGGGACCCTTAGTTTAACCACATAGTCTCGACTTTACTGTCGAACATCCAAATTTTTTTTGTCTGCAAGTGATTCGATACGGCTTTTGATGATGAAGTCTCTAAGAACCTATGTACTATCGCAGCTGCTGGAGTCGATATCCAATCTGAGCTAGATAGTGACTTGTACACATCTCATATTACTCTAAATAAACAGATAGAGACAGCTCTCGCACATGAGGCTTATGTCAGATCAAATGTGTGTGCAGTGTGTGTTGCAACAGGCGGAACACATTAGGGTGGGGTGAGGGGGTTAGGTCATTAAATATGGGCCGGCCAGGAAAAAGGAGTATAGTATACTTCTTAAAGGTATAGTTACCTACAAAGTAATGTAATGCATTGTGATCAGTCAAGAGACTGACCAATCATGAAACCAATGTTGTCTGATGGCGTTGACACCAAACATTGTTTTCCCCTGCCAAGTGAGAAATATGTGCAAATATAAGCTGCATTTTCAGAGAATAACTGACTTTTATTCTCTTCCTCACATCCTGGTACTGAACAGACTTTAAATGTAGTGCACAAGATGTCTTTGAACGTTCCTGGTCACTATGAGGTTTTACTATATAAAATGTAGAGATTCTTCCAACTTTTTATGGGTTAAGCATGAGAAACATGTAATTTTAAGCCTGTTATTCACGCAAGCCAGCTCACTTCCTTCATAATATGCTAATAAATAAGGCCAACAGGGACAACAGGTGACAGAGGGGCATGGTGGAGGGTAATGTAATCGCTAACCTGCCTGTACATGTTTTCTTTAGTGGATAACAAACCCTGGAAATCTCTCTCATACATAGACAGATATTAGTGATAGGGAGGTGGTCTGAGAGAGTTCACTGGAAACACACACACAGGCAGTGACGTTTATTAGATCTGTGTTCACCCGTAATGGCAAAGATCATGATCACCAGCTATAATAACCACACTTCCTGTAGAAAAGTATTCACTAGAGCCTGGCATGCTATTATATTACACACACACACACACACGATTGCATTATGTACAGAATGATCTCCTTTGTAGCCTACTTTTCAATTTAATTTGAGTTGTAGAGACTTGCATGAGACTCAGCGATTTATTGCAAAACATTCATAATCAGTCACAGTACAGAACCAGGAATATGAGCAAAGAAAGCAATATATATGTGTGAAAGAAACCACATGGAGCACAAGGACGAGAGCCGGAGAGAGAATTGAAAGAAACATCAAAAATCATCATTAACACACCATATATAGAAAGCAGGGTATCACAAAAACGGTCTAACTTGTTCAATATATTTTAAATCCTCTTAAACTATGTAATAGCTTTGCGTGAGAAACTAAAATGCTAAAAATGTAGCCTGTTACTTACTGATAATATGCTTTACAGTTACCTGTTGACAAGTTAAACTCAACAACTGTAGCTTGTAACATTAGAGCCACATGGAAATAATATATGGAATAATCTGGGCGAATCAGACATGTTCCCAAATTTGGAATACTTTTTTAAAGAATGCACCAAAGAGAGCAAGGTTTTGAGTGAATACTGACTTGCAGGAGTAACGTTCCTATGGTTCCAGATAACTTAAAATAAAATACACAAGCCACTTTTAGGACACTATTATAGCCCTGTGCATTCTTTTTGCAGTTTGCAAACCTCTGCACACTGCATCTGCATGCAACCAACACATTTATGCTCCATAAGAGACAGTAAGTGTTCGGGTTTGGAACGACTTGCAAGAGATTTATTGCAAACCATTCCCCATCAGTCACATTCGTGCACAAAGAATATGAGCCCAGGGAGCGAGAAGAATATTATAGAGAAACAACACGGAGCACAAAGACAGGTAAAGTGAGTCGGAGGGGCCGGAATTTGTCGGAAGTGTTTCTCCCCAGAGACTGAGAAGAGTTCTTACCTTGCAGGTCAAAGAGAAAGACAAGGGCACAGCTTTTTGTTTGTCCACCGCTCAACCAACTAGAGCGTACTGTACCTTTAAAAATGTTTAACCTTTACCTTTTAAAGCACCGGATGACAGCTCGGAGAAAACACACACTCTCTCTTTCATGCGAACACACACACACACACACAGAGAGAGAGAGAGAGAGAGAGCAAGAGGACTTACTCACTAGATGCCACTGACAGTTCGGAAGTGAGCTTCTATTGTCAAAAAGGCGAGTGTGTCTGGTCCATTTTGCCTTCTCCTCTCTTACCTCTCTCACATTTGCCCCTTCCTCTCTCGCCTTTCCCCCTCAGTAGACAGACAAAGAAAGAAAAACGGAATGGTCTGGTACGAGAAGGCAGAAAGAGAGACAGAGACCGCGAACGAAGGCGAGAGTGGTGTTGAGTGAAGCTAGCCCAACCCCCTTCTAACAGCCAGTCTGTTTTTTTTGTGCTTTTCCTTATGCTGCCCCTCCCCCACTCACCGTCACCTCTCTCTCCTTCATCCTCATTTCCCTCTCTCTCTCTCTCTCTCTCTCTCTCTCGTCACACCTAAAAAAATACAGTACGTGTTCCCTAGGAAACCAGTCATAAACTCAGCTCACTGCACGCTGGCTCGATCCTACAGGAAACGCTCTCGACTCCAAACAAGTCTCTCACCTGACTTGACCACAGAGAGTTAAAGAGTTTTCCAGAGGGAGTTGAGTCATCGGCATGGTTGCTTACAAAGATGTATCCGTAAGACAGCTGGGTAAGACAGGGTAACCGGTTTATTTAGTTGTTCGTTTGGCGACGTGTACGTGTTGTTTAGAGTACTTTCCTGCTTCTTCATGTACGACATGCAAACATTACACTTAGAGTAAATAACAAGACAGTCTCCTCCCAGTGGAAATCACAGCTGTCTGAGTGCTAACAAAAGATTCCCACTATGTGCTATTGACACTGAAGACAGCACATGCCTTGAACGAAATACTACGCAATAATTGTGCACCGTTTGGCTAGAAACATACTCTATGTATACAAACTGCATAGGCGATTACAGTACCCATTCACTTCTACTGTACGGACACAAATCCAATGCCACCGTTGTTTGGTTACTTACATTCTTCAAAATATCTTCTTTTGTGTTCTGCAGAAGAAAGTCAAAGAGATGTAAACCGATAAAAGAGGATTAGTAATTTTTGAATTATCCAAATCAGCAGTTTGAGATCAGACTGTTAAGATGTAGGACCTCTGAGGTTATATGGTCACTTTGCAGTTTTAAGGTGAATCCATTCTGCACCAGCAAGCTCCTTAAACAACTTAATACACAGTTAGCTGAAAATCTCTGAAATGATGGTGGTCCAGTAATGACAGTTTTCTCTGAACCACAGATTCCCATATGAGGTTGTGAAGTGCTTGGGTTGGCAAAACTTTGAGATGTTTCCTAAACCAAGTTTCCTTCACTCCCTCACCATAATAACCACCACCACAGTGTCTCACACAGCTGGACCACCGTGGCCCAAACCAGAACCAAACATAATGTTTTAATTTACCGCTGAGCTGTGAAGAGAAAGGTGCACAGTGTACAAGAGATGTTTTAAAACAAGAACAACTAAATGGTTTGTGTGTTGAAAGTGCGCTGTTATAATTAAAGGGATAGTTGACTCGAAAATAAAAATTATATAATTTATTGTGTGTGACTCTTTCTTAAGTGAAACCCAAAAGAATATAGTTTGAGAAATGTCTTTGTGTCCATACGATGGAAGTCAATAGGGGTCAATGTTGTTTGGTTACCAACGTTCTTCAAAATATCTTCTATTGTGTTCTGCAGAAGAAAGAAAGTCGTACAGGTTTGAAATGACAGGGTGAGTAAATGATGACCCCAAATAATTTTTGGGTGAACTATCCCTTTAAGAGATTATTTAAGAGTCTAGATTTAGCACTTCTAAATGCAATAAATAAAAGCACAATGTAAGGAAGTTTTCATTCAGTCTTACACCGTCAGTTTATAATTCACGTTACAGTAGACGTTTCATTACGATGTGTGAAAAATATCATTTAAAAGTCAGATGCAGTTGACCTGATTTACACTGAATCTTATGTCTTCACAAATTAGTATACAAAACTGCAAGAATGACTTCCTGTTTTTGAGTTTAAGTCGACACACTGATCTCCTTTAAGTGACATCCCGGTTTCATTCATTACAGATCTACCTAATGACTCGAGTTAAGAGTCTATTTTTGGAAGGATGTTTTAGCAGCTTATGGTGTCTTCCTGTGGTAAAGCTCTAGTGAATTTAGGTCAGTATGTGGAATTGGCACGTGAGCCATTAAACCCCCTGCAGGACTGAGCAAACAATAGCCTTCTAATGCACATTTTCACAGAAACACTTGAAGTATGCAGTAAATTGTGTTTTAAAGAAAACATGGTGTGCAATCTTCCTGTGCAAGACTGTGATTAAAACATTTTTTAAAAAACAGGTGTGATATGCTGGGAACTCCTTCAGTGACAGTCCTATTAGAAGCCAAAACCTAGCAGGATGTGGGGTTTGTAATCCCACGCTGGCATTTATTTAATTGCACGGAACAAGAAAGCCAGCGTAAGCAATGTGCTCAGTTACAGTTGCCGGCCATGATGTGAGGTGATGCATCTGTAATGCAACCCCACACGCATTGCACACACACTCATGCACGCTGTTGTCACGATAATGAATGACTGCTTTAGTGCAGATCCATGTGCACGTAACGCACGCATACACTTATATGCTTCAAACCACATGCAAATACCACATGCAACAAAAAACCATGCACAAAGCCTATAAGACGTTTTAAAAAATAGTCATGCCTTTCAAATTCATTTCTTACCTCCTCTCTTTTTCTTCTTCCTCCTTTTCTTTTCCCTTTCTCCCTCAGTGTTGTTCCAAACCTTTCCTCTCCCTTCCCGAATCAATCCTGTCGTCCCAACTTCTCTCCTCCCTCTTTCCCCTTTCCTCTCCTCTCTCTGATGCTCAGATGTTCACAGCACAGCAGACTCATCCACGTGCAGAGCCTGGGGGCCGGGCCGCTGCTAGCTGCTCATGCGCTGTGCACAGCCGTCAATCAACCGGCCTCAGCCAATGGGAAAAGATCAGCCTGTGTCAGTCAAATGATACAGGCAAATATGAGCCCGGGAGGCGGGACAAGTGTCGAATGAAGTGGGAGAGAGTGTGTGCGTCTGCTGTGTGTGTGTGTATTGGAACAAGGCCAACACACTATGTGCTATTTTTAAACCTCAGTGTAGGGTGGCACAAGACTCTATTTTATGGAGGAAGCGGGTGTATTTCCAAGCTTTAAAAATATGAAAATGCTCAATAAAACCGGTTTAATTTAAGAAACAGGAAACTGTTTGATATTAGAACTGCTGCTGTTTTCTCTTGTCTCTTTAAATAGCAATGAATGTAGTCGCTACAAGATTTTTCATAGAGTTAAATGCTCTAATGATACCTCACTAACAATCTTATCTCAACCTTAAACTAAAAGAATTGATATTTTCTTTTATAACAATAAACAAATAAAGCTATTACATTACATTGCATCAGAATACCCAACCCGATCAACCCACCAGAGAAATATTTCTCATTCCAGGAAAATATGAATGATGCTTGACCATGCATGCCTTGCCGACACGCTAGAGTGTTCTGGGTGGTTGCCAGGGCATTGCTATCTGGTTGCTATGGTGTTCTGGGTGGATGCGTACAGGTCCATGCCAACTAGCCCACTCACAACTCTATTGTATTCTGGTCGTGCATCAAAAGGATTTTCCATCTATTTTCTCATCCACTGAAATCACCATTCGGATCACTTTTGTTTTGTTTAACAAGCCACGCATGCATTCACATTCGTACTGCAAATATTGTGGGATGAGTTACACAACGACGTTTAAGATATTAGGTAGCAGGTTTGCTTAAATCTCTATAAGCAAAAATAATAATGCAAGCTTTGTAACGTATTAGAGCCATGGGATGGGAGAGGAGCGATGAGGGCAAAATAGAGGAGTGGAAAAGAGAAGAAAGGAGGCATGATACATGAATAATAAAAGTACGGGAGGGGACTCAAAATCTTGTGCAATGTGGGCACTATCTGGTCACAGCTGACTAGACCCTCCGCTTGAGACTGAGGCAGTAAGGCAGTGGGTGAGAGGAGGGGGGTCTTGCCTACGTGACTATCTGCGCATCCCACGTGTCCCATCTGCCTCTGCGCATCTCTATTTTAAAAGAGGAGAGAGAATGGGGGGGATGACTGCATGCATAGTAAGAGAAAATACTATTTGACAGACAGGCAGAAAAAGTGAAACACAAAAATGGAAATGAGAAAGATTCCTGTCTGACTGGCCATAGCAACAGCACCGGTGCTGCTTAGTCTCCATTGGGCAAGTGAGCCGGCTGCATGATGCACTTATGTCGGCCTACCAGCCAATCAGAGGCTCCGTCTGGATGATTCCACGCTCACCATGGTAACAGAACTACACACTTGAGTCAGTAAAACATGAAGTTTGACATTCATGAACCACATGTGATTGCTGGCTCCATGCGAAGACAATAACCAGATGTCATAAATCAACACTGTTTCTCTGAGTGTGTGGTGTAGAGGCTCATACAAAAAACAGACTTCCACTGTGTGATGCGTAAAATAGCTTACTGGAATTTCATTGGTGCCACAGATCTATAAAAGATGCAATTTTGAGTGACAGCTTAGTGTTTTATATCGGAGGCTTTGAATGTCAACTGGATTTTGACATTTTCTGAAGGAAACTACTTGTCTGTGCATAAAACTGCTGGCATTATGTGTGGCAGGCGATTGCCATGGTTTACAGTTGCAAAGGTGTTGTGAGTACATACTCTGGCTATGTATGCAGTTGCTAGGCTGTTTTGGGAGGTTGCTAGGGTGTTGCTAGGGGGTTCGGGGTGGTTGCATGAGTGAGGTGAAAATTCTCAAGACACCATAAGAGTTCACACTAGACTTCAATACTTGCAATACTTGCCAAACCTTAAAGGTACAGTCCACCCAAAAATAAAAATTCTGTCATCAGTAACTCACATTCGAGTTGTTCCAAATCTGTATACATTTCTTATATTTGGAAGAATGCTTGTAACCAAACAGTTATTGGCCACCATTGACTACCATAGTAGGAAAAATTACAATGCCAGTCAAGAGTGCACCAGAACTGTTTGCTTTTCTTTAAAATATCTTCTTCTGTGTTCGACAGAACAAAGAAATTTAAAAAACATTTTTCTGCTATGGTAGTCAATGCGTGACCAAGATCTGTTTGGTTACAAGCATTCTTCCAAACATCTTTCTCTGTGTTCTTCAGAACAAAGAAATTTATACAGATTTGGACCAACTCAAGGGTGAGTAAATGACAGAAAGTTTTATTTTTAGGTGAACCGTTCCTTCAAGTATGAATAATAGTGATGCTTGTCTTAGCAACCAACATTAAATAAACTACATATGAATAATAATCAATTTCATGCATGCATGCATATATGTTTTATCAATGAAATGTTATACGACTATAAATAAAAAATGAGATGAAAATTGATAACCAAAGTCATCAAATTCCTGCTTCCCCTTGAAGCAGTGCTTGAAGATGCTCAACAGGTGAAACAAGATCATCAGAATCATCATCATTTAACCCTGATAAAACTGTGACTATTGGTCAGTAAAGTTGAAGACCCACCTCTTCTCCATGAAGATTGGTTCTCCCAGTTGTTCAGCTTTCTCTCTCGGGCAGGATCTTCTGACAAGTTGGTGCCATTGGCACATTCCTACTGGTTGGAGGTGCATCAGAATCCATCACTTCCCATCCCACTGGAGAAATGAGGGAAGA
This sequence comes from Oreonectes daqikongensis, assembly GCA_026939265.1. NCBI lineage: Eukaryota > Metazoa > Chordata > Actinopteri > Cypriniformes > Nemacheilidae > Oreonectes > Oreonectes daqikongensis. The sequence continues at coordinate 2,793,853 of JAOTQM010000043.1, read as the reverse complement.
ATCACAGCTGGGCACATGTGTAATGATGAAGAGAGAAAGAGAGAATGAAAACCTAATGTTTTGCATCAGTAGAAGTGATCTGAAGCCAAATGCACAACATATACATATCAAATATTTTAAACAAGCAATCATGAATAAACAAATAGTATATAAATAATGGCAATAATATAAAAAAAAAAAAACATTATTATAATTTGTAATAATTACCAACTATTTCTATTGCATTTAGAATCTGCATACACTATTTAAGTCTCAAAATAAAAACGTTTTTTCTTTATTGAAAGCACAATGTAAAGACGTTTACAATATAAAGCAAAAAAGGTAGATTAAAACATTAAGAACCACTTTTAAATATATTCTTTACACTTCCGGGTCAAACATAACACGAACGGTTATTAGAAAAACTGTCTTCGCCATTTTTTCTGTGGTCACATACTGCCATCTGGTGCCGTGTGCGTTAAATGTCTTGAAAACACAACATCATAAGTGTGACGTTTGATGTTATGATGCTCGTTACATTACATAATAACTCAAATCTAGCACAACTAGTTAGTTGTCAACCCATCTGCGTTAAAATGCATCTAACGTACCTGCGAGATGAGCTACAAACTGATCTTGTCTGCGTTTGCTGATGAAGAAACGCATAACTCTGAAGTTTAAATTCCTCGAAGGAAACAAGCCTTCCTCCACCTGTAACACCTCCACCTGTGTGTTTATCCTCCATCACAGCTCAAACTGGAGGACTTGTTACATAGAGCTGCTTTACTTTTACTGAGAACGAGCTGTTGAGTCACTCAATGACGCCAGTGCGATTCATCCCACGCGCGCGAGTGTTACTGAGCTCGTGATGATGGGCTCAGTGCACGAGCTCCTGCTCCTAAGGTGCGCGCATGTTCGGTTAGCATTGAATAAATAGTAATCGATTAAAACAACGTTTACATTTATTTTATTTTGATAAAAAGTCAACGTTCTTTTTTAGGTTACGTCATCTTATTATTATTTCCGTCCAGTCCATGCTGTAGGCTACTGTTCATTACAGTGGCCCACAAGATTATCAAATATAAAAAAATATCAAAAATTATATAAATGAACTCAAACTGAATAGGTTTACTACAGTAACCAATTTAACTGTAGTGAACTATTTCAAGAACATATCTTGAAATAATAACTTTCATTTATTTTAATGACCTTAATAGTGTTTGTGTTGCTGGAATTGTTTAAGTCCATTATTGTATAACTGTAAACGACTTTTGAAGTTCATGTTGTATTAAACCTTTATTGCGTATCTGTGTTTTATCTTCTGCAGTGAAGAGGCCAACATAAGGGGAAAACTGGGATGCAGACCACCTACCAGGTAACTATAGCAACAGGTCCACGCTACATTGGTGGACAGACCATTCAGTCACATAACAAAAAATCACTAGCAAATGTAAAAGCCAACATATACAACCTTTTGTGTGTTTTGCATCATAAACACAAATCTATACATAAAAATTGTGTGTGCAGTTGCCATTACAGTCTTTTCAACAAAACACATTCAGGACTGGTGTATTATTAGTATTATTATTAACTTGTTGTTGATTAGTCTTTATACAATTAGACATATACATTTTACTTTGCAAATAAGGGGTCACACAAGCATAAAATCAATTGGTTTCTCATTTGCCTATGTTGGTTTATATTATTCATATATATTTTTTAACATTTGTGGGTGCCACAATCAGGACGGCAGTGCTAAGGCAGCTGGTTAAACATAGAGCTTTTCTCACTTTGTTTTGCTGGGATGCCGTCGTCATGGTAGTGCATGAAGAAGAGAAGTACAAGCGCTTCAGGAAATGAGAAGGAGCCTCTTCAAGAGACATGCAAGCCCTTGACCTTCAGAACAAACGAAAACGAGATCACAAGCATACACACAAAAATACAACATAACTTCAAACAGAACTACAGCCATAAAGTGATGAATCATAGCTCACATATAAACAGGTTTTGTGCATCTGTTATATTTCAGAGGACATTTACATAATGCACTTTATGTTTGTGTTTTGAGCAAGTTAATCTCTCAAGGTTGCTTCCTTTGTATAAATGTTTCTCTTGCATCTAAGCATTACGTGTATGCTTGTTTGTTTGTTTACTGTATTCATTTATTTTTTTTAATGAGATGCAGGCACAGCTCTATGGAAAGAAACATCTTTCCTGTAGTCCTTGATATAGTCTGGCAAACACATTTATGCATTTCAATTTAAAGTTTTTGTAGGCTATTTAATCTGCTGACAATTCATATATCAATCACTAGGGGGTGCTATGACTCTTGGCTTGATGTGTCTTGAAATGCCTTACATTGAATGGCTATGAATTTTATGCTACAAATATGGTATATTTTGTGCACACACCAGTGGTAATTGAACTTTTCAGCTTTAACTTCAGATTAATTTAAAACAACATGCCTGGAATGGGTTTTGAAATGTATTTGAAGGCGTATGTTCAGAGAGCAAAAGGACAAGTGGTAATTTTACCTTTGTTATGTTTCTGTTTCTTTCTTCTGTAAAGCTGCTTTGCAACAATGCTCATTGTGAAAAGCGCTATATAAAAAAATAAATTAAAAAAAGTCATCTTTATGGCCCAGCTTTAAATCACCAGTTACTGCAGTCAACACATGATCATTATATTTTACTTACTCTGGAGCAAGTGTAATGTCATCCATCAATTAAAGGAGACAGCAACACACCAGATCAGCGACGATTACTGTTATACCATCGGATGTGTCATAGTAGATGTTTCATAATGGATTTGCCTCAGTCAGTGGCATTGTGTATTTTATAATACACAGCTTTTATTGCAGATTCTTTATATCAATATAAGAGTCTTTTTATTGTAAGGTTTTATTATAGATTTATTGTCGCATGACTTATTATTTAAACACAGGATTCATTTTTAATTAAAAATATTTCCATAATTGGATATCAATAGCATAATTTATTACCCCAAGTTAAATCTTAGTAAACGCACTTAGGCACCGTAAAAATAAACAAGCGGGGCTTGTCACAAAGAATGGCTGAAAATATGTGATTCTGATTTGCATGATAGAACATGAAAACAGAGAACAAGCTCTTTCCAAATGTTTGACAGGTGCGCCATATGTTTGGTAGTTATGATGCTGTTATGAAAGCAGATCAGCTCGGCTATTTCTGCTGCTGGTCATATGGCTCACATCAGCTTTTTGGACACAGCTGGCTGAGGTCAAACTCTCTTTCCTCACATCGCAACATGCTGACAGAAAGTTTTCAGCTCGACTAGATGTGTGCCAAACATCTCAGACACGTGTGGGTCGAGGTTTGGGAGGAATATGTGGCAATATGTGGCAAGACTGTGTCACATTTTTGGTGAACTCACATTATGATCACACTTTGGTAAATTCACTGTAATTATAAGCAATACAGAATAGGATTTTGTTTTTATTTGTAATGAATTTTAAGTATATGCATATTTGAAAAGGTCAACCTACTTGAACTTGTACCTGATTAAATACTGTACATGTTACCATAATAATACAGGTGGTAAAATACTTTAAAATTGACTTTTTATTGCTTAGAAAAAATACAATTCTAACAATATTTTACAAGAAAAGTACATGTATTGTTTTGTATTTTATATTAGAATTCCACTATAAAATATCTGGGAATTCATTTTGTTTCCTATTCAATCCTTATATTTGTGACCATGACTCTGAAAACCTAGCTAAAGATTTTTTTTGTGATTTACTGTTTTCAACATAGATTGAACATATTGTCGAAAAGTTTAATAGTTTTTTATTTTCGTTGACTGAATAAGGACTTGAAAATGTTACTTTCTTTTTATTTTTTGAATATTATTTTTGATTTTTATTACAATTTTATATTGACTGATTAAGGCCTTGACAAAGATAAAACCATTATTGTATTTTCATTTCAGTATTGTAATGAAAATATTCTATAAGTAAATTATGAGACTTCTGCCTGGATTTCACACACAGGGTTATATTTTACAATAAAATGTACATTAATCCATTCATAAAATATAGTTTTAAGTATATATAGTAAAGGCACTTACAGTTAACCAACAGTAGTATTTTTACATAATTTTCCCCCCTTAGAAATGACAGACAACAAAACACGCAGCTATTGGACAGAAATTGCTTCCATAAAGTGACATGTAAGCCATAACAGATTATGGTCCTTATACTAATACCTATTGTAATGTTTTAATATTTTCAAGTTTTAAAAATTGGTCAACTTTTAGCTCCATTGAGATATCCTGTACAAAACACAGAAGATAGACTGGCAGACCTGCCACTATAACTCCAACCTTGAGACTTGTGTTTTTAAAGAGCCCACTTGAGGAAAGAACGATGTCAACCATCACTCCTCATTAGAGCCGAAATAACCACAGCATGGCGCAGTCCCTCAGTCACTTGCTCTGTTCCTCCAAAATCACATCGGCCTTTGACTGTCTCCGGCTGGCATCTAGCTCAGCAGTTTGAGTGCTAGACGTCCCTACGGTTGTAAGCCGAGTTCTTTTTCCGACTATTTGAGATGCTCATTTGTCTGCATTCCACACAGAGAGAAGCTATTTGGATCTGACTGACTGCTTTAATCCCTCTTAAATACAGGCTTGAAGATTTGAGAGAAGACCTGTTTCACATGGGGGATGTCTGATAGATCCCTGTGAATGTGTGTGTGGCCACTGCCTTTGAAATCCTGTCTTCAAGAAGTCTGACAAATCCTTATTATTGAAAGCTCAGCAAATCTAAACCCTCCCGTTGAAAAGAGGATGATGAGAGAGACGGGAGTGTTGTCCGAGATGTTGGTCTTGAAAGGTCTGACTGACCTGAGATAGCAAACAAACACAAAGATAAACAACTGGAGGATGAAATCAGACGGATCGAGATATGATGAGAGATGGCTCTGCTATTGATTTTTACCTCGGGACTCAGGGAACTCTGGGAAATTTTGTTAGACGCTTTATATTAGATTCCATAAAAACAGAAGCTTTTTCCCTCAACAGCTGCAGGATCCTGTCGCTGTCTTGCCGCAGTCGGCCGTGTCAGATTAGCATGCGTTCGTTTCGGCTAAATGCACGATTATTTTCGGACTAATTTTAGACTTTTGATATTGCAATTGTTGCAGCGACTTCATATGAATCTGTGATATAGGGATCTCATGATATAACTGAAATTAGATTCTAAATGTACATTTGCTTAAGACTTGACAAAGTGTGTTCTATAGTTCATGATAAAAGAAGCTTGTCATCAGAGATCTTCTTGAGCTGTCATCTCCGGGAAAGATTTGCTGCCTGTCCTGTTCCTTTAGGTATAGCAGCCAAAGCACCTGTTAGCCCCACCCTGCTTGAAAGGCAGGAACGACTGCTCTAATCTGTCCTACTGTGCTGTGGCCAATATTTGGATGCTTATGCCACACCTAAAAATGTATGAATTGCCTTATGTAACAAAACATCATGATATAACAAAAAAGTTACTATTTTTAGTTTTCAAATTATATTAAAAATACTGTTGGCAACTAACAGAATATATTTGGAAATCTCCTGGGTGTCAAACTTAGTAGAGCATATCCATAGTTAAAGTGCTTGTTCGAAGATAACTTAACATTAAACTCACAAATCTTTATCTTTACAGAAAAAAACTATAAAATAACAGCCTCATACAAGCATTTCTGAAAACCAAAAACCAGAAAAAGGTTGATGAGAATGCTTTACATGAAGCTCTCATTTAATAGTTTTTTTCTGTAAAAGTAAAGACTTATTAATGTTTAATGTTTATTTATTTATCCGTGAACAAACTGTTGCCAATAAATTAGATAAATATAAATCTACAGTAATAAAATTTTTACAGTGCAGTTGCAAAAATGCATCAGAAAGTGTTTTGAGAAAACCAGATGTAATTTGTTTGGTATTTTATTGGTCTATCGAATGAATGAAATTCATGCATATACACCTGGCATTAAACCTGGCGTAGGTGTCCATATATTTCTTGGTGTGACTTTGACAAAACAGTATTTAATAATTTAAAACAGTACAGCGAATTTGGACATGCAAGGTTTTGGAAGGACAGCAACAATAAGTGGACATTTGCAATTACGTCGAGTAGGAAAAGAGAAAAGGTGAATTTCAACAAAAGGGAGAGGTGGACATAAAAAAGAATGAATAATAATATTAATAACAATAACAATAAAAATAATAAATATTATTATGTTTTGGCTGCTATAACTGGGCGAACAGTCAGGCAGCAAATCTTTCCCAGAGATAACAGCTCAAGAAAATCTTCTATATAATAAAACTATTAATAATTCATAATAACAATAGTAATAGTACAAATAATAAATAGAAAGAACGGAAACATCTATAAAAGGTCAATTAATTCAGTAGGTTGACAGGTGGAATGTACAACAAGAACAGTGAGACTTATCAGCATTGTAAAATAAAGACACCTATCATCAAATCATACAGCACACATTAAGTTCTGTACGGTCCAAACAATTGTCTTTTCCTCCTCTTTTTTGTAAATTTAATTTAGAGAAAACGTTGATTTAATCTCTGCTTAGTACAGCATGGAATAATGAACCGATTAAATAAAGAGCGGAACATGAAACAAAAGAAAGGCACTTTATAAACGGCGTTCTTCCTTATCTGACTGCATAATTGTAGGTTATGACAGACATTAATATAAACTGTTTTTCTTTTGAAACTGTGGCGCACAAAGATGGTGCATCATCAAAATTCCTAGTTTTAGATAGAGATAATCACACATAATTAGAGAAAATTTGTGTTTACCAGCTAATTCTATCACACTCAGATATTTAGGTCACCTTTCACAACACGCACATACCCTGTTCCTGAGCTATGCCGAGAGGCTCGTGAGAGAAGAAAGTGCTTTGCTCTGATTTACAGAAGACAGAAGTTCTGTGCATGCAGTCCTAGAGTACAGCCCAAGGCCCAAACTCTTGAAATCTTCAACACATGCCTGGAACACAAAGAGATCATTTTAACTTAAATGATCGACTTTAAAAATAAAAAGAGAAGGAAAGAACACAACCTGGTTGATAATGCATGCGCTGGGATGTTTTGTGGGTGGTGTTATTGTGTGGTTGAGTTCAAATCCAGTTTTTAAAAACCTTTCATTTGGATATAACACCATTGGGTTCACGTTGTCTAGGTGTAAAAATGGCCCGGGCTGATCTCAGACCTGCTAAAAGGCAACATATGACACTATCTCATTCATTAAAGCCAATTCACTCCAATTCACTTTCTGAATCTCACTCCATTCACCGCAGATGGACACGCTGTTTTTGCCAAGATGTGTTATCCAATTATCAAGCGGAGGTCAGCAGGAAAGGAAGAAATCATGTTTTTAGAACATCAAAGATAAAAATAAATGGTTTTTGTAACCTTGCCTTATCAGGCGTTGTAACCCTGCATGTTTCTGGTGTACCAAAAGCATTTTAAGTGATGTTTTCTGAGTATATGGAGCTGCAATGTACCAATGTATGTTTTTTTTATAAAGATGTTAAGAAGCTCTACCTAGAAATACATAAATTAATGATTCCACGAGTACAGACACCACACCAGAAAAAAAGGGAAACACAAATGGATGGAGAGAAAATGATTTCAGCAGTTCTTTTTCATAATGTTGCAGCTGAGGTCGTAGATTGAGAATGTTGCACTGATTGACTCTGAGATTAAAAACACCTGATCTTCATTTCGGGTCCTCATCCAACCACAAAACGTGTAACTTCATCAATTACAGGTTAGTTCAGAGATAACATTGATTCGGCATTTAGCCAAATGTATTTACTGTGTGACTTTTGCATGACTCCAAAGGTTTGTACCTCACGTTGCTTTTCTTGAAGAATATTCAGTTTGCAAAGATTCCTCATCTTTCTCTTTGGACTGATTTGAATTTCAGATTGAGTTGATAAACAAATAAGAAAAATGAGACACAGCTTTGGTTAAAAAAAAAAAAACTAAATGAAACCAATATCTTTTTAAATCGGCTCTGTTGTTAAACTTACCCAATTTTCTCTCTCTCTCTCTCTCTTTCTCTCTCTCCAGGATGTGTCAGGAGACAAACTCAACCATCTTTCCAATTTTCACTTTAGTTGGCTGTGAGAGCCGATATAATTATTTCTCGGCTCTTTTTTCCTAACGAATTTCTCTCATTGTTCAGCAGAAGGTCAAGTCCTTGTCTCCCTGCCGCCATCCGGGCACAGAGCGCTCAGAGGGCACAGCTCAGCGTCCCCCCGCTGTGGCACTCGGAGGGCGAGCAGGTGCCCCTTTAATCTGCCAACTGCAGGCTCTTTAGTCATAATGGGTTTACAATAGTCATTTTAGAAGAAGAGACTATTGGAGGAGAGATGTCACACTTGTGACCTGATATCCATGAAGAATGAACCATCTGCTGCGCTTCAAGACAAGACCGAAGGAACGCGATACTGGCAAAGGGAACACACAAGATGTCTGTCTTGCAATCTAGCCGAGAAAGTTTTTCACTTTATTTTCTATTTATTGTTTCTCTTTTATGTGTGATCTCACAAACTCACAAAATGAAAGAAAGTAATAAGAAATTGTATTTTGCTTAAACCTGAAGTGTGTCAATAAATGAAAATATTGATTTTTTTTCAGGTTTTCCAAATACTCCCCAGTCTACTGTTTGGTGGACAAAAAATAACCCTAACCCAAACTGACACCATTGGTTGAGCAATTCTGTGTTTTGTTGCCTCATATTTCTGCATTATTAATCAAATAATTGAATAATGAAAAGACATCGAAAAGAATTTCAGCTTTGAAACATATTTTTGCATTGTCATTATTGCATTTACATTTGTCCCAATTTGCCACATTGGCAAAACTCATTATTATAAATAAGATTGTAAAAAAATATTTACATGATTCATAAAGTATTTGTATACACAGTGGTAGTATTAAGTTGCCTTAACGCAGATTGAAACACAAAGAGAAAATTGTACTACAGCAATGAGATTCTAATGTGATTCAGGCAATAATGGGAATTACAAAAAGTACAACAATTTGGAGGGCAGGGGCGGCAATAACTGCTTAATTCACAATGCAAAAAATGTAATGGTTTCAAAAATAGGCCTAATTTTCTTTATGCAAATCAATTTTTTGATGTGACCTCTGCATTTTTTATGAGATTCATCCTTATAATATTAGATGTGCATATGCAAAACAGTGATAAAACTATAAGCCAGATAGGGAAAAAATATTACAGGGCATGTACAGTTTGCAAACGTCAGTATAACGTAATTACCGTGGTTTCATAGGACTGTTTAGTTTAGTTCATAATGTCACATGCATTTATATTCCGCTGTTGAAACAGTTGTTAAAGCAGCACAAAATGAACATACACATCAAATGTCGTGGGTGAAAGGCAGTAATGACATTTCCATAATGACATCGTTGGCCTTGTTTTCTTACTGCGCTTTAAGGAATTAACATTTGGGTAAGGAGCGAGAAGGAGGGCACGGAAGGAGAGAGGAGAACGCTTGTGGGAGGGAAAGGGAGCGAGTGCTCGGTATTTAATTGCTTTTATTCAGGTCATCAGATGGGTGAACTACGTGACAACTGTACAGTAGATGTGTAATTAGATAGGAGGAGCAGAGGAGGAGAATGGGACGGAGACAGGCGGAGAGGTCACGCAAAGGTTGTTAAAGAACAGCGCACGATCCCACCCACACATACATAAAATCTCACGACAACATTAGCAGTCCAGACGTACATCAAATGGGCTTCGATTCATTAAAGAGGTGATTAGAATCAGGAGATGAGCGTATATCATGTCCTCAAGAGCAAATGAGTGACCATGCTTACAGTACATGACATCTCTCTCTCTCTCTCTCTCTCTCTCTCTCTCTCTCTCTCACTCACCCACTATCACTCGTGTGTTAGATGTTGTGTCTAATCTCAGACTGTAATCCTTTACACCACAACTGTTTCGCAGCTGCTGTTGGCCCCTTCCACCTGATTTATGAATTAATATTTGTCTAGTATGGTTTTAGAGTTTAGAGTAGTTTTTTTTATTTTGACAGTGAAGTCTGTGCTGACTGCATACTGCATACTGCTTACAATATACTAAATACTGTTTACTATTAAAAAAACAAATGTGTCCCATATAACATACTATACACCGTGCACTTAAACAATGAATTAACGTAAAGTATCATGTCAATTCAAACACTAAATTGTTTTTTATGCTGCATTTAAGACACCTCGGATTTGGGATATTTCCCACCACAAACCCAAAAGTAACGTCTGGGTTTAGTAACGTTAAAAGTGTTTAGTAACATTAATGTTATGTTTAGTGCTAGTTGCATTAGAGAAAAAAGAAATGACAAAACACAAACAACAAAATCTATTAAATATAGCTTAAATATGGCTCACAGAATCTCTAACATCAATATTTCAATAATTCGTAAAAACTGGTCATCTGAGATTTTATTATGGAGATAAGGGTTAGGATTATGCTAAACTAGTGTACAGAGGTCCTCATTGGGCCCTCTTTATAACATGCTTTAGGTCATCCAAGTATTTCATGGACACAGAAAATTATTATAGAAAACTATGCAAACTGCTGAGCACTTTAGTTAAAATGTAGTGTGCCGTTCTTAACATACTCTGTGTTTGCCTGTTTGTGGCAGACTCTTAAAGTAAACACACTGTGTCTATATGCCAAATGTACCCTGGCACAGTCTAGCGTGCAGAAAACCTGAGAGAGCTCCGGGTATCATCACAGATGAGAGACTCCAATCATCGTGCAAATTAATTTACCCACGATGCCACTGCAGGATAAACCTCCGAGAGTCAAAGGAGACGCTGTCTCCGTGCTCAAATATACCGTGACATGTTTACATATTGCCAATTAATAATCCAAGAAAAGACTGCAGACACTTGTTTGCAGATTCAGTGTTTGGTTTGGAGATACAAAAGATTAATAAAGATGAAGCCCGGGTGCCATGAGAAGACCGAAGACTGGTGCTTCTCTTGAGAGAGAAAGATGTGAGGAAAGAGGAAATGAAAATGCAGATATCACCGTTCTGCCGTCAGGCACGGGACGGCTGATCAGAACCGATGACAGAAGCAGCTTCAGGACTGCCGCAGCGTTACTGCTTAAAACAGCAGCAGATGCTTGTGAAAGCAGTCTGGATGCCTGAACTCCACTTGACCTTCAACACACACCCAAGTCCCAGAACAGACACATACACCCCGGGTTTAAAAAAGTGCTCCGGCTGACCACAAATCAACCCCGGGTGGAGGAAGGTCGTAGTGTCTCAGTGAGAACTGTCAGAATGTGGTGAGTTCCTGCTTGACTTTATGACCTTCTGTTTTATGAAGTCACAAGCACCTCAGTGCTGAAATATCACAGCCCCGCATCCGAGAGAAAAAACAACCGTCCGTCCAGTAAAAGGCCGCTCTCCAAAATAATCAAAATATTCATGAGAGCAATGAAAATGGAAGCATAGTTCAACCAAAACAATAAAACAACACATTGGTTGGCAGATATGAGAGCTGTGTGTTTGTTTATGAGCGTTATGAAGTGTATTTTAATATTTGCGTTTCCTGAGGGGCATCTGCCAACATTTAGTTTGCCAAGTTTTACTCTCCGTCTGTGGGAATCTCATAAAGAAAGGGCTGGGTCATTTTTAACATCAGAAAAAGTGCAAATGGTATTTTGCATACAAAGAATAGAGAAAATAGTTAGTAACATACATTTTCATTACTGTAATGCAAAATAATCTTCAAAGTCAAATAATCTCACAAAGGAACACAGTAACTACAAAAACAGGTTTACTGTTCTTTTTCTTTTGAAAAATCACCCTGACATTTCTTGAGCGTTTTTCTGCGATTCACCTGTCTGATAAAGCCATCAAAAATGATTCATGACTCATCTGCATGTCTTGGGAGACTCCTAGTAAACAACAGCAAAATGAAATTTAGAGAAATGAAATCAGTTGGCAGTTCTTGCAGCCAACTGAGATGACCACATGAGGATAAGCTGTCTTGATAAATTTCTAACATTTATTGTAAGTTAGGTTTTTGTAATCTCCTCTGACCCAGAGGGCATAAAGGCCTGTGCTCTTGTTGCCTTTTGTCACAACCTTAGTAACATTCTGTTTTGTGTTCAATGCCAATGGGTTTAAGCCAACCGGATATTTGGGCATTAGCAAACACTGCACATAGCAAAATGGAGTACAAAGGGACAGAACTAAAGTGAAAGTGGATAAGTGGGAGATCAAAGATGTTTGTTTGATGATTCTGTGTTTCTGATTCTTTAATTTTGATTGCTGTTTACAGAAGTGACAGAAGTTTACTGGTGTAATCTGCTGAAGCTTTCCAGCGCAAACAAAAGCTGATTTCCATTGCTGATTATACTTGAGATGGTGCTGTTGTTTTTAATGAAGGTGACTGGAAAAACAGATGTGTGCTGCACTAACCGCTCTGAGGAAGGGTAATGCAGTCAACTCACAGTGTCATAATCTCCTGAGACCTTAAAAAGTTTTTTCATATTTAAATTCATTTTACATCCCGTTTGGTGTATCAGAAACATATTCTAGATGTGTTTTTTTAAATAAGCGTATTCAGACTTTCATCCTTAGGTGTGCGCATCTTCTATTTTAAGGCATAATCTTCAAAAATCTCCCTTTGACTTGCATTGTTAGAGCATTTGACATTCAGAATCTAACCTCAATGACATCACAATGACATTTGCATATGATTTTATTTAATTGGCATACTAAATAATTTGTGTTGTTGTTTTTTACATAAATTACCTAGATACCTTTACAGTGCAACAGCTATATTTCGAGTTATGATTTGCTGCTTTGCAGGCACAACCATTTCCCAGTCATAATGCTACCATTTTTATATTTTATTTTACTATATCAATATTCACAACCACCTCTCCATCTATTTAGCCCCAATCTAATGCAACCTCTAATGAGTGCTGTCTCTTTCTCTCATCTCTCTCATCATGGCAGATGTGTACTATATGATTTAAATGAATCATGGTCACAAGTAGATTTCTGAATGCATTTTCAAATAAACAAAAAAAGGCAAAAGGGTGTTTAGAAACTATCTATTCAAATCTATTCAAATTTGGTAAACATTGATTTTCTTTAATATTCTGTAATTATAAGACCTCATGTCACTCCAAACTCTTATGACACGTGAAACACAACAGGAACTTTATCGAAAGTGCAAAGTTGCTCTTCTTCATTCAATACAGATGGACTGCGCATGCACGCTTTTGTGGCCCAAACTTAACTTCCGATACACATCCACAAAGAATAGAGTCCCTGCAGATTATTTCTGATAACAAGCAAAAGAAATAACAAGTAAATGACATTAGCTAGCAAGTTAAAAGTATGTCTAGTCAGTATTATTTTGGGTTACCAGTAGAAGAACCGTTACTTGGGTAAACTTAAATGTGACAAAGTTACACAAATTGTTTATTTAATACAATTATTATAAAATAGGAATATAAATTAAAATTAATATAAATTAAATAAAACATGATAAACAAATACAGACCCGAAGTTAACTTCGTGCAATGCGTGCATGTCCGATGAAACTGTCTATACATGGTATATTAGTACAGTAGACTCATTACTAATGGGTTTACCACCACTGATGCTGAATCTGATGTTGACCAATCATCTCCTAAGCTACTCATGCATTGTTTGCTTTTAATTCATCCTCTCCACTTTCATCTACCTTCCATCTCTTACACAGACTACCCAGGACCCTTTTCTATTTCAAAGTCCATTTTTCAAACACTTCACTTGCCTTTCATCTTGATGCTCTTTCTTTCATACATACTGAGAAAGGATGAGGAGCATCTCATCTGGAGCATGTAGGAAACAATCTCTTCATCCTCGAGAACCACCAGTTCGAAGCCCGTGCATGCGCAAACATCTTTACCACTCCAAGCACGACATCACGTACTGGATGTCTCTCTCTCCCTTTCTCTGTGTATCTCTCTTCTTTTCTCCTGCTTTGTCCTAGAAGATGAAAGACAGATGAAATGCTCATAACTTCATGAAGTCCTCATGCTCGAGACAGTGCATCATGTGATTTGTATAGCACACATTCAATACACACACATACATACATTACTAGTAACTTTTATATGTTTGCGAGTGTATTATGTACCTGTTTATTTGATTGATGGCATTGGCTGCTAAAGTGTCCACTTGGTGGATTACGAGAAGTTTTACCTCTAGATAGATTTAATGGATACAATTTCCATTTGTTTTGATCTTAAATTGAATTCTAAAAACCTACTTCCCTGCAGGGTTGCCGGACAACTAGGCAAGAATGTCACTGTCCTTCTGAAACCATGGATGTCCAAATTTGCTGTTTTTTAGGAAATGGAAAAACACTGTACTTTTAAAATGATTAAATACTGTGTTGTCAAAGTTGACAAGCACTTTTTAATACTTTTTATTGATTAAAAATGTGCAAAACATAGTGACAAACATAAAGGGTGACTAATAATAATGATTTATGACAAAAAATAAAAAACATGAAATATGGAGATACAAGGTTTCAGAAGGACAGCAGAAATATATATATTGTTGCGTGGCAGAGACCTTGTATATCCATATTTCGTGATTTAAATTTTTTTGTAAATCATTAATACATCAAACACTTGTAAACTTTGACAACACAGTGTTTAATTATTAAAAAATACTGTGTTTCCTGCACACATTTCTATTATTATATATAGATATTTGAAGGTATATTTGGAGGTTTCTGTCTGACAGCAACAAAATATGGGTGTTTTTGGTTAACCGTACATTGTGGGGACCAAAGATAGTAATGCCAATAATTTTTGACCTTTTTAAATGAAATATTTGTTTTTTTAATGTAAAAATGCAGAAAATGTTATGCAAGGGTTAGATTTAGGGGTTAGTCATTAAGTCTGTAGAAAGTTCCTATAAAACATGAAAACGCAACATGTGTGTGTATATTTCACCATTACATTAGCTATTTCTATCCTGATGTTAAATGATAACAAACATTGTATGTGATGTTAGTCAATGGCTGTATAAGAAGTCTGCTCTCTTTTTCTTTGACACTTTGACAAGGTGAGTTGTGTACATAATCAACAGCAGATGGACCTATTGAAGCTGTGAGACAGCGAGAGGTAGACAGGTTTGTAAACCAGACAGGTGCACCGGCGTGATCAAACAATGCCTTTGTTTAGTCGATTCTATTCACTTGTATCCAAGCGCCGAATCTGGAAACCGTTTCAACGCGCAGTTACATTTTCTTTCACAGCGAAAGCTTGACACGTTGTCATTGTAATTTTAAATGTAATAAAACACCAAAACAAACAATAATCATAACGCGCTGGCTTTATCTTCTCTCGGGGTGGAAACACAACACTGCTGTCATTGTATGTTGTCAACCCAAACAATCTGTCTCGCATCAAGCCCACATAACGCTGATGAGCTGACAGGATGACAAACCCTTAATCCCATCCCAACAATGAATCTGCATGAAAATGATCTTAATGTTTTGATCCCACCGACAGACCCTGCATGGTGAAAATACATTTCTCCAGCCAAACACTTGGAAAGGCGCTTGTTGTACACACTGATATCTGTCAAACCCAAAGGTTAATTAACTCCCGGCAAGCGTAAAGTGAACTAAAACACACAAAAATGTCCCTGCTGCTTCTAGTAAAAGAATTCTGAACGACAAAAAAACGTTTAATTAAAGTCTGATAAAGAATCTGGAGTTCCTCAACAACAAGTCTCTCCAAAGGTGTACATTATTACAGTGAAATGGTCCGAGGGCAGTTTAAGCTTCTGTTGTCTCTGATTAGGATTCGGGTTTTCGAGCTCTCTTAATAGTTTACGGCAAACTAATTAAAAATATAATCATTTCGGCGAGCTGCCCTGGGCTCCTTTACAGCCGGAAATAAATAGAGCTGTGTTTGGGAAATGGTGCCTCCTGCCGTGTGCTAAAGGTGAAAGTGCTTTTGTGTGCAGTTGAGTGTGTCGAGGAAAATCCGTTGAATAAGTCTTTTTATTCAGACGGATGAGATAACGGAGCGCTGAAGTAAGAACCGAGACGGTAAAGACTAGTTGCGCTGCCCCGACAAATACCAACACATGTCAAACATGTTAAAGATGACTGCTGGATGTTTTTATACAAACAAATAAAATAACAAATTATTATTATTATTAATAATAAATGATTAATGCAATGTAATCCCAAATTAAAAGAATATCAAAAGTTGGATATTTGTAATCTATTTTACTCTCATACACTGTAAATGTTTCTCTTATAAAGTTTGTGTGTCCGTTTCTGTATTTGGGCAGGCCCTGTAGGTTAGTAGTTTATTGACCTGATCATTTTGCCAGGGAATTACTGTCTAAGGTGTGCGAGTATGTGTTGTTGTATGTGTGCGTTGGTACAGCAGAGCAAATATTGACATTCATCTCTCTGGCTACATTTTTCCTGGGTGCCACTTTAATTGGCCCGGAGAAAGTCACCACAAATAAATGAAAGCTGGCTCTCTAAAAGCTTGCGCTAAATGAAATATTTTTTTCTCCCCCATTGTTCGCTCTACCTTCTCACGCCTCCCCGCCCCCTCCATCCGTGAGAAATCTTGAGCCTTTTCCTCTGAGGTAAATAATGACTTAATACAGCCAGATAAAGGCAGAGAAATAATGAAATAGCAAATTGTCATTTGTTTCTCTTTAACGCCGCGTTTCTATTTGACTTGAAGAGTTAACGGGGGAGAGACAGTTGCTGCCTGTTGCGACAGAGCTTGTCCCTGTCATTTTTTATCTGTGTTTTGACAGGGGTCTGTGAGACGGGGTAACATTAGTAAAGACACAGACATGAATGTGTCCACGTTTTACAACAACGACCAGGCAGGAGACAGCTGGCACTGTAGCTCAGTTACTGAGACAAATGCAAACCGAGGGAGAGAAACAGAGAGAGAGAGAGAGAGAGAGAGAGAGAGAGAAAGACCTGCTGAAATAAACAGCTTAAACCAGTCTAAGTTGGTTAATTGGTTTTGAAACCTGGCCAAGCAGGTTAAACTGATCTGTCTTAATAGTTTTAGAGGGATTTTGAGGATTTGAATGCTTTGAGGTTTTGTCAGTAGAATAAATACCTACTTGTGAGTAAAATGAATATTCTGTCTGTAGACTGGTTTCCATCACAGATTTGCGCAAAACGTGCACATATTTTAGAAATGTCGAAACTATTTTAGAAATTTTTGCTCATGATAAGTAATCCCAAAAATCATGTAGATGGATCTATTTATATTGCAGTTATCCAAGCATAAATGGCGAATAAATTCGGAGCAACCATGTATGAGGTGTTTCTATGCGATTTCACATCTTTAAGTGAAGTGAAAGTGACCTATTTGTCAGATATGGGGACCCATACCCGAAATGTGACTTCTGCATTTAACCCAACCAGTGAATAGCGAACACACACACTTCAAGTCATGAACACACATACACCGGGAGCAGTGGGCAGCTATCACTGCAGTGCCCGGGGAGCAAACATGGGTAAGGTGTCTTGCTCAAGGGCACGTCTGTTGTTACCTGCCGGTACTGAGAATCGAACAGGCAACCTTCTGGTTACGAGTCCGACTCTCTGACCATTAGGCCACAACTGCCCCCTTAAGAATGATCATGTGACTTTTACGTATGACAGGTGACTTGTAAATTGTCTGAAAAACTACCTTGTGGTTTTTCACCACCAATATGTTTCCATTTGGCATATAATTTAATTTGCGCAATTCAATTTGAAAGATAATGAAAACACAGCTATTATTTACTCATCCTTATGTACTACCAAAGCTGTATAAATAACAAACGCATACATTTGATCAACCACATGCTACATTTTAGGCTGGTTTAAAGGAATTGTTAACAAATTCTGTCACCCTCTTGTCATTTTAAACCTTTTCTTTCTTCTGCGGAACACAAAAGAAAGTATTCTGAAAAATGTTGGTAACCGAACAATAGCGGTACCCATTGACTTGCATTGGTTTTGCGTCCATACAATAGAGGTGAATGGGTACCACCGTTGTTTGTGTGTAAAGCACATTTAAACTCTAAGCATTGAGTTCAGGTTTTTAAAGTTTAAGCTATTTGACTGTTAATGCATTTCTGATCTCAAATGTCAGTAACACTATGAAGATCACTGTAAACTGTGAATCTTTGAGCAGTTTCAGAAATCATTTTAGCATTTTCAGAGACTAAAACTCAGTTAGGCTCTTCATACAGATGGAAGAATCAAGTGAAGTAATGTTTCTCATGATTTAACTCTTTTACAATACATATCTTTGGGAGCTCGAGGAATGAAGTGCAATGATAAGCAGGGCTAATGCTGGGCTAACTCTGACCCCCATGCCAAACTCTTTTGTGTGCTTTCTTGCCTAATCCTCTGAATCTCATCCTCTGCTCCCCATGATCTCATCAGTCACCAGAATGTTTCAAAACAACACACCGTTCAAACAGATATCTGAATGGCTGCTAATTTAGTAGTCAACAGCTTCAAAGGTCACCAAACTCTTTGTTCAGCTGGTCTCCTTGGCAAGATTGTTTAGTAAACTTTGACCTCTGGGGATGAGCAACTACTCGTGCAAATCAAAGGCAGACATGCTGTTTATAGGCTCAGAGAGATTCTGTCTCCTGAGAACACGAGAACACTTTTTGGAAATGCCTTCTGAGGTCAGGAAATACTCCAAGCCTTCATTGTGTGCAGGCAGGATTTTGGCCACAATTTTAAAGCATATTAGAATGAACTGAATGTGTTTAGACTTCTCATTGAGAGAAATCATACCAACACAAAAAGAAAAATACTTTCCAGATCTGATTCTGAGAGCTTTCACTGGCTTTTCAGTGTCACACACTTATCCTGCACAATTTTTTAGGCAACAATTAGTGTTGTTGCCAGGGCGTGACAACTGGGAACGACATCAAGGTCTTTTGTTGTTTTGGTGCTGGATAAAAAGTTTAATTTCAGAAAGTAAAGAAATTAGATTTCTTGCTATTTGTTTTTTCTTTGGGTCTATTCCAAAGCTAA
Organism: Oreonectes daqikongensis; assembly: GCA_026939265.1. NCBI lineage: Eukaryota > Metazoa > Chordata > Actinopteri > Cypriniformes > Nemacheilidae > Oreonectes > Oreonectes daqikongensis. The sequence continues at coordinate 2,774,728 of JAOTQM010000043.1, read as the reverse complement.
CAAAGGTTAGTGCAAATGAACTATTTATATCAACAAAACAAATAAAGTGAAACAAAGAGGATCATGTAAGAATTGGGACTGTTTTCCATTTGTTTGGAGTGTGTCAGAGTTCTGCTTGGTACTCTCATATAAAAAGACACAAGTGATGTACACAGACTGGGAATAAAGTGTTGTTTGCTTTGCAGGGACTCAAACATTTACTGAAAGAGATTCTGTAACACTTCTCCTTGTTTTTCTTCTCTTATGGCCCTGATGAACACACATAGACACAAACACTACCACCATCACTGACCAATTTTCTCTTTCAAGAGACTGACAGACACATTTGGTTTCCAAGGTAACCAAGCTTTTGTCTATCTTGTTGCCAGGTGACTGGTTGTCATAGAATCTAGACAGATACACATTTAGTATTTTGTGAATCTTAATCTTTCTCTCTTTTGTCAGCCGCTCTCTTTTGCTCTACTTTGGGTTTGTATTTATCTGTCTGCTCCCACATCTCCATGTTATATCTTTGTCATCTAAATTTAGCTGAAGAAAGTAATAATTAATAATAAAATTCAATTTTTATAGCATTGTGCATCATCACATGGTTGCAGATCTTTCCTAGGCAACAAGTGCAGGATGCAGTACCAGTTCTCTCCAGCAGAGGCACATAGCAGACAGACAGACGGAAATACAGATAAAATACACAGACAGACCGACAGACAGGTAAATGATAGCCAGCCAGACAGACAGACAGATATATACATAGACACACAGATAGATAAATAGACAGACAGATAGACATACAGGTAAATGATAGACAGATAGACAGATAGATACACAGACAGACATATAGGTAAATAATAGACAGACAGACAGATACATAGATACATAGATACACAGACAGACAGATAGACGTACAGGGAAATTACAGACAGACAGACAGACAGCTAAATTATAGACAGACAGACAGCTAAATTATAGACAGACAGACAGATAGACATACAGGTAAATGATAGACAGACAGACAGATAGATAGACAGATAGATACACAGACAGACCGACAGACAGGTAAATGATAGCCAGACAGACAGATAGATACATAGACACACAGACCGACAGATAGATACATAGACAGACAGTTAGACATACAGGTAAATGATAGACAGATAGACAGATAGATACACAGACAGACAGACATATAGGTAAATAATAGACCGACAGATAGATACATAGATACACAGACAGGTAGATGCAGTGCTTCAAGTGGATTGGTACGCACCGACACACTTCTATATTATAATCTTTAACGTACCTTTTTCTTGCATAACACTTCTCACATGTCATATCAAGTCAATGCTCTTAAATATGCCGTGACGCGTGATTGACTGAAGGTACAACATTTACACACGCACACACAACATTATCAAATCAGTTGTTTGGCAAATGGTTCCTTCAGTAAATAAATATGTTGTACCAGCAATATAGTAACTTACAGTTTTTCCATTGTAGAAATTCCAAATGTGGTAATAATTTGCATATGCCAATCAAGCACTGGGTAGACAGAGACAGACAGACAGACAGGCAGACAGACAGACAGACATACAGATGACTGGACAGACAGACAGGTAGATAGAAAGAAAGACAGACGGACCCCATGCTCTGTTCTATGAAATTGTATGTTTGCAAAGGCATGTCTGCCCTTCAAGTGACACAGTTTAGTGGGAGCTGAGAGTAGTTGGGTAAATTTGGCTAATTCTGCTGATGTGCCGGGGGAGAGAAACACTCCAGCTGACTGAACTGGGTTAGTATTAAATGTAGGGCAAAGTTCCAAACCAGAACCACCACACACATGCTCACTAAAACACTTCTCCAAATACAAATGGCAGCTGGTACACATTGGAATACAAAGACAAAACACAGACCACAACAGAGTATCAATGCCCCCACACACTTTAACACTCATCTTCATGGAGCTGGCATAAACAAACACACAAGAGCTCTCGCACAAGTAAACTTTCTATGGATCTATGTTCTACTGATTGTCTATTGTGTAAATATTTACTTTAACACGCTCTAAATTCCCTGTTCTCCTCATCTGGTTCACAATATTCCCGGCACCCCTAATGTGGAAAAAGATACAAATATGCTGACACAAATCTGTTTACCCCACCCATAGCCACCAAAATAAACACTGATACACTTTACGTAAAATACACAATGCTGGAGAATGAGAGATAGAGAGTAAAAGAGAGAGAGCTGGAGACATACAGATAGGCAAAGACAAATTCATAGAGACAAATGCACACAGCACAGATCCATGGGCAGAAAAAAATTTGGTCTGCCACACACACACAAAAACACACATGCAACATTCATGCAAGCAAAAAGATATAATGCATGTGGACAGACTAGTGGGAAGCAGGGAACAAAAGCTATCCTGACATAACACTGCGGTTTCAATAATACCAAAGAATACTGTCCAAGTTTCACTTCTCACAAAAGAAACTGCATTGAAACGATCAATTATAAAACAATAACGTTTCTAAACCACTCCCATGCTTTCTCACTTCTTTTTTTTAAATCAAAAATAGGATTCTGAAGGTTTACTAAACAAATTGTTTATAATGTTGCTCTGGCTGATTTGATGATACAACAGTTTTGATGATACAAATGTTTTTTACCATACTGATAGCTCAAAGTTTGAAAGTACTTTTTGTTTATAAAACATGATTTTCTATAGTCAGGTAAGTGAACTGTCACATCCATAACAGTCCATATTTCTCAAAAATTATCACATGGAAATTAAAATATAATAATTTATTCATTAAAAAATAATACATTTTTCCATGAAGAGCCATTCCTTCATTTGTTGAGTATTGATTTTGTGCATTAAGTCACAGGAATCCTACAAACTAAGTATGGCATTTCTCAAAAAAGATGTACATCCATGACTTTTTTTTATTAACAGGGGTTTAGGAAAATATAAACAGATGGTTTAATATATTGGTAATTCAGGTTTTGACAGAAAATGTCACATCCATAATGCCCATATAGCCTACATTTTTGTCTAATGCACATTATTGTTGAGATATTCATTTCATATAGTTGTCTCATGATGAATTTATTCCTCAAGTGTCTGATGGTTGTTACTGACAGACAGTATTCTCTCATATGAACATCAAACTATTTTAAACATGTTTATCAAAAGTCCTATATTTCTTTAGCTATGTTCATAATATTTATATCTACATATTATTCGTGAGTAAATTTAAACACATTTCATCTCACAGATTTCATTAATTACAGGAATGAATGTGCAGTCATGGGTGGTGATGGAAAGATGTTTGTAAGCAACTCTTTACCAATCAAACATGCTTTTCTATCATTAAAAAATGAGAAATTATCAATACGGCCTTCCAGTTATTCTAAAATACACAATATCATAACAGCTACGACAAAAACACCTGTTCAGCTACTGCCAACATGTTTTACATGCTTTAGGGACTATCAACAGAAGCATGGTGCTGTAATTTGTGCTTAAAATAATTCGAATAAAAATTGGTGTCATTAACATTCCCGTGTAGTCACAATTTTAGCAAAAGTACTGCGAGGCACTGCTATAAGTAAAAACTCACAGGTGAGAAGGTTGCAGACACTGTGCTGCGTGTCGTGCCTAATTACACCCCTTAGCTGTGACAATATTCATACACAGAGACAAGACGACTCTAGAGGGACATTTTGGACCCCTGACTATTAATACAAGCAGACAGGGTTAATGTTACACAGGGCATGATTTGTACTTTGTGCTTATGGGAGATACTGACCTTTCAGAAAGAATGAGAGAAAGAGGGAATGAGAGCGGGAGAGAAAAAAGAGAAATTGTGTGTGTGCGGATGGCGTGTTGAGCTGTAAAGTCAGGCAATGACAGCTGGGGGTTCCTTTGAAAGGTTCAAATGCAGGAAGCGGGGCATTTGTGAGTGTGTCTGTGTATCAATGTATATCTAGAGGGTTGAGTTACACCACATCTCATCTGCTGGGAGGTGCATGTGCATATAGGGTATCTGCGCTTTACTGTGATAAATGATCCTCCAATGATCCTAAATGACTGAGCTGTGATATACTCATCCAAACCCGTCCCTTTAAAATAATAGTTTGCTTAAAAATAACTTTATTTCATGGTCCAGTCTCGTACGACTGTCTATTTGTTTGGCAGAATGAGTAAATGAAGAGTGTCTTTTAAAATCTACACATTTTGTGGTGTGCACACCTAACATCTCTCCAACGTATTACTTTTTTAATCACAGAAACAACAGCTTTCAGCGACATCATATATAATCCCGAGCTTACGTTTCTACTCATGCTTCAGAAAACATGAACCGTGAGACATTGAGCAACTCAAAGCCCATGTTTTTATGTGTGTGAGGAGAGTAACTCGAGTTCACTGATCATTAAGTTTCTTCACCTCCTAACGCCCTACACTTCCCAAATCTAAACACGCACTAGTATTACCTTCATAAATCCCTGCTCTTTCTGCCACCAACTCCCCCTTTCAAAAACAAATGTTCTCGCTCTCTCCCCGTCACACGCATACTCTCACCCGCCATGGTTCACTGGCTCTGTGCGCAGTCCTCACTGTATCTTTTTGTATGGGGGCCGCCGGGTTGTGTTTTCTGGAGGGAAATGACAAAATGAGACCCCCTCCCTGACCCACACAAAATCCCCGCCTACTCTAAGCCCCTCACACACATTCCACACAGTGCCCGGGTCAAAGGTCACGGCGTGCACAATAACAAGTTAAAAGGGAAAGGGATATGAGATGTGAACAAAGGTGAAGTTCATTCACGTCTCAAATCCTGCTCAGCAGAGAGAGAGAGGAGAAAAGAGAGAGAATTTGGAGGAATGAAATGAACTTTTGGGGGAATGTACTCTTTGTCTTTGAGCTGAGGGATACTAATCGCATGTGTTTAAAGAGAATTCACAAGACCTATTGCAGCATTTACAGCAACATCAAGCGAAAAGCTGGATGTGTAAAGCTCAACAGTGACCACTTTTGTTGCAGGGTGGGTTTGGGAAGCATTTTTTCATTCATTTTCAACACAAGCAATAAAATAGGCATTCAGCATAAGCCTTGAACCAAAACCAGCCAGCTCTTATTATTATTATTCTTTACAATACTCCATTCCTCTGTGTTGTGAAAATAAGTATTTGAAAGACTGAAAAGAGACAAATGTACAAATACAAAACATGCCTACTTAAGAGGGAATGAATGAACTACTTATCACATAAAGAACGGCAAATGATGTAAACAGTTTAGACAGACGCAATGCTCCATTAACTTTCCACTTGGAAAAGTGCAATATAATGATTTTCAACGTGAACACTCAAGTTTACATCATGTAAAAACAGAAGCTGTTTAGACTTTATTGCAACATCATCTCATAATAACATGATTGATAAGAATCTTGTTAAAGGGACAGTTCACCCAAAAATGAGAATCCTGTCATCATTTACTCACCATCTTGCCATTTCAAACCTGTATGACTTTCTTTCTTCTACAGAGCACAAAATGAAATATTTTGAAAAATGCTGGTAACTGAACAAGGGCAACACCCATTGACTTGCATTGGTTTTGTGTCCATACAATAGAAGTGAATTGGTGCCGCCACGGTTCGATTTTGAACATTCTTCAAAATATCTTCTTTTGTGTTCTACAGAAGAAAGAAAGTCATACAGGTCTAAAATGAGTAAATGATGACAGAATTGTTTGGGTGAACTATCACTTTAAATACTGTAGTGATGAATCAGCCAATATTGTAGCTAACATCATACAAAGCTATTCTCCATTAGCAAAGTAATCCTGCCCACTGCTTAAAAATTCCCATAAAAAACTGTCATATTTGATCTGCTGGGGCGTCAAAATTTTTAAAATGTTTTTAAAAAATAAATGTTCAATTTACAGTTATTTCGGTAATGTAACATTTTTAACGCATTTTAAAAATACATCAAATTCTAGAAAATTTGGTTTCGTAAAATTTTCGACAGAGGCATACACCATCATTTAACAACCTCAAAACTCTTGGTCTGTCTTGAAAGGTTTATATAAGATAGAGACGTTTTTTCAAACCTTACTGTTGTGCTCTATTGTCTATATTGTGTGTACTTGTTGAAATGATTGTGTGAGAGCGAGATAATTAAAAGCTGTTGTGGTCTCTGTGCAGAGTGTGTCTCCAGAGGAAGCTGCTAATCTTTATGAGCATCATGTGTGTGTGTGTGTGTGTGTGACCTGTGTCTCTAAGGGAGGATGACTCTTCTGATGGAATGCTGACCTAGAAACCAGAGCATGGATAATCCTGACAAGATCACAAATCTTATTCTATCACCAATAGGATGATGCGTTTGTGTATTTGTGTGGGCGATAATTAAGATTACGCGTTATGCGTATATAGGGTTGCAAAATCACCCACAATTGCCCCATAAAGTAAATGATGTGAGGTACGAACGTTGGTATTATTTTGTACATATGCGTGTGTATGTGATGCATTACAACAGATGGTGTAGAATCTGTCCATGCGAGGTAGAGAAAACAGATAAATAGTGGTATGTGTCAGAATATCAATAAAACTTTTCATCTGTGTGTGTGTGTGTTTTTGGTTTTTATATGCAAGTGGGGACGTAAACCTGAATGCACACCAACTCATGGGGACTCAATTTTGGTCCCCACGGGCACAAAAGCTTATAAATAGTAGCCTACATAAAGATGATTTTTGAAAATCTAAAAATGTCAAATGTTTTCTATGATCTTTAGGTTTAGGTGTAGGGTTAGGGAATAGAATATACAATTTGTAGGGTATAAAAATCATTACGCCTATGGACTGTCCCTACGGAGATAGTAAAACCAACGTGTGTGTGTGTGTGTGTGTGTGTGTGTGAACAGTTATAAGTGAATATAGTAGGCCTATGTAACATTGCAAGTCAGTAGGGGTCAATAAACAGAAACATCTGAAGGGCTATATGACACAAAGTAAAATATACAATGCTAACCTCTAGCCTTAATCCTTACACAAGTACACACAAATACAAACAATCGAAGAAAACAAACACTGACACACGCACGCACGCACGCACGATCTATGAGGCCCAAGCAGACCCTCTCCCCTCAGGTAGCCATTAGGAGAGCGAAAGTGAGTTTTAGAAAACGAGGATAAATCATTCAAAATGCCCTGTCAATCATACACACATCCTCAGAGAAGTATGGATACATTTCCCTGCATTCAAATGTAACTATAATGTCATATTATTGGGATATTGCTTTAATACCTTCGAGTTGATTCTTCTGAGGCACTGTCGACGAGAGGAATAAAATAATAGGCTATTTGAACTGAGGGAATCCGTTGGCCGACTGACCTGAATAAAAACGACCGAATATTAAAGCCAAATGAAAAAAAAAGTAAAGCTATAATGCAAGTAAACTAACGTTACATACGGAAATAAAACATATATGGCTGGTCAACTTGTCGGTGAGAAACAAGTGAGAAAGACTCTTATCAAAGCAGCGCGTTTGATGTGCGCGCGTCTGCGTGCTCTCGCGCCTTGTCTCTGACAGACTGTCAATGCCCCGCTGGGGTAGATATTATTGGACTGAAAAACAACGCTATCGTACCCTGCCTGAGGATGCGTCCCTCGCGAAGTCTGTGTTGCGCTTCAAGAACACACACGCGCGCGTCCAGCTGCCGGTGCTTACAACTGTACCGTGAGGGGTCACGGGGGGCTTTTGTAAAAAGAGGTTTTTACGGCATCTGTCAAAATGCCCTTTTGATTTAGTGTTCAGACTTGAAGAGGGCAACATATCAAGCACTGATATAGAAATGGACCAACAGGAAAGACAGGAATAGAGAAACAGGGAGGGAGGAAAAGGGAGTGATTGTGCCATTAAAATGCCAGTGATGTCATCCAGCACTTATTATGAACCGCCAGCGGACCGTGTAAAGACAGTCTACGGACAAACAGTGGAGGAATTTGGGGAAAAAGAGACGAAATAAATGTTACAAGTATCATAAACTTACCGTAGAAGTAGTCCGTATGACTCATGCGCTATATTTCATTCAGCATGTTGGTTTTTAAACAAAACAAAAAAAAATAATTTCAATTTCAGCTGAAATCCAGCATCATTGTATTAACGGTTTCATTGTAGGCTACTAGCGCACGTGGCTGGCCCGAAGTTAACATCCGGTCTGTGTTTGTTGATCGGTTGATCACCTTATTCTCGGGGGCACTACTGTAGAAATTATTATGGGCGAAACTTCCGGTGAAATGGCGGAAGTAGTGTATTGCAGCGTGTATTGAACTTATTCTGATGACAGAAAATGAGACTGTGATTCATATTTTGAATTGTAATACTGTTGGTTTCATGTGGTAATATAAAAAATAATTTCGAAACTGATGAGCAACACATGCTGTTCGTAGCTGCACTTACAACCAGACGAAGCTAATTTCACGTCTTAAAAAAAGAGCGCTTCACGCACAGATCTAAAATCAAGACGGACTGCTCGATGGACAGTTTTTAAAAGACGAACTTTAAAATGTGGACTGCTTATACCAAGCAAACAGATAACAAACATTAAACATTACTTGGACTGAATGTGCTCATAAAAATAGTTAGCAGTTTTAAGTTTTAGACAGATTCATGTAACGTCAATCATCATTACGCTGGTCTTTAATAAAAAGGCGAGAAAGTAAACTGGATTAACAAGGCTTCTTTACTCTATTTTACCGAAATATCTGTCGGAATAGGCCTATAAAACATGTGGACTACATTTCTCATCTGTTATGCTTGATGTAAGTCTTCGTCTTATGAGCAAAACGTAGAGAATACTTAAAATTGTAAAAAGGCAGCTTTTGCACGTTATCTTTAGTAGCCTATAGGCTAATGTTTATCAGATTAATGGCCATCTGACGATCCAGCAGCTTTATGTTCTGTGCACATGGCTCGCTTTTAAATACAAAAAATAAAATGATTTACCACAAATATCAAGTTATAAATCATCATCCTATTCCTCTATGAAGTAGTGGACATACTGATGTAGTTTTGGTTCAGTGTGTAAGTTCACATTCTGCTATACACGAATGACTTGAAATGCGGCAGATCCGCCATCATTTACATTGAACCGGAAGTTTCGCCCATATTTCGCGCAAAGCGTCATGGGGCGTCGGAATAAGGTGGATAGCCTACTATATATTAATATTTAATGTATATTAGTATTGTATTGTATAATCATTGTATTAAAGCAATTTGGTTAATTTTATTGTAGGCCTATATTAATTTTATAATAAAATTCGTTGAATGGGTTGTAAACTATGTAATTTAAGTTTTGTCAAGTAATGGTTCTTCTTCTAACCCAAAATAATACTGTCTTGACATACTTTTAACTTGCTAGTTAATGTAATTTACTTTTTATTTATTTTGCTTGTTATCAGAAATAATCTGCAGGGACTCTATTCCTTGCGGATGTGTACCGCAAATTAAGTTTAGGCCACAAAGCGTGCATGCGCTGTAACCTTTTTTATATGTTGTTGCTTTGAAACTATCTATACATCACACTTTGCCCTCAGCTCAGTGAAAAAACGAAGGTGGCAGATAAAACGAGAGAAACATCATCAATTATTTTTTTTAATTTGAAATGTCTTTTTTAATTCCTTGTATTTAACAAAGTTTTATCCAATATTGCTTGAATTAGTGCATGTCTATTAGGATTATTAGAGTATCAGAAACATGTCAAATTAGTTGTCTCCTGTAAATAGTAGAAGTTTAAGAGCCAAGTTGGAGAGATGGACAGAATCACAGTTGTGAATGATAGCCATGATAAACCAGCACAGAGGCAGAATTATTGGCAACAACTCTTCAGTTTTTATCAGTGCTTTTTACTGCATGGAATGTAATCTTTATTTTATGAAGTGTCTGGGTTGAAAAGAAAGAGAGAGAGAGAGAGAGAGAGAGAGAGAGAGAGAGAGAGAGAGAGAGAGAGAGAGAGGGCTGGTAAAGAAACAGGAGCACCGAAACATTGCTTTTTCAATGTCTTGAACATTGTCGTAACACTTTTTAACATTAACAGTTATTTAACATTGCTTTAATATTTTATTCACATCTCATTTCTATCTAAAAATTTTGGTCCAGCATCTGCTGTTTCTCTCAATGAAATGATACTGTTGAGAGATAGAAATGCAACAGTCTTTATCACACTTAAGTTTCAAGGCATCTCTAATCATGATATTAAATTACCTGACAAATCTTTTTCAACATAAACAAATAAAACTAACACCCAGTATTAAATGACTAAATAAAAAAAATCCAGCCAAAACAAAATGCTAAAACGGCATTTTTTGGGTCCACATGTGGTCGCTATTGGAATTTTTAGCCTTAGGTATTGAAATGCTTTTGGTGGCTTAGGTCAACACTAACCATGCCAGAAGGCTTCTCTTTGCTCGAAGCTCAACGGGACAAAGGGAAAAATTCCTGCCTAACCCCATGCCCTGCCTAGATGTGGAAGTGCTTTACGTCTTAGGATTTAGGCAGAGTCAATCAAATAATGCTGGTGTGAAGAAATTACACCTTAATAAAACAGACTTAAAAAAATCATAAGTTGAAACGCATGCAGGGGGCAGGAGTTTGGGAATATTGTGGGAATATCTTTTTACTGAGGTTGTTGGCGTGGTATGGGAAGGTAAATTCACAATTATTGCATTCCCTCTGCTTTGCAATACCATTGTTTGGCCATTACAAGGGTTTTTTCTGAATCTATTAACAAATCAACACTGTAAAATATAACAATATGTGAAAAGGAAGGAGAGAAAACATGAAAGTATGCACAAAGTATGCAAAAGGACAATTTCTATTTGCGGTAATAACAGATAAGCAAAATCCTTAAGTCAATACGGACAAAGGAAATTCCCGGTCATGTATCGTAATAATTTTATGTCTTGTCATGTGAAATAACACAGGTGAACTGTGGACCAGAAGCCTCATGCTGACACAGGGTGATAATGTCAGAGATGGTTCAGAGACCTCACCCAAAATGTGATAATGAGAGGCAAGGTGATACTGTAACCTAGCAACAGATAGTTGTATCATTTAAGAGGACATGGGCAGTTTTTCAGTGGGTTCATTAAGACCAACAGTGGCATTGTCTTTGGCCTTAACCATTACAAACCTTAAGAACACATACAAACGCACAGCTGGACTTTATCTGTTAGGGTTATACATGAAAACACAAACTACTGTAATGCAGATCTTTGTTAAGTGTGTACAAGATGGTCAATGTGTCTACGGTAAGCAAGCAGTTCATCATGGTGTACACATTCCTCCAAAAGCTCAGGCAGAGAGCGAGAAGCCCTCAAATCATCATGTGCATATACTGTAGCTCCTGTGCAGTCTGTCTGTGATCTCCTAACTTCAACCTCCGACCTCTTGGAAATCTCAGAAGAGTCTTCAACTTAACCATAAAGCATCAGTCTTCACCTCCTCCACATGCGCTTCCTGCTCCTCACATAATGATGTTTAAGAAATGTCAAAAACAAACATCTGGGTGCTGAGGAGTTATGAGAAAGCTAATGAAGTGGAAGGAATAAAAAACAGTGTCTTTGATGCACAATAAATAAATATGAGCGCTGGGTTCAAAGAATCAGAAAGACAAACATTCACAATCCGATGAAAAAGAAAACAAAATACAAAGAGGGAATTCACCAAGAATGAATTGAGCTTTATATTTATAGCGCTATTTATTTGCGTTGCACAACCGGTTCACTGAAAGTATTTTAGTATAAATCAGGTAATGAATAAAACTTGTACCTATGCAACTATCATGGGGCAATTCCTTATTGTGTCAGTACTGCTGTAGTACTTTAAAGTTTGCTTGACTGCTAGATGTGTCTCGATATATGCCTGCTTAAATATCCCTTGTTTCCAAAGACATTTGTGAAAATGTACACAAACGTCTATATTAAAAAATTCCGTTATACGCCTGCTTTCAAAAGGCGGTAAGCGCGCAACATTAACTGCACCAGGCTTATGATACGGGATTTTGTAATGTGGGGCAATCTATAAAAAAATGCTAATTTACACATAAAAAGACATGTGTTTGTGCTGAAAATAACAAACTAAATTTAAATACAGTGCAGCGCTATTCTAGCTCATTGTGGTTGGTGAATAAAACTCATATATATACCACAAACTAAAGTCGCGCAACTGTTAAGTGAATTCGCCCCAGAGTGTCCAGAAATCTGTAGCACTTATATTATTTATACATTTATTTCGCAAAAGAAACACTGAAAAGTCTCGCTCTCTACTGTTTGGTTTTGAGAATAAGCAAATTAATTTGTTCCAAACAATAACAAGGCCATATACATTCATCTTAAAAGAACACATCAGGGCACGTTCACTTGCTCCTGAGCACATGTGAAGCTCTGATCCACCTAGCCCATGTCACGCACATACACACACATGTAAATAAACGCAAACACCCCTTCAACAACATTTATCTTAGATCTGTACCGTGTTTCCAGTCTGTGAGATAGTAAAACAGTCGACAGGTTCATCTAAAGGAGTGTTATAAGATCTAGGCTCTTACGTATAGAGTCACTTGAAAGCACTCGGACACACCGTATGTGTGTGCGTGTGTATGTGTTGGGACTTAAACAATACAGTCAGAACGGGTAAGCTGTGTGTTCGGCTGTCCTCATACTTTATAGTAGATATTGGCAGGACTCTGCGGGGGCATCTCCTGTACGATGTAGACGGGGTGTCCGTAATCGCCGCTGACTTTCTCGTAGTGGGGGCAGTAAGCTGAGTCCGAGGTCCGCAGGGGGATGATGATGTCACTGGGCTCTGACCCATTATTGTTGCCCCCGCCAGACCCTGCACCCACCCCGCAGGAGCTTCCCCTCTTTGGTGTAAGAGAAGAAAGCGAAAGGGCAGGGTGGTGAGTCTCCGAGTGCTTGGCTTTCCGACGGCGGTAACACACTATACCGATGACTACAGCGATCAGAAGGAGCAAGGCTCCCCCGGCACCTCCGGAGATCAGGGCGATGTTAGAGACAGACACGGCGCCGCTGTCTTCTCTCTCACCAGCCTCACCTCCATCACTCCCTTTAGAGCCACTTTCCAGATCTACAAGAGAAGAGAGAAAATAAATCAATGTTGTCTTGAACCAGAGACTGATACGCAGGGCTTCTGAAGCTCGATTCCTTTAAGACTTTTTTTTATGAGTAAACCAACAACAAAAGCTGCTTTTAATCCATAACTAGCTTTGATTTCAGCCATTTTAAAAATGCTTCATGTTTGGCTTGAATGCCGTTTGGTTCCTAAAATATTTACCTTTTGGGATCAGCTAAGCCAGTACAGCTTAAATCACAAAGAATGAAATTCAAAGTACTTGTCTGTGCAGTTTTATTTAATAAACTACAAGAGAACTCTATTCCTGAAAAGAAATCTGATTATGATATTAAGGTTAAAACAGAAAGGCAGTACAGATCCTGTGAGTTAACATAATCCTTGGTTTTGTTGTTCCATGCTTTTCTATGTACTTAATTCAAGGTGGTCAGGTTTTAAAATTTCACACTGTACATTCTTAAACCCTTAACATACTTATTTCAAGATTAAAACATCTGTGACAATGTTGAGAAATAAATCCGCTTTGGTTGTAGTAAACATACTACAAGGAATGCTCAGTCACTAAATACTTGTCAGCCGTGTCCCACATTTCAGTTGTTACCTGGGCTTTTGCTGTTGGGTCGGCCTGGATCAGGTTTGGGCTTTGGGGGAAGACCATACGCAGCTATGGGAGCAAAGAAACTAAATGTCTTACATGGTCGGAAACACCCAGCTCGTTTCAATACAGTGTTCGATTACTTCTACAATAAACAAAAGAATGAGTGATGATGATAATGGTACTTACTCTGTCCCACTTTGAGAACCAGCTTCATTCCTCGTGTCACGCACACGCCTCCTCTCATGCTGTCAATGCCCTCTTTGGTGCCGTCAGAGGTAGCTTTGGGAAAGAGGTTGAGAAAGCAGAACAACATTAACATTATAGAGGCACTGCTGTTCAACAGAGACTATTTGAATTTATATTATGACGATTCACTGGAACCCTATGAGTTTTAGCAATGTAATACATTGGCTTATGATGCTCCATCATTTGAAGCACTGTAAGGCCACTGAAAACCAATTGAGTGTGTGCGTTAAGTTTACGTGTGCTTAACAATATTGCGGCTAACACATTACTTGTGCAAAAAATCTTTTTATCATTAAAACACAATGTTTCCAAATTCCATCTGCTAACCCATCATAACAATTCCTGTTGTTTTATTCAGTTTTAGTCTTATTTACTTATAATTTTCTTTATCTGTATTTAAATTTATAGTCACTAAAGGTGCTATGTGTAAAATTAAGGAGGATCTATTGATAGAAATGCAATATAATATCCATAACTATGTCTTCAGAGGTGTATGAAGACCTTATATAATGAAGTGTTATGTTTTTATTACCTTAGAATGAGCTGTTTCTATCTACATACACAGCGGGTCCCCCTACGTGGGACTCGCCATATTGTTTCTACAGTATCCCTAAAAGACAAACTGCTCTACAGAGCACGTTTCGTTATTTTGACGACATGTTTGTCCTGTGTCAGCAACCATAGTTCTTCGAAAGGGAGGGTTAAGCAGTGGAGTGAGCCGTTGGTTGCAATTCGTAGTATCTTAGTGATACAGTAAATAGTATTAGTATTGAAACAGCTATTACTCCATTACTTTATATGAGAAATGTACATTTTAGGGCTGCACAATATATCAAAATATAGCAAATATTTAGCTTAACTGTACTCAAAGTTTTAGGTTGAAGGAGAAAACAGAGAGACTGTTTGACTGATGTGTGGAAGATAACCAATAATCAGAAATGATGTGAAATATGTATGTTGGTTATTCAATTGTCAGCTTTTATATATTTGAATGTAGTTTAAATGTATTTTATAAACGTAAACCATTATTGTATTGCATATTGTACATCAATTCTTTTCTTCAATATCGTGCAGCCCTAGTAAATGTAATGGAAAGTGTTACAGCTCAAAGTAAGAGAGAGAGACATTGGTAAAGTAAGCAAATTACAACTTAGAGAAAGTCATCCATAATTTGTAAATTGCACATATTTTGGGTAACTTATTGGGTAACTTTGAGTAACCTATACACACTATCAAACTCATGGACAGCAAAACACTCTTTATAACCTCATTTCTCACAATGTCTCGCTGAGATTAAACTCACACTTGCCCTGCAGCTTTTCAATATACCCAAACAACACATTCAAACTCATCTTCTCTGTTCTAAATGACAAGACTGTATCATTATCATCGAAACATAACTTAAAATCACCCTCACTTATCTTCCATTTAAACAGTATTACATTTATGTTTTAGATTAGTTCACTTAATTACATTTGTTTTAAATTGTTAACAATGTTAAACATACAAGAATGTATGTAGAAAATGATGAAACATTGTTTGTTACAGGGGTATTTCCTGAGTGCCTGGTAGGTCTCTTCAGAATTGCTTTTTCCTATTTAGACCATCCTTGTCTTTGGGATGCTTTGTGTATAGAAAACTGTCTCTCAGTAATAACATAGGCTCGACCACAACTATGATGCCTTTTAACAATGTATACAATCATCCCTCAACGCACACACACAAACACAGGTTTTAAATCACACAGTTGCTGCATTCTCCAGCCTTCACATTACTAAATATTTCATAGCCGAGGCGCCTCGCTACTTTAAAACTCAGTGCTTTGTCCATGTAACTCAGAACAACTTGCCATGCCAGTACTGAATACTGCATTCAAACGCTGTTCAAGCTCTCTCCCTATGGCGCAAAGAGCTGTATCTTCAAACGTATTTTCCCTTCCAAAAATAAAGCACGTTCATGAGGGCGATATTGAATTCTTCGTCACAGAAACATTCGATCCATTCAATATTTTATTGAACCTCTGAAAGACAAGCTGGAGCTAATCTCCAGTGCTCGGAAACTGTGGCGTGACAATACATAAACTTTTCCCATCCGAAATATCTCTCGATTATGAAGTTCTTAAACCAGATACGTTCGAGGAGCTCATGCCAGGTTCTGTTGACTAGGTGCACCAGTAAACATTCAACAGAACCAAAAACTGAGGATGAGGTGGGTTTAAAATTTGCCTGGTGGTTAAGGAATCCGACGTTCAAAACACTTGTGTACACAATTTTTCACTCTCTAGTGGCACTTTCATTAAATGTAATTTTAAAGAATATCCAGATTCAATACTGCTGTTATTGAACTCGGTTGACATGCTTTCCATTAACACACAAAAAGTTTGCAAAATAAATAAAACAATATTTGGCTTCATGAAAAAAATGGCTCTGCCTTTTAAACAGTGTGGATGTTATTCTGGTGCTTTAATCGATAGATTCAAGCGCATTGCTTTAAACACATTTTATAAACAGACAAGTCAATTATTTTTGTCTCTGAGCATGTTGATATCAACAACATGAACCTTTAATGTCAATATAGCTTAACTTGTATTATACCCCGAGCATAATGTACATTAAAATTCATGAATTCCGAAACCTCATTCACCTCTCGCTGCCTAAACAAGAGTCAAAAACATGAAAACACTGACGTGTTGAAATCAAGACCAATGAACTCCTCTTCTGCAATATGCCAAAATAAGCTCCTGGATTTGATCCAAATAGCCTCTTAACCATACAGCCAAATATTATATTCGCCCAAACCTGACTTAAATATGGAATATCTTTAGGGAACACACAGCAAATAAAAGATTCACCCCCTCACACACACACACACACACACACACACACACAAACATGCACAGGCACACATTCAGGGACTGAATCCAAAAACATGACCTTTTCAGTGCTCACGGCAGTCATTAGTCAACACACTGGAGGTGTAGAAAAAATGATTCATCACCTAATGGCTCTCATTGTGTTCTGCACCTCCCTGGCTCTCTGCTCTCCCTGTAGGGCTGGAGAGATGTTTAGAAGCGAAAGTGTAAAAGCTATGCTTGATCAGCACATGGAGAAATAAAAAAAGACCTGGAAATCTCAGGGTTGAGACAACCAAGTTTCTTGATTCTTGATATCAATTCCAATAACACACCAATAAAATGACTACTGAATACTAAGGAACAGACAGATTAATATTAATAAAGTGAAATGCATTCAAAATGTTATATAAAACTGGGAATTGGATAAACTGACATGTTTAAAATGAAACATTAAAACAAAAAAGAAATGTCTTTTCAACAAAAAGTCAGATTTTCCTGTTTGCACTTAACTAGACAAAGGGCTCTTTGGAGCAGTTTCAGATCATGCTGAGACACATCATCAGATTATGCTGATGCACAAACTTGCCAACTCAAGTGCATGCTTTTATTACCAGTAAAAAATAATACAATGCATGCTCATTTCTTACTTTTAACTCAAAATTGCCATGGCTCTTTTTAAATGAAAGAAGTGGTTCTGAAGATATTTTGGTATCTAAAACGAGTCAAGTAATCTTAAAATTGGAAAAAATGAAACTTCTCTAAAAACTTTCATTTTAGTATTGACTTCACTGTTCTATAGAATTCTATAAAAATTACAGTATTACAGGCAGCAGTTTGCCAGTAACTTACTGTAGATTTATATTTATCTAAATTATTATTAAGATAAATGAACATTAAACATTAACAAGTTTATCTTTACAGAACAAAACTATAAAATAACAGCCTCATGCAAAAATCAGAAAAAAAAACTGAAAAAGGTTGATGAGGATTTTTGGTACCCAAAATGGTTTGCATGAGGCTGTTATTTTATAGTTTTTTTCTGCAAGGATAAACTTGTTAATGCTTGTTCATTTTCATCTACAAACTTTTGCCAATGAATTATATAAATATGAATCTACAGTAAGTTACTGGCAAACTGCTGCATAACTACAGCAAACATTTTTACATGCTTGTAGTTTTGGCACACCTTTTTTATTTTAGTATTGAATTATTATTAAAATGCTTGTAGTTTTGGCATAGCTATTAAAAGAAAATGGAAAGAGACTGAGAAAAAAGGTGAAGAGGGTTGACAGAATGAGTGGGTGGAAAAACTGAACTTTTCAGCGTTTTGAAGATGGCTCTGCAAGACAAGAGGTTGTAAGTTTAAAAAGCAGATCAAAAACATATACGACGCACGTTGGAGTTCAGACTTTGCAGTTTACGTGTTCTTCCGAGCAGTCTGAAATCACAGACGAAGCTGTGAAGAGCGAAACAAAGAGTGAGAGACACGGTCGAGTGCAGTAATTGAGATGATGATCTGTGGCGATGGAAGGAAAGGGACGTCAAACAACGAAAAGAGAAAAATGGCTCAAGAACAGACAGAAAAGAAACTATTCTCGGGACACTCTGAAATGACCCACAAACTCCACCCCGTCCTAAAATTCCAGCTGCCCCCAACATGCCCCCATAAGAGAGCCCACTCTGAGAAAAGGGGATTGACCCGTGCTGTCCAGCGACGGGAGCAACAACAGCTCGAAAAGATGGTTTTAACCCCTGACAAATAAGGCCGGCAGCCAAGTCAACCTTTTCAGCCCACTAGGAATTAGCACAATCTGTTTGGGCTGCACAAACCTAGAGTAATTTTCTTGAGTAAGCTCAAGTTCCTGCTGGCAAGAGAGCCTCAATGACCTCATTACCCGGCAGCGGTGCCAGGGCAGGCCTAAAGGGGGCAGCACGCAATTTGAGACACAACCCTGTGTGCGTATATGAGATTATCCAGGAACACATTCCTACATACAGAACGGTCCTTTGACCGGAGAGGTATTTCCAATAAAATAATGCCATGGTGGGATTTTCCAAGGACATCTTAAGAATTGTATCTCAATGCACTTTGATAGTGAAAGGTTTTTGTAATATGACATAAAATAACATTTATGAATGCGAGTATCATATCGGCTCAAATCAAAGTGTTTGATGCTCTGAATCTCATGGAGTGAGAAAGAAAACTATAGATTCAGACAAACAAAATGTATGCTACATCTTAAAATCTATTAATTTCAGTACAGATTTATATGTCACAACTAAAGGAAAATATGATGATAACTAAAAGTTGAGTTTTCTAACTTTGGCAACTGAGCATTCGGACAAAGTAACCTGCTGACCAATGAGAATGTCAAACAGGCAGGGCTGGCTGTGCTTTCAGAAATCCAATTTGCTATATTCCCGCTTGATTTCAAACTGATTCGGCTGTTTCAAGAACCACTTCTATCCACCAAACGCTCTATTTGAGCTTTCTCTGCCCTGAAGCTGAAATATATTGGGAATATACACACTTTTCCCAAAGTTGAGACTTCAGTTATTACCAGCCAGCATCTTTTACTGCATGTACACTCTTAAAAAGGTTCTTAATTTTAACACACTGTTAAAATTAACACATTAAGTGTTATTTTGAACACATGTTGTGTTGATTTTGTGTGAAATAAATGAAAGCGACAACACAAACTGTGTTCAAAGTAAAACAAAATTTATTTTAAGTTTGTGTGTTGTCCTTAACTGAACGCAAAATGTCTTGTTTTTAACACAACTGTTTTTGGAGTGTAGGAGTTTGGACTTAAAACAAACACGGATTGTGGGAATGCACTTTGCAATTGAGTTGGAATTTTCGGCCTGCTGCTGTGATCTGTAACATATAAAGCCTTGTCATTCGTGGACTCAAGTAGATTGTGATTAAACAAGTCTCTTTTATCTGCTTCTACACGTTAAGTAAGCATGTTTTTGTGTGTGTGTGTTTGAGGAACAGGTGGTTTCACTGCTGCACTGAACCGTACAATGACTGGATGGGCGACTTAAGCGAGCTCTTTGCTGATTGGTTACTGTCTGACTTTCTGTTATGACGTTACTCAATGGCTGTTGCTGCCTTCGGATGCTCCTGAGATTTGAACGTTCACTTTTGGAAGGGGTATTTTGGCGTGGTGTATGTTTGATAGTCAACTTTCACAATTAAAAGTTCCACAAAATCACAAAGTTGTTCCACAAAGTTGTAGTTGTGTGAGTCTTTATGTCCAGTACCAATTTTCATCTGCCATGATTTTTTAATTAACACACCCCAACTCCGGGCTCAGAGAGAATCCCAAGCTTCCAACTGGCAATAACAATCATTCGTGGCGTAAATACAATAATTCCAAAACGACTCGAATGCAGCATGTGCCGGCTTGACACACAATGAGTGACAACGCAGCCGGTTCCTATGGAAACGGCTAAAGTCCTAAGGCTGTAATCTTAAATGTCATCTTTGGTGAGCAATTGACAGGTATTAACAGCTAATCCTGTCTGACATGCCCTCCACAAGAACACACACACGCACACACACACACACACACACACACACACACACACACACACACACACACACACACACACACACACACACACACACACACACACACACACACACACACACACACACACAAAAACATGCTTACGGGTTTCCTGCTTTAATGATTGACCCATTCAATAGCTCAGTGCAGAAACAGCCAGATGGAACCCCTGCCGCGCACAGAACCACTAAATGGTGACATGGACGTAATTCAGACCCTTCTAAGATCACAACAACAAAATACCAAACTATCACTTTAACAAGGTCGTAAATTCACGGCCAAAGCAATAAATTCACCCACAACTAATGAAACAAGACATAACTCCTAGTTAACCGAGCTGTCTGGGCCTGCTGCTCCCTGCTGCTCAGACAAAAGAGAGAAAGAGAATGGCAGGTCTACTAATGGCCGAGGTTCTGTAGAGGTCTTGTAAGCAGGGTTGAATAATTACCAAAACTAGTCATATATTCCAGAATCCCAGTTGTTTCAACTTTTCAAGGATACTTTTAATAGATATTTTCATGAGGGCAACATTAAGAATTAATGATCTAAAACAGGCTCGTGTAATAGAGGGAGATGAAAAGAGAAGGATGGAGATGAGATGAATATAAAGCAGAATGAGGGATGATGGACAGGGGGTAAGAGCGGTGAGAGGCCATAGTCTAAATGAATAGAAGCTTTATATGAGGGAAAATAAGACGGCGTGAACAACAGGTGGGTAAAACATCTCCAGACTATATTACATTTCATTCTTCAATCACTGAATTATGAAATAAAACAAATGTTGCATCTGGAAATTAAATTAAAAATATTCAAGAATAATAAATAACCCTAACCTATAACAAATTATAACATGATGTAAAGTACTAATTTGTGTGAATTCATACAATGTGAATCTCACAAAACATACGATTATTGTAAAAAATATTGAAGCCCCTCCCCTGGCCCCACCCCTAAACGTACATCACTGGCACAAAAGCAAATTGTACTAAAACATACAAATAAAATCATACAATTCATTCAAATGAATTTCGAGTTAGGAATTGTTGTGAAATTTTGTCATACAATGTTCAAGGCCACAATGCAAATAAAAATGTGAACCCAAAATGAGGCTTCGTATGATTCAATATGATTCCTATACATCATCCTATATGGAGAATAATGACCCAGACCTCTTATTGAAAGGTTTCATAAGATTCACCTGGGAAAAAAATGAGTGAAGAGAGGATATCAAAGAAAATATGAAAAATCGAGTCATATGCCAGGCAGAAAGAACAATCCGAGTTGAACGAGAGCGAGGTGCTAAAGGTTTTCTAGGTCATGTTTGTGTCAGTAATGTTCTGTGGAGATGGAGATGAGGAGGAGGAGAGAAAAGCAGAAAACAGACCGTCGCACTTTTAACAGCTTTTGAAGAGGAAACACACCTGTCAAACAGATCACAACAGCACGAACGCACACACAACACCTGCCTTAAACAAACGCAACTGCGTTTTATGTGCGCACAAATACACACTACAAGTACATCTGCGCAGGAACGAAAACACACAGGTGGGAGTTAACAAAAAACGCGCCCACCATTATCGCATTTATTCACACATGTTCTGCATTTTTTGGGCACGTTTGCACTGAAACAAATGATGATGACTTGATCCGGTGCAATTTCAGTGCATTTAACACCTCTTAAACTGGGTTGTGGGTGCTTCGCGTACAGGACGTTTTTTTGCGTTAAAACACCACACGCAAAAGTGCCGCAACAGTTTAGTGGATTCTCCCCACGGTGCATCCAAACTGCAAAATCAGCAGTATGAACTTTCTGTCCCTGTGTTGAAGGTGAATATTTGATGCATGTTTGAAGAGGTGTGGAGAGGCATTAACAAAGCGAGAGCTTGTTACTGCGACGGATGCCTCCTCCCTCATTCAAATCCCAAAGCGGCCCCAACGTCAAACCCCCGCGCCACAAAGAGCCCAGATAAAGACACATTATCGAGAGGCAGCCTGCCGAAATAACGCACTCTGACATCTGAGTCAGCCCGCAGCCAGCAGCGTGGAGGTGGGGACGCAGGGGAACATTTAAAGAGAAGAGGAAAAAGAGAGAAACTCCATGAACTACTTGCTGATGAGATACCGCAGTAGATGAGCATCTCGGCTCTCCACGGATCTGCCCGCCGAGCTTGATGCAGACTATAGTGCTATACATTAATGTCATAAAATATGCATATTTCACAAAGAAACAGTACTTAATCAATCATCGCAACTGTCAGCAAACATGGTTTTGAAAGCTTATTTATTATTAATGAATGCATCAGCCCTATTGGCAAAAAACTTTCTTTCAAGGTTGATCTCTTCTCTAGATCTGGTTGACGTGTGGAAATTATTATTATAACATAATGAAAAGTGATGAACTAAATCAGATGAACTGATTATGGTGATCATTTAGTACAGTCTGGGAAAGATTTTAGCCCATGAGGAATAAAACATGCTGTTCGGTTTTAGGCCTAAAAACAAAACCCGAAGTGACAGACAGCTGTACATGGTGTTCTGTTCGATAGATTTGTTTTTTAAGTTTGATTTTACCAAATGTACAAGCACCATTCAAACTTAGAAGCTTTGTAGACAAATGTAACTTTAGGGGTGCCATCTATTTAGTTGTGATAGTTTTTAAGAAATGTATGATTTTGAAAAGTTCTTAAGCTTGAAAATGTCTAACTGGCTTACACGTTTAGAGGTTGCGTTAGGTCTGCGAATGGTTGTTGTGTTGCGTCTGTTTTTCGTCCTGACCATGTGACGTTTATGATGGAAAAATTGTCCACAAACTGTTCTAGTGTAGTTGTGTATCATTTGTTTTGCCCAATAAAATATGCCAGCCAAATATATTTGAACTTAGGCAAAAAAGAAAATAAAGTAAATCAAGGCAACAGAATATCGTCAAGATATCGTCAACAGCAACAAGATATCGTCGCTGCCCTTCCAAAACTTCGGATGTCAATTCACAGTTTTTAGGAAATGGAAAAACACTGTACTATTTAAATGACTAATACGCCTTTTGTAATACTTTCTATTGCTCAGATATTTGCACAACCCAGTGACTCACAAATAAGGGGTGACTGATAGTAATGATTTATGGCACAAAAATAAACATCACAAAGGACTTCAGAAGGACAGCAGCGATATGCTACGCATCATAACAAAGCCAGAGCAAGAAAAAATATCAAAGAAAAAAACAAGCTATAATTTGATATATAGTATTCTTGAGCTATTTTGTATAGAATGGCATAAAATGGCAAATCTAGTTATTTTAATAGAAAATTGTTTAATATTGTAAAATATTATTAATGAAAAATGAAAATATGCCATTTTCATACACAGTTACTGTTACACGTTAAAGATTCCTGCTGCAAGCTTCAGTTTTTAGCTTGTTGAATTGAGTTCTCTTGCAGTGTTTCCCTTACACAACCCATTCTTCACTCTATTTTAACAAGATGCCAAGTCCCTGCTGGTCAAAAATGGCCCACAGCATGTTGCTACACAACCTGACTTCACTGCAGGTATGGGGTTTTTAAGGTGTAGGCAGTGTGATATCTGCGCCACAGATCTCGTTTTGAATTCTGTACAAAAGCTCTACCTTGGTGCCATCTGACCAGAAAATCCTTTCCAAACATCCCAACTGGGTCACCATTATGCTTTCTGGCAAACTCAAGATGTGGTAAACTCAGGACTTCACATGATTCTTTCTGAGTAATGGCTTCTTTTGTACCACCACCCCATAAAGGCTGGTGTAACGCAGAGCTCTTGATATGGTTGACCTTCTACTCTATTCTCAGCTCCTGGACTCTGTGGCATCTTTAAAGTGATTGTCGACCTGTCATAAGTCTTGTTCTTGTGTGCGCAGAGTTTTGAAGAACAACCTTTACTAGGAGGCATCTGGTTGGTGTGATGTTGCCTACACGCTTCACACACTACGCTGTACTACAAAGTCTTCTAGATTTGTTTGAAGAATCTAATTGTAGCAGTATTTTGTTATTCTATAAAAAAAAGTCACTGGAGCTTTCAAATGACATTTTTACATTTAAAAAATATTTGACTTTAAAAGCTGTCACGGTGCTTCTGAAGACTTGTAATATAAGCCAAAAGTCACATTAAGTACATTTTTTAGCTTTACCGCAAACATGGTCACTATGAACTCTTGTTGTATACTAAACGGGTGTTTTAATTTCCCTCAAAATTTCTCTTTTTGTGTTCCATTAAAAAATGTTGAGGGTGAGGTAAATAATTATAAAATTATATTTCTGGGCGTACTATTCCTTTAAGATTCAGCATTTTCATGAAGGCACTGTAGAGGAAGACTCTCTCTCTCTCTCGCTCTCGTTTCCTCTGAGGTAATTATCTTAATGGGTTGACTAATAGCACCTCTCCGAAGTGTGTCAATGGTCTGGGAGGGATGGAGAGAACGAGAGTGGAAATAGAATCTGACAACACGCACAGGGCCCTCAAAATCAGTCTTAACCCAACACAACAGAATTTACAACAAGAAACAGTTCGGGTAAGGTCAAAACGCTAATGCAAATGCTAATTAAATCTTTAACCTTGATTGCGGTGATTGAAAAAATATCTCTTGGAGGTCGCATGACTGTAATCTGTCGCTCTAGGGAATTTTCACTGATGGAAAAAGTCAGAGAAATGTCACTAACTCCCTGTGTTTAGACTGTAACCAAAACAGTCGCAAGTACGTCTGCCTTGTATTTGCTCAGTGCCATTAAAAATGAAATTCTTTTTTCATTAACTCCCCTCTTTTCATTCCAAACCTGTATGACTTTCTTTCTTCTGCCGAACACAAAAGAAGATATTTTAAAGAATGCTGGTAACCAAACAACACTAGCCCCCATTAACTTTCATCAAATGGACACAAAACCACAGAGAGATTTCTCAAAATATCATGTTTTGTATTACTTTTGTGTATGAGTGTACATAAATGATGACAGCATTAGAATGTTTGTGTGAACTTTCCCTTTAAAGTGCAGAGAAACCATCTGCCACACTGTGCATAACAAATAAGTGCCTTATACCCGATACTTCTACTTCCACTCCAGTCTCCCAACAGTCAGACTTTAAAAAATGAGAGCAATGAAAATAAAATGACTTAAAGCTTTGGCTAGACGGTGAAAATGTGAATGTCTGTGGCGTTGTGTTCCATAACATTTCCATAATAACTCCTCCGAGCTTTCCTCAGCATAAACATACATTTTCTCCCTAAGAGGCTTCGATTGTCTTTCCCGCACAGCGTTCTCAATATCCATCCATCCTTCTAGTCCTTCATCTGCTCTCTCCCTGTCTCCAGTGAACAGCTGGTGAGAATTCCCACAATCCCTCACACGGTAATCTCCCTCCCTCTGCTCACATGTCCATCCATCAAAAGAGCCTTTCTCACCCCCGCTGCTGTGTGTGTGTGTGTGTGTGTGTGTGCTTGTTTATGTCTGATGTCACTGTGAGCATTATTGCTACCCGTGTGGAAAGTTTGTAACATGCATTTAGATGAAATGTTCATGTGATGAAATGCACTGGGTAGTCCGTTGGGTATAAATCATGATCAAATGTTTGTAAGACTTGTTTTGTTTGTTTCCATTCGTGTGGCATGACCCAAACCTCAAAATAAATATCAAGATATCTGATAAAAATGTAAAAGGTTAAAACGACAACACCATACTCACAACATTACATATACTGAACTTCACATCCACGGTATTGAACTGCTACTTGAGATTTTTATTTAATACTGTAAGCTGCTAGTAAATTATCATGACAACATCTATGAAGCACGATGCCAGATGTGTGCATGTTTGTGGTTTTATATGTATACGTGTGTATTTGTGTGTATGTAATGACTTCATGAGCAGATGTGAATGCCAAAAGGTTAATGAATCGCTGTGTTAAACCTTCCATATCCCATTAACCTGAGACCTACAGCACGATCTATATCAGAGGAATACTGTATAAACACACACACACACACACACACACACACACACACACACACACACACACACACACACACACACACACACACACACACACACACACACACACACACACTGTTCAGATCAGGCCGACACATGCGAAAATCAGAATACAGCTGGAAACTCATAAAGACACATTCGCCGGAATAAACACAAACTCTAAGCCGTGACACACACACACGCATGCGGTACGGACGCACACATACACGTTTACACACCAAGCGTAGTGTGGCGAGGGACTCTGATTGCTGACCTAGTTTGGAAGGGACCTGTCACTACTCATAGCAATCACAGTGCAAACTCACTGGCTCAGCATGTCAACCGCACGCACAAACACACGCACATACTCACAAACATACACATGCATTTGTGCGTTGAACTCTGGAGCTAAGAGAGCAGCATGGGGTCCGTGTAAAATTCAATTATACGTGTTTCAATTTGGAGTTGGCTTGGAACTGTGCAGCGAGGTATGTTAAATGATACCACTGTGCTAAAAATACGTACATTTAATGGCATGTGATAGCGTGTGCGGAAGAGCTGTAAAATCTCTCTGACGTTTCTGTACTCGACTATGAGCCACCAAATAGAAAAAAGAAAGTGTGCTGGAGGAAGAAGGGCCATACTTAATAACAAAAGATGACCAATTGCTTCTGGTTTACCTAAATAGGCATTTTAAAAAGAGAAGTACAGTATGGTAACACTTTAAAGTGGCATGACATGAACATGATTAAAAATGTTAATGAACATAAATGAACAGAAATGATCCTTTTTCCACAGCATTAAATAATCGTAATATTAATTGTAATATTAATACTTTTTAAAATGCAAAGATTTATAGATATTTCATCGCACCTGGCCCGAAGTCAACTTCCAGTCTATGTTGGTTTATCGGTCTATATAATACAACAATTTATATTTAATTTGTAGTAATATTTAAGTTTATATTAATTGTAATAAAATAATGTACTCTACAGGGACTTTGTTGTTATAGATTTTTTGTGGAGGTCTACCGGAAGTTTGGGCAACATAAAGTTTGTTTATGTTGTTGCCGTTAAAACCATTTTTATAATAATGAATATTTACATTATCACACTTATTACACAACTATTTACCTCATGGGTAAATTATTGGACATGAAATATCTATTTAAAATATTTAATTAGCTTATTTGTAACTACTTCCGTGAGGAAAACCTGTTTTCTATCAGTTTTAGAGAAAGTATGCAATTCGGTTTAATTATTTGTAAACATAATCTTACATATGTTAATAATTATGCATGTTTATATATGACTGCACAAATATGTAATATTAAACTGCACCAGTCAAGATGACTCGCAGTACTTGGGTGACCTTATGTTATTTCGAGCAGTTGTTATCAGTTGTTAACATACCTTGGAAATTTTGCAACTAGTCAATCAGAATCAAATATTTCAGAGTGCCGTGTGTTAACATAAGTTAATGCACAATGAACTGACATGAGCAAACAATATTTGTATTACATAACAAAGTAGTACATTACTAACTAACAAAGATTAATGGTGTAAAATGTATTCATTGTTAATTCATAAAACAAACAGGATCTTATTTTTAGTGTAAGACAAATGTACATTTTTCTTTTTTTTGGAAGGTTACTTAGATTTCTTAAAGATAAATCCTAATAATATTTTCTTATATATCTAAAATCTTCAAAATCCAAATTAACAAATGGAGTTACAAGATAAATGTATCTTTAAACTAAAATACATTATATATTTTGTTTTATAACAAATTAGCATGCTTACAATTTCTTAAATTGTGATATGTCTCCACTCAAGACGGCATGTACAATTTGTGCTAACCATGATGATTCATGTTGTCCCAGCATGCTCTGAAAAATGATCCAAAGAGCATCCTGTGGTTTAAATGAAGCGAAGAAATCTGATCTTTTGTACCAACACAGTCAATGTCACAGACTTATTAGTAATCTGAAATACTACAGAATCCCCAAATTTCTTATTCATACATCTCAAAATGTATTTGCTTTCAATTTTTCAAAATCCTAGAATTTAAAGTTTAATTCTACAATTTAATTCCTACGATTTTTTAAGTGGATTCAGGCTTTTGGCTGCTGTAAATTTGTGCATACACATAAACACGCACGCGCACGCACGCACACACACAAACGGTATGGTGGGAATCGAGTTCATCTCTAATATTTCAGCTTAACCTTGATAAATAAACCAACAAGACCTCTTCAATAATTAACAAACCCTCACCACAAGTCTAATCCAGTGTGACAAACACACACAAGCATGCACAAGCTAACGCTTAAAGCAGAAGAGCTGAAAAAATATCCACTGAAGAACTGTAGCCTGTGCAAACAAAGCCGTACACATACGCTCTCGATAATACACCCTTAATCTTACGTTTAACATTTAGAAATCTCTTCCAGCAATGAGAAGAGTATTCACACACACACCGCTGCTGTGAATTATTGACTGTGTGAGTATGTGTTTGACAGAACGTGATGGCAGAGATGAGATTTTGGAGAGGGATTCTGACATGGTGGGGTTTTTTAATGCTTTTTAGGGTAAAGTGCTCCACAGGGAACTCAGTTAGCGCCCGGTGATCAAAGTTTTGACAAAAGAGCTCCGAGCGTTTGATACACTCTGATACACACTCAGCATGTTGAAGATCTCGGCTTCAAACAGTCGAGATCACAAGGGAAACAAGCACCAGCTAAAAGCGTCGGCCTCATCCCCTCGCCCCTCCACCGCGAAAACCTACAAAAATAAACTGTGCTTTTATCATATGTTAAAAACGTGAATTGTTTACATTTATCGTGACTCATATATGCACAGACGCCAAATATCGGAAGGAGTTCACACGTACGGGCGCCTCGTGTCGCGTTGGGTGCGTGTTTGCTGTAGGTCGGGCTGTAGCGTCTAGCTCCTCTTAAATGCCCTTGAGTCTTATGGGCCCATTACAGCCAATTAAGATCTACATAATCATTAGTGTGTGCAAAACCACACAGCATCCGACGCTCTGTCTTTCTAGTTCTCATTATGGGCATATTGTAGAAATTAACAACTGCCAACACAGGTTAATTAAAAGTGATTTCCCTGGGGAGAAAACAGCAATGCACACAGTCTTTTGTTTTATCGACGGATTCATCTTTTGATGGAACGACTGTGAGGTAAATGTGACGGGACAGAAGCACTGCGGGCGACGTTTGTTACCACACTTGGGTAATTAGTAAATATCCCTAAAACGTTCATCCAATCCAATTATTTTTAAAGTTAAAATTATGAACTCATTCTTATTTTTGAGGCCACAATTATGAATTAAGTGAAGAATAATGTACAGTCGGTCGGTCGCTGATGCAAAATAAACCCCGGTGATCAGGACCCCATCCCAAAGAATGAATCACTCTGACGGGTTTAATTTTGCACGATGACTGATATATTATCCTGCTTATTACATTGCTCCTTACCAAACAAATGAATAAGTGGACATGAAATATTGATTTGAGTTGAAATGCTTATTACGTGAGAAGAAAGAGACCATGGAGTGCAATGAGAGACATTAAACTAGCGCAATGTATGAAATGAGTCAGCGGGCCGGAGACAGAGCTAAATAATGTGGTTTGGCGGCCATTATACAAAAAAATCTTACAACAGAAAGCAACAATTGATCAGAATCAAGAGTGTATTCAAGTATTCAAGAGAGATGTGTCCTAACTAACACAGCTAAGATAAATAAGTGTTTATATTTTCGATATACACTATATGGACAAAGTATGGGGATGTACCCTTTTAATAATCAGGTTTGGCTACTTTTTAGTTTGTGCAGAGCCCTTTTCTATCCCAACATGACAATGCACCTGTGCACAAAGCAAGATTTATAAAGAATTGATTCAGTCTAGTGTGAAAGAACTTGACTGGTCTCAATAAAGCCCAGACCTGAAACAGCTGAACACCTTTGAGCCAAACAAACCCATCAATGACATGTACAAAGGGTTACAGTAATTTCAGTTTTTTCTTCCAAAACTGTTGCAAGAAAGATGGATACCAAATTCTTTATGTGATTAATTTAATATTAGTTTTGAATGAAATACTGGAATACATGAAAGCGTCCCAATAAAGTCCATAAAGTGTATGTGCTGTTGTCACACACACTTACTCACCTATGATGTAGTAGTCTCGTAAGTTCTTGAATTCATGCCCCCACAGGTTGGGCGAATACTCTTGGAACTTGATGGTAAATCTCATATCGCTGTTGGGTTTGTCGCATGTGAGCAACAGGTTGGGGGCTCCCATTACCTCGCACCTGTCTGCCTGCTCTCGAGAGGACACCAGGTACAGTTTATAATACTCGTACTCTGGGGGAGAGTTCGGACCCGGGAGACTCGTCGCCGGACATACCAGGTCCAACCGGTCCCCTATCTGAGGATAGAGTATATACCCCCTCTCATCTCCAAACCTAAAGAATCAGAGAGAAAAAGATGAAGAGTGAAAAAAGACGAGTAATGATCATCTCCATGGAAACTGAGATTGACAGTCTGATATTTGCTTGCGTGTACGTGCATGTGAAACCGCTGCCCTGTTTGATGCTGAAACTGCCCTTTTACTCATACTTTTTTTTAAATCAGAATGCAAACACACATGCCCTTTGGTTCTGGAGAGCGTCGTAGAGGGCATGCGTGTGGCTCTGTGTGCCAATGTGATGAAAATGAGGACTGATGTGTGTAGGTGTGTGCGACAAGCATCGATATCATTACATGATTTTTTTATGATTTTGACAACACAAGTTTGATTCCAACATAAACACAATTACTCTGTGTTTTATAGCAAGTGGTTGGTCAGACAGAGGCCACAAGCTCAGACGCAGCTACTATATCTCCAACTTTGTAAAGGAAAAAAACTTGTGGCATTTACCAGACTGACATTTTAACGTTATTCAGCGGCAGCCTTGTTCTGAAGTTGAAAATGTACCTCATAAATAAGCTTGCTGCAGATAAAGGCATTTCGTCGAGCTCTCTCTCGCTCTCCCCGCTAAGTGTCTAATGCTTAGAGAACAGCGTGACATTTCCATCAGGCTGAGACATGCAGCAAAAGTCCAATTAACCACACCGTAGTTTGTAAGACATCATTACAAAGATGGACGGACAGATGGATGGATGTTCCTAGTCAGCTAGACAGTACAGCAAGTTAAGGAATGGAAACAAATCATGTGACGCAGGAAGCATCTGACCTGTGGAACAACACACAGCCAGTTACACACTGCGTTCGAGCCTCAATCACACACATTAAATCATACATGTGTGACCTGAGAAGCAACAAGTCAATGGTATCTTGGCCCATTCATTACCAGCAACATAAGAAATCAGATTATGCCAAATAGGAAGAATATACATTAGGTCTAATGTTTACGTTTTGGTGTTCGTCCAACCAAACCATTTTACCCAAGGTTGCTTATTATGACCATACGCACGCACGCACGCACGCACGCACGCACGCACACACACACACACACACATGCTCTCACACAGAGCTCAGTAAATGCTCTATAAGATTAACTGGGTTCATCATTCTGTGTGTATGTTTGGTTATTTATAGAGGATTGTGTAATCCTTTTGTCTGCATGATATATTCCCCTAATTGTGTGTGATCTAACACACAGACATACAAAATGAAGTGGGCCATGAACAGGGCACTATTGAGACTATTTGCTTGCACTGTCTTTGTTGGTTTAGCCTCCAATTTAAAATTCGCAAACAAATTATGTAAATCAGGTAACAGTGCTAACACAGACTAAAATCTATGCTAAACGCAATTTGCATGCCGCAATTCCTAATCTTGCAGATCGGTTCGGAGTATTTGCGGAATACAGCAGACTACCGCAATCTTGTACACTTTGCGACATGATGCAATATATTATGTGTAACAAAGGTGGCATGTTCAAAATAAAAACTTGAAAAACTCTTTACACACAAATGGTGCAGCGCTATAGACCACTTTGTGAGTTAATTTTTTTGTAATTTTATTTTATTTCTTAAATCTTGCATATAGCATTAAATCTTAAAAGATATTATTCAACTGTGTAATTCACTTATAGACAGTTTGAACGATCGGACTCACATCCGGTCTGTGTTTGTTGATCGGCTAGTGGCTACTAATATAACTATTTATATTTAATTTATTTATTATTAATGTTTATTTATATTTCATATTTTATGATATAATAATTGTATTAAAAAATCAATTTGTTAAAATGTATTGTAGATGTGTACCAGAAGTTAAGTTTGAGCCACAAAAGCATGCATGCGCAGTAGCGTTTATGTTGTTGCTTCTATGAGGGTATTGTTGGTTGTATTTTGTTCAAATGTGAAGTGTTAAAAAACGAAACAGAAAGTTCTTTTGGACCGACATTGAACCAGTGTTGGTTATATCTCCTGAAGTTGTTTATAGCAGTGCAAACAGCATTTGGTTACTCATGAAATACTGTGAGCAAAAGTGGCATAACCATTTCACGAATTTGCTTTACAATGTGTACAAAGGTCAGAGGTACTTTTTAGGTTGGTGGAGGTGGCAGTTTTGTGCCGGTGTGCGACGCAGGGCTTCTTTGCTCTCGTGCTGCAGAGATGGAGTGACTTTGTCCCGCCCTTGAATTTCTAAGGCCGTTGGAAGCTTTGAATCCTGACTCTGTTTTTTCCTTTAACTCATCAACAAACCTCCTCTTCACTCAGAACAACACAACATTTTCCCATGAGCCCACGCTGGGCTTCCCAAAACTCGTCTCCAGCCAGATAATATGACAGGCTGAAGAGGAATTACAATGACACTGTAGTAGAATAACAAACATGGCAATCCCAAATCATGCATATACCATCTTACACCATGCGCATTATATTGTCCAGTCCAGTTTCACTTAACATTACCATAAAAATCACATTTTGACCAACCCATGCACACTAGATTAAAAAAAACAAATATCTTACATATGCCTATAGCTGACAAAAACAACCTACATATTATTTTAACAGCTCATGAAAAACAGGATTTTCCTTGCCTTTTTACAATGAGAAAATATGAGATGAACTATGCCTATGTAACTACGCCTATGTAAACATACCTTAATGCAAAGCTTCCCTACCCAGGCCACATCTGATCAATCTAAAATCCACAAAATATTGATGTGACAACCATGAGCACAGTAACATATGACCACCCATGTTTGCACATAAACATCTGTTCAATATTCAGACAGGACTTTGTTTCTCATTTTACATGTAAAGAGGTCCGTCAATCATAATAAAGGGTTTTTTAAGGGATAGTTCATCCCCAAATAAAAATTCTGTCATGATAATTCACCCTCATGTCATTCAAAACTTGTATATAACTCTTTCATCTGTAGAAAATAAAAGAAGATATTTTGAGAAATGGTTTTGTTCATACAATGGAAGTCAATGGGGTCCAGTGCTGTTGGTCCCCAATGTTCTTAAAAATATCTTCTTTCGTGTTTTGCAGAAGAAAGAAAGGCATACGGGTTTGGAATGACACAAAAGTGCGTAAACAATAAAAGATTTGTCATTTTTGGGTGAACTATGCGTTTAAATCTATTGAACCGTATTAGGTGGTGGATCACATGAGTATTGGTAGTTGGTACATTACATAAATTACAATCAATTTTAATACACTTAACTTCCTAAGTTAAAAATATTTCCATTTGCTTTGTTACTGTAAAGTGCAGTCAGAATAAAACCCCTAAGGGCTGTGAAAACAAAAAAGTTCTGTACAAGAAACCCTGAATACCATTAAAAGTGGACACATGCTACAAAAGTGTGGAACACGACCTCTCGCAACAGAGGACGACGCTACATTTTAGCTACCGTTTCCTTTACGCTCAAGCTGCTCTGCAGATCCTGACTATTGTCCTTCAGTCCCAACAGAAGACATTTTAATCAGAGAGCTGTCAGACCCCTGCTGGTGGAAAACTAAGCACTCTCTCTATTACCAAGACCACCGCAGAAGGACAAAAAGCAAATCTCAGCATAATAAAATGTACTAATAGAAGCAAATGTAGTATACTGCATCTGGTTCTGACTACAGTACGCTGATTTTTCAAAGGCTTTTGAACATGTCAACATTTTTCTGTGATGTGATCACCAATTGACAAGCTGGATATGTTTCTATTCGCTCTACAAGAAGAAGCAGCTTTGCTCGTACCACGAACAGACAAAGATTGTCAGTTCCTTCACCGAGCAAATATTGCGGATGCTTTGAAATGGTTATCAGGCCTGACAAAACTCAATTTCATTTCAGGTCTATGGGAGTTTTTTTATAAACAGCCACACGAGAGAAAGTTGCAGGCATATTTATTCATAGAAAAAGTGATATTTGGTTAAAATTTAAGTCGAGGTAAACATACAATCAAAGTGAGAAATGCTTACATATGTATTGAGAACACTTTCTCCATGAACTCAAAATTTTAATACAGCGCCGTCTGAAACTAATCTTTTTATGTATGAATACTGTATGCGGCATGAAATGCCGATGTTTATCTACATTCAAGCAGAAATTCAAGACAGCATACATGGGAAAAGCAACTCTGTAACCTAGACATAAACCCTTGCAAATTGTGATTAAGCACTTCGATGTAAATGTCACGGGACAGGATCAGAATTAACAAGTGGAATCAAGGGTATAAAAGTTTCCTCATGGCACAGCACAAAGCAATACAACAACCAAAGGTTGAGGTTGAAACTTTAGCCCCCACTTACACTTCACCTCACTTCAGCAATGTGGAAAATCCCCTCTTTTTAGTTGTATATAATATAATAATACTATTTTATAAATATAATTTTGAAACTGCACTTAAGCACGTTTATTTCATAGCTTTATTTTGCCAGGAAAAACATGCAAAAATGATTAATTACCAAAAAACGAAGGGTTAGCTGTAGGATTAGGGTTCATCCGTGATAATTTTGTAAAAAAACGTCCATTTAAAAACAGAAGCCTACGTAATGTCCTTATTTAACTGCGTAACCGTGTGTGTGTGAGAGTGGCGTCTACGGCCATTGAGACGTGCTGAGTGCACCCCGATTACTTTAAGGGTTTAGAGATTGTTGTTTCATGTTCTTATCAGTGCTATTTAATTAGTTAAGGGCTGGAGATAACTTACACATTCCTGAACTCTGACGGCCTGAAACTGCCTTACCACGTGCCTTAGAACGGCCACATGAGCAATCACATGCGAAACATGTCTACCGGGTGATGTTCTGATCTCAGCGTGCATGGAAGCGATATTAGTGAAAGAAACGCTGGTCAGAGCAGCTTCAGGAACTCCTCAACCCAACATAAAAAGACTCAAACTCCAAACGCTCTGATGATTAAAAATGAACGTCACTAAAAATAACCTTCCCTTTGTTAAGGAGTGAGGACGGGTAGAGGGAAAGAAGATAACTCCCTGCTCACTCTTAGGCGTTCTCCTGCTTCCCCGCAACTCCTCAGTTTTCCTCGCACCGAGCCACGAGGGAACGAACGGGTTCTCGTTTATTTTTAAAATCTGTGGATAAAATGTTAAGTATGTGCGTATTTTGAGAGAACAGATCGGTGGATGCGTACATGCATTTGTGGGTGAAAATCTGAGTTCGCAACATACGACTTTATAGGGTTGCGATGGCTATAAACAACCTAATTTTCATTGTCTGTTTACTTTTCATCGTGTTTTACTTGACAATGCTATTGTTCATAAGTCATAATATTATAAGGCTCACAAATTACCAACATTCTTCCTTCAGGAACAATATCTGCTCATCTGACCTTTATAAGAAGGCACAAGACAGAGAAAGAAAGAGAGAAAATAAATGTATGACAGCCATAAAGGACAATTAAATGACCCTGCCGCCCCCCAAAACAAAATCTAAAAGAAACATTCACGGTTATCATTGTGTTTTACAAGAGATGCTGATGTTTACAAATGCATGCCGCAATCTTTGTCTCTGTAGTCCACTGTAATACCATCCTCACCCCCTTCAGTTCAGAACCATCATCGGAGTAATCTTAAAACTGTAATTACGCTTTCCACGCACAGCGCAGTATCATGCCAGGGCTTTGAAGGCCTGCCAGAAACGCACCTTTGAAAGCGAAAATTAAATATGAGTGAAACAAGAGAAGGAGGTTTTCATCGAGAGGACGGCAGGTCCAGTTACATTACGCTGAAATGGAAGACTCGAGGTTTGAAAAGTCAAACTGTGAAGTTTTGAAGTGTGACTCAAATCTGGTTTGAGAACAAGGAAAGGAAATTTACAAATAAGATCTCTAATAAAACAATAATGTCTGCTAGACAGAAATGAGACGAGATTGAAAGCAGATGGAGAATGCGGCGTAAACCTCCCAACATGCGTCTTCTGCGATTTCAGAAAAGATGTCACAAACTGCTCCGATTGGCCAACACGTGCCAAAAGTCAATTATAATCAAATCCAAATGAACTGGACTTATTCTACAAGTCCATAATTCTTCTGAATGCGAACAATCTTATTTTCACTTGTCTGGAGGAATTTTAGGAGGAATGTCTGAGCCAAAGTTAATGCTTTGAGAACATCAAATCTGTACGGTATAAGAAGAACCCCTAAGCGATAAAATGTTCTTCTGGGAATGACAGCGAGACACAAAAGAATGAGGTGATAAGTCTAGAAAAAAAAATCTAAATTTGAATAGATGAAGAAAATGTGACCGAAAGGGAGGAAGACATTAACCCTAGAAAGAAAAACTGTAACTGAGAAAGTGTGTATGGAGGTAGTAATCCCTTCACAGATGGCGGTGTTGCCTGACTGATGATGGAGCGATCCATATGATGAACTAATGGAGGGGTGTAGTGTAGAGGATTATCCTCCCACTCTCATACCCCCAGAAACTGAGGTCAAGTGGTACAATTCCATTTTCAGTCCATTTATTGCCACAATCAAAATCTCTCTAACAATGTAACATTTTCTATGAGGTCCTATCTCTACGAAAAACACACGTGTGCACCCAAATGGCTAAGGGGACCTGCCCCGTGGCACCCATTACGAACCCTAAATCCATTCTTTTCGCTAACAATGTTTAATCGCGCTCTGCTTTGCGTCCCTAGAGAGGATCTATACAAGATCTTTTACCAAAATAGCACCAACCAATCACAAAAACGCCAGGCAAACTTACCGCTGGGACTACAGTAGAACAGCCAAAAAACCCTTCCATGAGAAGACCTGAGCTGTGAGCTCTCAACAGACTCTGCTCGTCAGTTTTCCAAAGTATTTTTCCTACCCTAAAATGTTTTAATTTGAAACGCTTAACCCAGTTAAGCAAGCTTTTATCTATCGCCAATTAGCAGCTGATTCATTAAATATTGAGGGAGCCATGAAGGATTACATTTTTAATGTTCATTTGGGGCAGAGAGTTGTAGAACATCTTCCCCTGAAGCGATGCACAGAGACAGTCTGTGCTCACCAGCGATTACGCTCATTTAGGGGCCGAAATCCACTCCTCTCCTCCCACGCATTGCTCTGTCCCATAACCTGTCTGACCCGTTTTATCGTAGTCTCGTTTTTTCCTCTCTGTGCGGGCTTCTATGGAGACAATAATGATTGTTTTAAAACTGCAAGTAATACACAACAAAACCTTTGAGAGTTTGTTCTCAGATTTAACTCACGGAAACATATTTTATATCATTAATTAATATATGCATATGCGTTTCTGTTTGCCAACATTATTCATTAATATGCTCGGTGTTGAAAATGTTACATTTTGTGTTAAGGGCATATCTGTCAATTTGTGTGTCTGTGAGAGAAATAACACAGGAAAGTGAAAAAAGAGAAAGAAATGACCTGGGAGGGATGTGGCTGGTGGTGTGTGAGTAAACACATTGACCTTTTCAGATACCAGAAGAACATTTATTCCATATGGATGAGTGAATCTCTCTATATCACTTTATCTACCAAATACCCCATTTTCCTCCTCTGCACTTCATAAGTTGAAACTCAATGCTTAGTTTTTATTTTCTCCTGGTATTCAACCATCTATCATCACCTTTTCTGACACTGGCCTGTTTGTTTTCTCTCAATGTATTTTTTTTTAACTTCTTTATGTGACTCAGTGCGGTATCAAA
Organism: Oreonectes daqikongensis; assembly: GCA_026939265.1. Classification (NCBI taxonomy): domain Eukaryota; kingdom Metazoa; phylum Chordata; class Actinopteri; order Cypriniformes; family Nemacheilidae; genus Oreonectes; species Oreonectes daqikongensis. The sequence continues at coordinate 2,736,173 of JAOTQM010000043.1, read as the reverse complement.
ATACCCAAATATCTTTCAAAGTGCAACTCAAAGTGAAGCTCAACATATACATTCTTTAATGTGCAGTTAAAAGCTGTCTTGTTCTTTCCTTTCACTTCACGTATGCATTCATCTAACTCTTGGGGTTGAGGGAATTCCTGATCTGTATCTCATGCTCTAGTCTACACATAATCTTGTCCAAAGAGCATCAACAGCAGAGAGAATATTTAGAGGGCATTTGCATGGGTTCTGCAGATTGTGTCACTGTGGGAGAAGCACGAATGCCTTATCTAGGGAGGGCATGCACGCGACCCGTAATCGAGAGGCAGTCAGCCGGAAAATGCCCCCGTCTCTGTGAGTTGAGAGTGCCACAGCGTCTGTCCAATCCTTAAACTAGAATGTCCCAGGATGAGTCTGGCCAAAATCACCCTTGACCCAAGTGGGTTATTCTGTTTGTTCATATGTAACAAATTTTGGTTTAAAAGTTTATGTAGTTTAAAATTAACTTTATTCTTTAGCAAAACTGGGTACAACATTCCGTTCAGCACCATTAAACGGTGTACAGTCAGTGGACCAATCCTAAATAGCCAAGAACATAAATAATCCAATTTAGTAATAACAGAAAATGCTCATACATGTATACTACTATTAAGATAATCACTGTTATGATTATTCAGAAATGACAATAAACTACATACAACTTAACAAATATACTTAATTTGTCTGCAAATTGCTTAGTCTTTGTATGCACTAACTTAAAACAAAATTTTTAAATTGGTTATTATAGTATACTAAAGGCATGCATGAGTCTAATGCTAAAAGCTAAAAATATATAACAAGTTTAGTGGTCTCCTATTTGGGTGCACAAGTTCCCATTATTCTGAATTAGGACTAGTTCTCTCCATCACTAACCTACCTTCTGTTTAAAGAATTCCAGTAGACTGGCTCCATGTTGGAGGCATCCACTGCTAAACTCTCCAGCAGGAAGATTAAAAGAAATCCCAATCCACTGACCCAGTCTGAGAACGCCATAGCCAACCAGGCACCCCTTGTCTGGACTCCCATGATACTCCTATGAGACAAATGAATGGGACCTACAGAGACAAAAGAGTGGTGGAGGGACAAGAGGGTTGAACTTGACTAGATCCCTCTAAGCGTTAGGAGATGGCATGACTGCAGCATCCACATCTGATAGAGGACGGGAAATCAGAGCAGAGATCTCCAAATGTTTGTTTAGGAAAACAGATTAAAACGCAACCCTCTTTGTTCCATGTAGGGAGGTAAAGATCTCAACTGAATGCCACGAGGAACTGTCAGATTGAGATGTGAAGGCTAAGCCATACGGTCAAAGTATGAATATGATTTGGGATGAATTTCAAACACTATTATGATTGCGGATGGAGTAAAGAAAGTTGACTGTTTTTAAGTGCACGCAGTCTGGCGCCTGGTCCACTGCGGGTGAGTTTTTAAAAATGTTCCTCCATAAACCGCAGCATTAGAATCTCTGTAAAAGTCTTGAGGGTTTACTTTTACTCGCGTGGAAAAAATTAACATCAAGCCCTTTTGAAATTATTGTCTCTGACAAAAGTGCACAAGTGCCCCGCACGTTCCCGCAGAAGCAGCCTCCGAGGTCCAAAATTGCCTTTGATGTCCAAAATTAAACTTCTACCGTCTTATCGGGTTTCATGAAATGTGCTGGCAAACAGGCACGCTGTGGTTTGATGTCCAGTCCTGAAACAACGAAGAGGATGTCCAGCAACTCTTTCTACTTATCCAATGAATCACAGTCCGACAAACAAGGGGCACAAAAATCGATTTGTGTCACAAAATATAGATCAACGGAAAAATGTGTCAATAAACGACCGCAGCCAACGGGGAGAAAAGACCGTTGGGGATTAAAAAAATGAGATATTCCTGAATTCCATGGAAACCGCGCGCGTCTGTCGCTCTGTACGAGACTCTGCAGATTCTCGCGCTTTGACGAGCGCGCGTGTTGGTGACTGACGGGGGAGGCGTGTTCACGCGTGTATGACTGAGAAGAGTATAATAAAATATTATTGAACCAAAACTTCGCTTAACATTAAATAAACCCTCTCAACACTTAAACAAGTGTATTAATAAATACGTTTTGAAGGGTGAGTGGCGAGTTCTGTTCCACTCTACAAAAAAACAGAAATACAGTAGCCTACTTCCCTCTGTCGTTAAAATATTAAACACTTGTTAAAATGATAGAGATTTATCAATTTCTGTTTTAAAATGTAATTCATTTGTAAGGCACAAAGACAAGTTTGGCGCCGCTCTAGCGGCCTGTCAGTGACAATGACGTGACATGTTGCGTTCCGTAACCTTTATGCCACAAGTAGGACGGCGAACAAACAAAACAAACCAAAAAATGCTTGACTTATATCCTATCGATTCCTATGTAACATGTTTGTTTAAAAAAAATTAAACATAGTAGGTTTGCTATGGTATTGAAAATATCTGATATCGAGCGCCTTAAGGAATCCGAATGAAAAATGATTCAGTCGAAATTTAGTTAAACCGATATAGTTCGTAAATCTAATAAACGACTAAAACCAATATGTGACAATCCCACATTCAGCGCAGTTAGGCATGAGCTATCCTTTCATCTGTATGCTTGTACTGCCTCACAGTGGATAAAAACTGTAAAGCACAAACAACTCTGTTAAATACTTATTTTTTGAGAACAGATGCACTCAACAGTCAGCTCACTAAATAATATTAAACGGATTCAACACATTTTTCAACAAATTTATTCTCGATTTACATAGTTTGATCTATTCCAAACAAAAACTAACCCTTCTATGTTCCCACCTATTCATTTAAATTTAAACCTCTTTCTTCTTTTAAGCATATACCAATGTTCATCAACCTTTAAATGTTATTTAATTAAACATACCAACTATACATAGAAAATACTGTGGAAACATCCCACAGACTGGTATGTGTGAAGTCAGCATATGGGAAATGTCCAGCTTGGCTCAGATTTCTTTAAATGAATACATATACGGTGTCGATAAAGCCTGTGCTGCATTTTTCTAAATGTTAATGTTTACCAGGGATGCTCTATTTTGTACAATTAAGGCATGTGAAACACAAATGAACCTCAGATGAGCAGAACTAGCAGGGACCAAAATCCTTTACATTATTTACAGGGCATCCAAGTTCACACCTCAACCAACAGTGAGGCAAAGAATGTACAAGTGTCTGTATACAGACATATAGTCTCTCCGTGGGTCCCATTCTATTATTGAATGAAAACAAAAAAGCTGTGGTCTCCTAGGCCAGTATAATGACATCGTCAGATGCATACTGGTGCGTGTGCTGGTCCCAGTGGGGAGATCCTAGGTTGCTTCCACCCTCAAAGAACTGAAAAACAAAACCTAGCATTAAACCACAAAAAACCTTTTCCAAATTTCGAGTTTAAATCTTGCTGTCACATCTCACCTGTTTCATTGCAGTTCAGATATCAAATGTCCATGGATTCGGTCTCTTCAGTAACTGCGGTAATATCCACTTCTCTGTTTTAACAGGCAAAATTACAACACGCCTGTATCCTCGAGCTTTAGTTCATATGAAGAACATGAAGAAACAAGGAGTTTGCTTCCCCCTTCATCACATCTAGACTCCTCAATCCGTAATGGGGGTGAGTTTTAAAGAAATATGATTGATAGATGTGAAAATCTGTGGTTTCTCCACAAGGTATTCTTCTTAAAAAGGCATAAAGGGTTTTTTAATCAAACATTCAAATGACAATTTTTTCCATATGCTGTAGGATTTTCCTTCATTTGATAGTGTTGCAGAGAGCAGTGAGGATTGCGTCTCAAAGGATGAGAAAATCTCTGTCCTTCTGTTATACTGTGCAGGTGAGATGGATCCGCACACATTCCCTCCATCCCACTCTGTGTACCACTTAATGCAGCTGGTTGCCACTCCTTCCCCCACTCCAGGATGGCATTTGAGTTAGTGCTCGTTTTCAGTCCATATCTTTTTTCTTTTTACAAAAATATAATCCAGTCAGAATAGAGTGAAATATGCGTAAAGCAGGTATCTTTTCTTTCAATAGATCAAGTACCAAAATCTTTTTTCCTTATCCGCAGTCTTTTCAGAAGATTTAGTAAGTTTGATGCAAAACAGGTATGATCCCAAAATTAATGAATTGGGAAAAAGAGTTTCTTTCAAAAACAAACGAACAAAAAATAGATTCTTTCAAAAAAAAAAAAAAATCAAATTGTACTGCTACACACTGCAGATCCTTGACTCTCAGTGGCTCTGTAATAAGAGCACAAATAAGACGGAAATCTGACAGTCCTGCACATTCCACCAAAAGATCTGTTCGTGGGAGAGAAACTTGGCATCTCCGGGTGCAGTAAGAGTTCTGGAAGAGCACTAGCAGCCGGAGACCATCAGCTCCGTACAGGCCATGCACGTCCCAGATTCTGACAGCTGATAATAGGCATATTCCGAATGGTGAGGCATGTCCCGCTTCACTCACGCCTTGCTTTGAGATGCACTCTTATACATAGTTCATTTTGGAATACATTCATTCATAATACAACAACCTTAGGAGACAAATAAAAAATACACGCACACAAAAAATATTCAAAAAATACAAGGTAGCAGCCTAGAAAGTGCTCCAACTCATAAAGTTCAAATACTTTGTATAGAACAATAAAAAAATAAATCATCCATTCTTTAGCAACAAAAAAGTAACAACAGACACAAAATCACAGCTCCATGGTGACTGTCTCAAACATCAGCAAACAGAATCCACACACACACTTTCTGGACACACGGCAGTTCACATCATGAGCAGAAAACTCAAAGGGGAAAGGGAACAGTTGTAATGCAAGTATAGCTTGTGTACAGACCACAGAGCTACATTTACACACCAAGCACAAGCTCTGAGACCCTGATCGCCCTCAGAAAAGAGCCAAACAGCACCTCAGCCATGCTTTGAAACACTGAAAGGTAAAAACGCAATGCTTGACTGTCCCATCGGTCTCTTATTAAGAGCCTATATACAAAAGGAGAGAAGTTCTTCTGCCCGTCCACACGCACACAGTTTAACACGCATGCTCAATGAAATACAAAAATCGTGTTAAACAAAATAAAAGCATGGCATTTGTTTTATACAGGTCTGTAAGCAATAAAATTTGTGCAGACTTTCCTTCATCTCACACTCGCACTCATGCTCACAAAATCCTCATAACCTATTCTAACATTTTTTTTTCTTTTTCTTTTATGTTAAACAAGTGCAAATCTTCAAGTTTTTTTAAATTCAATTTTTATAGCTTTACCATGAACATAAAAATACAACAGTGTTTGTCTTTTAGGAGAGATGGTCACCTCTAACCCTCCCCTAAGAACGCTTTTAACCTCGATACAGCTGAAACCTCTCCGTTCCTACCGCTCGTATGTATACTCATACAAATATTCTACACATAATATATGCAACAATATATTCACACTTTTGCATTGTAAAAAAGGACAAAACTCCATTTCAAATATGAAAACATTAAAGTGCAACGGTTTAGGTAAGGTGCTTTACGGGAGGCCGTGAAAGAGGATCTCTTCACGCTGAACCTCCCAATAACCCTCTCTTCTGCTCCTCTCACAGTGCAGAGTGAGAGAGAAAGAGGGGGAAAAGAGAGAGGGGGCGTTGACAAATGTTGCTCCACCCCTCCCCTCACTGAGCAGTGCACATTCCTCTGCTGATTTGCTCCAGGTTTAAGGCCTCAGGTAAACTCAAGTAGACGGGCTGGGTCAGTAATCCTCCACCTGCTCCAGCTCACCTCCCCCCAGGAATGAGTAGCCTGTGGAGGAGGGGGAAACCGGAGAACAGAGGTTGAGCAGGTCTGCGGCTTCTCATTCTAAAAGAAACTTCCCATCTGGGTATATAATAATGACTTATTCATAGACGTTCCCATCCGTTTTGTTCTACCACTTAAGGCATGGCAACAAACAAAACAATTTTTCAATAAGCATATCAGTAAACAGATCCTTTTCTCTAGATGAAGATCTGACTGTGACCCAGACGGCAAGAATTTGACTAAGAGCCAGAATGCAGATTAAACAGCAGTAGTTCAGGGGTTACGTTACCCAAGGGTTTTTCTAGGTAATATATGCATGCTGATGGGTACTCAAGGGTGCGTGAGTGTTTATGCGAGTGTATGCGGAACGCTAACCGAGGATACTGGGGTCAGAGTGGAGCATCATGCTAGGCTTTTTCTTCGCTTTTCCTCCCTGAGTGTCGTACATGCTGCTGCCCTTATTCATGTGAGCTGCCTGGAACATTGACTGTGAGGAAAAAAGCATTAAGCTTCAAGATCCCATATGGGCAAGCAAATGTTTAATAGATATGTAATAAAACATAAATATTGTACCAATATTTGGTACATCAAAAATGTTTCTATAGCATAATATGAATAAAATTGTGTTTTTATAATAGTACATATCTACCTGCAGGGGGAAGTTCATGTTCAATCCAGAGACCTCCTTAGACAACTGTGGAAAGATTTAGCATATTTATGAATAATACTGTGTACACGTAATGTGTAGTAAAACACAGTATGCATCACATAGCTTTTTGTGAACACACACCTGCTGCTGCTGTCTCTGGTGGTTTGCTTTTTGTTTGGCACGGCGCTCCAGAAACTGTTTGGCAAACTCTTTGGCTTCAATAGTATCACCCAGATAAATGCGGATTAAGTCATGAACTTCATATGGAGACTCCACCTCCTTCAGATATGCCACAATGGTGGGCACTACAGAAAGAGAAACCGAAAACCATGTCTAATTTCAACTCCCACAATGCAGAAAGGGAACACCAGAAGAGACATATTTACCATCCAGTGAGGAGGAGTTATTTGCAGAAGTGTTGAGAGCGTGAAGCATCTGTTCACACCAAGTGGTGAAACCATCCTGTGGTTTCATCCCCTGAAGCAGCTTCAGAAGCCTCTCCTCGTCCTCGGTACGCTTACGGCGATTCAGCATGTATTGTTCACTGAGAACACATGCATTACAGAGTGAAGGGTGTGTGCTAAAGCAGCGTAAGCATTAAGCAGTAAAAACAGTCAGTGCAAGTTTGTGTACCTGAGCGAGGGACTGCTGCGGCTGTTTTTCAGGCCCATGTTACGATGGCTGGCCTGGTTCTTCAAGGCTTCGTCCCACATACCCATAGCAGGGTTGCCGCCTCCGATCTTCCCTTCCATGCCAGCTCCACCCCACATCCCAGCTGGCCCATCACTCCACTGGCCCATTGTTAAACCTCCATGCTGAAAGAAAGTTAAACCGACAGTTCAAGTACTGTAAGCAAATAAATTACACACAAAGCGAAAAATAGCAGCCCCTGCTGGTGGATGCTGTAACCATGGTTTTGTTTGTTTGCTTTTGCCTTCCATGGTTCTGTTCAGGATCTATTTCCCTGCAGCTCCAGAGTGGTAAATTGCTGGTAAATTGTTCTTTAAAACGTAAGTAGATTCTAATGGACATCTCTCAAGCTATTATAGACTCCCTTGGTTCTTACCCTTTGTTGCTGCTGAGCTCTCTGCTGCTGTTGCTGCTGCTTGTGAAGTCTCTCTGCCTCTAGCTCCAGGATGCTCTTTGCTGTAGTCTTGCCCAGAGACAGAGATCCAGACTGGCTTCCACTCCACCCTGCACCCCCTGACATACTCTGCTGCTGCTGCAGCAACTTCATGATCAACTCCTGCTGCTGACGCAACTGCAGTAAAACACAAACATATGGTAGACATTAAATTCCATATGAAAATGACATATGCATCTCTGAAGCAGGTATAATTGTATTAATGTTGCATAGGGCTTCCTACCTGTTTTCGTCTGTAAAGTTCATCCTCCTCTCTTCTTTTCTGTTCTTCCTGTTGCCGCCGTTTCTCCTCCCTCCGTTTCCTCTCCTCTTCTTCACGCTTCAACCTGAGTTCTGCTTCACGCCTCTCCTGCTGGATCTAACACATAGACGAGACAAGCTGAATTAACACAAATGTCTATGGGAAAATATAAAGCACTATGAAAATGATCATTTGTATAAAGATTGAAGATGTGTAATATTAGGGTTTAACTGTCCACCTAACACATCTCCAGTGTACCCCAGTGAAAATTGCTTTACTGCGAGGGATTCTGGGTAAAAGCATGTGCCGAAAGGGAAAGTTAATTTCTGATGATTGCATGATTCTCTTACTTTCTGCAAATGTTCAAGAGTTGAACCCTGAGTGGAGTTACTCATGGTTAAGTCCCACAGACTGGCCTCACCGCCTAAAACACACAAAAGATGTGAAAACGATACTATACCAGTTGGAGTACCATGATACCAAGTAGTATCACAATGTTCATAATTGAATTCTACAAAGTAAACTAAATTTTCTTAATACACAGATCTAAATAAAACATTTTAGATTTACTATAGTAAACAGTTAAACATTTCGGTTTTTTAAACTGATGCCGATTATCCGAACATTAACTGTTAACTGATAATATTGAAGAGACATTTCCGCCCGCAGCCAACGTGTTTTTCACACTTTTAAAAAGTTTCTATACTCATTGCTGGCGCTCAGAGCTGGCATTCGACCGGGCGCCCAGAGTTGAAAAATGCTCAACTTGGTGTAGAACGCTCAGCTCATATGCACATGCAGCCAGCGTTTTCAGCCGTTCCTGGCGTTTTCATGGCTTTATTTCAACGTGCAAACAGCAGCATGAGCATACAGAAGAAATCGAAAACTAAACCCCATTATTAAAATTTTATGCACCTGTAGCGTTACTGACAATAGAGAAAAACACAATAAAATGATATAAATAAAAAACATAGAATATTGGCCTGCAGAGAATATTTTAACTTAAATAATTACAACAAAATGATAACATACTGATGCTTTAAAAAATTAGCATTTTCCCCATCGGTATACATTTCTTGCTTTGTTAAATAAAAATTGCAGGCCTACCTCAATTTGTCTAATTTTTATTTACAAAAGTAACATGTCTACGTGATTTGGGGGCAGCCTGGAGTGCGGTAATGCAGACATAACGCCTCGCTAGAGTGGCCAGCCTCGGGAAGCGCCGTACAGGGCTGTGGCTGTAGCCTGTTTCCGTTCCATTGCGTTCGAGTGCAGGCCTGCACGGCAAAACCAAGGTAATTCTGCAGGTTATGCTATGGATCTTGTTATGAAATTAACAGTTCCATCAAATCAAAACCGGCTATCACCCGCTTGCTTGGTGTCAGAGCGCGCGCAGATTGGCGCAGTTGCAGAGAAACATCTATTCATTTGCGCACATCTTCTGAATGTGCATTTAGTGCAGCTGTACACATCTCAACATGTCAGTCTCCAAAACTGCCAGTAGATGGCGAAATATTTTTACTGAGTCAGTGAATCATTCAAACGATTCATTCAAAACGGCTGATTTATTCAAGAATGAAGCAAGTGTTTTGATGAATGACTCACTGAATCATCATCATGCCCGTGTCTTTCAAAACACGGATTCATTTAGGAGAGAAACAGCGCAAAAAGGCAAATGTAGGTGCTTAAATGAACATTAATGCGCAACATTTCTTGCGGTACTACGATGCTACCTTTTAAAAAATAGAGCAGCATCGTGGGTATTTTAAAGCTTTAGCATCGGTACACAGTGCAACCATAGAGTGTAGTACCTGACTGCTGAGATACTGAGGTAGGCATGTCCCACAAGGGACCGGTGTCTGGCACTGACATGGACCGGTTCATAGCAGGCATTATTCCAGTCTCCCTGAAACACAGAAACAACATTTACAACCCCCAAAAATGTGTGTATATACACATGCACAATTGAGGAATATCAGGGTGGAGATACCTGTTCATGTGCTGGAATCTCATCTGAAGTTGTTGGTACAGGGCTGCATTGGCAGCTTGTTCTAACTGCTTCTTAAGCAGCTCCTGGTCCATGTTTCCCTACAGAAAAATAAAAACAGATGAATATTAACAGTAAGAATGCTTAGCACAGCTCCAATCTTTTCCTGAATTCTATATTCATGCATCAAGCTGCCTGAAAACCATAAACAGCCCACAGTTAGACATTAAAACTACATTACTTGCTAAGGCAGTTTATTCTGATTATAATATATTTATTAAACAATAATGTCTGATTACTATTGTCACAGTTTTATATAAAAGCAATAAGCCATTTGACCAATAAACTGTTGTACAACAGCAAAGTGTGACCTATAATAGAAATAGCTTTTTTATGTTACAAATTGTTGTTTTTAATGCTTACCAGAAGCGGTGGCGGGGAGGGGCCGGGAGAAAAAGGCACACGCCCCCACATCTTAATGACCTCGCCCAGGGGCTGAAAACCCTCATCACAACCACGTTTGACCAGCAGGTTCATAGTAAAATACCCTGCCTGAAACCACTCACACATCTCCACTGTAGTGAATGGGCCTGAAAGAGAGAGATAATTGAATCAGGCCAGTAATTTAAGCAGTGAACACAGCAGTAATTAAATCATAAAACATGTCCAGTCATGACATTTTCCTTGCTAGTGAGCGTTACCTTGAATCTCTCTTTGAGGGTCTTTGTAGAACCACTTCATAGCAGATTCATGGGAGAGGGGCAGGGCGCTGGCAGAGTGTGAGAGTGTGTGTGAGGTGGAGTGAGAGTGTGTGAGAGAAGAGGGGTGTGTGTGAGCATGCACTGCAGCAATGTGGCTCTCCTGAAGAGCTTGAGTGAAACATTCCTCTTCGAGAGATGTGTCCTGTAGAGATGCAACCATCTTTTCTGCCTCCTTTAATCACAATGAATGATGATTGGTCAAACATTTCATTTCGTTTTCGTGAAGTAAGAACAGAGCAAGCAGACACTGACCTGCTGAAGGTGCTTCATACCATCTTCCTCTTCAGTGTCTCCACCCACTGATGGGATGTCAGTACGGCTGGTCATGGGAGGGGAGGAGCCCTGTGTTTGCTGTGTGCCGGCTCTGGCTGGAGGAGCATCTACATGAACAAACTCAGTTTTAATTCAGAGTGTTTTTCATGCTTTTGGAACAGAGGCACAGCCACTGTGTGAAAGGCTAAAAATGTCAAAATATGAAGAGATGAACAGTGAAGATGGGTATGTACCTTCAGTAGGGTGGGGTGCAGATTTTGAGGGGGGAGTGATCATAGGTTTGGGGGTCTCTTGCTCTGGGGGGTGTATAGGAGCAGGTACAACAATTGGTGATGGTGGTTTTCCTTCACCCTCAAACACAGATGCTGCCTCAAACTGCTCCACTGGGATAAACAAAAATGTAGAAAGCATTTAAATTGTGAAAAAAGGGCATATAATGCACTACAATACAGTGCACAATGAATATGACTCAAAGCTGTGATTTAATTGGTCTGCATATAATAACCAAATAAAGAAACAAACTTCAACACAGTCTTCTACAGAAAAAGGGCCGTAACATTTTTGGGCATATCTAAGCTTTTCCTCACATTTATCAGTAGGGCTGTCCTTCTCCTGACCACTCTCCTCTTCCTCCTCCAAAGGCTCAAATTCCAGTTCCTGGTCTTCATGGATTGTATCTCTGGGGCTCTTCTGCTGGGTGACATTTCAAACTGTTTGTCACTGATGTCACATACCACAATGCATCTGAAGAAATGACCATAAACACATGCGAACCTTGATGCACATGAATGCTCCGGAGGAGTCAAATGTTCCCATCTCTCCCTCTTCTTCATCAGTGCACCACTCAGGTAGGCCATCTCTCTCATCCTCTCCTCCATCACTCCCAGCCCTTCTCCGTCCACTCTCTCCATCACGGAAGTCGAAGTCAAATTTTTTACGACGACCATCTCCGTTGCCATGATCCCGCCAACCTGCTGAACGAGGACCACCATCTAGAAGGTAAAAAAGAGGGTAAGGCATGGTTTCTTTAAAAAAATAAATTGACACAAATCACGCCACATGTGCGCACCATCACGCCGTCCCACTGTAATCCTCCAGCTTGCCCCAGGCTCCGCTCCCTCAATCTCCTCTTGCTCCTCTCGGAGTGTACGCCAGTTATCACTGTCCGAGCGGCCATAATCCTTCCTTCCTACTGCTCCACCATCTTCAAACCCACCACGCCCACCATCACGTCTCAAGGGCTTCTCAAAGCGCCGCTCACCTCTGAAACCACAAACAAAACTTTCAATTCTGTAAATAAATACTGAAGATTAAAACAGCACCTTTATCACAATATGGCAGAATAAAGAAGCCAGCTGAAAATCAATGTCTCGGCTAGATAAGCAATAAAAGTTACACGATTATTATGTCTTCGATTTTATAGCAAAAAATCTGTCATTTTGTGTTGATGCACCTGTCATCCCAACTCTGGCTGCGGTGCATTTCTCGTCCACGGCCAAAGCCAACCTCCTCTTCAGCACCTCTTTGGTAGAATCCACCCTCTCCCCTGCCTCTCCCTGCAGCCAAACAAAACATACATTTTAATTTGTTAATAATAACCTCTATTAACACCAATACTTTGTATATCAAAAACAATGAACTAACAAATTGTAATTAACAAAACTATGAAATCCTACTGACTTCATAACAAAGGCAGTCAGCACAATAGTAGTTTTGTGCAGGGTCTTCGTAATCTTAAACAAAATTTGCACAAATGTCTGATAATAGCATATGTATAAACCAAAGTACTATGGGCTTAATTCACCTCTGCCTCCTCGAGCGCTTCCACGGCCTCTAGACACAGCTGTTGGTACAGCCCCTCCTCCTTTACCCATAAGCCTCAGCACAGCCACACTATTCACAGACATTGAGAAGTTTCTCTAAAATGTAGGAGAGATTAAATAAGATGGATGTCATTATTATACACTTAGACACGATTGACAATTAACCCCAAAACGTCACTGTGACTGCCACAAGAAACAAATGTGAGAAGAGACAGCTCACTTGCTCCTCTTCAGTAAGGGGCACCAGAGCCAACGGATGCAGAGGTTCTTCCTGCAGAATGGAGGCGAACTCCTTATCCTGCATGTCCTCAGGGATCTATAAACACAAAGAAAATGTAAAAAATGTATGCAACAAACTTATACATCCAGACTGTTTTTCTGCCAAAACAGCTAGCCAAATGCTCAGCATTAAACATTTGAATTGATCTGACTATTACTGCAGGTGCCATGAGTCTCTCACCTTGTTATCTTTGACATAAAGTGCTAACATCTCCTCGCGGCCATAGCGGTAGTCGGCCAACTTGGACTTTGGCATTGCAGGGGAAGGGGGAGGGGACGTCACGCTCCCCCCTCTGGATAGTGCACGGAGCCTGAAACAATCAGACACCAGCAGGCATGTGATTGGCCAAGAACAAAAAAGAAAAAACATAATCCACACCCCTGACCACACCCCCACACACATATTAGCCCCACGCTCCACAAAATGATACATATTTTTGTCTTACAGTAAAATGACAATTAAAACATGAAAAATAGTTTCTAATGTACATAATGAAATGTTAAGTTCTAAGTTAACTTGTAAGGATGCTATACTATAATCCTGTTGTCCTGAAACAAATATTTCATACTTTGCCACACAATATACAAACCATTATAATTACCTGATACTGATTATCAATATTAGTTTTAGCAGTTAAATGTTCAATAGTTTAATATTCCCCTAAATAATGTTTAACCAAATAGGATGATACTTGCAAAACAGTCTTATGCTGATGTGAAATAAGATTGAAATTGTCATCTCTTCAGTACTTTAAGTTACTTTTTATTTTGTTTTATCAGCAATAATTAATTTCCCTAATAATTCGTACACATTAAAACAAAACACTGTTAGCTCATGAGAGTTCCACAAACAACCGTTAGATGGTGCCACTAACTCGTGACGTGGTATCATCAGAATATTAGTATTATTATTTAATATTAGTATTTCAAAACGCAAAATTTACAATTCCGTATTGATTAGGCCCTTTATTGCAACATGACTTATAAATGAGTAGTAATTCAACCATTGGTATTTTTTCAAGCCATTTAGCATTTCAGTCAACATTGTCATAAATGTAATGAACTGTATCAATATCAGACAACTCAGAATTTCAAAAAGTTACGTTTTTACCGCATTTTGTAACTAACAAAACGTACACTGTCAAAACACAGTTCAGTTCTTCACTAAAATTAAAATGAATGTTAGTAAAAAATAATAGTACTTTTTTTTTTAAGTGCTAATCTACAGTATATTTGAAGCCTTTTCCACGGACTCTTTGGATGCAAGTGTGTTGGACTTATGCGGGGCTGCATCAGACTGATAGTAGCCTATAACAAAAGTACCGCAAGTGTGTTTCGAAACCATACAGAGCAGTCGGTTCTAGCAATAATTTGATGATGTCATAAACCGATTCGTCTGTGCAGCACCATATAAAATCCAACACAACTTATTATTGCGCTTCAAATGAAGCAGTCTTTCTGCGTGCACAACCGGTTGAATCATAATGCCATGTGCACCGGCATTTTTTCGTTTCAACCGAGCAAGACATATAGAAAAAACAAGCCCTATTGGGTGGGAGGCTCCGTGCAGTATTTGTGACTGAACAAGCGACCCAAAGAAATGGCCGGAAATCTCGTTTCTCAACATTTTTTGTTACCCGACTGAGTCTCTAGCTAGGAAACAACTGTAATATCAGTATCTCAGGGTAATCCAACCGTCTATATTTTTATCCCATATTCATTGAAGCTATAATATAAAAGACTAGTATGTCTTAACATGTTAAATGAATACATTATTTTGCACAGTTTTGACTGTAGCACGCGAATTTCCCCAATATCCATTGTAAACAGCCTAACATGGCTTATTATGTTGATATCAGTGGTAAAATATGTACTTGATAACTCGGTTATACATGCCGTTGTTTCTACATTAAGCCACAAAGCTGTTTCCTTATAATTGACGTCTATAGGGAGGACATGTACATGGGTTATATTAATCAAATAACAGTTCACTATTGCAATTACGAGCCATGTAAGCATTAATATTTTATATTGCCGTTTTAAATAATTTACGATTTAGCATTCTTATGATTATAATAACAAAATTAATGAAAACTCTATGAAAAAGTATACGATAATAATTCATCCCACAAACTATCCCAAACTCATGGTACAATTTACCAAATCACCGAATCAATGAATGAAAAAGGGGTTTTCACGTCAAACGTTTTAGAAAAAGTCTCATAGGTTGTGGTGCAGGGACCACACCGTTTGTTTTTTTTCGCTGTAGCCTATATAAAACTTCAGATTACGGTTTTATAACTTATTAGAGATTCAGGACACCACATAGCAACTTTTTTTACTGCACCATGCAAAAATCAATCATAATCATTACAAAGAGCTAAGATTAAGCGCCTAACTAGGTCTGCACGCGTTAATTCTAATGGAGGTTTTCCCCCACGGCATAAACGGATATGACGTTTTTGTGGGCGTTCCCAGCTACGCCGACCAAGTCTATCCCTGACCAGGTATATTTATCACCCATTTCAAAATCAAGAATCAGTCTAGTGTCAAGATTTGATATTGTGAAAATGGTGAATTGCTTAATTACGGAAAAGGGGAAACATCTGCTTCCTCATGTTGACATTCTCAAGTAGGTTTATAAAAGAGAAACCAATATTTCGCCCACAACAGAATGTCCGTTCATCAATTTATACCAAATGAATAAAGGAGAAAGTTCTGCTACAGAATATATAATGCAAAAAAGACAATGTTTTTAACAGTGCAAAACAACAGTAACTTTGTGTTACTCAATCAACACATTTATAGTTTATTGCACCAGTAGCGCAAATTGCACAAAGACAAAAAAGAATTTACAACATACCAAAGACTTTTACCATTTTTGTTTTTTATGTTTTTACCAAAGTGCTGAATACGTATACACTCGCCATGTGCCAAATAAAATTACTGGACAACTTTGGGTCAACTTTTTCTTTCATTGTGAACTATTGCCTTGTATGTTTTCCTCATCTCAACAATCTGATCAAACTGATGGAAGTTGTGAAGTAACGGGCAAAATGTGGAGAAGCAATGCATATTAATCTTACTTTAAACTAAAACAAAAGATTACCATTCTGGACCAAAGTTGAGTGTCTCAGCAGTCATATTCTGTGTGTCCAGGGGGCTCAAGGTTTCTGTCAACAAAAAGGAAGATAAAATTAGACCAGATAACATACACATCAAAACATTGAGCACATTAATAATGACCAGCAAAGAAAGTTGATACAATAGCGAGATGTAAGCAAGCATGTGTGCTTACCTTGTCCAAAAAACAGGACTGTAAAGAAACAGGACAACTTGGGAACAGGAATGAGATGGTTCTGTCAGAACCTGTCTGTTGGTTCTGTGTGCTGAGGTGGGCTTGGTAATTCTAAACTCTGTATAAGTACTGTTATAGCTGCCAGTTTCAGGGCGATAAAGGCTGATGAGTATCAAGCCAGAAAAAAGAGCTTCAAAAGATGGCACACCACTCTAACTTGCCAATAACTTCTGATATTTAAAAAAAATCAGCAAATTGAAAACGCTATACAAAGGAAAAATACACGGTTTGGTTAAGAACTTGTGGCAGCATTAATAACAGCAGCTGCTGTTAAAAAAATCAGGGCAGTTTGGAATGCTGTATCTATTGCTCTGAAAAACCCCTTTCTACAAATCTCTTCAATTAATTTGAGGCCAATTTCTCTCTCTCTCTCTTTTTTTTATATAAGCAAGCCTTCGGCATCCAACTCCTCACACCTGCACAGAAAACCCCCCCCCACAATGAGTTCTAACTGTTCACAAAATAAAGACACAACATGCATTCACAACAAGATTAAGTTAGACAAATACATCATCACATCTTATCAAAGTTAACTACGTTTTATATTTGTAGTAAAACTACAGTAACTACATATTTTCAAAGGTCTCACCACAATAACCGCGGTATTTGTACTAAAACTTAAACTGTAATCAAGCCACCAAAAATGTGGTTACCACACTTTTCTATAATAAAATCATAGTGAATAGGAGACGTTTAAATGATCTTCTTTATAACTAAAATACAACATTAAATTTCAAGCAATTACTACAGTGTGACAATATCTAAAACCAATGTTAATACAGGGACTAGTAGGCTAAGGCTTCTTCGCAAAAATTATTTTGTGACACCACACGACAATTTCAGCAAAATGCAAAACAGCAATGGTTTCAGCATACATCATTTACATTTACTTAATGTTAACATTGATTTATCTCTTAGTCATTTTATTTGTTTTTATTAACATGCTAAAATTGTATTATCAGATTTTTACTACATGGTTATCGTGACCAAAATAAAGATACTTTCACAGATATTTCTCATTTTTTAAGAGATAAATGGCATTCGTGATATTAATCTATCATTTTGTTTGTGTTTTTTTCATTTATTTGTTCAATAAATCAAATTCAAAACACAAGGGTATGGAAAAAGACAGAGAAAAAGTTTGCGACCATTGTTACTCTTGTGGCAAAACTTTGAATGGACGCTGAATTATAATGCGTAGAATTAACACAATATCGATAACCACTACCGGTATATCGTGACACACCTGAATACATTGAATATTACAGATTTACCGAACTTTTCACATTATGGCTCTACTTACACGGTACAGCTGACCGTACGTGAATAAGCACAGCAGTGGTGTAAAGCTCATTGCGCTGTTACGCAAGAAAACGTTAGAATTTGTGAGGCACTTTCTAATAAAAGTTGAGATGATCTAATTAAATCTAACATTATTTCAAAACTGACAAAACCCGTTGACTAAAGAAAAGAATGAGCTGTAAAGTCTCAAATATGCTCGCGCTGCCCCCTCGCGCCTCGCTGCAGGCCTTCAATACCATACTACAAGCTGTGTGAACCCATTGATGAATGTACAATTACATCCAATGATATGGTTTGTTATTAGCAAGAACAATACCAGCCGATGCACAAAGCACACTGCCCATTCAAAACGCGAAGAAATGATTATGTAACGTTACGCACCTCTTCTGCGAGATTTGCCAAAGCGAGCCTGCTGGCCAGCTAGGCTAAACTAGCCAGCCACTGTTTTCTCCAGAGTTGGATGTTATTTTAAAGAATTCGCTCGTTTTGCACGTATGTGCTTCGCTGTGCCCAATGGTTCGATCAGGTGTGCCTCCGTTTCAAACGTGTGTCTTGTATGAATTTCAATGCTGAAGTGTATATTTATTTTTCTCCCGTAACTGCAACGGTCGCAATGAGTTTTTCTGTCTCGCTCGGTCGTCTTGTTGTTTGTGTTTTACAAAAATGGCTGTTGGACGTCAACCACGTGATAAATCCGTCCAATCAACGGCAGCTTCCGCTAAACGACGCGCTTCTTCGGTTGCGCGCGGTGCAGCACGCTGTTGCGAGCAGCGTTTCCCACTGACGGGACCGTGTAACTACATACAAATTGGAGTGTCAAGTGACACGAGCGCACGTTATTTGATTATCATTAAATAAATGAAAAATGAGGACGTCGGGACACATTCAAAGCAGTTATTCAAAGGAGTTTTCTGGGAGTGCTGTGCGTTGTGCTTCAGTTTATTGTAATGGGCCCCCGAACTGTTTTGCAGGTGGTCGCGTGCTGTCTGCTGATCACTGTGCGATCGGAAGTGCAGAAAGATTTTTCGCCTGAATGCCGTGAGTTTTTGTATACGGGCAAAGCCCCGCGTGGGCTGGAGAATCAGTCTCTTAAAAAGATCTGTCAGCGTTATAACGGTAAGGCGCGGTATGTCACCCTGTATGATGTCGTGGACCACATCCCTGTTTATTCTGCGTACACCTTTAAGCGCTCCGATGGCTCCAAGAAGGTTGATGTTCCTTGGATGTTTGAGCCTCAGGTAACTCACTTCATTAACCTAAACTCACCTAAACTATTTTGCTTAAACACGACCAAGCTGGTGATATGCTTAAACCCTTCTAAAACCAGCAAATAGACCAGCTTGGTTTGCACTGCTTTTTCACTATACTTCTAACATCTCACCCCACTTATTCTTATATTCTGATGCAGCTTTCCACAGCAACAGACTCTGGTGAGATGCAGCCATTTGCTCTGAATTATCTCCACGAGAGATTTTCAGACGCCCAGGCTGTCCTGGACGACTACTCAAACATCGTCGATTTCGAGCGAGGCCACTTAAACCCAGACGAGCACCAGTCTCACCCCGACGACAAGGCGGCCACATACACCCTCACCAACGTGGTCCCGCAGGTCCGCGAGTTCAACATCGGCCACTGGAAACGCCACGAGCACGTCATCCGCCGCCGCCTCAACAACTACTGCCGTGGTATGGCATACATAATCACAGGGGTCACCACCTCTGGCAGGATGATACGTAGGCACAACATCGACCGGGTGGCCATCCCAACCTACTTGTGGTCAGCGTACTGCTGCGTAAATTTCGACCGCAATGCGCCGTTCGAAGAACGATCCAAATTCCCAGCCTTCGCGGCCCACGGGCTCAACGAGAAAGAAGGATCGGAGGTGTTGGAGATGTCTGTCAAACAACTGGAAGATTTTTTGAAGATGAAAACGTTTGTAGACAAGAGATTTCAGTTATTCTTTCAGGACTGTGAGCCTAATGATGCCATAATGTCAAAGATAAGCTCACAATAAATTGAAATTGAGTGAAATATTTTACTTTTTCTATTCTTTAGCTCACAGAATTACTAAACACATTTAATACATTTTAATTTACTGTCTTTTAATTGATAACACATGTCAGAATACTGTACAATGAATATTATGCCATATAAAAGGATCGTTTTGAGGATTAGACCTTGAAGATGTGGCCTTTAGGTGCATTTTACTTGTCTTTAAATTTTAGTCTGTTACACTATTTTTCATTTATTGAAAATCTTTTGAAAGGAAAAATTGAAACCATTTCTTGTAGCCTTGACTGGCTCAGTGAAGATTCAGAAAATGTTGTATATTCCAATTAAGAATATTTATCCACAAGAGGACTAAATAGAGCGATGAAATGAGAGAGGTTTAATGACTAAAGTCATCTGGGGCCTCAGGGGTTTTACTAGGTCCATTAACTTCTTTATGAAACAGCAACTAATCTTTTCTCGCACGGTGAGCATGTTTATGGCAATTTATCCCAATACTCTTCTAAAATAAAACAATGACCACTTAATCTTCTCTTTGTGCCTGCAGTCTGTCATTAACCAATAACACATTTTGATTATTTTTAGAGGTGTACATGTACTTGTAAAATATGATGGGAAACATGAAAAGCTCTGGTGATCTAAATAGTTTGTTAAATTATCAACAAATCTAAGTAATATTTTAATCAAGCAATCCAGAATAACATAAATGTATGAGTGCAGATGTAAGGCCTTTGAAAATCATATCTAAATAGTGGTTAAAGGTAGTTCACCCAAAAAATGAAAATTCTGTCATTTACTCACCCTCAGGTTGTTCCAAACCTGTATACATTTCTTTGTTGTGCTAAACAAAAAGGAAGATATTTGGAAGAATGTCAGTAACCAAACAAATTTCGTCCCTCATTGACTCCCATATTATTTATTTTCCTACTATGGCAGTAAATGGTGGATGAGATCTATTTGGTTACTGACATTCTTCCAAATATCTTCCTTTTTGTTTAGCAGAACAAAGAAATGTATACAGGTTTGGAACAACCTGAGGGTGAGTAAATGACAGAATTTTCATTTTTGGGTGAACTATCCCTTTAAGTAAGGAGAGATGAACAGATCCATTCATTCCTTATTCCTCGCTGACACAGGCTACAAGCTCCATTTATATCTCTCTATATTTTTATTTCTTTCATCACTTTATTCATGCTGCATGAGGGCTGTTTCTTCTCTTGTACATTTTCATTTTTCATTTCATTTATGCATTTGGCAGACGCTTTTATCCAAAGTGACTTACATTACATTGTACTATACATTTGTACAGTAAGCAAGTGAGGGTTAGGTGCCTTGCTCAAGGGCACCTCAGCCGTTACCCGCCAGCCCTGAGAATCGAAACAGCAACCTTCTGGTCATGAAGCCAACTCTCTAACCACTGGGCCACGACTGCCCTTGTAATATGAACCATAGCCTGATTTACATTTTATAAGACATCCATAAAGATTATTTCTACAAAAAGAGGACGTGCAGATAAATACTACACAGAGAAAGAATGAATAGTGTGTTGTAGGTATATGTGATAAGTTGCATAATATTTTTCTGTACCGTGTCTTTTTTTCTGCTGCTTTATCCGGTAATAAATGTGTCTTCCAGAGACTCCAATTCCACCGTATTCAACCTAATGAACAAAAGCTTTTGGGTGCCAAACTTTCTGCTATCTTCCCTTCGTCACTGAAGGGGATACCCAAAAATGAAAATTCTTCATTCCAAACATGTATGATTTCTGCAGAACCCAAAGTAAGGTTGGTACAGGTTGGACCCTATTGACTTCCATTGTATGCACAAAACCACTGAAACATTTCAAAATCTTCTTATGCAATCCACACAGGAAAGAGTCACATGAAGGGTTTGACTTACATGAGGGTGAATAAATGGTGACAGAATTTTTATTTTGGGGTGAACTTTTCACCTTCTCTACACTTATGGCCCTACAGCATCAGCTGTATAATTTACAGATAGGAATTACACCATCGCAGGCAAAGTGTCACCAGTTCTTCTGTTTTGCTTATCTAATCAAAGCCATTCAAATCGAATAGCTTCGATGTTCTCTTGCTCACTCATTCCATCTCAGAAACACTCTAAGCAAGCACCCAGGAGTGCCTCTGACTGAAATGCATCTCTCCATCATGCCTGTGGCTCTTGCCTTCACAATATGGCTCACTGTACACTGGGGTACAGCAACTGTTGTTGAGGACTTTAACCATGTAGAGAGATGCAAAGATTCGCTGTATATGGGCACCCCACCGCGGGGCATTAATGGCGACCAGCTCAAAAAAATTTGCCAGCGCTACGCTGACAAACCACGATATGTGACCCTGTACGATCCCCGAAAACGAATTCCGGTGTACTCTGCGTACACCTTCAAGAAAACAGAGGGTGACAGACGGGTGGACTACCCCTGGATGTTTGAGCCTCAGGTATTAAAAACACTATTCATTTAAAATGTGAATAAAAAGTGTCATATATGTAATAACGTCATGGTCTTCTTAGCTTGCAGAGATAGATGGAAATGGAAACATGATGCCTTTTCCTAGCGGATACCTGCACATGAAGTTCGAGGACAGCCAGGCAGTTTTGGAAGACTATTCTGATGTGGTGCTCTACGAGAGAGGCCACCTGAACCCAGACCAGCACCAGTCTGACCCCCATGACCGAGCAGCGACCTACACGCTCACCAACGTCGTGCCGGAGATCCGCGAGTTCAACATCGGACCGTGGCGCCAATACGAAGAGCTTATCCGCGTGCGCCTCAACAACTTCTGCCGCGGCACAGCCTACATTGTAACCGGGGTTACAACCACCGGTAACACGATCCGACGCAACAACCAGGACCGAGTCGCGATCCCTGAAGACGTGTGGTCCGCTTACTGCTGCACTGACTACGACCGAAACGCGCCGCACATCGTGCGCGTCCGCTTCCCGACCCAAGCGGCTCTCGCTAAGAACGCAAAGGAGGGCAACACTGTTCACGAGCTCCCAGTGCAGGATCTGGAAATCTTCCTGAAGACCAGAATGGATGTAGACCAGAACTTCCAACTGTTTTATGATAACTGCATCTCACCTTCACCTCTTCCTCTCTTCCTTCACCACACCATATAACGAGACGCCAATTTAGCCTATAATTTTAATTTTGTTTAGGTTTGCTTTCTTCTTCCTTAAGGGCTTTCCAATAAATAAAATAACAACGTATTAAATCTTATAATACTGTATAATCATCTTTGTATAATGCTAGTAATATGGCTATAAAATATTGTTTAATTTAGTGTTTATTTTGTGAATGCTTTAGGTCAATGATGTCAATCATCAAGTAGCTGTGTAGGCTATGTGAAAAAACGTACACTGCTTTGTTTTCGTGTTTGGCTACTATGTTTTTGTAGGCTATCTAACATGAAACCTTGTACTTCATAATGCAAACACAAGTTGTCACTGTTTGCATTTACGCATTAAGTGGTTCACTGACACCACCTTACAGTTTTAGGTTGTGTAAAAATATTGAATATTGATATATTAAAAATCTGAACCACTGTTTTCTTGCTTCTTAAATTCTTTGGTTTCTTCTGTTGGTATAAACATGACAAATAATTTAAGAGTGCCGTTTCCTTCCCTGTGTTGACATATTTCCTATTTTTAATACATTTAAAAATGAACAGTTATTTTCACTGTTGGGTCAAAAAGGTAAAAAATATTTGACCCAACAATGGGTTGGCCTGATGCCTAAAGAGATATCATGTACATTTTAATCAATACATTTGAAAAACGTTGATTTAAACATAAACATAAAGAACACTAGCATATGACCAAAGCTCTGATCTGATCCATAAAATGTTAGACATGAGTTTATCTACCAGTGTTGAGTTCATATTTTCTTTTGATTTTTGTTTAGCTTGACCTTTGTATTTTGGCAGTTTTGAGAGGTATAAACATTAGATATAACTTTAGATATAATTGGGATGACATATTCAATATGTGGATGAGAGAGTTGTTAGCCTGCGAAAATCTGCTTTAGTGAATCATGTGATGCCTTGAATATATATAACTTGAATTAATATGAATATATAATCAGCATAAACAGAAGCTTTCTAAGCAGCTGAAAGCCCCAGTGCATAATAGTTCACAGGTCACACAGAGCAGTGTTTCATTTCGGCCTTTAATGACTGACCACTAACTTGGAAGCTATAATACCATATAAGTTAAATTAGCATGCTTGAGGGAGATGTCTTTTATTGCTTGAGACAATAATCTAATCTGAGACAGACACAAATGAGGATGGATATGCAAATGCTGTGAGGCTAATAAGCTTTAGTGGAATAAATGATCTCGCTTTAACTCATATTCTCGTTCTCCCCATCCTTTCTTTGGATAGTCTCCGGTTAACACAATAACCATATTAGTGAGTTACTTTGACTTAAATGCATAGTACTGTTCATAATGAATGTAAATTACATCAACATAACAATGCGATTGTGTCTTGTTGTATCTAATATTTTTATATTAACATTATCTTTTTTCAAAAGTCTCTTCTTGAATGACCAGCAGCACTTGTGGTCATATTTCACTGAAACACGTATCGTTTCTGTCTTGCGCGGAACATTAGATTTGTACACTAGATGGCGCTGCTGTCAAACCTAAATTATTTTTTCGAAACGCAATATTTCACAGACATCCTTTTAGATCTTTCTGTCTGAAAATATTACCATGAAAATTCTTGAATAAATCTGTAATAATAATAATAATTGTATGAATACACACTCATTGATTGTGTACAGTTGTGCGTTTACTTATTATTGTTTAATCGTTAATATTAGCCTATCGTTAATAAAATGCTTTTAACATAGTTTATCTAGTCAGTCCTCAAACATGATCTCACTGTCCTCACTGGATTGTCCATTGAAAGCATATCGAGCAAACAGAGAGTAAGTGCCAAGCGCAGACAGAACACAGCGAGCTGGAATACTATCAAGGACTCACGGGGTCACGCAAAAGTGCACTATGCGTTGAGCTGAAAGCTGCGCAATATCTGTGGAAGTGTAGTGAACTGAAAGAAACGTATACGCTTAGGCTGATATCGAGTAAAGGATTTAATACATTATGCATCGCAAAAATGCGTTTTGCGGATGCAAAAGTTTTCAGGTAAGGTTAAACTTCTCTCTATGTGAAGCATTAGGATATACAAAACCTTTGCATGCTAGTCATATTAAATAATATCATATGATGTAGCCTACCTACGTAGTTAACAGTGCAGAAGAGTTTGCATCTATAAACGTGACTCACCTACGAAACTGATTTTGGCCTTTCCTAAATAATACTATATATGAGTTTTTGGAAGAAAGTAAGAAAAGTTTTGCCATTTCTGTCACCGTTCACAGCTTCAGAGAGCGTGTTGCAAAGAAAATGTTGACAGCGTCTTTGACACACTATGTAGAGCTGCGACTGCTGGAGTTTCATTGCGATATTAAGTAAAGGTACCGAAAAGTAAAGTAGATTGGTGGAAGCTATAGTTTTAAAGTAATACAATTCACAAATGCTATCATGAGCAATTAATTCTGGGAAATGAAGTGCCCTAGTTGAAACTGACTGCTTGAGTTACACGCAAACCCGATAACGTCAACTGTCGATAGGTGTGCACGTGGTAGCGTGGCCGAGCGGTCTAAGGCGCTGGATTTAGGCTCCAGTCTCTCTGGAGGCGTGGGTTCGAATCCCACCGCTGCCAAAACTTTATGATTCATAAAGAATTGAGACTCGTGTAATCTATTTGAATAACACTGACAGTATACTTTATGTGGTGAATTTTGAAGTTTACAATTTTAAAGCTTAGGCGGGGATGATAGGATGCAGGAATATGGTCAACTGGGTTTCTAAAGGAACAATTCAACTCAATATAATATTTATTATGGATGCCTACACTAGAATGCTTTGCAGTAAAACTTTTTTATTAACATCACCAGAGCAGAACTTTTTATATTTCAAAATATGCACATTTCATAATGGGAGGACAACACATATTTCAGGTGGGGCTCACTAATGTCCTCCATGGTATAGCCTATACTCACTGGCATGGGGGAGGGGGGGATCCATAAAAATATCTCCCAGACTCTTTGAATGTGACAGGACCTTGTGCATTTGCTTTAACCAAAGGGTTTCTAAAGACTCAAATATGACAAAAGACAGGTTTGCTCACATTTGCACATACCCCGATTCTCTTGTTTCAGATCTGGTGTTGGTTTTGATGGTGTTCGTGTGGCTGGGTGGAGACCCGGTCTCGCCCCTCAGACCCATCTGTGACCTGCGCATTCTGGACCACTTTGTCAGAGAAGCTCGTGACTCTGAGGTCATCATGGTGAGGTCGTTGCTTCATGCAGCACTATTTTCATTTTTCAGACATATTCATTGTTTCTCTTGTTCCCAGCGGGGTTGCAGAGGGGGCTGCGGTGTGACGAAATCCTACTTTGTTCCTTTAACTAGCGTCGACTTTGCTGTTTGGGAACAAATAGATGTGAGGCATGATATAGTGTGTTGAAAGTTATTGTGTAAATACAGTAGTACAGGTGCTGTCAGTTTCATTCATTGTTTATGTGTTCAGGTTCAGGGGCAGGCTGAAGAGGTGCAGACCGGACTATCGTTGCTTGTCCAGGCTCTGAGTGCAGCGAGAAACACAGTGAGCAGTTCACCTCTGGCCAGAACGCTGGATAACAACATCAGTAACATGCACAGCCTTAGTCAGATCCTGCACAGCTTACACCTGCAGGTAAATGAAACACCGGTGTGTGGATTGTCATTAGAAACTTGTCTCTCTTTGGGGTAAGGTTTGGATTATGCATGTGCGTTCAATTTCATATCACACAGTGGCTGGTGCACGTTATACGGTATTATCTCAATATTACTACTATACTAATATGTCCTCTTTGTAACATCTTTGTTTAAAACGAAATAAAATATAAACCTAAAACACTGAATATTTAACATCTCAATAAGTGCCTCTATTTTGGAGCGGTTTATTTATTGCAAAAACAAGTTTTTGATAGTTGATTGAATAATAATGTAAAACAAAAGTAATAAAAATGCAGAAACGGTACAAAATGCCTTTTGAATTGGATATTTGAATATTAAAATAGTATATAAAAATAAATAAAATGTATAAAGTTAACATTTTCCAACGGATTAAAATGCAAAGAAACACAATAATAAAGAAACCAAACATTTTCAACCTATAATTTCTGGGCTGCATGTTTTAGTCTAGATAAAAAAATATCTGATCTGTTATACTATAACAAAATGGTTTTAATATTATTTATGTTTTAGTCTTATATCTGAAAACCAAAAGCATTTTCATTTAGTCCCCACATCACACACATAATATTTGAACCAGTCAATGGAAAAGAAGAAAAGTGCCCTCTTGAAACAATTCAGATGTCTATTTTAGGTTAGTTCAATACCAATAAAATTAAATTTATTGAAGAAAACACAGGAAGTTAGTGGTATGTCTTCATGTAGGTAGCCTGCATGTGTCAATGTGAGGGCCAGAGTGAAAGTGAGTTCATGTTTTATGGCGGCATTAACAACCAGCTTCTTTTCTAACCTTCTAGGAAATCGTGCCAACGTGCAGGTTTAGTTAGTTTACCCTATAAATTCAGTCTCTTTGCCGTTTGTAACAGTCAGTGTGGCGGCATGTTTCTGGGAAGCGTTCTTTTTTCATCCAAAGTAGTTCAGTGACTGTCAGGTGAAGTGCACTGTGCTGTCTGTGGTGCTGCGGCTCTGTGTGTTTACATGCATGTCATAATATCAGCGTTAGTGAACGGAGAATGTTGCAATGACAGGATACTAACCTTTTTAGGAGCGGGATATTTTAACCTACTTTTGAAGTTCAACTCAGCGCTGAATGACGTGAAGTGGGTAATGTAATATGAGCAATATGAGGCCACAATGTTCAATACACAATGAGGAAATCATCAGCCACATTATATATTTGGGTTATGTGATGTTAACAGCATATGCTACATACAGTAAAAGTCCTCAGTGTCTGTAGCCCAATTGGTAGAGCATTGCATCTGCACCACAAAAGTCATGGGATTGATTCACTGTAAAAACAATGTTTGGGGGTTGTAGTCAGCTGAACTTAATTTAGTAAATTAATCCAATTGTTTTGTCCAATCTAGTTGATTTGACGTAATTATGTAAGTTATCTCAACTTTTGGCAGTCAGTACAACTCAAATTTGTTTGTGTTAATATAATAATAATAATAGTAATAATATCTTATTATATTTCATATAAAATTTGGTTGAATTTTAGCAATATTGTTAGGTGCTTTAAATGTATTATTTGTTTATTTCAGTTTTAGTTGTAATTTATTTTATTTTAACTTTATTGACAAGGCAACATTTAAACATTTTTAAAATAATATTATGGCCGATATTTTGGCAGTTTTTATGTGTTTTTGTCATATTATGGTTTATTTTTATTTTATTGTTTATTTTATATGTTGCTTTATAATTTGAATTAATTTTAATCTCAGTTTTAGTTGTAATTAAAATTTTAATTTAATTCCTTTTAATTTCATTTTATTGTAGTTTTTAAAATAATATTTAGATCCATATTTTGATTTAAATGAACAGTAATGATTTAATAGTTTTATTATATATAAACTAAAAAAATTCCTTGATATACATTGATTGCACTGTAAATGCACCAATGAAAGCATATGGGGCAGGATATTGCACCAGAATAACCATAACAATATAAAACGTTTAAAATATACACCCTAATATTATAAAATCAGAAGTCCCAAAACAATTTCTATGGAATTCAATTGTTCTGCACTCACAGGTGTGTGTATATAGTCTAGTTTACAATCTAACAATGTGGCTCCCCAAATCAGATTTAAGAGCCCGAACTTTCCTCCTTGTAAATTAATTTCTAGCTCAGCAGTTTTCTGTAATGAGACTGTTCTGTTTCCACAGCGGGGCAGGTCCACGGCCCTTTCAGATGATTCAGCTTCTACCAGCATACAGACGCAGGAGGTCTCAACCCTCCCGGAGCTCCTGCAGGTGCAGAGCAGTTTCCTGCGAGGAAAAGTCAGGCTCCTGTTTTCAGCTGCACCCGCCTGCCAAAAGCAAAATCGCTGAGATGAACTCCTAGGGCCTCGTAAACTGTTTACGACGTGAAGCGCAGTCACGTATACACACTATCACACATGCCCAGACAAACGCACGCACTGCTCAACGCACTACTGAATCATAAATCTGCAGCTCGGTTAGGAGAGTTCTTCTACGAGGTCACAGCTGAGGTCACGGGTTAGATTCCCAGTGTCATTTTGGATAAAAATCACCAGCGGAATGCAAAAAAAATTGCGTCACCCCATGAATGGTTAGCTCATTTGCTCTGCATTTCAAAGCATGATGTCGTGGTTTTAGCGCAGGGATCGTGTGCTCGGAGAACGTGTGGATGCTGTAGGACATGAAGCATAACTGCAGTGACACCCTGGCCTGCTCAACAAGCCCAACATGGCATTAGAATCTGTGGAGGAACACATCTGAGGCCACAGGCGGGCTCTGTGTTTGCCCAGAGGCTCACTGCAGTGCGCCGAACAGCTTGTCTGGTTGTTTCCAGCCACCTGGACTCGAATACATCTGAGACATGTCTGTAGAGCCTTTTATTTAATTACCTTTGGATATATGTGCTCTGTTTTTGTATAAATCTAATGTGCTGCTATATTGTAACTATACTGTCAGTTTTGCTAAGCTATGTGTCAACATTTTTTGGCGGAATATTCAGTTTCAATCAAAATCAAATTTCATGGAAATAAAATGGGATGATTTTTATGTTGACCTTTAAAACAGTTAAGCCTTTAAAAGAGCATTTAGTTTTTCTATTTGAATTTGTGTTGTTATTGTTTAAGAATTCTCTCTCTTATTGAAACGTGCATGTTTCGCTGGGGGCCGAAAGGTCTATTTATGGTTCAGCATGGTTTGCTGAAGTACCAACAACCCTGAGGGCACTTGAATGCCACCTAGAGGACAAATCAGGGAGTACACAAATAAAATCTCAGAATGTGTATGTAAATTAATTATAGAAAACTAAACTACAAATCATGTATTTTAATGACAATTCTACTACACAGCGTATTGAAATAACACACAAATAATGAGACAGATCTCTGTATGTTTAATAACCTTTTTTAATGTTGTCCAGTTCAGATACACAACATACAGTGTGTAGTAGCCTGTATAGGAAATAGAAATAGGAATTTAATTCTTTAGACCCGTTACGGTCGTACAGTCCCCTCATCTCAAGCCTTTTAACGTTGCCGAAATTCAACAAAATGAAACTCAACAGGTGCAAGTCTTTTTTTGGCGACCAAGCATTAATACTCAACAGTTGTTTTTTGCTTTATTTTTCTTCTTTATTTTTTAAATCTTCTATAATACATCGGCAATCCAGACAAAAAATATCACCATATGCGTCTGGTGAGAATGTGCTTTATATGTCTGTTAGTTGCCGCTGGAATCCTCTCTCTCCTGTTATTTTGTAGAAAAATATGAACGGTTTAAAGTCTCTACTTTGAAATATATGCAGCTCAAATTCACAACAAAGAGATAAACCAAAACTCTGTGGAATCCCACCCTGAATCTCGAATGGTTTGGGTAACGTTACATTTCCAAGAACTCACAACCAGGTAAGAGAAACAACAATCCCCACAGTGTCATTTAGTTCACTGAAGCGGTAGAAAGAAAACCCAGGAGAAAAACTCTAACAGCAGGCCCCTCGAAAGAAAATGATGCTGACTCGAGCGATGCATGTCCTAAAGCCTCTTACGAGGAACTAAAACGGGGTTCTACGTGTTACCGATGAAGGCTAGTTTTCAGCCTATTGCCCGTAATGAAACGTCTTTCATTTAATGCTCTTGTTTTTTTGCTACAATATTTTCTGGCTTTGTCCCCC
This sequence comes from Oreonectes daqikongensis, assembly GCA_026939265.1. Taxonomy (NCBI): domain Eukaryota; kingdom Metazoa; phylum Chordata; class Actinopteri; order Cypriniformes; family Nemacheilidae; genus Oreonectes; species Oreonectes daqikongensis. The sequence goes on along the minus strand of JAOTQM010000043.1, from coordinate 2,705,555 downwards.
AAATGATTCCACCTTCCATTTGTTTAAAACGTCAGATGCAGCCTGGAACTCTTTTGTCCACTATATTGTCTCTAGAGACTAAAGCACATCGGGTTTTGCAGCAAATTTGAATTCCAAATACAAGTATTTCCATAAAACACTCTCATTCTTGACTTGAAGCTCCTCTAATGTGAATTTATTTTATTCTCATTTCCCTCAACATTCATTACAACTGAATGTCTTTTGAAACATCGTCAAACAAAATCTTTAATATCCGTAAACCTTTAAATCAAAAGAGCGAATTGGCGTCTAATAAGGGATTTCAGAATTGTGGGTGGAGACACGCGATTGGCTGAATGAGCTTGCACCTGTTTTTACAGTGGATGCGATTGGCCGTGAGCCCAACAATAAACAAAATATTTACAAAGACCATGTCACCTCTTACATTTAAAAAAGTGTACATTTTGCATCTTGTTTTTTTTTGTTTGTCAGGATTGAATGTCTGGCATGACAAAAAGTGGTAGTTTGTGGCGTTCATCCTTCCACTGACAGAAATGTCAAAAACAAGACAAAACAAATCAAACAGATGGAGAAAATGAGATCAAGCACAGTCGCTTTAGTGTGTGCGTATAATAAATGTTTATTTAAGTGGCGTGAGGGACAACGCCTCTTCCACTATAGCGCAGTAGGGTCGCGCAGTGTTCCAGATCACGTCCGTGTTACACGCTTGAACCTAAATTCCAGAACCTTTTCAGTATCAAGACCTCTTGCTCAGAGACCCATCGTCCTGTTACAAGCTTACGTATATTCATACACACGCACTTGCACGTGCACACTCGAACCTCGCTCTCCCGGATCCTTCTCAGCACCCTGAAAGAGAGATTTCAGAAAAAACACATAAAGAGGTGAGAGGCTGAATCTGTAGGTCTGGTGACAAGGCATATCACAAGATGTCCGCCTGATGTCAAACTGAGATCATCACTCATAGGTTAGTGTCAGTGAAAGAGAGGAATGTTCAGGATGGGTCGTGAGCTCTCTTGGGCTTTGGATAAGAAAGAGACGGAGAGAGACTCCAGCTGTGCGGAGATGAACGCAGGTGTGATCCCGTCGTCCTGGACGTTCAGTGGAGTCCGAGTCTTTATGGAGAAAGAAAGCACAGCACAGAGACCGTTCCTTAACTCAGCGATACTACAGAGGAATATACGAGCATGGGGTATATAAAGGACAGGAGTGGTGGATCTGATCAGTCCGGGAGCTTCTGTATTTATAAATGAAAAAAAGGAGACTATTAATCCTCTTTATTATGGTCAAGAATCAGTTTTCATTTCCGGATATGATCATGTATCTACAGAGAGAAAAGAATCCCCAATTAAGTGCACAAAAAAAGAAAGAGGGATAGAAAGAGAGAAAGAAAAAGAGAGTGTTCTAGAAAAAAGACAACAGTTAAAGACAAAGAAAGAAGAGTCTTAAATCTTGCATGTGGTACAAACTCAGTTGTCCATTTTTTCCTCTTAAAAACCAAATCATGCAAATTTCCCAAAGCGCAAGAAATAAATTTAAGAATTCTATGTTTACTTTTTATATAGATATAAATATATGTAGTATTTTTCATTTCTCCCCATAGGCAAATAACAGTGACAGTGCAAAACAAAAGGCAAGAAGAAACCAAAAAGCAAAAAAAGAGAGAGGGAACAAAGAAAAGAAAAACAAATTTGGCACTTTATCCCTCAATCCTGTGAATTCCGCGATCAGATCCAGTTCAGGCGATTCTTTCCCCGTCTGTCCACCGGACAATGATCACAGTACTTGGCACAAGAATGCTGGTAAAAATTAGATAGTAGAATCTTTTTTCATTCATAGCCTTATAAGGTTATTAATAATACATATTTTACACATACGTTTTCTTGATTTACAAAACAGTCCAAAGTAGGAAAAACTGTTCTTTTTGGGGACTAGAAACGGCTACAGCAGAGAAGTCGGGGAGAAGATAAGAAAAAGAAAGATGGCAATGGAACGTGAGTAAAAAAAGAGGGCGAAAAACTGAAGCTCGGTAATGTAATAGCTGCTGTATCGAGATGCGGAAAATGGTCCACGGTTTCTCCTCCCATAACTTTCTTCAATGCTCAATCCAAGAACGAGAACGAAAAAAAAACCTAGAAAGAAAGAGACAGTGGAGTGGGGGATACGAGTTAAAAAGGACGCAAGTGGTGTGTTATCCGTGTAAAGCACCACTCTTAGTACCGAAGGTCTATGTTCCTATGGTTCAGGGGTCGGATCCCCTCAGAGGGGCTACTATACTCGTGTGGTGGAGTGTTGGTGGGGCAGGGCGTTGTTGCTGTGCCCAGCACTTGGTGCCGGGGCGGGGGGGTATGTGTTGAAGGCATGAAGAGGTTGCATGCCAGTGATGGTGCTGGGGATCATAGAAAGCGTGTTAGCCATGAGTGGCACGTCCTCGGGCGCCCGTCGCAGTGCCAGAGTGTAATCGGGCGGGCACACGGGTGGTCTCAAGGGCTCCAGGTCGCCGTGGAGACCACGTGGGGGAAGGGGCGTGCCATGGTCGAGCTCCACCCTCTGCTGCTTCAACTGCAAGGACATTAGTTCCTCCTCCTGGCTGAGTGCCAGGTCATTATGGGGCGGGGCTCCCACAATGCCCAAACCTGGCCCCGCCCCACGTTGGGGCGAGAGGCGGCGGTGGCGTCGTTGAAGCAGCTCGTGGCGTTTGTCGCGTTTGTAGTACAATGCGGCGAACGCCAGCACGTTAAGGAAGAGTAGCGACGCACCGACCGCCACCGTCACGCTTAACTCTGTCGAATAGTCCCGGGTTTCATCTGGGAAGGGGGAGAAGCGAGGGCGCTCGGAACCCTCCATGTCAGAATCGGGCGGGAAGGTAGAGACCGTGGGGTGGCGCGTGGAGCGGGGTCGTTCGCGGACTCTGGTGGGCAGTCGTGTGGTTGATTCAATGGGCAGGGTGTGAAGATGAGGAACCAGCTCCAGCCAGAATGCCACCTTGTTGGCCCGGTAATTGTCACGGATGCGAGGCTTCAGTCCGATGTGCAGGTACTGCTTGTCTTTAGGGCTGAACTTGGTCCAGATCATTTCCTCAAAGCGATTCGGCTTAGTATGTATGAATTTAGTATCCTGCGGCACAGGAATGTTGGGATCACTAGAAAAAAAAGAAATATTAAACACAAGTGAGAGGTTCAAAACTATATATTTTTACCTTTTTATTTCAAAAGCCTCTTATAAACCCACTTACCCACTCTTGGCGAAGTTGGTCCAGTAGGTCATCACCACGGCGCTGAGCATGACATCATTCTTCGAAAAGTTGCAGGGAAACAGATCCGTGGCGCCCACCATGGGAACGCCGAATACGTATGGAATCTCATCGCCGTGGGCTGCATCTGCCCACTCGGGTCGTGCCTCTGTCTGGCAGTGGTGATGGAAGGTGTAAAAATAAACTGGGGACTGGAACTCGGCATGCAGCTTTGCCGTAGCCACCGCCGGCGCCACCCACTGGTGGTCGGTGAAAAGTGCGAGCAGAGTTTTGCGCCGCATGTCACCGTTGTCACGGTCAGCCCAGTCTGTGTACATGAACTTTATGGTCTCTCGAAGTATGTCTTTACCTAAATAAATAACACACAGAGAAAGAGAGAGATGGATGTTTTAGATCTGGCACGCTAAGCAGGGCACCTTGTCCCGATACAGGATAAGAAGGTGAACACTCAAGGTGAGGGGTAAAATTAGAACCATTACCTTGAACAACCATTATAGGAGTCTGCTTTGTGTGCATCATGAAAACTCACCCACTGGATATCCGTACAGGTTGTCCACAAAGTTGGATATGGTGTAATCGAATGAAGCTGCAGAAATTCCATCCTCACCCTCACTGTCATCCACAAATTTTAGCCCTTCACCCTGGTTCACCCCCAGCAGGATGTCATAGTTGAGAAACTCCCCCTGCGGACATTACGCATTACGCACTCGTGATTTTATTCTAGGAGCACAGGGAGCGTCTGAGCATTATATACTAGGCAACCTTTTCTAACATCTCACCTGCTGCATGAGGATTTCCGGGTCGTCGGGAACCACGTCTCCATCCAGCACCGGTCCGAATGCGATGTGGTAGCGTGCAGGTTGGATGTCCTGTTCCACCAGCTCTCTGTAGCTCTTCCTCCGCAGACAGTCCACCAGATCGGCAGTGTTGCTGTGGCTGCAGCCCACCTTCTTGGCCAGGATATTAGTGTACATCAGCGGCTGGTAGTTTACAGACCAGCTGGATATGGCCGAGCCACTCTGAGCAATAGCCCTCTGGAACAGACCTGAAATCACAGACAGTTAAAAGATAACTGAGAGATTTATTCTAAACCTGTGTTTTATAAATTATATTATATTAAATTATATTGAAAAATTATCTTACAAAAAAATACCACGAAACCCAACTTACAGTATAAACATGATTTATAAAAATATTCAAAATATATAAAAATGCTGAAATCCACTGGTCTACATCTCATTTCAGTGAGAGAAATAAGTTGGTAAAGCCTAATATAGTGCTAGCTTGCACAGTGAAAGGATTGTGCTGGAGTTCAGCAAGGTGTAACCCGTAACAGCATGAGCCAGCAGTCAAAAGCTTGCTTTAATAAGTGCTGTAAATAGAGAAGGTTGAAACTCCGAAAATCTGATTCATTACTTAGTAAAAGTGATTCAAAGTGAGCTCAGCAGTACACAGACCAGCTTAGAATAACCGCGTGGAAACCATCTTGGGTTTCAGCGCCCTGCTGCACCGTTATGTAAAGTGTCCCACTGTTTCATCTGCAAATTCTCTTATTAATTATTAAAATGTTCCCCCTCCCCCAGACACACACACACACAAACACGCACACGGCGTACAAGACCCCCCAGCTGCAGTTCCCTATGAAATCAATTAAGAATCCGCTCAGCTGCAGTCCAACACTTCAGCATCACACACAAGTCGTACATGTTGCTCATTATGAATCTGTCTCACATCCTTCCATTTTTATCTCACAGCTCTCATTATAAACAGCATCGCGTGTGTGATCTCACGATAGCGACGTACATCAGTCTCACAAACACACACCCGCACAGTGCCAAAAATTCGACTTTTACACAGTCACGTAATAGTTCAGTGGTTTAAAAATATCCGAACCATAGAAAAGCGCAAAAAACGCTTAAAAGGACGATTTGAGAAACAAATTATTGTCATTTTTTATGATAATGACAGTAATGACAGCGGAGGCTCAGACCTTCCGAGTGATGGGACAGGATGAGAAGGTTGACGCATGAGGCTCCGGCCCCGGATCCAAATATGGTGATTCTCTCTGGGTCTCCTCCAAAGTGGCCGATGTTCTCATTGAGCCAGCGCAGAGCCTGAATCTGGTCCAGAAGCCCATAATTCCCCTTAGCAGACTGATCTCCAGTGCTCAGAAAACCTGCAAAGAGCGAGAGAGTTAGACAGACGGCGTGGACCTACGGTATAAAAAGACCACAATCAATATGTTGACCGAGATGAAGCGCTCGCAGACCGGGAAGAGCAGAGGAAGTGAGGCAGAGGATTAAGGCTTTAATTAGACATTTTTATTTCCTGTTTCTATTAGGAATGAGTCTTATTAAAGGTTTAGAACAAACTTGTTTCTGTAGACCAACACAAAAAAATACAAGTCACTTAAAATGGAAATCTAATGTACTGTAATGTTTTAATGACGTACACTGCATTTAATACACTATATAGCGTCACTGTTTATTAAAGAATCTTTTAAGCAAACGATACAATGACTTAAGCCTTTGGGCTACATGCTGTTCATGAACATGACTCAGAGAGTCACTTGCTGGTGTAATGATGTAGCCTACATCAAGGGTGGGTGAGTGAACGAATCAATGAATGAATCAGGATGAGTTTTTCGATTCAACGCGATGAATCAAAGCCTCCGCTTTCATGAATCAACAAACAGTTGCCCTGAAACATACGCGCCTTTAATCACAGTACAATGAAAGCATCAGCCGAGCATATTTTCGTCTCTAACACTCAGCACATTGAACCTCAGGGGTGGTGGGGTGGATGCATTAACTGTTATCACTGCTGGCAAGAGCAGCTTTGTTATCATCTTGTCATCTCGTCTTAACGGCAAATCTGGATGATTAGCTAGTTTAGACGCGGGCTATTCTTCACTGTTCCTGTACACGTATACAAATCAAATGTATAGCTTGAATGTGCTGAAAGATGCTTTGGTTAGAGTGACAGTTCACCCAAAAATGAAAATTCTGTCATCATTTACTTACGCCCTTGATTTTTCAAACCTGTATGACTTTCTTGCTGCAGAACACAAACTATGACAAATATATCGAAGAATGTTGGTAACCGAACAACGGCGGTACCCATTTGCTTCTATTGTCTGCCGTTGTCTGGTCACCAACATTCTTCAAAATATCGTCTTTTGTGTTCTGCAGCAGAAAGAAAGTCATACAGGTCTGAAAAGTCAAGAGCGTATTGTAAATGATGACAGAATTTTACATTTTGGGTCTGCCAAATGCTTAAATATATATGTAATATAAATGGGAAATGGTTCAACCATTATTAAACTTAAATCATATTTATATACACTCATGTTCTAACAAACCCGTATGACATTCATCATTTTGTAAAACCCCAAACACTTTGCATAATTTGTTCACTGCTGTTCCATACAATGAAAGTGAATGGTGATCATTTGCAATCACTATTTCCATGCTTTGAAAAAAGAGAAGAATCGCACTGTGTATTTTGTTGTGTATTCCACTGGTTTAAATCAACATAAGAGTGAGTAAACAATGACAAAATTGTAATTATTCCTTTAAAGGAGCAATGTGAAGCATTAGCGTCATCTAGTGGTGGGGTTGAGAATTGCAAACAACGGTTCCACCGCTCACCCCTCCCTTTCAAAGCACTATGGTGGCTGACACAGGACAAAGATGTCTTCATGTTTTTACTAACATATTTACGAAACACGCTCTGTAGAGCAGTTTGTCCGTTTAGGGATACTGTAGAAGCAACATGACGAATTCCCATAGATAAGGGTGAAGGGTTTCATGGCGTATGTAGATAGAAACAGCTCTAAGGTAATAAAAACATAACGCTTCATTATGTACAGTCTTTATACACGTCTGAAGACATAGTTATGTATATTATATTACATTTCTGTCAATAGATCCTGCTAAATATCACACACAGCACCTTTAAGAACTCGCACACACACTTAAATGTCGAAGCCATACGCTATTACAGACCTGTATGAATATGTGCTAAAGCTCATTAAAAAAGGTGTATAAAGCTCTGGAGTCACTGTGTAAATGGGAACTTAAGTGCTTACGTAAGACGTTCTATTTTATAATTCTAACTGAACCGATAGTTTAGCAGCGAAAACCTTAAAATGTTAAAAGACACATTCTGCGTGTCTTCAGGCGAAGATATGCATCCTTTGGAATATGAAAATGAGAAAAAGTGACGATTATAAAAATAGTCCTCTTACTTAAAAGCTGCATGTCCTTAGACCCAGTTTCTACCAGGCAGTGAGCAAGAAAATGTGTGTGTATGTGCATGTCGAAGGAAACAAGATGGATGAATCGAAAAAAGACAAACTGCCATGTTATTTTTTTCAGGAGTCGGGCCTGTGAGGCAAGACGACAAATGACAACATATAGCACATCATATTACAAACAACCCACAGTACTAAAACAGATCAGACACAGCGCGCTACATGTAAAAGCCTCTCATCGTGTCATACGCTGAAATACATTTACATATGGAGTTCTTTAAAATGTTTGTTACAGAATTTTTTGTGAAACAGAGTTGTGACGTCTGTAACTTTCACAGGACAATAAAAACATTGTGATGGATTGTGATTGTGAAGGATAGCTGAGCCTAACTGCCTAACTGAGGGCATTACGATCACAAACAAGTTTTTGGAAAGTATATAACAGACTAAAAAGTGCTCTACATCGCCTAAATGGCATTTACCAGGTCATGTACAAAGAATATATGCTAAGTCACATTGTAAGCTTGAGCCTCAGAAGTCAAGGACAACCCCTAGAAAACTACATACATTACATATTCATCAAATTGCTAGATCAGGCCACCACAGGCAAGTCCCTAAAGAGATGTGAAGTCACCCAGTGCATTACAAATACAACTGTAGTGCAAATTAATGGAGAAGTGTGGACGTGAGGTCTTTTCTTAATAGTTTCACGTTAGGTGAGGGTAAATCCTGGAGGAGGTGAACCTTAAAAATGTTCGGAATAGCCTAGTATCACACTATTCAAACTATTTTTGACAGTATGCAAATATAATGTGTGAAATACCCAGTTGACTTGCTACACTTAATAAAATGTACAATATACAGACAGACGCGTGCTGTGCTTGGCACCGTGTCCCACAATGCAATGCGCTCAACTTGACCTTCCATTTCTAATGCGACAACATGTGTAACTTGAACTGTTTTCATCAATTATTATTAAATAAGACTGACAAAACACTTGTTTTTCAAACACAACTTGTTTTTAAAGTTACACTACACTGTAAAATAAATTCTGTATAAAAAAATGAAATTTTCTGTCAGCGGACAGTGACAGAAATATATCGTTAAAAAATAGTTTTCCCTGTAAAATTACAGGATATAAGGATATAATAAACTGTTTTCACAATTTTTCTTGCTGTCTTTTTCTGTAATTTCATATTTCAAAAATAAACTGTAAAAAAATCTACTGAAACCCCGCCGGAAATATTCTGGCAGCTGGGGCGCTAGAAATAAACTGTAAAATTATATATTTTCCTCTTTTTTTCTTGTAAATTTGCATTTTGTTTTCTGTATTGTGTAATTGTAATTTTACGGTTTTTGATCATATTTAAAAAATACATCAAAAATCTACATGTAAAATTCAATCTTTTTTTTATTTTACATGGAAAATCTGTAATACAATAACAGAAAAATTCTGTAAAATAACGGATATTTTTTATAGTATAGTGCTAGAATATGCAGCACACAGTAAACGGCATGGCTCATACTTACTCTACATCAGTACTTTATGAAAATGTATCAAAACTGAATACTGTTGAGACTGAGACATTTAGTCAAACTGTCTCTCATACTATTTTTATAAAACAGAGACCTGTAATATGTTGTAAACTAGTATTCCTTTCCATTGTAGCACAATCATTTGCTAAAAGAGTGATTAATGGGAGAACAGTGTTGAGGAATTGGTTGCTGTGATAGTGAGGGCAGGTCTGTGGATCTGACTGCCTTTATATTAACCTTCTTCTGTAGAGCTGTTTGCTGCTGTTGCCTGGCAACCAGCCATTTCTTCGTTCGGAGGGATGTGTTTTGCGACCGTAAAGACGCAACGTCGAACGTTGCAAAAATGCAGTGATTATCCTAAACAACGGGTTGCGTGCACATGTGCTGCGAAATATCATATTACAATTTAGGAAAACGATCAGTCGAACGTCGAAGCCCGTGCGCTGCTGAGAGCCTCTGACTAAGTTTCTCTGTGAGCTGTGTGCTGAGTTGAATCTCCTGCAGACTTTGATGCTGAGACTAGCAGTTTGGGGCTGGACTCATACATATGCACCACTCCAGTGAACGGCAGAGAGAGAGAGAGAGAGAAAGAGAGAGAGAGAGAGAGAGTTGTTTGCCAGAGTGCAAAAGGAGGGATGAGATAAGAAAGCGATGCAGTGCTGGATGGATGGATGGATAGATAGACAAGACAAATAGATAAAGATAAAAAACATAAAAAACTGTAATATTCCAGAAAAATATGGTATGTTTTTTAGACAGTGTACGGATCTATAGATAGATTATATTGCATTTCAAAAATATGTGAAAATTCTATAAATTAAACTGTAAAATTCTGTAAAATTACAGTTTTTAACACAGTGTACGGATCTATAGATAGATAGATAGATATAAGAAAGATGATAAAAATACTAACACAAAAACTGCCCCATTTTTAAAACATCAGGGGCACTAACCCTGCACTGTGTATGGATGAAAATATAGAAGCAGAGATAAAAGCCGTAGATTTTTAAGAAATAGAGAAAAGGAGGCTAGAGAGAGAAAGTAGGGGAGAGACAGAGCAAGAGAAGGCAGAGCCAGTGGTGTAATTGCCTTCATGAATGTGTTATTCATGAGCCACAGATTTGAAAATAGATTTCAACAATATTTCCATGCTCCACTTATTAATGGAAAATAATGGTCTTGTATGATCTAGATACAGACCATCAGAGTACTCTCTCTCTCTCTCTTTCTTTCTTTCTCTCTCTCTCTCTCTCTCTCTCTCTCTCTCTCTCTCTCTCTCTGCCTGGCTCCCCTAAACTACTGTAAGCTCACAGTGGAGCATGGAGCATTCAGACCAGAGGCACGGTGGGTGTCTGAATTTACACTGTTATGCCTGGTGGCCATGAAATAAAGACAGAGAAAGAGTGATAGATAGAAAGAGGGGGAAAACGGAAAGGAAAAAACTTGTGCACCGCAACACAGACTGAAAAACATTCTCAAAGATTATATTATAAAACTACTTTCATAGAGAATTATAATTTACTTAATATTTATAAAGTTATAAACAAAAAATCTGCTGCACCTTATAGAAATACTTCTTTAAATAAAACAAGGCATATTCATATAAATTTTTTAAGTTTACAGAGTGCTAAAGGTACCGCATAACAGAGCTGCCCTTCGGTCCGTGTAGACTGGGAACACTGACCTCACAACCCCACTTGTCCTTTCGATTGTTTGGAGGAGAGCGAGTGAAATGGGTTGGTGTATTGGTTGAAGTATAGTAAAAGAGCTAATGAGCACTGCTACGCGAGTCCCCGCTGTGAGGCTACATCAATAATCCACAAACATAAAAACAATATTCTGCGTTCTGCATGGCTGCACCTTACAGGAGGCTAGAGAGACCTAACCTCATGTTTTAACAGAGGATGTGCTGTTACTAAAATAGAAATGATGGGGTAGAGAGGTCCTTTGTATGTCAGACGCAAACTAAAGATTAATTTAGCGATCAGGTACAAAACAAATGATTAGCAATAGCATCTGCAATGTTTGAATGTAAATTTAGAGAACGAGTTGATATAAAGCAATCATTCTGTCATGTTACTCAAAATAGGGATGTCAAACGATTAATCGCGATTAATCGCATCCATAATAAAAGTTTGTGTTTACATAATTACATATGTCTGTGTACTGTGCATATTAGTTTTGTATTTATAAACACATACACATACATGTATATATTTCAGAAAAACATACAAATTAATACATGTTTATATATAATTGTTGATAATTCTAAATAAATATATTGAAATATTTCCTAAATATATATATGTGAATGTGTTTGTATTTATAAATACAGAATGAATATGCAAAGTACACAAACATGTATTATGTAACTTTTATTTGCGATTAATCGTTTGACAGTCCTAACTCAAGCCCCATTTTACTTTTTTATTGATTTACAAAATTTTTTATTTAACAAAATTGTATCAGTTAAGTACATTTTTTTAAATAAAAAAAAAATGTTGACATTGCTTCTATGGAGCAACAACATAAGGGTGAGTATATTACTTTATATTTTTGTGCATTTAATCTATGTTATTTTTTCCATCCGCCATCAACCTATTGAGTCAAAATTTATTATTTTCTAAAACAGAAATAAACAGTTAATAACACTAAATCTATGCACTGCTTTACCGCAGTAAAAATATGAAAATCTCCTGCTTATTCTGAGATCTTCTGTGACATTTACATTTGCAAAAATAATCTGCTCATATTCCAACACTGAAAACATTTATTGTAAGCCCTCAAATTAGAATTTATAATTATGCGATTAGCGTCCGCAAAAAGCGCATTTAAAAAAAAAACATAAATAGCTCAAAGCAAACATAGGAGACCTAGGAGAGGTGCACACGGCACGCAAATCATAATTCGGGGATTCGTATGACTGAAAGTGCAAACCGTCAAAATAAAGACTTAGGGAAATCTGTTTCTTCAAATAGGACGGATGAGAATGAGCGAGCGATGTGAGAAGGTGACGTGGACAGAAGTGGGTAGGCTCGGTCTATCGACAGCACATTCTTCCCCAGAGTTCGTTAATTAGTTAATGAGTTAATGAGTTAATTAGTTAGAGCAGATGGCTGTGGTACTGTACACATATTAGAAGCTCAGAGGGGCAGCTGGGCGGAGGCAGAGATGGAAGGTGAGTGAGGCTCAGAGATGTGGAAAACGCACACATTCAAAGAAAGAGAGGACCACAGCGTGAGCGCGGCTAATGTGACGAGATTGATGCGGTACACGTCGCACATGAGTGCACTCACAGCTCACCCGGGCCCTTTTCCCAGAATATGAGGAATTTCAGCATACTGTATGAACATACAGTAAATATCAATAGGGAATTTCAATCGCTGCTCCAGGATAACGCTGCCTGCAAATGCTGGCCTAGGATCGGTATACCTTACATTTAAAGTGACAAAACAGATGAAAATCTAACTCTAGATCAGCAGGTATATTTATTGTAACTTTAAGATTAGCTATGTGTATGCACAGAGAAAATGTACTAAAAATGTTCCCAAATGATTGTAGATATTTTTTAAACTATTGAATAAATGTTATACTCTGGTATGAAACTGCCAGACACATGTCTTTAAGAAGGCATTCTCTCCAAACCTTTAAAAAGAATAGGTCTCATTCACACAAGTACAAATTTGCGCATTAAATCTGCGTACAAATATTTTCACGAACAAATCATCAAAAATGTTCATACTAAAATCTGAAAAACCTTAACCACAAATACGCAATAATCACATATTACGCAAGTATGCTGGCTTTAAATATATGAATGCGTACATTTTTTCTTTTTTACACATATATTGCTTTTTTGTTTTCCCTAACATTTTTCGTGTTTTTTTTATTCAGTAAAATACTTCTCTATAAGTTAAAATATATTGAAAATACAGTAAAAATAGTTAAATATATTAAAAATACAGTAAAAAATAGTTAAAACTTGTAAATATTTCAATAATTTTACGGTTTTTGACCATATTTTCAAAATTAAACTGTCAAAATTCCGTAAAGCTGATGGGGCGCCAAAAAATAAACCGTAAAATAACAGTTTTTCCCTGTAAAATTACGTGTTTCCCTGTCTTTCTTGTACATTTGATGCTTTGACGAATTCATCTACATTAGATTGAGGTTGAGAACAAACTGATGTATATTATAGTTTTGTTTGTAGTTTAATCTAGTTTCGTTAAGATTTTAAATTAGTTTTTATTTTTAGATTTTATGTTTTGTTTTTCGTTTTGTTTTTCCAATAATTTTAAGACCAGTATTTTATTTGATTTTAATAAACAGAAACATTTTTAATGTTTAATTTGAATATTTAATTCTTAGTTAATGAGACCCAATGTCAGTCAGGGACATATGCGATGTCAAATTTAAGCACGTTTTTAATAATGCTTCAGCTTTGCCAATAAAACTGCACAAAAACAATCAAGCATATATGCTTGGTCTGTTTTCTCTGGCATGTGATCATCTGTGTAAATAACAACAAATTATTTAAGAGCGTTTTGTATGGAATGTAAATGTTGTACAGCAGACAGTATGACCAGAGACTTAAGATCATCAGTAATGTACGGCTCCAGATGGCAGAAAATCTGTTTTAAATGTGTTTTTTTTCTCACGCGGTATGAAGTATGACGCACCTCAAACCTAACAGACTTCTGCAACCCTGCAGCTGGTTTCCTCTCAGCCTATGCAGATATCCATACAGTACATCACCAACTGGCTTCAGATCTACACACCAGTGAGGGAAACACTGTATGTAATCCAGCATGGGTCAGGATCCAGTGGTGTGTGTGTGCTGCATTATAATTGGTTTGAATGAATTCACTGCTTCACTGCAGATTTAAAAAGGCACTTCTGATGGTTATTTTTAGCTTGTTCACATATCTCCCTTCTGTCTCTACACTTTAACTCGTTCTCTCTCTCTCCCCCCCCCCCCCTTTCCTCGGCCGTTCTCCCTTTTATCTCTCTGCATTCGCTCTCTCTCTCGTTTTCAAGTTGCAGAGGCATATAGCTCAGTATTGGCTGCTGGATGTGACTACGGCTGCTGGATAAAGGGTCCGGTTTTGTGCTAAACCTGCTTTTCTGATGCAGAACACTGTTCTGTCTTTTTTCGCTTCCTTTGTGCATTTTTTGCTTGTTTGAAAATGCTTCATCCAATCCAATCATCCAATGGAACTGGAATGGCAAGACACAAACACGTAATCCTCTTCACTGCTGTAGAAAAACCTCTTTAAAGCAGAATAGACAGAAAGAGAGGGAGACAGATAATGCACCAAAAGGTTGCCCTTATTCATCCGTGCACCAAAATACCTCACCCGCGTTAACAATCGTCCTTTCTCTGCACTGTGTGTGTGCATGTGTTTGTTTTGATGGTTCTATCATACAAAATAAAAAACATAGGCTTTGTATATAGTTCAATACCGGTTTAATGTATACTTCACGAGTTAGCATGTGAAACAGTAGGCATTAATTCACGGTAAACATTTGAAATAACTGTTTCTGCATTGTGACCTCATCATCTTGTAATGCATTTGTGTAAAAACATCTTAACCAGTGTGTTGCATTGTGGGATACGGTATTTGCCATGGCAAAAGTAAGGTCATATGGGTATTGTATGCATACTGAATATTTGCTTACTGTGCACTACATACTACAGTATACTGTAGAAATGATAAGAGTAGCATGCTATTACAAACATACTCTTATTTCTGCAGTATGTATAAACAGTTTTAAAGCAACAACATTAACAAAATTTATAACTTTAATGCGACGAAGTTACACGACCCATTTACCAAATTGTTTATTTAATTAATAAAAAGAATTTACAATACAATAAAATATTAATCTAAATTAATATGAATATAAATTGAATTCATTTCTTTTCAATAGTTATAGTTATATTATTAGCCATTAGCCAATATGTAACTTTGCTAATATATACGTGTACAGCATACAACAGTACTGGACACAATATCCCACAATGCAATGTTGAAGAAACATAATTGATGATTTTTACCATATTTTCTTGACTTCTTATATATAGACTGCTAAAAGTAAAAACATTTAAAAAAAAATTCTTAATTACATTTGGCAAACACTGCATTCTTACAGTGCATTCAGGCTTTACATTTATCTGCGTGTGCATTTGACCTTGACATCGCTAAAGTCACGTTCTACCATTTGAGCAACAGGAACATCATAATATCAACATTTCTGCATGAATCCAAAATGAAAGATATACATCATATTAATGTGTGTGGGAATCAAGCCCATGACCTTGGTGTACAGTAGCTAATGTCAAGCTGTTAACTCGCATTAGCACAAAACGCAACAAAGCCCATCACGCCCCAAACCCAGTTCTCTTCCCCCATGCGTTAAAAACTTCCTTGTGACACCTAAACCGAGCTTGAAACTTAAGCGCCACTTAAGCGTGCTTTAATGTCATTACTAACAGCTTGGAAATGTAGCCATAATTGGGTCTTTTTTCCAGTTTAGAGCCACTGAAAGTGAGATGAAGGCTTTACTTCTTCCCGATTAGGTTATTGTAATTCTTATATCCACGTCAAAATCACTTTTCAATATCCTTGAGTTGACGTACAGCGTAACCATACTTCTAGAGTTTCGGCTATGTCTGCTTCCTGATTGAATTACTGTAATCCTTCGGACCTAGATGAGGGTCACTTTCTAATGTGTTAAAGTTGAAATAGAGCGGAACACTGCATTTAGTCGTGTAATGACTGTAAAATACTCTCAAAATGCAGAGAGCACAATATTCCTTTAACAATTCTGTGATGATTTCATATGCGTTATATAATAGATTTTAAAATTCAATAACCATGCTCTATATATCATCATACAGCCATTACAGTTATGTTTTTTCTTACAATCTCATCAGGTTCTCAGACAGGACCGTGTAAGGGTGGTTGGAATGTTGGGAGTGGAGGAGAGGGAGTCCTGTGAAAAATACCCAAGTCCTGTGGCTTTAACAGCAACCCTGTTCTCAGACACCAAGTCTCCTTATCAATAAAAAATCAAGTGTTTTCGTTTACTGCAAAAGTGGTCAAATTAACTGCTTAAATGAAAATATTATGATGTTAAATATTCTAAATGTCTAAAAATGTTTAAACAGACAATTTCAGAAGGAATAATTTGCTCAACAAATCTTCTGAAACCATATGATGGCTCTCAAATCGTATTAATGCTTCATGATTCATGCATCATTTCAACTGCAGCATGTGAAGAGGCATCGTGCCACGTTCGACATGCAAGAACTGAAGATGTTTGACGTCAATGACATCAAACCAGGTGCAGCGCAGCTTGCCACCTCATGACAAATACAAACTTAACAAACTTTGGCAGTACTTGTAGTTTTTACATTTTGAGCTTGATATAAGACAATCACAGACGTGCTTTGATGTCACACTTACCCAGAACTCCCAGCCTGTAGTTCATTGTGACGACAATCACGTTTCCATAAGCGGCAAGAACACTGGCATCAAACATGTTTCCTGTTCCCTCCATGTATGAGCCTCCGTGGATAAACATCATCACAGGTTTCTTCCGCCGATCTCTAATATCTGTGTGAAGAATCATTGGAAACAAAAAAATCAAACAACACACAGAGATGACATATACTTTAGTGTTAAATGATTTGTTACATTAATAAAACCGAAGGCCTCGTATTCTTGCAATTGGGTGAAAAAATGGTATCTACTCTCTTTGTTTAAATGATTTTTTTCCATAAACCATTACTATTGTTGACTCGTGTTTGAAATTGGGTTTTGCAAATATGTGACTAAATCCTTGTACACACCGCCATCGTTTTCCGAGACGTTTTTCAACGATGATGCGATCCATGCCATTTTCACTGGCGATGAGCGAGTGAACGTGCAAATTCACTCCCAGATATAAGATGCCACTTAATAAAAATAAATACCCGGTACACAAGGTGGCGCTGCGCAACTTTATGATTCTGACATTCGTCATTGTAATATCAATGTGTGCTTAAGCGCCAGTGCCAGAGGTGGGTAGAGTAGCCAAAATCTTTACTCAAGTAAAAGTCATCATTTTAAAAATTACTCGAGTAAAAGTAAAAAAGTATGCAATGAAAAAACTACTCAAGTAACTAGTTACTAATTACTTTGTATATAACATTCATAAAATTTATATTAATGCAAATATTTGTATATCAATATTTTAATATTATATTTTAATAAATATGTTTTTTATTATTATTATTATCATAAGCAGATATCTTTGCAAAATAAATACACAGAGACTAAAGAATAGACAAACACAGAAGACAAGCATTTCTGTGAATTTTATCTAGTCCAATGTTAATGTGGCCTACACAACTTTTTTGGAATAATAAACAACGTCAAACTTAAGTGAACCTTCAGAGTTTTGCGTTTACAGTGCATTTAACTAACTTCCTAAGATGATCTAGAACATATGGTGCTCATATTAAATACAAACTGATTTTAGACTAAACTTATTTTTCCTTATGTTATGTCACATTATGTGTGTGTTGTGAAAAACTCTTACTTGTAAACATGCAGTAAACCATCAACAAGTTTTCTTCCCTGTAATGTATATTTCTGTAAGGTCACGTCTCTGTGTCTAACTGCGCATATGGCAGGCCTTTATCATTGCTGGCAAACAATATGACGCATTTGCAGTTTTGGTTGATAGATAATAGATTCATATCCACTTTATCCAACGCTCTTCGTGTCTTGCGTGTTTCCCGCTACGTAGAGTTACCGGCCACTTCAGATCGTGCTGCGAACTGAACAAATCATTTGAACTGATTCGTTAACCTATTCAGACGGTTTTGCCCATTGTTCAATTAATGCTTTTAAAAGAATCGAGTCAAAAGAATCATTCACTCGGGAATGCCCCAGTAAAAAGAGACGACAACCTTGAAATAAACGACGCATTTAATAATCCCTTAAAATGAAGGAACGAAGGAACGTCACGCAGTGTAACAAAATAAAAGTACAGATTTTCTATTATTATAAATATACTCAAGTAAGAGTAAAAGTACCCACTTTTAATTTGACTTTAAAAGTACATATTTTCCAAAATGTTACTCAAGTAAATGTAGCACGTTACTACCCACCTCTGAGCGCCACCAAGTCGTGTTTTATTGTAACTTCAGCAGTTCCAGTTTAGCAGTTGTGGCCTAATGGTTAGAGAGTCGGACTTGTAACCAGAAGGTTGCCGGTTCAATTCTCAGTACCGGCAGGTAACAACTGACGTGCCCTTGAGCAAGACACCTTACCCCCGTTTGCTTCCCGGGTGCTGCAGTGTTAGCTGCCCACTGCCCCGGTGTATGTGTGTTCACGACTTAAAGTGTGTGTGTTCACTATTCACTGGTTGGGTTAAATGCAGAGGTCACATTTCGGGTATGGGTCACCATATCTGACAACAAATAGGTCACTCACTCACATTGTGTATTTATTAAAATAACAATTATTGATGTTATTGATAGTGTTGAAATGCTTATATTATGTAATATTCATCTCATTTTTATTAATAAACCATGTTAAATATAAGCGGGCTTGTCATATACTGTTTTATTGTTTATGGATTATTTGTTAAGAATAAAAATATGCAAATATTTTGTAAAAAGAAAATGTAAGATGTAAAGATCTAATGTTAAAGATCAAAATAAGCACTATAGGCAGGGGTGTAAAGAGTACATGAAAACCATTTGAGTAAAAGTACAGTTACGTTACTGTGAAAATTACTGCATTACAAGTTACAAGTCACCGATTCCAAAACGACTTGAGTAAAAGTCTTAAGAGTATCTGAGTTTAACAGTACTTGAGTATTGTACTCATACTGAACAGGCTCAAAGATTTGTGAGGAGAGCAATTGCATTAATTTTCTGAAATCATAAAAAAAAACTGAACACCTCAAAATTGCAACAAATCAAGGTCGACACCATTGCCAACACATATTACAAACACTCAAGTCTCAGTTAAGCTCAAGTGCTCATAAGTAAACCAATATCCTTCAAAAATAACTTTCAGTATAACTGATACATACAATAATGTAAAGGAAAACTAAAAGTCAAAGCCTTTTTGCACTGGACATGCAGATTTTGGCCTCATTGCCAGCTGCAGTCGTGTCCTCATCTCACATATAAACCCCCAGCAATTGACAACTACCTGATAATGCATTTGCATCAAGAAGCCATGTTGACAAGTTTCAGTAAGTAAGGGAATATGCACAAGATATAGTACCTTCAATGCCCTGTAAATGACAATATTGCTTCTTCTGTATAGCAGAAATAAATTCCTGCAAAAAAAGTTTGGTGCCATGCAAAATGTAATGTGTAATTGCATTAGTCATTACAAATGTAATGGAGTAAAGACCACATATACTTATTCAAAAATGTGTTCAAGTAGAGAGTAAAAGTTGCTAATATCTTTGACAACTACAAAGTAGCCAAAAAGATATTTAAGTACAGTACCTAATTACATTTACTCCAATACTTTACACCACTGGCTATAGGCTACGTCACTGATAAATACTTTTGTAAGTAAAATCTATGGTGTTATCATTTACATCGGTGTTGTCAAAAGTTTATTTGTCAGTGGAGAAAATATTAATCCCTAAATAATAAGCATACTTTTCCCACTTACCCCTATATTTATTTCCCCATATATTTCAATTTAAAATAACTCTTACAGAATATTTTGCCCCCTATTTTGAAAGTAAAGTTTCTTTTTAAATCATTTTGATGACACTTTTCATCAAGTCCCCTTAAGCCCAAAGTATAGTACAGCCGTGACATTTAACCCTGGTGCATGCACGGCGAAAATTCTCATTTTCGAGTTTAAGTGGAGGCCCCTTCTGTTGTGAGGCCCATTTCAAGTGAAACGAGTGAATCACAGGCAATGCAGTAGGTCATTTGTGCTTCGGCATTCTCTGCATGCATACTATAAACTTCAGTAATAGTTAACAGTATGCCATTTCAAACATAACAAGTGTTTCCATCTTTATTCCTCCCCTAACACTCTGAAATCGCTTGGCACTGTCTGTCCAGATTGGCTCATCATTTCTGTACTCTGCTGGCATGGTCTGTCTGTTTTATCTTCTAAAACTCTGCTCTGATATTGTGTTGCATCTCTGTATCCTGCATCCATGCTGCGTACTTTACTTTCATGGTCACTTTCATTTTTAGCAATTTCAACATCTCACTTTTCAGACTCCCTCTGGGTACAGAACTGTGGTTTTTCACATTGCGCTGTAACTTTTAATGGTACATTCTCCGTCCTTCGACCTCCACTGAATCCCCCTGCTCTCTAGATTGGTATACTCTGTCTCTTTTATAGTCACATTTATCTGTATGGTTTGTTGGTTCAGATTGTCCCTCTTTGCTCTCTCACTCGCACTATGTGCGTGTGTTTGAGCTGCACATGCTCATGCATATATACATATGTTTTTAGAGACTGTGTGTTACTGGACGACCGTATGTGAGGGCAGTCAGAGATGTCCAGTTAGCCAGTGATTCTGTGGTGTGCAAGCTCTGTAGATAATTCATATAAAAACCAGACCATGCAGAAACATAAATAACTACCACGACATCTGTTTACCCTGAGAGAGGGGAGGGTGAGAGAAAATAAAGGGAGAGTGAGACCGTTCAAGAGAGAGAGATCGGCAGAGTGTCAGAGAGAAACAGACAGGAAAAGATGGAGATGTGAAAAGGAAATGACACACAAAAGAGAATAAAATACAAGTCATACAGACCAAGGTCCTTTCACGGACACACAAAATAACGTGAAATCACACGCGCACACGCACTCGTCTCACACACACACACATAAAGGCAGCTGTGATGCTGAGTCGCTATGGAAACTGCCTCATCTCTCTCTCTCTGTCTAATAGAAGCTCACCAGCACTGACTCACTCATGCCTGTTGCCACGGAAACAAATTCTACGCACGTATTTGCACGCCCGCCTGCATCACCACCTGAATCTCGGGTTACAAATGCATTACAGCGACTGCACAATCTCTGTTTGCGAGCGCACACACACACACACACACACACACACACACACACACACACACACACACACACACACACAACTAAAACACAAAAACTACGACTCATCAGTTAGACATGTGCAACTATCACCATTGAACATGTTCGCACACACAAACTGATATCACTCTTATGCAAAGTGAACACTTTTATGAACACACAGGTTAGGTCTTTATCTCACTTGAATACTGATTTGTCAATGGAAACGTAAACAAGTTCAATTATCCTGGTATTACCAGAATACCTCAAAAACACATCTAAGTCTAGGCAGTAATAAAATCATAAGGAGAGCAAATGGAGACTTCTGCATATGTGTCCTTTTATGCGATTATTCGAGTTTATTCAAGTTCCCGGTAATATCACGCGTGTCTCATCTAAAGTTTAGTACAAGATTGTAATGTTATATATACTGTGCTAAGATTGACCAAAATACTGCAGTCAGAGATCATGATACAAACTCATATCTTTATCATCAAATTCTTCCAAGATCATATAATGTGCTGCCGTATTTACATAACTTTTTATAGCTCTTTTTAGAGCTTTGACAGTATGTCAGCTACAGTCTCATTTGCTTTATTTTAATTTCTCAGATGTTTCTGTGAAAGGGAAATTAATAATATTAATAATATGAATGACATATGTGTCTTAAGTAGCACAGGAACATTTGTAGTAATAGCCAAAAATACATTGTATGGGTCGAAATAATCGTTTTTCTTTTATGCCAAAAATTATTAGGATATTAAATAAAGATCATGTTCCATAAGGATATTTTGTAAATTTCCTATCGTAATATCGAAACTTTATCTTTGTGAGTAATATGCTATGCTAAGGACTTCATTTGGACAACTTTAAAAGTGATTTTCTCAATATCTTGATTTTTAGCACCCAGATTTTCAAATAGTTGTATTTGAAATTACAGTATTACTGGCAGCAGTTTGTAGATTTATATTAATCTAATTTATTGGCAACAGTTTATTCAAAGATAAATGAACATTAACAAGTGTTTATCTTTACAGAAAAAACCTACAGTATGAAAGAACAGACTCATTTAAGCATTTCTGGGAACCAAAAATTGGGAAAACCCAGAAAAGGTTTAATGAGGATTTTTGGTTCCCAAAATGTTTTGCATGAGTCTTTTATTTTATAGTTTTTTACTTAATAATGTTTAATGTTCATTTATCTTTGAACAAACTGTTGGCAATAAATGAGATAAATATAAATCTACAGTAAATTACTGGCAAACTGCTGCATAACTACAGCACAGTGTAGATTTGGAATGACGCAAGGTTTGGTAAACTACGGCAGATTTCATTTTAAGGTAACCTGAACAGGCAAATGATTTTAAAATATAACAGTAGACGCTGTATAAAACAGATTTGTCTGAAAACTGCAGCGTTGAGATGTTTTCGGTGTGCGATGCATTGAATAAGTGAACACAGAATCCACAAACACTTTAAATGGGACAACCCTGCTTACGAATC
This sequence comes from Oreonectes daqikongensis, assembly GCA_026939265.1. Taxonomy (NCBI): domain Eukaryota; kingdom Metazoa; phylum Chordata; class Actinopteri; order Cypriniformes; family Nemacheilidae; genus Oreonectes; species Oreonectes daqikongensis. Next base: position 2,682,935 of record JAOTQM010000043.1, on the reverse strand, counting down.
TATGTGTGTGTGTGAGAGAGAGAGAGACAGAGAAAGAATGGGGGGACACAGGAAGAGAGAGAGACCGTATGCAGTGTGTTAGCCTCAATATGGGATGAAACGAGCAAAAGAGAGCAAGAGAACACACACAACACTAAGGTCTCTTCAACAGAGGCCTTAGTATCCTATTCGCTTCAAAACATCCTCAAAACACAAGAACGCTATTCTATCTCTCCTTCAAGCCCGCAACTCTCTCGCTCTTCCTCTCCGATGTTGCACCTCCCCCTTTCTTTTCTCTCTGATCTCCCACTTTTCCTTCAAGTCTCACCCTCAACTCTTTCCCTCCATCTCTGCCTCTCTCCTTTTTATGTTAGGGCATGTTTAGTTGTTTTTTTTTCACAGAAAATTAAAGCAACGAAATCAGGTTTCAGGCCGAAATCAAACCCGGGTCCCTCTGAGCCATCACGTCGCAGGCAAACGCGCCACCTTTTGCGGCACGGTCCCGATTAGCCCTCCCTTTTGTTCTCGCCTTCCACCCACACGTCCTCTCTCTCTCACTCTCAAAGCTCCACGAATCTCATTTCATCATATACTCGTCTTTATCACAACAATTTTTTGTATCAATCTCCCTCCCCATTCTCCCAAATTGGTGATCTGTGAGCTCTCCTCTTTCTTCCTCTCTTTCATCTCCGCTCTCTGTCATTCTCTTCCTCTCCTCTGTTGCTGCTGCGCGTTCGTTCTCTCTTTCTTTTCCGTGTTCAGAGACGCAAAATTGGATTAGCTGGCAGTGTCTCTATATAAACCTCTGCAATTAGAGACGCCTGGAATATGAGAGCTCGACACATTGAGTGTGTGTTAGTTTGAGCCCATGACACGCAGAGACATGCACACACACATACAGAAAACACACAACACACATGTTTGGCGTAAACGGTTCAGTAACAGACACATGCACACATATATTTTAAGGTAGGTCCTACACAACCTCTACCTTATAATTTAGATTGAACTAACTTTAGTTTTAAAATGACCCAATATTCATAATACATTTTTAATTATAATCATTAAAATAATCTGTAAAAACCTAAAGAAATGAATCTACAATTTGTGTATTTTACAAGCAGAAAGACAAATAAAACGTTCATATGGTTCATATAAAATCCTTTTGTGTTGTTAGTGCTTTGACTGTAATTTTAAATGTTTTTGGTATAGTTTAGGAAGATGAGATTAAAACCAATAAACACACACAAATAAAAATATTTTTTCCGCAGCACCTGTTTTAAAAAAACTATAGGCGATAAAATACAGGTGATTAAAGTGATATTTTGATTCAGATATTAAAATGCCAGCAAAGTAATGAAGCTTTGTTTTAACCCAGTTCTCTTCCTAACATTTAAATTTCAATCTTTCACCGCATTAGCTTCCCTACTGCATTCTCAGCTGGATGCATGTAGGCCAATGATATTGCCCTAAATCACAGGGGGCTGATGGGATATGTGGTTTATTGATTATTAGTTAATCCTTTTCCATTCATCAAGGGCAGAACTATATAATGAAATCCTAATAACTGTCAACAGGAGATTGTTCCTAAAATGAAAAATGTTATAATGGAATGATAAAAGAATAATTAGTTTCAAAGGGAAATGAAAAATATCCACAGCACAAACACATCAGGCACGTATTAAAGCATCTGTGTATGTTCGGGCATACGTGTATGTGGCAAGTTGAGCTAAAAGAAAAATGCGAAAACATACAGGACAAAATAAGCAAGAGTAATGACGCCACATGTTACAACCACCCCCAAAAAGAGTCTAAAAAACAAGACAAAAAGGGAAAAACATGCAAGAAAAATACCTTCGTCCCTCGGCCTGTTCATCGTAGACTCATCGTGTTTTTTTGTGAGCGGACCTGGGGTTAAGACAAAAAGGGGGAAAGAGAAAAGACAAAATTCAAAAAGATTTCACTGCGCTTCAAATAAAAAGAGCAAAAAATTCCGAAACAGCAAACCAAGAAAAATGACAAACTAGATCATGTGTCCCAATTTAAAAGAAGGATCAAAAACAGCAGCCAAAGCAAGAGAGCAAAACAGACAACAAACTCAGACAGAAAGAGAGAGAGAGAGAGAGACATAGAGAGAGACTGTGACGCTATGATGTGACACTTGTTAAATCATCAACAAATGATACCATCTTATTTATTAGCAATAAGCCAGACTTTCAATAAACAATGTCCAGCCATCTTTCTTTTGTGCTCAGGTAGAGAAAGTGATGAGATGTGTGGAAACAGAGTAGTAAAGCTGTGTTTCCTAAAACAGTCCTCAAGAGCCCTATGGTGTAACGTCCTGTGGGACAGTGACTCCCCCTCACAGGACAGAACTGCTGAAACGGTGATCTCTTTTACTGCCTTAAAAACAAATGTATTGTGTCATTGCTAAAAAAGCATCTGCTGGGGACATAAATGCAGTTTTGCTTGTGTTTCATATTCAAACTTCAGCATTTGATTCCAATATTAAATTTTCATGTCAAAAAATTACAAACTGACTTGGACTTGGTACAAAAATACTAGGGCTTAAATGGATAGTTCACCCCAAAATGAAAATTCTGCCATTATTTACTCACCCTCTTGTCATTTTAAAATCTGCATGACTTTCTTTCTTCAGCAAAACACAGAAGAAGATATTTTGAAGAATGTTGGTAAAAAAACGATTCAATTCTATTGTATGGACACAAAAACAAATGCAAGTCAATGGGGACCAACAGTTTTCGGTTACCAGCATCCTTCAAAATGTCTTCTTTTGTGTTCTGCAGAAGAAAGAAAGTCATACATAAAATGACATATGGGTGAGTAAATGATGACTTTTCATTTGGGGTAAATACATTCATTACCATATTTATTCATCTGGCCATCTAATACCCTCATTATACCAAGGTCAAACTACAGACCTTTTTTATTGAAGTACCTTACAATATCACCCATAGTTTAATTATGTATATTTTTCGGTTTTATTGGTGATACACCATAATAACCACAATTTTCTCAACCCAATAACCATAGTATAATTATGGCATTTAAAACATGGTTACTACAGTTTTACTATAATAAAATCATGGTTATTTCTTGGTTTGAATTAAAATTCATAAAATGTATAACACTTACAAATAAAACTTTCCAGACAATATTAGCATCTGGAGTTGACTACTTTTAGTTTAGCACCTATCTTATTGTTCCCAGTCAAACAAGTTCATGTATTTATTAATGTGTTCATTTTAATAAATACGTCTAATTGTTGTCATATTAATGCTAACAGTATTACAATACTTGGTATTAAATGCTAAACTTACATCACATGACAGCAGTTTGAAGTCACAGCTGCATTCAGTTACATTATGCCATCACAGTTCCGTTCCCTGCATATACATTCCTTATAACAGATTTAACAAAATCTATTTCCCTATTACATTTAATAGGCTCTCTATGATAATCGTTTTCTCTATAACGTTAATCAAAATCACTTAGTACAGCTGTGACACGTCATAGGAGAACTGGCCCTCCCAACTGAGACTGGTTTCTGCCGAGGTTTTTTTCTCCATATATTTATCATTTGGAGTTTGGGTTCCTCGCCACAGGGCCGTGTTGGCTTGCTCACCGGGAGACTGCTTTTATAGTTATTTTATTTTATCAAATTAATTTAAAGGTTTAATAATTTTTACCTTTCTTATGTTTTTTCTGTTGCTTTCTCCTGTAAAGCGGCTTTGCAACAATACTCATTGTGAAAAGCGCTATATAAATAAAATTGAATTGAATTCATTTTGTCCGTGGCTACTTCAGGCCTGGAACCAAGAGCACCCTGTGCACTGAAACACATTAGCATCTGTCGCTAACTCAGGTTAAATGCTAAATGTTTGCGTGACGACAGCCATTAATGGGTATTATCAGCGTAACCCCCCCTCCCTGGCCGGTGGGCCTGTAAGAGACGAGATAGAAATCGTCTCCATTTATTTTCCGTTTATCTGCTACACGGGCTCTCCACATCGACAGACCACACACACACCCTATTTGTCATTGCTGTGCGGGCTATTCTCACCCAGTCTGTCTGACACAAACAAAGCCACATATACACAGTATATACAACTACATTTAGAGGCCAAATACACTCATAACATCCACTTCAAATGCTTACAACTGCATTCACTTACACACAGACACAATTGAATGTGAGTTCAGGTTAAAATATGCTTGTTGCAGATTGTAAATAAAACTCACCAATGCCACAAAGCCAGAAAAGGTGGCAAATAAATACATACAATTGAATTAGTTGGCTAATGACTTTTAAAAAGAATGTGGTTTAAGATGACTTGAGGGAATGAAAGTCCCACATTTTCTATGCATGTTACACCCTTGATCATGATATTATTGCAATAAGCTGGAAAATACATATCTTGTTCGATATGATATCTGTTATCTATTATATTACAATTGTTCTCAGTCACTTTGGTGCATTCCTTAAAATGAGTACACGCATTTCTCAAAACAACTCATACAAACAGTAAACAGAACTATACATGCAGTGCTGTATGAGGAATCAAAGCACAGATTTTCCACTCCCCCTGATGTCCTGGGCGTTGGGATGTCTTATTCCTGCAATAAAACGTACAATATCTGAAATGACCACATGCTTTTGGTAATCATCTTGAAGCAAACCCCTCTCTTCATCAAGGATGGGGTTGAACACAGAGAAAGATATTTGGACGAATGCTTGTAACCAAACATGTTTTGGGTCCCATAGTAGGAAAAATGACTTTTTTGCTCTGTTGAACACAAAATGAGATATTTTGAAGAATGTAGGACAGTAAAAAGTTCTGGGGCACTTTTGACTACCATTGTCATTTTTCCTACTATGGTAGTCAATGGGACCCAAAAACTGTTTGGTTACAATCATCCGTAAAAATATCTTTCTCTGTGTTTAGCCAAACAAAGAAATGCATACAAATGTGAACTATTCCCTATTTAAGGACTAAAAAGATAGATATCTATAGTAGATACATATTCTCTCACTCTATATCTTTATACAATATAAACTGTACCTATTTCTATAGATAGATAAGTAGATAGATAGATAGATAGACAGACAGACAGGTATGAGTGTGTGGATACGCTTCTCGCATGTTGTTCTGAGCGGACTCTCCTCTCGAGTTGTACTTAAGCTTGGAGACTCGATCAATGCTGACGTGATTTTCAGTTCAATTCAGCATCTCAGGTCAGTTCTTCCAGTAAAGGCCGGAGAGTATGAGACGGGTTGATAGGAGCGTGGAGGGAGCGCGTGCATGTGATTAAGGCCCAGCCACATCAGCACTTTATCGCCGCTTGAAAGCATTGGGAGATCAAGCTTTCACGATTTTACTGGTTGCTGCTTCTGTCTATAAGGTCTACAGCCTCCATTAGAGCTCAAGCACTTCCCAGAAACCTAATCCTGCTGCTCTTTGAAGATGATGCCCGGGTTTTAAAGACTACGGCCTGGAAAAGGAAGCCACGGGAGAAATGTGGACAACCGGAAGCGTAATAATGAAGACTTAAAATAGGGGAACCATCATTACGTGTGGAAATGTCGCTCAGAGGGGCTTGGTGACAGTGGGAAAAAGAAAACCGGGCTTTGTGAATGTGGCGGTACACTCAGCCTGAGAGATGGTGGCAGGTTTTGAGTATGTGTGCTGAACGGTTTGTGGAGTAAACACTCTGAGGTGTGTGAGAGGGATTGTGTGTGTGTGTGTGTGTGTGTGTTTGGTACGTTTTGACAGCGAGGCATGACAGGAAAACCAGCGGTACGCCACCCCAGTGTAACCAGCAGGTTTGTCCTCTCTGACAGGCTTACCGTGCAGAGATGTCTTCAGTATGCTCTCTCCCTCTCTTTCTACTTTTTTCTCATTCTCACTGTCTGCAAAGAAAGCAGACCTAAAAAAACCTGTGTCTATATGTCTATTTTAATATAACTATCTATTTTTATCTAGATAGATTACATTTTCAATAACATGTAGTAACTATGTAATAAAACTATTTTTTTGTTTTGCTGGCAGTGTGGGCGGAGCAACACAATAATAGCCAATAATACCCTGTTATATAATGTAACCCTAATAGAAACAATCAAATCCATTTAAACATCATTTCCCCCTATTCTGTTTCACCTGAAAATGTCACGTTAAATGGGATGCCATTTCATGTTTCTAAAAGTCGCCAGGCGAGAAGGTAAACGCAGCCTCAGGTGACATGATGTAATGGGCAGTTTTTCAGTGAAATTTCGGGAAGCGGCGAATCACCGCTGTAATCGTTTCCGAGAGCTCCGAGTAAATGAGGTCATCTCGCACGGGCGCGCACGCGTGTGTGTGTGCGCGAGTATGTAGCTCGGTGCCCGTGGGCTGAGCGAGAGGAAGACCGTCCGTATCTCCGTGACATAAACCTTCAGTTACTGCTAGCAATCTCCCAGCTGCTCCCGCTCAAACGAGTGTCATCTTTCTCTCGTCCTCTCTCCCTCCTGTCGCGTTCTATCTATCTCTTGTTCTCCGGCATGCTGTCTGTGTCCCCTACATCGCGCTGCGCTCTAAAATATAGCTTTTAATAAAGCGTGCGGACGGTAAACGCTTGTTGAACCGGTAATAAAAATGTAGGATTCTGGTGGCGGAGGCAGAACTGTGACATAGGCTAACACAGTCAGCCAGACAAGAACACAGCTGTTTTCCACACGGAGCACAGCTGGAGTTAAAGATGTGTGCGTGTGTTCACATAGAGATGGCACTAATAGACCTTTTGTTGTGAAAGAGGGTCTACTGTGTTACAGTGGTGCTTGTGATGTGTGCTACAGATGTAAATGGGATTTGGAATCACACAATATGGTTGAGAAAACTAGGCTATGAATATCTTCTAGTGATCAAACTTAGAAATCATTTGAAGAGACCAGAATCGAATTTTTATTGAATGAAACTGAAATATATCCTAAATGGGGATAGAAATGAAAGTATTGATATGGTCATGTGATCTCAATATGTCTGCATCTATAGATGGTTTCAAAGCATCAACATAAACAAACGTCACCACGCACGCTTTTGTGGCCTAAACTTAATTTCTGGTACACATCCACAAAGAAATATAGTCCCTGCTGATTATTTCTGATAACAAGCAAAAGAAATAACAAGTAAATGACATTAGCTAGTAAGTTAAAAGTATGTCTAGTCAGTATTATTTTGGGTTAGTAGAAATGTTACTCGGCCAAACTAAAATGCGACAAAGTTACACGACCCATTCAACAAATATATGGGTCTAAATATATAAAAAATATAAATCGTAATATAGATAATAAATAATAATATAAATTATTATCCACTAGCTATATACTAATCAACAAACACAGACCGGATATCTAAGTGCCCAATTAAAAATATTTTTGCAATAGTACGATTTAATTTTTTATTAGGCAAATATTTTTAATACATTTCCTAACCCTAAGTGGAAAAAAAGAAGGTTATTGTAAGACAATTTTGTTGTAGATTTTTTCCATTATTGCTATGACAGTTAGGCTAAATTAAATGTATTGAAATAAAAAAATAGTTTTTTGACAACATTTTTACACTAGACCTTCAAAACTGCATAGCAACAGTCTAACAACCACCTAAAATACCTTAATAATACTTGCATTTTCTTCAGAAATTAAGCTGTTATAAAGAAATCTGAACAGAAGCTAGCAACACAAACTGTCCAATATAGCTGCTGAACAGTTGCTCCACAGTTTAAAGATAAAGCAGAGAGAGAGAGAGAGAGAATAAAGTGATTTGCCTGCAGGGGTTTGTCATGATCCACAGCACTGGTTGCAACTCTTGGCGCAGTAAAAAGCGCATGTGTCTCTCTACATGATGTTATTTGGGTAATGAGGCTTTAGGTGAAAATATACAGTGGGATCCAAACATCTTTAGTTAAAAGCTTTGTTTGTTCTAACAAATAACATTATCAGCATAAAGATTTGAGTGAAACTTTAAAAAACAACATGAATGTTAATTTTTGTATACTTTTGCCTTCAGCACAACAGGCTTTTTTACAAGGACTTCATAAGTTTGTGCAAATCCTGATGATCAATGTTATCGCAGCATGATTTCAGAATATTCCAAAAAGCATCTTGTGTGCTTCAATGGAAAGAAGGAAATCTGACCTTTTGAAACGCCAATGCGTTTGCTTCTTCGATCTTTGACCTAGAAATGTGGCAGATTTGTATAAAACATAGTTTTTATTTTGCATTACAAAGTTTCAAATCCTAAAACTGTCACTTTATGTCTAGGTTCATATTAGATGTAAAACCTGAATACCAGATGTAGTCATGTGCTCATGGCTACTGTACACCTGCGTGATGTTTGAGCTGCGATTCAGATGTTCTCTTGATATGTACATAGCAGAGGTGGTTGTCCAGCTGTCGTGCTCTTGGGGGGTGGGGGTGGGGGGCTGAACGGTGTCAGCGTTCTAAAACCACCACACACAACATGGCTGTGGCCAAACACATCAATATAACTGATATCTGATCTGCCCTGGGCTCCACTTCAAAATGCTGCACTGACTAGACAAATACAAACACATTTGATCTCTTCACCTCTTCACACACACACACACACACACACACACACACACACACACACACACACACACACACACACACACACACACACACACACACACACACAGCACAGCTTTTTGTGGTAAAAAAAAATTGAACTCTTTTTGTTGGTTTGTCTATATATTGTCGTGGATTAAGATGCGTTTAGCAGTTCTGAACAGCTGTGCTGTTGTGATACTGTGTTTGTTGGTGAACAGCATGTGAAGAGGTTAAAGATCATCACAGCGGAGATTCGATCTGATCCACAGCTATCATAACATTAAAATGGCATTTAAAGAGACCATTAAATCAAAACTGGAGTATTGTGGCTTTTAGTCTATGGCATGTCTGTTCACTTTAAGGCTGTCTAATGTATATTTCAATGTACAAGATAATAGTTAACATGGCAGACATACACTTTAAATTATTTTAATTTTTTTGAAAAACAGATCCAACATATCGATGACTCATCCTGCACTGATGGAATTTTGCCCAATCAAATGCTCTCTAGACTTTTCTCCTCAATATCTCCTGCTATTAACCAGCCATGCTAAGTCTCGGTCCATATATGCTACTACCTTTTAAAAAAGAAACGGACGAGCTCTTCAATGTGTCCTGCCCCAATTTCCTGGGAAACTGCACTTATCAAGCCATTTCTTGTGTTCCCTAATGGCAAGTTTGAAATTACAACTTAAATGTACTTTTTCCTAAGAGGTTGTTTTTCATAGACTTAATGGAGTTCTGAGTTCTCATATATCAACTTTGTCTCGTCTATAGACAGTTTCTATATAAAAGGCGATGTTTTGACCAAAAGTCTGAAAACAGTAGAAACAAATCGCACAATTGTCGACACGCAAAAAGGAACACAAATAGCATAGCTAACTTAACTTTGGTCACAGATTTGAGTGTGGTGGCAAATGTGAGCTCCGTTTGAAATATTATTGAGATCTAGAGGTCTCAATTCGCTCTCAAAATATTATAGATATTAAGATATTGGGATATTAAAGAGATCTTCTTACATGATGTATTGCGATGCATATTTTAAAACTGAAACCCAAATTTAAAACCTCAGAAACTGATTAATAGATATTATTATACAAGAAATGTTATCTGCATGTAATTCCTGTGTAATATTAGCTTTTTTGCTTATTAATTTGGATACACATACTGGATATTTCATGCATTTTAAGGTCATGCTAATGAAAAAAACCTTTTATACAGTGAATCCTGATTGGTGATGAGGGCCGGTGAGGAACGTTATCTGTGTGTGTGTGTGTGTTTCATGTGCTGGTCATCAATCAGCACCAGCATTGATTTAATATTGATCAGCGTGGGCTATAATTCAGCATCTCTATCACACGCAGGCTTATCATCAGACCCACAGTAACATCTCCTTTCCCATACAGAATAGAGCACCTTAAATACATTTTTAAAGAGCACATGTCAGTATACAAGAATGAGAGGCAACATGCACCAAAGTGTATTGTTATGCACATACAAATGTACACGCTCCCTTACTGTCTCCATTTCTCTGTTTCTCTCTCTCGCTCCCCCGCAGAAGAATCCTGATCCAATTTTCACCTGATCAAGAGCTGCTCAGATGGCAGAAATAGCAGCGTTTGTTTGAGGTTTGTTCTTGCTTAAAAAGCAGTTCACACCGTATTTCGTCTGCAGTGTCGACCAACTGGTTATTTATTTATTCATGTTTGCAGACGCTCCCCTTTCCCTCAACCTGCAGCGCTACCAAGCAAATCTACATTTATACAATGCTGTGAGGTTTCAAATGACTATTGAACTGTTAGCATCCTTCTGTTTTTCTAGGCACCTTATTGATTGTATTAAAGGATTTTTTATTTGGAGAATGAAGAGAGAGCTATTCTCCAATCTCCTGGACGAAACACGGGCGAAATCAAATTTCCTTCTGACGTGACCGAGAAGTGGCCCCACCTTTGCCTCTGAATGGATCATAGCTGAACATCAAGGTTATTTTAGAGTCAAATGGCCACATGGGAAAGCCAGCTAACCCAATTCAGACCTTCTATAAAATACATTTGCATTTGATGACGGAAATACCGATGCTCGCATACACCTTCAAAAGAAGTTCGATATTCACACTGTGTAAATAAAAGACCGCATCAAACCCACATGAAATGTATCTTTTTATTAGCTTTAAAGCCATCTGTATGCTAGTGTACTGCGTGAAATAAATGGACCAAAATACTGATGACTCATGTTGCACTACACAGATTTTTGTAGTATCAAATGCTCTCTAGAATGAGAATGTGCTGCCCCCTGGCAAGCAGCAAATCACGGTTCATGGCTGTGACGTTACTAAAGCCTGTTAGCTGTTTTTTAAATGGAAAGTTTAAGGAACATTAGTTAACTGTTTTACATAACACTATATGCTGTGTGATTTCAATGGTGAATTTTTTCCACACAAAAATAAAAATGTATTCATGCTTGTGTCAATCAAAACCTGTATAACTGCAGAAAACAAAAGAAGATACTTTGAGAAATGTCTTAGTACTGTAGTCTTGTGTCTATATGGAGTCAATGGGTGCCAGTGTTGTTGGTTACCAACATTCCTCAAAATATCTTCTTTTGTGTTCTGCAGAAAAAAGAAAGTCTTGTTTGGAATGACATGCTGAAAATGTTCATTTTTGTGAACTAACCCTTTTAAAACCTTTACATACTGTACTAAAGCATTACCATTTACAATCACCTAAAAATAACATGAAACATCTAAACTCTCTGATCAGCTTCAATAATTCGAAAAGCGAATGAGCGAGTGAGAGAGAGAGACAGATAAGATAATTACAGTTTCTTCCAATCCTTCAGCTCTGAGCCACATTTACACATCCACAAACGTGTCCAAGCGTCCCACGCTAAACACCCACCAAATGGTGAACTGAATTGTGGTAAAGGAGCCAGATCCATTAAATCCCTCCCAAACCTGTGAATGATTCTCATTGTGTTGGAATCCCCGTCAGTGAGCGTGTGCTGGACGATGCTCCGATAAGACTCCCCGGCATCGCAGCGCCGCTTGGCACTGGAAGCGATGAGCAGGAAAATCGTGTACACCTCCACAACGCTGTCAGATGTATTACTCACGCCTGTGGAGGCACTGTTACCCTGGGTTGTTGTGAACAAATGGGATTTGTCTTTGTTTTTTGTTCTCTGGACCAGTCTTTAGATCGCAAAGGCGGAACCTAAATCGGCATGGCACGAAATGTGCGTTTACACACTTGTCATGTGGCAAACGCAATGTATTTACACAGGGATCAAGATAGTCCGGTGATGTCTGATAAAATTCCAATTCATCTAAATGGAAGTTGCTTGGCCGGATATATGCACCATTTGCTGCCATCAGTCTCATGTCAAACCTGTATGACTTTCTTTCTTCTGCAGAACACAAAAGAGGATACATTTTGAAGAATGTTGGTAACCAAACCAGCACTGACCTCCATTGACCTTCACTGCATAGACACAAACCCATTGAGACATTTCTCAAAATATAATCTTTTGTTTCTACAGAATGAAAAGTCATATACAGGTTTTGAACAACATGCGGGTGAATAAATAATGGGTGAACTCTCTCCTTACCTAACAGGCAGTGTAAAACACTTTATTTCTGCAGATCCACAGTAAAAACAGCACTGCGGACACACAATTGTATACACACAAAAACACACGCTCACATACACAGTATCCCTTATTTATATATGCGATTCATTGTAATTATGAAAGCATTTTCGTTTTCTCTTGGTGTCCCAGATTTGCTCATTATTTCTTTTTGGGGCAAAAGTCTATTTATGCTCTCAGAATGTTATTATTTCCACTTGTTTGCATGAAAAAAACATCTGGACCTTCAGTTCAGTGTGTTCAGAAACCTTAGCTGCTTTTTTTAAGCTGGGACCATAAACAAGCAGGTTACAAAAGAAAGAATGTGAAAGAAATCTTCTTTTTCTGTTGTTCCCAGACAGCAATGAGATTAAAAAGCACAGTTTGCTTCAACATCTTGGATTTTTCTACTCCAAAGAAAGTGAAGTAATCCAATATGTTTCTCCACCGCATTTAGAAGAGATCTTAACATTACCCAGATCAAAAGTTTTCCACGACTTTAAAGGAGCAATGTGGAGATTTTAGCAGCATCTAGTGTTAAGGTTGCGATTTGCAACCAACGGCTCACTCCTCACTTTCGAGGCATTATGGTGGCTGACACAAGACAAAGATGTCGTCACGTTTTTGCTTGTTTGACGAAGGAGATAACATATTTACAAAACGTGCTCTGTATAGTTTAGACAGATTTATACTTCTGCGTCGGATCGGTTTTCGTTTATACTTGTGCGTTGTTGTCCGCAACGACAGGCACTGACCACTAGTAGTTAGTGTCCGCAGGCATATTGCTTGTGTAACCAAAACACAAGCTGCGAGAAGAAGCAGCTTGTTGTGTACACTGTCAGAGGAGCATTAGCAGTGATAGTGGCAGGTAAAGTCACTTTTGTTGCAGCTTGAGTTGTTAAATATAGAAGAACAAATAATTTATTTAGATAATTAATTCGGAAATGCATATAAGTAAACGCAACGCTATCACAAAGTTTTTTAACCTGAGGCAGGGGTTAAAGCAGACCAATCACAACGCTTGCGCTCCGCGTCGCATTGACATTTTTGAAGAGGTGCGCGTCAGGCTGCGACGTAGGGTACGCGTCTATGCTATGCACAATAATGTTGTATCGCCATACTGCTTCAACAATTGTCTCATTTGCTTTTATTTTTTTCTTGTAAGGAAGTTTAAAAGAAACATCAGAGAAAAAGTTGATACTTAAATGAAGCATAACTGTTGTTCTGCTCAGTTGTGCTGAGTGCTAAGCAATAACTGTTTCCTCTGGGGACAAAAACACCAATGGATGTATCATCCCACTTTAATCTATAGCACTTAGTCAATATATATCTACAAATTAAAGAAGACAGATTTATTATCTCAGTGTAATGTACGAACAGACACATTAACACACAGAAAGAGTACTCTGAGTCACTACAACGCAAATGTGCTATTAGTATTAGCAGACCTACTGTGTATATGCTTTCATCATTAAAGAGCTCTCATCTCTGGAACAAACACACTCGCACACATTGCCTGCCGTACTCCCCTGACTATGACAAGCCATTCTGAGAGCTGGCACAGTGAGACATTACCCAGCAGTCTCTGCACAACCCATTTACAAACTGCAGCGAGGCCCATTTATCAGAGACTTTAGCACATGCTCAGATCATTGCCTGTGCAGTTTCAATAACAATCATTGACTGGGGCATGTTGAATATTTCTTATACTCACTCAAGATTCTTTTGCTTGTTCACTTTCAATTTTGGCGACTACAATTTGTGTGCACTAAATGTAATGGGTATGTAAAATACCCTAAACTCATAATGCCATAAAGTCGATAGGAAAGATGAAAATCTTTATAATATAACAATTATTGAGATAATTGCATTAATGGAGAGGAAAACCTTTAGTCTTAACCACCTGGAATTTCTTATTTAGGACTCACACTTTCAGTCAAAAGTGACCAAACGAAACCAATGCAATATATTTTGAATCAATACAATTTGTTCTTTAATATTTCAGATTTTTGTGTACTATTTATGATCTGTTTATTTCTATTGAATATATGTAATATTATAGCTAATAAAATATACAACTGCAGGAAAAAAAATAAGAGACCGTTCCAAATTTTCATTTCATCATCATTTCTAGATGTATTGTGGCCATGTACAAATATTGCTGTCGTATTGCTTTAAAGTGAATATGAACTTGTTTTATTTGCAGTATTTGTGGTCTGAAAATACAGAGCATCTTTCCAGTTGACCTGTTTCTCCAGTTTTCATTTTCTGGAAATAAATGCAAATAGAAACTTTCATTTGCAATTTTGTAAAAATATTGTTAGAAGTTCACAGAATGAAACAAAAATAATAATTTACCTATATAATAGCAAATTCAGAAAAACTGAAATGCTCTCTTCATTTTTTATGCGGCTGTTTTTCCTATTTCTATTCATTTCTTAAGCCAGATAGGAGTAAAAATAACATACTGTAGCCACAGGTCAAGTGTGAGCATTACATTTTTTTTTCAAATCATGTTAATGATTGTTTGTGTTCACAAAGCCAGTGCCATAAAGGTCATCTAAATTTTGACAAAAAATGTTGAGAAAAATCACAGAGGAATACCAGACTCTCAAGTGTCTCAGTTATTTCCCATGAGAACAAGACCCAAAAATCTCAGAGATCAAAAGAGATCTCAACAATGAAACAAAAGTAAATCCAAAGTCCATATTATTCAAAATATGAACTCAAACATTTCTCATCAAAAAGCCCCAAATGCAGATTATTTTACAGATACAATGTACAATAATTTAACAGCTCCATACTATATTCATACTGTTTCTATTCAATTTTCGGAAAAACAGTTAGGCAAATGAAACACAAATCTCCTGAGCTTTGAAAGTGCAACCACTGAGCAATAAAGCTTCCCTCAGGTCAACAGATTAGCTCCTTTATTACAAAAAAAAAAATAGAAGGATCCCAAGGTTAGCTGGAGAACAGGCTATATAAGGAAAGCACCTTATTTGGAGATTTAATGGTTGTATTTGAATTCTCTTCACGCTTTAAACTCTATAAACATTCTGTATCCCAAACTGATACAGTAAACCTTGACAAATCACATAGGATGATTCATTTCCCTGTAGTAACCAGGCTTAGGATGGAGGAGCCAATGTATGTTTTTTATGTGGTTCAAAAGTATATTTAAAATGAGTAATGATGAATATGAACAAAATAGAGATGAATCTACAGGTATGTGTGTCAAACTTACCGTCCTCTGTGGGAACGTAGACGTTGAGGTAAAGACAGTCTTCGCTCTGGTTCTGCACATATGCTGCCGCTGCGTCCAGGTTGTCGGTGAACCACACAGGAAGCATGATCTCGGGCAACACTCCGTGGATATTCTGGGGGCACACTGGTGCAAACTGGGTAGCGTTACGGATCTCCTGCCAGGAGCCTGGTGCCTCCGGGGGCTGGAATCGCCGTTCGCCTACTGGCGGGGTGGCGTAGGGGACGCCCAAGTACTGCTCGACCGGGCCTAGAATCTCGTTGTTCAACTCTTTGCGTATGCCCCGAAGCTTCCCGTAGGCTGTGGTGACCATGGGGTGCTTGACAGCGGTGAGGTCTGCCCGCTGGCAGGAGGAGAGCGTCAGGCGTAGCGCCAATCCCAACAGCCACACCAAACAAGTGTCGGAAACGCGGCGCGGGCAGGAGCGGCCCGACTCCCGTCGTGATCGTGCCACGCCCACCAGTGACATGATTCCAGTGATAGGTGATGAAACAGACAAGGGGGAGAGTTTCTAACGTTGGGATATAGTAAGGAGGCGTAAGGGTTTGAAAAAGAGAGGCGTATCTCTTCAGTGGAGCAAACAAGAGGCCTGCTGACCCAGAAGGCTAAAGAACTTCATGCTGGCGTCACCTCAACATGCGTTCTGCTGCGATCTGCTTATTAGTTTCCTGCGAAGAGACAGAGAGAGAGAGACAAGCAGAGAGACAGATATCATTAACTGCAGACAGTAAAATGTGCATACCAACACTATCAAACCCAATAAAAGGTAATTACAGTATTGCCTAAGGTTTAAAAATCATATCAACCATAAACATGTGAAACATGAATCTAATTAAATATCGTTTGTTCCATTGCGCATAATCTCTCTCTTAATGTTTGTTTAATATCTTGACTGAAAATATGTATTTCCTCTCCCCCTGAGGACTTTCTGGAGAATTCTCCAAGGCGCATAATTACAGATGCGTATCTGGACCGTGGGCCGTGCCGCCACGTCGGAGCGAGGTGCGCCAAAGCGACACACGTTCACGCTTGGGTACCGGGGGTGTGAAACACTGAACGTGCCGCCTAATTGACTTCCTCGGAGGAGACGCCAGCACCAAGCATATTCATTTTAGGTTCCCACCGACACGCCGCTGCTCTAGATTCTTGGTTACTGCCTTCTCTTGGTTCCACTTGACTTAGCTGTGCTAGTTTCAATCTCGGCAGAGTAGATGAGGCATTTGGGTGTAATAACTGTCTGTCGTCAACAGCCTATGACAAAAACACCCCTCTTCGGGTGAGTTAAAGACAGACGTCTACAAGCGGGAATTAACCGTGTGACATAATGATCTATGAGGAAACACTCGACTCGAGAGGTAGCGTTTACTGGCATTTTGGCACAAAATAAGACATTATGAATGAATGACACACTTTTGTATTTATTTCTTTGTAGGCTGTGACTTGGGAATAATGATGTCTTACGGAATCTACTGGAGGATACTGACAGAACTGGCAATCAATTCTAATCCAATGAACATTATGTACCCGTGCTTACAGGGATAGTTAACCCAAAAATGAAAATTTTGTCGTCATTTATTCACCCTCAAGTTGTTTGAAAACCTGTATAAATGGCATTGTTCTGCTAAACACAAAGAAAGATATTTGGGAGAATGTTTGTAACAAAACAGTTCTGGGGCACTATTGACTATCATAGTAGGAAAACAACTACAATTGTAGTCAATGGTGCCTCAGAACAGTTCATTAACTAAAATATCTACTGTTGTTTTCAACAGAACAAAGACATTTTTACAGGTTTGGAACAACTTGATGACAGAATTTTCATTTTTGGGTGAACTATACCTTTTTTGTGCTAGATGAAGCTTTCCTGTAGCTTAGTGGTTAGAACATGGCGTTATAAACGCCAATGTCATGGGTTTGATCTCAGGGTGGCACATACTCAGAAACAAATGTATAGTACAATGCAATGTAAGTCGCTTTGGATAAAACCGTCTGCCAAATGCATAAATGTAAATTTAAATGAACAGTATGAACATGAACAGTATGTAAAAACTACAATCTAATGATGCACACTACATTAGGTATGTGACTGCGGAGAGGTGCTAGAAAATCGCTCCATGAAGTCAAGACACTGTACCCATTTAGGCTCATAAAACGTACACCATAAGTATTCCTGTGCGAGATCTATGCAGTTTTTACGATTGTGGGACAAAGTGCCATGATTTAAATACGGTGAAATGTGTTAAACAGACTTCTCTCTTATTGGTAGCTGAAATTATTATAAAACCAGAACATTAATAAACACCCAAGAGTCTGGGTAGAAGTTGGTAAAAGATAAGTTTTCAAACTCAGCAGAAATCCAAGAAACAAAACCAAAAGATTGCTGCAACTTTTTCAAAGAGACTGTCAGAAAGGGTTTCAAGGACCAGAAAAAAGCTTTGACTGCCAACAGACACAAGTCATGACAACTTTGAAAAGATGTAGGCTGACATCTCAAGAACAGAATGCCAGCGTGTGTGGGAGTTGCGAGTGTAGTTTGGACACCGTGAGGGCTGTAGATCTGCTTAAAACTGACAATCGTCCCACCAGCAATGATCAGAATCTACGTTGACAAAATGGAGATTGAGGCAAGCCTCCCCTTACAGGCCCTGAGCAAACTGCTCTTTTTGGCAGATCAAAGCCTGGAGACTTTATAGAGGAGTCAATTTATGCTAAAGCAAATGTGTGCACAGCTGCAAAGAACACACGGCCCATCCGAACAGCTGAAAAACATGTACATTTGCACAGGAAAAAGAAACCATCTTAGTGAAACATCTCCACAGCATCCTCACAGGAGGTGGAAGGCTCTACAAAGAAATCAGCGAAGACAGAATCATCTAGCGTGTGCTGTTCTTCAAGCACTCAGCATCTCCATGGCAACCAAAGCCTCGGTTAATCAACCCACCAGTACCAAATCTGGACACAAAACACCTGAGTAGAAACTCACCGATGGCAGAAGATGAACAGACAGTAAATCTGCGTCATAAATAAACTGTAAAGCTCACAGGCAACACAAAACTATTTCAATTAAAATACTGATTTAAATCATCAAACTAGGGGTGTAATATATCAAAAGAATCGAAATATTTCAAATGTGTATCACAATATGCATATCTCAACAGTTTGAAATAACAGAATGATTGTAATACTTCAAAGTTATGTATACTCAAAGTTTCAGGTTGATGCAGATAGCAAAAAGGCTGTTAACACAAAGAGAAGGATGCTTTTGACAGAAAAAGTGAAACATATATCTTAAATAGTTTAAGTTTTTAAAGATGCACGGATATATCGGCCAAAGGATGCTTTTGACAGAAAAAGTGAAACATATATCTTAAATAGTTTAAGTTTTTAAAGATGCACGGATATATCGGCCAAAGGATGCTTTTGACAGAAAAAGTGAAACATATATCTTAAATAGTTTAAGTTTTTAAAGATGCACGGATATATCGGCCAATAATCGGTATCGGCTGATAAAGTCGATGATCAGGGTCGATATATCCTGTCAATCTCTGTGTATAGAAAATGTTAAGAAACATCACCAGTTTGATGATCAATATTACAAGTATATGAATTAATAACATGAAGAAAGTTAAGAAATATTCATTTAATCTTCAGAATTGGTATCGGCAGATATCACTCTGAATAATCGGCTCTTGGTATCTGTGGAGAAATTTAGTATCGCTGCCTCTCTATTAGTTTTAAATATATTTTATTCTATGTTCAATTTATTTACGAACTTTACGCATTATCATATCGCGTATAGTACAGAGCAGCATTATAGCTTCCTATATCAAACATGATGTCACTTCCTGCAGGATGATGTCATAACAAAACTGTCTTTAGCAAACTGGAAAAACAGAATAAAATAACTGTCAATTAAAACAGTTTCCCCATTAAAAATAAATAAAGCCAGTTTTTCATATAACACCTGGAGATAAAAAAAAGCAGCATGGACTCAAAGTACTGAAATCATTTCAGATCCACCCTAGAGAAAACTTAGATTATTTCTTAAAAACTGGGTTTAATTTCTATCCAGTATATTAAGAATTCCATGATGGGGACACGACAATGTTCTGCCTAACAGGATGACTTAGCAGACTCATTTGTCGAAGTAACTTACAGACATTTATTAAGGTAAATTAACACTGATGGCAATTTAATTGCTGGAGGTCACCATATCGCTGTACTGTTGCTTGTTAGCAGTCATTCCTACTCAACCGCAGTGTCCGGCTGAATAAGAAGACAGATCACGTGACCTGCACCCTCTGCACTTCCATTGGCGGTTACGGCACTGCATCACTGCTCATTTGCATAAAGAAGTTCAAATGCAGCTATTGCTCTCATTGGAATAAATGACTTCAGGTTGGTTTGCGAGTGCAAATAGTTTGTCAATGGGAATGTCCCTTCACTGGAAATCTTTTACTCTACCCCTAGAGCGATGTGGGGTTAAGTTCCATCCTAAAGGGCAGAATGGTGATATTGAACCAGCAACGTCACCAATTATGTGTCATGTCTTGGAAATCAAAGGAAGATGGGTCTACGAAGAGCAACTTTGTCAAAAGTCCACAAAAAATGTAAGAAAACAGAAGAAAACATAACTTTACTCTAGGTCATCACATCCTTACCTACTATTTTTGTACTCAAAACGAACTAAAAACATATTAGACGAAGCACCATGCAATGCAGATGAAAGAAAAACAAAAAGATCGCAATGCATCACAGTTTTGAATAATTACACACTAAACACATATAATCCCAATGTTATTGTGTCGTGACCCAGATATTGATATAATTGCGTTGCCAGGTCCCCGCTGATCCCACCCCTAGTTTGAATGCCAGAATATCCCAACATATCAATATTTATGAAACACAATTAAGGCCAAAATTTCACCCTCTGCTGGTAGGACTTCATAAATATGCAGTTTTTCGCTGACCCCCCACCTTGAAGTACACAGCCACAAAAACACGCATACAACCTGCTGAGGTGCCGTTACATCACCGCCAGCGTGTGGTCGTAAATCATCAGCATATGAAGAAAGCAGGAAAAGACAGCGTGCTCTCTCAGCTCCCTGGGTAAAAGGTTTCCCGGCTCATCAGGATGAGCTCGCTGTTATGATATGTGCCTGGTAAGATAGTGAAAATGTCTCCCAGTCATGTGATCGAGATCTCGGACGAGAAAAAATGCGGCTCGGAAGTGTTATGTCAAGTCGTGCAAATGGGCGGCTGACGTGAAATGTCAAGCATTGACGGCGGTGTGACATGTTATACTTTATCCAAAACTATTTTAGACGTCATAGAATGTGCTTGATTATGCGCTAGGAATGCCAAGGTCATGGGTTTGTTTAAAATGTATATTTACATATGTTATAAAATGTATATTTACATTTATGCATTTGGCAGACGCTTTAATCCAAAGCAACTCACATTGCATTACACTATACATTTTGTTTTCTGAGAAAGTGCAATCGTTATTTTTCCTACTATGGTTGTCAATGGTGGCCAAGAACTGTTTGGTTACAAGCACTCTTCCAAATATCTTTCTCGGTGTTCATCAGAACAAAGATATTTAGATTTGGAACAACTCAAGGGTAAGTAAACGGTGACAGAATTTCTATTTTTTTGGGGTGAACTGTTCCTTTAAGTACATTTCAAAAAGGTAAAAAAAACTTACAACCTCTAAATAAAGAATAGGGCTTGTTGTCAAACCTTTAGCTTCAGTGAATTTCTGAAAACATAAATGACAACATGGCCCATTTACAATGTGACTGTAACCTAAAATGTTAAGGTAAAAGTTAATCTCCACGTCTCAATACAATTGAAACCTGATGCAACATTACCAAAAACTGACGCTCAAGTCCGCAAAGACCATTCAGAGACAAACTGCCCAAATTAGAGTCCCGTAACTTGCTTTTTAGCAATCCCTAGACAAATCTAAATGTGAACAGCTCAGTTCTGATGTTTCATTCATTGTTGCCCAGGCTTGCAAAACACCAAAGCCTAAAATATTCTTGATCAATTGGCTAAGACAAGACATGCACATATTTCATTTCCTGTAAGGACACTGGGGAGCTTCCTAATGCTGTGGGGGCCGTACGCAATCAGCCATCCAAAACGCACCGACTTACTCTCACTTTCTCTGAGGGGGAAGCTTTATTGATAAAACTGAATATGGTCAGTTCATAAATCACTCAAAGACAATTTCTTGGTGAAAGTATCATGTGTGTGAGATGGCCTAGCTGAGTGGAAGAAGCCCACGCGAGGGCCTTGTTGATTAGCTGCATGTGGGCTAGGTTGGGCCCTCAGGGCCTCAGTATGTCTGTGAGTAAACCAGCGCACGGCCTTCTTGTGCTTCTTGTAGATTGATGCCTCGCCAGTCTGAAGTATATGCGAGCACAACAAAAATTCTATTCATTTTCTCCGTAGGAGAATTGATTTTTAGCGTTAACTTATAAAGCTTTACAGACGGACCTAGCATGAGCTCGGAGGTTGTTAATCGATGGTATATGCTTTTGTTGAACAGAATTTTCTGCAGCGATCGCTCATTTCAATGAAGCCGTGTCAATAACGTAACCAAGTCTCCCAAACTGCTAAATATTTAATATTTTTCGAAACAATTTTGTTTTCTTGAACAGATTTAAACAAACTGTATTTTTTGAGTTTTTAATTTGATTTAGTTTTTCTTGATTTTTAAGAAAAACAGTCATAAAAAATGTGTCAATAAAGCCCAGACTGCTATGCCTGAGGGACTCTTCCCTTTTTTACTGGATTTGTAATGCTAGATCTCCATTCTTGGGCTTGGATCCATTTTAGTTTAGCAGATTCATGTGCCTGTTGAGGTGAGTTCACTAGTAACCTACGAGGGCATGTTACTGATAAATCTGAATTGCAAGCGGAATAGCATTTGCTCAGTCGATATGAAAGTGACCCTGGAATAGCTCAAGTCACAAATCCAAACCAATGAAACATAGAGATTCTTCTCTCTTAAAAATTAGAAATGTTACTTCAACGACTGAAATAAATAACTCAAGGCACTACGATTATTAACTGAATAAAAAAAAAAACTAAACTAAAACTGACACAAAATATTTTACCTTATATAGAATTATGAAAAAATACAAGTAACACAATGTCAAAAGCTTACAACAAAACAGCTAAAAATTCAACTACATTTGAAACCTATAAATGTTAATTAAAAAAATGTATAACCATAATGACTACTAAACACCAACTAAACACACAAAAAACTGACCTTCACATCAAGTGTCATGTCAGTAAGAGGTGTGCACCCTAGCACCACTCAAAACATCTTAGCAACCACCTAGAAACATCTCAGCAACAGGTTCCCTGGCAACCATCACTCACATACACAAATTGAATTATTCGCTGCTCTTTTTAATACTGTAATCAACATTCCCATTTAAATAGCCATTCATTTTTTTAATCTGTTTTCAAAACATCGTCCACCTACCAACTGTTAAAAACACATCGGCCTCGACCTCTGTCATTCGCAACAGCTCTCGATAACAATCGCTGTCTCAGTCTTGACAATTTAGCGCCGCTTTGCTACGTGATCCTGTAACGGCTCCAACCTTCTCCATCAGTCTAAAGTCGTTACTATCACCTCCAGGTGTGACCGCCTGCCCCGAGCCATCAGCCGCCACTGTACATCATCTACAATATCCCGCTGAGGATCTGACACCGCCTAAACCAAACAATACCCTGGGGGGGAACAGCATGACGCTGACAACTGCAGGGATACAGTCAAGTGGCAATTAGTGACACAGGGTGAATATAGAAAGTGCTTTTTAGACACATGTAGAATTCTTAAAAAAAGAAAGACTCCATTAGTTATTATGACACAAATCGATCAGCCGGCACACCGCGTCAAATACATTTATCACAAACTAAACAAGCTAATGGGCTTCAGCCAAGGTTTAAAGTGGCTTCAAAGAACATGTGAGAGGTAAGGTGGTTTTGGGAAAAATCATTTGTTTTTTGTTTCATTTATTTATTTTGCAAAGGTTTTAGAAGGTCATGTATGGTATTTTATGAATTTTTGTAGTGAAAATGTTAAAAGTGTCATTTTAATATTATAATTTCTACTACCAGCTTAATATCTAGACAAGATATTACTTATTCAAAGGTAAATGTTCCTAAAAATTGTAAATATTGCGGGGCTATGAAAATAATGCTCTGTTTGTTAAAATACTAGTTTTGTTTATTCTCAAGTAAGTTACTTTGAGAAATCTGTATCATCTGAATCTGTATAGCCTTTTCCCTTTTAGTCAACTGATTTAAAAATGTCAAGTCAAGTTTATTTATATAGCACTTTTTACAATATTGCATTGTTTCAAAGCAGCTTTACATGAAAAAGAAACACAGAAGAGGAAAATCTGTGTAAAGAGTACAATCAGAGAGGACCATCCTAATAAATAGAATTTGCAGAAGCATAGAATCTAATATCAGCAGTCTCCCCGTGAACAAATAGGGAAGAATCACGGGAGAAACCAGTCTCAGCCGGGAGTGCCAGTTCTCCTCTGACACAGTTGCGGTCAGTGACTTTTGAGCAAAAGTTACAGAGTAAATGTTTATGATTAATAGGAAGTAATAGGTACAATGTACAAAGGTTTATATATAATAATCAAAAATAAAACAGCAATTGGTTCACAATGAACTTAAGGTCAAAGGAAATATGAGAAAGTTGAGTCTGAAATGGTTGTGCTGAAATATTTTCTACATAAAATCATCCTATCATCATAATGTAAAGAACACTCTGTAAAAGTAATATTGACTGAGTAATGCCATGTCAAAGATTGAAATCATATGTTTAAAATTAAACTTTATCTCATTATTAGATTTCACAGACAGGGTCAAGTTTAACAAATGCATGAAGCTTACACTGTCCTGTGCATTAGTAGCCTGTAATGCAACCTAACTCTTGCCCGGTCTAAGCGGGAGTCTAAACGTCTTTACGCACGGCACTGACCACCTTCGCTCACATGCGGATTGTTCCGGAGTGTTTTTTAATAATGAGCCGTTCCTCTCACATGACCGTCATATCTGGCATTAATTCATCTGTGCTGGGATTCTCGCCGTGAACGACGCTGCGCTGGGCCAAGTCCATCTGTGCCTACAGTGCCCACAGCCTCGTCTAACTTTGTGTCAGCACTGAATGCCCACAGCCCCTTCTGTCCTGCTGTCACGGCAGAGGGAAGGGTTGTGTGATGGAGCAACGGGCCTCCGGACAGACGCGGGGGTTCGTTCAGCCAGACGAATGGTCAGAGCCAAGTGTGAAAAGGCACATCGGAGCGATGGCATTTGAACAAATGGGCTACCGCGAGACTCTAACGGGCCGCCGCCGGCGCTGTGGATGTGACTTCTGGTCGGACCCGGCCAGTGCAGCAAGGTATAACGGTGGTTAACTAAGCACAGGACACACTAGAAGACACAGAGGATTTCTTGTGAAATGCTAGCCGTCATGTTCATGTGGGTTCGAATAAAAAAAGAACAGGGTCACTCGACTAAAATGTTTTTAGAATCTTTAAAGCATTTTGATCTGAGGGCTATGCAGTTGTGCCGGTTTTGTTTATCACAAAACATTTTTTTGCAAATTCTAGACAAAAGTGACTTTTCTACACTAAAGGATGCTAAAACACTATTGCTTGATTTATTTTGGTTCTGTTCCTGCACAAACGCAAAACACACAGAGAATCGACTCTGCTTACAATAATATCTAGACTAGGATCATTCAACTATTTTATGGCATTCTTTATTAATCTATTCCTAGTTAATCCACTCCAAACTGTAATACCCTGACCGAGGGGAGTCGGGAATGATTTGTGGCTAAATCTATTCTTAGCGGATCTGTTCTCGACAGCGCCACTGGAGCTGGAGGTTAAGCTGTCCGTGAGAACAATCATTTCAGAATGTGAGTTCATGTTTCTGTGTTAATTTCAGGGTGACCCCCTAATTACTCTGAGACATTGTACTGTCATCATCTATGAGTTCAGAACCCAATCCCACAATTCAGTTTTTTTTCCTGAAGTAGTTTAGAAAGTGTGTGCGAGTGGTTTTTGTGTGTACTATTTATAGGGGTCTAGCTGTGTCCAGATTAACTGTGATAACACTAAACTGTCTTCATACACCTTAAATGACAAGAGAGCAAGTTTCTGGTGATGGAGAAGATAAATAAAAAAGGGCCACGTTCTAAACCATGCTGCTATACTGCTCCTACTATGTTCTATTTTAGTATGCAGTATGCATACTAGTCGCAGTATGCAAATTTTGCATGGAATGCGCATATGAGTGTACGCATGTATGCATAAAATCAGAATACCTACACTTCTCAAAAAATGAGCACACAATACACAAAATAATCTGCAATGCACTTGACCTTCCCTGATTGACTCATTTGAGAGTATTTTTACTGTGAACAAAACTGGAAAAATATGCAAAATAACCCTTTAGATGACAGCTGGATGCCACCCAGCAAATTGAACATGCATGTAATGAGGTCACGTGACAAATGAAATGAGTTTGTTGCATAATTTGTACCATTTCACATGCTGTTGTTTAAAAAAGTGTACTGCACTCAGAACTGGCTGCTATTCTAGCATGAACATTGTCTTTGGGTTTATTTCCCAGAATGCACCCCTCCAGGTCACAGCAGGAGAAAAAATAATCAGCTAAACGAACTCATCAAATAAAAGTCATTAAAGGGGACTTAAACGAAAGGAGGAGAAACCATTGACAAATAAATGAAGGAGACTCAGGACACATCCCAGCAGGAAGGGCACATACAAAAAAATACAAAAAATAAAACAGATAGGTTTGGTCAGACAATCAATATGTCACCATGGAAACCAGAATCCTTTATTTTAAGGGCTGCGCACTTGGATAAATATAAACCAATTTACGATTCAAATTTCTACTGACAAATTAAACAATTTGCTTAATTGATCGTGTTTTGAATGGTATCCAATGTGGAAAGAGGGTTCAGCGAGGATGTTAAGTTGATAAAACTGTATGTTTTCCATTAGTCAGTCTGGTCTATAACGCCTACCCTACAGCTGACTGCTGTGACTCACGGCTTATTCACAGTCTTGCCTTTTAGTTTATTAAGTCTTTTTACACCAATTTGTTTCAATCCCACCTTTTTACACCACAAAATGACAAACTGTCCTTTTCGACTGTGTGGGTTGTGTGTGATCATGTGTGTGTGTGTGTGTGTGTGTGTGTGTGTGTGAAAGAGAATAGAAGTCTCTTTTATTCCCCTAAGCAGCCTTTGCTCTCACGGTAGTGTACAAACATGTCTATATAGAGAGCATCTCTCCTACATAGTAGCGTTCCTACTGTATCTGCTTTTTATCAAACGTGACTAACGTATGATTTCTGGATGAATATGATCAGTCATGGTTACGGGATGAACGTCATACCAGCTAATTCATATTCATAAAATGCACCTTGACTGCCTAGTTTGGATAAAACACATCAGAAAAAGTGCAAAATGCAAAAACTTTATAAAAGCAACCATAAAGGTAAAAATGATTATACATGATAACTTTGATTCATGATAAATTATAAGTATAGTACAGTACCTACAGTAATGCATCATACAGATGACTGAAGTGGGCGTTTGTTGCATCAGAGCAGACTGTCTATGCAACCACAAACACGGATCCTTCTCTTATTCTTTCCTTTTGTATCCAATTCTCTCTCTCTGGCATTATTAAATCCAGCCCCTGAAAAATCTAGGTCTGCCAAACTACATGCAGACTGTCATGCCAAATTCCCCAGTAGACCACACACACACACACATCCACAACTTAAAAAGCATCTCCCGCTCTCGCCAGCACCCCTCTCCGATCCACCCACCCCAGCGAGTTAACCCACACATGAAAGCGAGTGAGACGAGAGAGAAGAGCCAGCCTGCAGTCTCCCGAGGCCACTCCCTTCTGTTTAGAGGCACCCACAGCTTTTTTCGTGAGGGATTAAACCTTCACCGCTAGCCAAGCTAACTGGCCCTAACCGAGGAGCTCGCGGGGAGACAGGAGACAGAGCTTTAGCTAAAAAAGACCAGTTTCCCTCGTGGCTCACGCACGCATCTGTTTAGGCTTCCGTGTGGATAAGTATAGCGTTTATATGGGTATTAAAAACTGAAGAGCGTTTGCAGACAGAGAGGTAAACTTTATAGGAGAAAGTGCCACTATGGTACAGTGTTCCTGTGGGTCAACGGTGGAGCAAGGGAATGTCATGTGATTCCCAAGGAATAAATAGCTCGAAAGCACTGTAAGTCACTTTGGATAGAAGTGTCTGCCAAAGGCACACTGTCAAAGTTTACATTTACATTTACATTTATGCATTTGGCAGATGCTTTTATCCAAAGCAACTTACATTACATTGTACTATACATTTGTACAGTAAGCAAGTGGGGGTTAGGTGCCTTGCTGAAGGGCACCTCAGCCATTACCCACCAGCCCTGAGAATCGAACCAGCAACCTTCTGATCATGAGTCCAACTCTCTAACCACTGGGCCACGACTGCCCACCTCAAAGTGTTAATGTTGTCAACTCAAAGCTGTATGACTTTCTTTCTCCTGCAGAACACAAAACAAGAGATTTTGAAAAATGTTCACTTGCATTGGTTTTGTGTCCATACAATAGAAGTAAATAGGTCCTGGCATTGTTCAATTACCAACATTCTGTAAAATATCTTCTTTTGTTTTTTGCAGAAAAAATAATGTCATACAGGGCAGACAAGGTTTCAGAAGGACAGCAGCAATCTTACAAAACATTTTAAGCACCACTGCATATTAAATATAATAGTCAACAGCATGCTTTACATCAATACTACATCTGACACCTTTAATGAACCATAATACTGCTACAATACTTTGTAGAGGAAGCTGCACCTCGCGAGTATTTATTGGCATGTTTAAAGTTGTCACAGCTGCCTGGGGATTGCCAAACACGTCCTAAATTGTTTCCAAGTACCAAATCTTCTGCGCCTTTTTATTTCATTCAGTTCTCTCTCTCTTGTTCCGGGTAATGAAGCTGATCTCATGGCATCTAGTCTTGTTAGACATATATGAGGTAGTGGGATCGAATAGAAACAAATAAAACAGCCACACATATTCCTAAGATGTTGGCCATTCCTGTAAGCGTATGTGAGCCCTGAAGAAGGAATGGGGGGTGATTTAGTTCAGGGTCCGGGACAGCCTGGATGGGTTCCATCCATCTTAGAAAGTAATTACGCATTGACGCTCCCTATTGGGGGGGGCTCTCCATGGCTTTATAAATCACCACTCGCTACAAGTACCAGGCCAGAGGGAGAGAGATGAGCGCTTTAGCGGTAACATATCGCTTTTACCTGTAAGCCAAGTAAAGAAAAAAATGTTACACTACCACTGACATGCAACAGAGAGCATGTACCGTCTTTGAAAACAGACAAACAGCGAAACATGAAAAAAAGGAATAAAACCCCCCGAAGGCCATGGAAATGAATTCACAGTATAGGTGCATCAGTTTCCCCGTCAGTGGTCTGTGCCGATGTACTTGTGTTTTTAACATCACACTGTCGTCCTCAGGGAACGTCTGGCCATTTTCTCAACCATGTTGTCTTCTAAGACAGTCACTGCTAACACGGCGAGAGTCAAGTTCTTGGGCGCCTGTGTCCCTCTCCAGACAGAGTGATTGGTGGCACTGGTCCCAGCTGGGCTGGCATATTGATTTGGGGTCAGAAGGTTGGCCCAGCCCAATTTGTTTTCTTCAGAGACAGGGTTGTCAGTCAGGCATGCTGTGCGCCCCATTTAATGGCAGTAGCTATGAGAGTGATGGAAGTACATGGGTGATCCCTCTGCTAACATGGTGATATGTTATCAGCCTTCTGGGATCTCAGCTATTCACTCGCTCTCTTTCAGAATAATGGGAAGTGAGAAAGGGTGGGGGGGGAAGAAAAATCTTTTTTTAGTAAAGAAAGATTCTGTCCATTTAATCAGAAAACAGAGACATCGTTTTTATTGAAGAGATGCTGTAAGCCATCGTGGAATTGTCCTTTAGCAGGAACACTAAAAATAATTCAGATTTTTGGCCACGTCAATCTTAAAAATTAATTCCATACTGAACGGATGACTATCTTGTTGTACGGCAATCAAACACAACTTTGGCAGCAAGACAAACCAGGCGGCTTCATTACATTTCTGGAGGCGGCCCATCAACATGCCTGCCTGTAAATCTGTCGCTGTCCACGATGTAGAGGTGCTGAAAGGTCCACAGCCAGATGTGAGAGCTTCTTGCTTGACATCCATTTCATACATCCTTTTTTCTACATGATATCTGCCGCCACGCCACAATTCTTTTTTGAAGCAGGTCATCATATCCACAGCATTTAAATGCACCGGTGCAAGACGTAAAACGGCAACGCGCGGCCACGTTGCTGCATGTGTCGCCATTCTTCTCTTTGTCACTTAACCTTTCTTACATTATGTAATGGTCATTTTAATGATTCTTGCACACAACTGAATGATGTTCAGGTGCTGGACAATTACACCCTGAATTTTAGCGGGCGGATAAAAATAACTCAAAGCCTACAAGGCGCATTAACACTTTACTGAATACAAATTTATGGAGCCATTAGTGCTACAGCCCGATTTAAAGGTCAGACGAGAAGTAATGCAGTTAAATTTCCAATTGCTCAGCATCAACACCGGAGCTTGTTTGAGAGCTCTTGCAGATTGAATTTCTCTAATCAGTTTAAACTTTGAGCGCATAAGAATACCGAATTACATAATATTGCTCGATGAATATCAACAGACCAACACGCATTGGAAACCAGCACAGACTTCCAGAACGCAGTAAGTGCACATTGATGAGCGCTCAGAACGCATCAATCGATCAGCTACTGACTGTGTATGAATGACTCAACCAGCGGGCCAATCGATAGTTAGTATTCATGAATAATTCACGTTCGTAATGTCGCTATTTTTCATTCTCACATTATCGCTGGAGACGTGCTGCGTGGCGGCACCCGTGATCGGAAGTAGCTGTTCAAGCAGAAGTGAAATGCTATTAGTCACGTATATTTCGGCATGTCAAGCGACGCGTCTGTCATTACTGCGCATTTCCTCAAAATCTCGGGAAACTCGTTTGCTAACATATTGACAGTGACACAAAATAAACAAAACACAGCAAAACTACCGAGTGAATAATGCGCTCGGTTTTTACAAGCTTTTAATGTCGGATGCCATGGAGACGGTAAAAAGCTGCTGGTAGGACTCACGCTGAAGCTGCTACACAATCTACACAAACAAAAATCTTAATTCCACGTTTGGTGCGTCTGCTCATGACCAAACCAGAGTTTGTCCCCCTGTCTATGCATAACAAACATCCCCTTACATGTAGGTCCACGTCCCAACCAATAAAAGCCTGTAATCTCTCAAAGCCAGGTAGAAAGGGTCAGGGAACTTCAAGCCGTGGAAGATGTGGGGTGAGGACTGATTGTCTTGCAGAGCGTGAACGGGCTGAGACGATCAACATTCAGAATGAAGAGAGAAAGCGTGAGGTGGAATCTTGGGAAGGTTTGTTGATGTGATTACACTGGGCGGCACTCGACTACGTTTAACACTCAAGGGCGGGAGGGCCACACTAAAACTCCAGATCAATACGCAATTTTACAATCATCACCTCGTCCATAATTGGCTTGAAATGAACCCGCGGAATGTCAATATCGGTTCGAGTGTCACCGTTCGCTCGAGTCTACTCGTACCAGCGGATGAATCGCTGAACACGTATGCTCTTGATAAACTATAAACCATTCAACATTTTTGGGGTATATTTTCCACTCTAAAAACACAGTGCAACACAGCCAGATGCTCACCTTCGGGGCAATTTACTGTGCTTGAAATAGGACACGTTTTACATACGGTAATTAATTCGTGATGCTGGATTTATGCCATTAGGGTGAGATAATGAAAGAAATAACCACACAAGTGCATAGAAGCTTTACCATCCTTCAGCAGTTAACAAAACAATCTGGCCAGAACACAGAATGCTGGGTGAAAATCTACCTGACTACATTAGGTTACACAAATAGAAGCAAATCATCTAAAGTGATGGTTCACCCAAAAATATTCAATTCTGTCATCATTTACTTATGCTCTTGTCATTTCAAACCGTTCTTCTTCCTTCTTCTGCAGAACACAAAAGAAGATATTTTGGTAACCGAACAATGGCAGTACCCATTCACTTCTATCGTATGGGCACAAAACCAATGCAAGTCAATGGGTATAAAACACCTTTTCCCCACCAAAATATTCTTGAAACATCTGATCTGAAATTGCAGTTATTCCCCAAAACCAACATCATGACCTGCTGACTCCACGGACCTCAGTCGTGAGTTTTCCTTCGACCTTTTTCTCGTCTTTTATACTGGTGCTGCGCATTGAAGAGCAAAGAGAGCGCCATGTTCTCGGGAACATTAAGGCTCAGCACCATCCTATAAAATACCTCACGGAGGGATTACGGGGTTCTTTCAGACCCGAGCACAATTTAAGCCAAATGGACTGTCTGGCCCTTTCATTACCATCCAAGATAGACGGTGGATGCGGCGTTTAGAGTGTCTATCCATGGATTCCAGATTCGTACAGAACTGGAATTATTTCAGAGAGCTGCGGAATCACTGTTCTCTCACCACCTCTCCAAGACTTCTCTAACAAACGCCCCTGCCTTCACTCACGTCAGACAGGCAGGAAACCTGACTCAGCAACCAGCGCCTATGAAACGTGTGCTTCTCCCCTCTAGCCGGTGTGCGCCTCGCTGCTTCAGGTAACTTATGATGGGAGATTTCTGACAAGCGAGTTTTATAAGCAACTGATTTTTACAACGGTAGGCCTCTGTTGAGCAGCGAGCCTGCCGCAATCACGTGTGGAGGTTGAAATATAGATCTAGACGAGAAGAGGCTGTCAAGTTCAGCTGATGATTCACTGCTTGTGGCGATGCTGTCTACAGTGAGTGGATCACGCCTCTCGTGCCGGGACAGTGATAATGGCACGCAGATGTCTGAGCACATCAGGACACACAACACAACAAGTGTAACTTTACTACAACATCCCAGAGTCCAGCAAAGAAAATAGTAAAGCCTGCTTATATAAGGCATAAACATCCTGTATATGGACAATCGCATGCTTAAAAACCTTGGACATAGAGATAAAGTACTGAATACAAATTTTATTCTAGCACAAAAGGTAACTTTATGGAAACCGGGCTTTTGTGTTGGGGTCAAACTTTTAAATCATTTCTGCATTGGCACAATGCAGCTCTGTTGCTTTGACCTTGGGTATCTACAAGTAGGACTGAAAACACAGTTATCATGAATTCTTAATATAATAATTACCTTTCTAAGCATTCGCTGCAGTGAATCAATAACCTGCCGTCCTTATCCATTGTTTTTATTACAACACAATACCTCCACACAATACAAAATGAGAGATTTTCCTGATTTATTCACAAGCCTCTTTTAAAAGGGGCCAACACTACAACCCCAACCCTTTCGGTGCTCTGAGAATTTTAATGTTTAATAAGGCTGCAGTCCATGTGAGCGCTTCCCCAGACGGCGTGCACGCACGGTAACGCCAGGCAACATCGAAGGGCACATGCAGGGGGCTAGATCAAGCCAACGCTGCACTTTTCCTCATTATTTACCTGTTCCGAGGCCCGGCACGCAAGCATCTCGCTGCCTTACATCACAAACACTCCGAGCGGCTACGGGTACATCGCTCCACGTTGCTCTGCTCATTTTAACGAAGACCATTTGCTCTGACTCCAGGGCATTCCGGCTGAGCTTCATCCATCTATCAACATATTGTAAGACTCATTAAAATCGGGTCTGATGTGGGCATTCAGTAACAGCACTGCAGGAGGGAGGACTTGGAAGGGTGACGGGTTATTTGTGGGAAACAGAGCAAACAATTTGAGACCACGAACATCCAACAAGCCAAAATTCATTTTAGGTCAACCAAAAAGCTCCATCTTGAATTCTAACCCCCTACCTTGATCTCCATGCTTTGGATCACTATTAAGGTCACCAAACTGACATCTGACATATAAGTTTAATGCCTTGATTTAAATGCAGAAGAGATACTGCAGCACAACTCTGGTGAAGAATGGAAATAGAAAGAAGAGATATCAGACATTAAGATTGAACAACCAGCACTTTGGGCTCAGGATCGGGCATTTCCTCGGCCCTTCATGGAAACAGAGGTCTTCTTGTCTGTGCTGAATTCTGCCATTGACAGAGCATTGCCCAACTACCACAGCATATAAATGTGCCCCTCGCCTTTGATACGGGAACGGAGCCGTCTACGCGCGCGACGGTTTTCCATGCACCTCAATACCTTTGCGCGCATGGGCGTCGTGGGTGTGCATTTGGGTTAGGTGGGTTGGCTGGTTGGTGTGATCCGGTTCGCTCCATCCTATCTCGCACTTACGTAAATGCCATTAAACATTTAACAGGAGGCGATGGGAAGTCTGTGGGTTGCGGTTGTGTGCCATTATTCAGGGCGCATTACCGTTATCTATCAAGTGCAAAAATAAATCAATCCCCACGTTGCCACGAGACGAGCAATGGATGCAATTAGAGGCGCAAATGGCCGGTAAAGACACAGCCAGGCCAAGCGACACAGACGCGTCGAGATCTCATTTGATCTAGATCGTGATTCCGCGTTTTCTATTTGAAGCAGCGAGACACGCCAGAATTAAATAGCAGGATATGCGGGAAACTGTAGCAACATTACGATCTCTCTGAATATAAAAAAACATTTCTTATCAACAGGCCATGGCTTTCTTTATCGCCCAAAGCGCACCTTTATTTAACGCTGGATGTCTAATTAGACATTTCGCTCCTCAGCGGTGCGCAAAAACCGACACAGAAGCTTCGCGCGCGCGTCTCGTGCAAACCCAGATATGATGTAGGTACTAGAATAAAACACGCTTACCGCGATCCAATGGCTTCTCGTCGACGTGCGGCGTCTCCGGTGATTATTCAGACTTCAGTCCCGGTGTTTATGCCATCGGTATCTTTTTTCAGAGGTAATTCGTCATGAATGTGTCGCAGGCTCTCGCACATCAATTTACCGTCCTCGCGCGTCAGTCCGCTCGTCTCCTTCTCAAAGCAGCGAACGAAAAAAGTGCGTTGAAAGAAAGGAAGTTAAAATAAAGAAACAGAAAAAGAAGGGGGAATAAACACCTCTCGACCCCCACCTCCTTTTTCTTTTATATCTGACAACACCCTTGTCTCTCCCGACGGCGAGGTTAGCGCATATTTGATCACAGGAAAACGATAAAATAAAACAATAACAGAAACAAGTGCGTATAACGCATTAGCGGTTAAGTCAGCGCGGGAGACGCGGGTGCTCTATTGTCATGGCGACTCATTTTAGAGTCCTTTCCTCCAGACTGCGTTAAAAAACACAAAATAAGAAAAAGCATCCGGTGGCACGACTTCTCATCGGCTCTCAGTCTCTCTCGTTCGCAGATGAGTCCTCTCCGTTTTCCTCTTGGTTTTTAATGATGATAACAATTGTTATTCCCACTCGATAATGATGTGATTCTGGCTTTCAGATATCCATTCCTCACTTAACGCACAGCTGTCAAGATTCAGGAGTCCTGGATCGCAGTGTACGGCTCCCTCTCTCTCCCTCTCTTACACACGCACGCACACACATTTAACAGCTACCGCAGATTGATTGCAATTCTCAGCACTACCTCCGGTGGCTGTAGCGTCCCTTACGTTCACGTTTGCACATACTGACGCTTTGTCTATGCTGAATTTACATTCCGTGCCGCAGCTTTGAGCGCTCTCATACAGCGCTAATTAATTAATCAACGCGATTAGGACACGAATTCACGTGAACCCTCTGAATGTGTCGCTATGGTGAAACATTTCTCCCGCGTTGAGGAGCTGCATCGGCGTGACGTCAGAGCAAAACGTCAAAGTGATACAGATGTTCATCATGCGTGATGAGCGCACTGTGACGCGCCCAGATGCGCGGTGACCACCTGCGGACTGGTGCGATCGAACGAAAGGTGTAAGAGACTGAATTTATTTCAACTATTTTATAACTATTAACATTATATTTTAATACTATGTAACTATACAACTATTTTTATATGTGCACCAATTTACTAATTTATTAATGACAATAATTGTTTAGTTCAAAACTACTTCACCATAAAATATGATTTGTGCTTTTCAAGCTTACATCATTTTCTCCTTCTTAAAACCAGCAGGGCACTCATGCACACAGAGAAAAAAATATTTATTTCATCGATTTATAGGCTTTGGTGTGCAAGCGTATAATAAACACCCAGATGAGCTCATTATAACGTCTTTTCTTTTTCAACAACCAACAGAACTGGAAGAATATAAAAATATATAGTTTATGTTTTAATAAAAGCATTTCCATTATGTATTTGCGTGTGAAAGTTGACGTTAGAGATATGTGCTTTTGTGACAGCGTTTGTAAAACAGATTCAGCACAAGGTCCGAGACGAAGAGAGTCAGAAAACAAACTACACGTAAATAGTTCAACATCGCCCTCTACTGCATATAACAAGCAGTCAAACGTTTCACTTTTGTACTATAAAAGAAGTGTCAGAAGGTGGCACTGGGTATTATTAGTGGAGATTAGCCAGTGAAATGCCTTGATAATTTAAAGGAACGGTTCATCACAAAATGTAAACTCTGTCATTACTGTCCCTCACAAAAGCAATATTTATACATGATGTTCTGGTCTTTCTTTTACACACATTGAAAGGAATTTTACAATGACCCCCCCCCCCCTCTTTAGTCAGGAAATAGATATGCAAGTCTATTTAGCCTACTAGGGATGCAGGATATATTATCAGCCGATAAATAGTCATTTTAATGTTATCGTATTGATAATAAAATCAGGCTGATATTTTAAATCCAATAAATTATAAATCAATTCCTCTGGTTGAATGATTTCTGTTTTAAGACCTGTTAGACTCGTGGCTATTGAGAACACTTTTCTGGGTTTCACAGGAAGAACATCTATCATTTGTTTATTAAATATACATACCAGAAAAGTATAAAAGTAAAATAATATTTAACTAGTGTAACAGGGCTTAGCAAATGATTTTCGGAAAAAACAGAACTAAATGTTACCTTGTTTTCTGTTGTCAAAAAAAGCAATAGTACACTTTTTGCTTTTTCTTTTAGGCTCAGAAAATGTATATTAATATTAAGATACTGTATATCGGCCATTATAGTGGTTATCTGCTTTGTTAAATAATTATCAGCCAAATCAGCAGCAGCCAGCTCAGGCCAGAGAGTGGCGCTGTTTTACAGACCCTGTTGAAAACTCCACATCTCAGATCCCTAATACTCTCACATTCTCCTCCCTCTTTTATCCACTGTCTTCAACCTCATCACCCCCCCCCCCCCCCCCCCCCCCTCTCTCTCTCTCTCTCTCTCTCTCTCTCTCTCTCTCTCTCTCTCTGTGCGGCTAATACCCTTTTTCTCTCAATATCACTTGAATGACAGTTGTAAGCCTCTTAGGATCTTTTCCTGCGAATGGTGTGGCTTCCTTCTCAAATGGGGAAAAAGGAGATTCACTCAGCAGGACATTTACCTCATTTCCCATTTTATCTATTCTATTCTTCTCACCCATCCGCTGCCTCTCTTTTATCACTTTGCAGTTTAATTGGCATAACAAATATGAAAGGGATTTATCAGAGGGTGTGAGGACCTTGGTCAGGAGATTCTCTAAGGAATTTGGATGGATTTGTAACACTGTAGGCGCAACAAGGAAAAGAGGATGCGCTGACAAAACTAAACGTTTATCACAAAACGTAGAGAGATGATGTCACACACGATGATAAGACACACACATACATATAAATATATAGACAGCAATATCACAAGAGTGCTGGTAACATTATGAGGGGTGTCCCATTTTTAATCTTCCGATTTAACAGGGTTTCTGGTCTACAACTACATAATAAGGTGGTAAGCGAGTTTTAAATATACAGGTACATTGGAATGGTGTTGTTGTTGTTTATAGATATTCTCCCTATAATAAAGCAGTAGATTCAGCAGTGCCTGTCATTTTCAAATAATTTTAATTGACACATCATTTAAAAAAAAGTCAATAAAACTGTAAATCACTTCCTGTGATAAAAATGATTTTTTTCTGGTCCTATTGTGCACATTAACAACTCTAAGAAGATATTCTTGTCCCTTTAGAAAACGCCCAAGCATTATTCTAAAAAACATGGGCTGTAAATCCAGACACAATGCAGCTGCAAAATGACAATGCAATGCCATATAAATGCAGCTGGTGACAACCTGGTGCCAAAAATGAGTCAGATTCACATTCATATTAGATTAAAAATAATCATCCTTTCAGTCAATATTTGTAATGTTTGTTGTGCTGTTGTATTGTGCATTCAAACAGCTGTATTTTAATGTACAGTACAAGGCTTTTCTAAAACAGAGCTCATTTGTTCTTGTGCAATGCTGCCACAACTTCTATAACGGCAGTATACAGAATATATTTTGGTCTTTTTTGCGTTTTTTTAATGCAATGCAGTGGTGGAGCTTTCATGTAGCTCAGTGGTTAGAGCATGGTGCTAGAAATGCCAAGGTCATGGGTTCGATCCCAGGGATTGCACATACTCAGAAACAAATGTATAGTATAACGTAATGTAAATCGCTTTGGATAAAAGCATCTGCCAAATGCATTAATGTAATGTTAATGGTACAGTGGACAGGAAGCAAAGTGGAAGAAAGAAGAGTGTGGGTTCGGGACTCAAACTCGGGTCGCCCAATGTGCAACCGCGCCACACATCGCCATCGGTTTTTTAGACTTTGTTGGAATTATGGGGTTTTATCTTGTAAAATACCAGGGGGCAGTAGAGAGCAGAGCTGCCTTTGCAACCCAGAAGGTGTCCCCAGGACACCGCAGAGGACTGATGACCAGAATTGACAAAGTTTTAAACTCTCAAAGTTATTTACTGTTGAGTGTTACAGTTTCTACAGTCCCACATCTGCATGTCTGTCACTGCGGTGTCCTCATTAAACGTGAAGCGCTTTTCGCTGGTAGGTGATCCTTCATATTTATTAAGCTTTGATCATAGTCTAAAAGAATCGCACAGGGTGCAAATTACTTTTATTAAACATGCCAGCATGCAGATGGCCTACAGCGCCTCAACGGTCACGTGTCAAAACCATTTTGAACAACATATTAAAGATGGCTTTTTATGACATGACGTTTCGTTTACGCTTTTACGACATCTCGTTTTACGACTGAAGATGTCATTTCATGACATAATCGAAAGCGAACTGCAGTTTCACAACATTTGCATCTGGCAATTAATTATCACATTCAATTTGATTAGAGATAATGCCTCTTAGCAAATCCCATTTACATACAGGTGCAACTTTGTACTACCAGTTGGTAAAACACACCGACACAAAGAAATTCACATAAATTCAAGATTAGTTTCCCCAAGGCTCTCCCCGTTCTCTCCCACCTGAGTGGCCGGAGCTCGAAGCGAGGAAATCGAAACACTGAATGAATGCACAAGAGAAATCACAGGCTTTCTAATTACTGTAGGCCTACATCAGCGACGTCTCCTCAGATAACACCAGATGCCCGTCGCACCTGCAGCCTGCCAAATCAACCAATTTGGAATCCATCAGAGTCTCTGTCGGCCCCCAGAGCCCTTCTGATTACGCAGCCGCTGATGAATCATTAAAAATGAATCATCTAATCGAATGAAGATGCGGCGAATCGTCCATCTCGCTGATTTATGCAGCTGCCGCTCGGCAGCAGCACGCCGTGGAGGGTCGCCGGCAGAGGGCGGCAGCGGCCCGCCGCATCGCACCGCCCCTGCTTTACCTTCTCGCTTACTCACTCTCTCTCTCCCTCTGTCCTAATCCATTGGAAGCTCTGTTTGCAAGAGATAGTCACGCTTTGAGTAAAACTATCAAGAGTGAGGCTGAGGAAAGGGAGAGTAGGGAAGTCGAGAGCAAGGGAGCGTGTGAGAGAGATTGCGGATGGAGTTGCTCTCCTTAAGGACATGGCTGAGACTCTGTGTCTGTGCTGTGGTTCTGCTAGCTCTGGATGCTTTGATCTGCTCCGGACTGGCTTTACTATCCCATCCTCTCCCTCTCTCTATTCCTAATATGTGTGGATGTGGGATGCTATTTCACACAATCAGCACAAACCAAGCGCTCGCTCACTCCACCTCAGGGTCCGACTGATGCCACCCTGAACCTATTGTCTTCAATTCCTCAATCTTCCCTTAACAACTCCTTTCACAAGCACAGCTTTGTATTCTTTGTACGTCTTTATTTAGAATTTTTACAGTCTCCGCAACTATTAAAGTATTCTTGTAGTCAATGTAAATGAACTATTCGGAACTAATGTAACATTCCGAATAAGCAACATAAAGTAACGTTACTTCGCATGCACATTTTGGGGCCCAACCTTAACTTCTGGTACACATCCACAAAGAATAGAGTCCTTGCAGATTATTTCTGATAACAAGCATAAGAAAAACCAAGTAAACTACATTATATAGCAAGTTAAAAATATGACTAGTCAGTATTATTTTGGGTTACTAGTAGAACCACCGTTACTCGGCTAAACTTAATTGTGACAAAGTTGACATATTCAACAATTTGTTTATTTAATACAATTATTAAACAATAAAATATTACAGAAAAGTATATTACAGAAAAGGGGTTTATTTTTGCAATAACAGGTTGGATTTACATTATTCTGCTTATTACACAGCTACTTACCTCATGAGTAAATTCTTAGACACTAAATATGAACAAATATGAACCCTTTGTGAGGTAAAAACCTTACAAGATGAACACACAATTTGGTTTTATCGATCGTAAATCTCATATATGGTATTTATTAGGCATATTTACATTAAATTTATTTGTAAGTCAATTATTCCTGAGAGCTTCATAATATTTACAATTAACCATATTCTAATCCAGAATATTTGTGTGCATGTAAACAGTCAGTGATGCTCTTTCTTTAGCAGCTCCGGAGGGGGCCGATGGCCTTGCAGCACAGGGCACGAAATGCATTTCGGTATGTGTGACAACCATTAACAGCAGGTCTAAACAATCCATTCACAGCACACTGGAAACATTAAAGGTGCGAGACACAGGAAATGAGAGCAAGGAGTTTATGATGTGATGTTCATGATTTAAGAGTTTAAGATGAGAGAAATTATATGAGAGGGAGGATATTAAATCATGACACGCACGCACGCACACACACACGCACGCACACACACAAAAGCTCATGGCATCAATCTGCTCAGGATAAGCAGATTAAGTACACAGTGTTTCCTGGAATGTGCATGGGGAGTGGTCCCTACTGACATCCTAGATCCACCAGTCTGTCCCGCTTATGTAACCAGCCAATGTTTCTGTTACCATGCTGTCAAAACACTGTCTCCAAAAGTGTCACCATACTCCCAAAACACCAGCAGAGTCAATCTCATTTTAACTAAGCTTTATAATAATAAAGCCTCATTTGTTTTTCAACTTTATTTTGATTTAAGATGTTCTTCAGTGTTCACCCCGAAATAAAAAGTTGTTTATTCACCCTCATGTAGTCAATGGTGTGTTTGGTAACCAATGTCCTTTAAAATATCTTCTTCTGTGTTCCATATGAGTAAATGAGGAAACTTTTTATTTTGGGGTGAACTATCCCTTTAACTGTCATTGTTTTGGTTATA
The DNA here is from genome assembly GCA_026939265.1 of Oreonectes daqikongensis. Classification (NCBI taxonomy): domain Eukaryota; kingdom Metazoa; phylum Chordata; class Actinopteri; order Cypriniformes; family Nemacheilidae; genus Oreonectes; species Oreonectes daqikongensis. The sequence continues at coordinate 2,641,624 of JAOTQM010000043.1, read as the reverse complement.
CATTGTATTATGTAACACTATAATTACATGTATTAATGTATGTTTGTGTATAGATTCACACATAAAAATCATTAAGGTTGTTCAAAAGAAAATATTAAACCATTCTGTAACTAAATTCAGCTGAACTCAAATACCTTGACTCACTTCCGATGTGCCGTTGCCAGTGTTCCTGGTCTCCAGTGTGGGGAATAGCTTCAAACGCTCTCTCTTTAAAATCACTCCATGATGTTCCCTCTTTAAAATGGGCTCCACATATTTGGTGCGGTGCGATATTAAAAAAACCTAAAGAGGATTCAGAACAGCCATCAATCCTCTGGGACAGAAAGGAATAGACCCTCAAAAACAGATAGTCTCTCACAGCATCAATCTGACTTGATATATGACTTGAATTTCTCTGACTTGTACAGATGTAATGCAAGGTAAGCTCCACTTTAAATTTAAACCGCTGCTTCTGTAGACAAAATATTAAAGTCAAGCTCTCAAGCATCACTAATACTATTACTCACGCTTGGAGTTAGGGGTTTGTTCTAAATAGGGGAATTATTCGATAAAGAACTCCAAATATTCTCACTTGGAAGATGATGAAATGTGTAAAAAATCAATTTGATTTAGATTAAAGGAGAAACTCAAGCTATATCTATAAATGTCAGAAGCTTGGGGGTGTGCTTTCATGGGATGCACAAGCCTGGCCTGAAGTTAACTCCCTTCTGGCTAGGGGCTAATAAAACAAAAATGTATATTTTATTTCATTTAAATTAATATGAATTTATATTCATATTTTACTGTATAATAATTGAATGCGTCGTGTAACCTTGTCGCATTTAGGTTTAGTCAAATAACAGTTCTTCTACTGGTAACTCAAAATAACATACTTTTAACTTGCTAGCTGATGTCATTTACTTGTTATTTCTTTTGCTTGTTATCAGAAATAATCTGCAGGGATTCTTTGTGGATGTGTGCCGGAAGTTCCGCTTGGGCCACAAAAGCGTGCATGCGCAGTAACGTTTGTATGTTGTTGCTTTAAAACCGTCTATATCAACATACCAAACGTTCTGCATTTTATTGTGTAGGTTTAAAAAAAATAAAACAGGAAGTGCTTCCGGACCAGTGTTGTTTACAAAAAAGGTCTATACAGACACATCCAAAAACATCCCAGAATCCTTGTTTTACAGCAAGGCAAAGTCCTGCGCTCTCTCCGTGCAGCAGCTGCAGTAGTGTGTAAGTATGACTCAGGTTCTCTCAGCAGGTGCATGATGGGAATCGTTAGGAGGGAGGACACCTTGTTGGGGGGTGGGGGTGTTCGCAGTCTGTTTATCAAGGTGTGCTGCACCGAGCCAGCCAGTGTTCCCCCTTCTGCCTCTAATGTAATCCATCCATCTTTCAGTTCGTCCTTGTTTTCCACTCACCCTAATGTGCCCCCCTCTCTCTCTTACTGGGAGTGTCATGCTCTCTCTCCGTCTCTCAATTGTTAGTGCATTCGTCTTCATTAACAGAGTGAAAGTATTAATAGATTCTGAGGCGACGCATAAAGGGCGTTGCAGTTACTGTAGGTTTTAGAGGGGGATTTACTGAGCAAATAAATCGTTATAATGGAATGGGGTACTCTCGCTCTTGTTGTTTTCTATCCCTCCTCTAGCGCTCGGCCACCGTGAGTGTTTCATTTCAGTCGTACTCTCGTTTCTCTAAAAGGGTTTGGCTTGAATTCAGAGACTTCGTAATTGGTCTAAAAAATGGAGCATGTTCGAGAGAGATATACCATGACTTGGGCAGAAGTGAGTGGCGTTCATTCTCCTCCCTGTCTTCATATAAGCAGATGAGAGATGTTAATTAAAATGATCTTAAATTATATATTTCTCTCACATCCGAAAGAAACTCAGGGATATGCGGTAATTGGCCAGCCTTCTGAAGCTTTGAAGTGAAATGGCTCAGGCAATGTGGGATGAAAAACTGGATTATGATTCGTCAGGATATTCCTTTTCTTTCCTCTCCTTTCTATTTTTTCCTTCTTTCACTCGCTCTCCTAAAATGGCACTTGTCCCTCGATAACCCTCTCTATTTTCCCTCTACTCTCTGTGCTTTCCAGCGTGAGATACCACATCAGAATTCACTTTTCTTCCAGAAACAGAAGAAAAAAATCTATTTCCCCATCGCTCCTGTTCAGTGGTCTCACCTCTTTGCTCGGTGTTGAGTTTGGTATGATGTGTTCTCCTCTGGGGCTACACTTGCTGCACTGGTGAGAGAATTCACACAGCTGTGCCACTGGGCTCAGATAAATGTTGCCAGCGGGGACGTTTGAGAATACAGCAGTCTTTGGAAAGATAACAGAAACATTCTCCCCAATAACTGCTGAACTGGCTATAAGGTGGAAATACAACTGGTAATGATAATATTATTTGATCAAATATGGATGATATTTAAAACAAGATTATTTAGAAAAATGACCATGAAAATGACCAGTGCCATATTCATGCATTATAGTGTTCATATAGAATACTCATAGGGCAATTCAAGCGTTATGGATGTGACATTTTCAGTCAAAATTTGTAAAACAAACTCTCAGAGAATGTATTTATTATCGATATATTGAACCATCTGTCTATATTTTACTTCACCCCTGATGATAGAGTCCAGACATCAGAAAAATATCACGTATATCAGTCTATACACGTTTTCAACTAAAGATGAGGGAAAATATGTGTTACATGTTATGTGACAAAAAGGACACCATTTTTGAGAGACGACATTGTAGGATTTCTGTGAATTAAAAAACACAAACCAGAAGCAATAATACTCAACAAATGGAGAAGAGATGGCTCTTTATAGAACATAAACAAGTTATTATATTTTAATTTTCATGTTCCCATTCATGAGGAATAATGGAGTGGATGTGTCAAATCTAAAAGCATGCTTTAAAACAAAAAAGTGCTTTGAAAACTTAAAGAGAGATCTCACAGGGGTATTTAAAACAATAAATATTGACAACGGAGCTATATATTTTTCACATTTACATGGAATTGCCCAATAGTGAGACAGACGGCAACATCAGATTTTCACTACTATCATAGGTAAAAGAATTTACGATAATATCACAATATCGACTGAAATAAAAAAACTAAAAAATAAACTAATGCTTAAAAATTGTAAACGTGTGGAAAATTGCCACTCATTATGTTAGCGTGTCTAACTCTAACATAGATACCAGATACTGTTGTTGAATTATTAACACATGCTATCATATGTGTAGTATTAACATAATATCAATAATCAAGCTTATTAAAGGGACAGTTCAACCAAAAATAAATTTCTGTCATCATTTATTCACCCTTGTGTAATACAAAACCTGTTCATTCTTTTGTGGATTTGTGTCCATACAATACAAATCAATGGGGGTCAATGTTGTTGGGTTACCAACATTCTTAAAAATATCTTCTTTTGTGTTCTGCGGTCATACAGATTTGAAATAAATAAATGATGAAAGAATTTGTTCATTTTAGGGTGATACCTTTAATATCACGTTTTTTCACTATAGCGGTATATTGTGACATCCCTATTAGAAATGTCATGAAGCTAAAAAAAAAAAATCCAAATATTTATACAAATAAATCAACTAACTAGCAGTGAATTGAAATATAAATGAATAATAATTTGCATCAGAAAGTCAACAAAGTAACCATTTATAACTACAAATAATGAGTTTTACAGTCTGGCTATAGACTATGAGGTGTTGGGTACTTTGAGGACACAGACAACATTATGTCCTCAGAACATGTCTATGTCTGGGGTCAGATGTGAAGTGATGTAATGATTTATACAAACTTTGGCTGGTGGTGAATAGTTGAGACAGAGGAGTGTGGGGGGGGGGTCTGACAGCTTGAATCACCTCATCATGTTTTTAATGGCTTCATGCACAGGTAACAGGAAGTGGCTGAGACAGGAGGTGGATGGAGAATCATTCCGTAAAAGCCCTTGAGAAAATCTCTCTCCCTCTGTTACCGCAGCATGGCAGCTATATCTCTCCCACGCACTCTTGTGGAGCACCGAGCATCTGGGGACTTATTTGCATTTTTTCAATCGGATTTAAATATCTCGTATTAGAATCTATATTCACGTGGCCTGTCGCTCCGGCTGTTCCGGTGTGGCGGAGGGTAGCGCGTGTCTGTGTGTGTCCTTTCTTTAATAGGAAGTTAGGCAGGAGTGTCGCAGAGGAGGCTGAGTTTCCTCTGATGGATCGGAAAGGTGATCAGATATCAGGTGGAACACGTCAAGGGCAGGAGGAGCAGAGTTACGGAACGCATCTTTGACTTGAGAGAGATTCCACCTCTATTCTGTAAATTTGCTAATTTTACGTCCACCACATTTTTTTGTGTCTAATAAAATACATACTGATACACACATTTTCACTTTCAAATAACGCTTCATTATGTAAGGTCCTCTGAAGACATAGTTATGCATATTACATTGCATTTCTGTCAATATCCTCCTAAATATTACACACAAATACAACCTCACTGCAACGTGTTACAGATGAGACAGATGTCAAATGTTGTGCCATGTAAGATTAATTTCTCAAACTCAAAATCACTTAAAAGTCTTTACACTCGTAGAGTAACCGGTGGTATTAAATTCCAGAGTCTTGGCAGCCGTTTCCACGCTGGCTCTGTCATGGCGACGTCGAAGGAAACTCGCTGTTCCCGTTCTGTGACACGTACGCTCGGACACTTCATATTACGTTTATGGCAGGTTACGTAATGCCTCTTTTAACAAGGAGATGGAACGGATACTGTTCATGCAATACCGAGCATTCTGCAAACAGTTTATTAGATGCTCTGATCCGAACACGCGCTTACACAAACACATGCAGATTACACAGCTGCGTGTTAGTCTGTCTGGAATTAACTTCACCTCTGCACTTGGGATCAAAGGTAAATTAATACACCGAACGAAAGCCTCATAATCCCACTAAAGCTCAGCGAGGAATTATGGGATGTTGTATGCATCTTCTGTTTGCATCTATGTTATACGTCTATGCGCGTTGAGCTTGGGACCCTTTCAAAGCAGATTTTATTTTTCTCGGGTGAGAAAACCCATGTTGGGGGTAATTTACTTAATGTAGTGATCATTCTAACTCAGCTGCATTTTACAGTAGCTGAATGTGACATTTTCAAAGGCACTACAGCAACTGTGCTCCTGCAAAACTCTTAGTCGGCACAAATGCTAATTACCCGTAATTGACTTTTTCCCAATGTTCCCAACCTTGGGAAGCTTAAAATTCAAAACAAAGCGCTCTTTTTTCACTGAACCATAAATAAATGGTATAAGCACTCATTTGCTAAATCATCTCCAAACATGTTTTTTGAGGCATCAGCGTTTCGGTGTTCTGAATAGGCTGTCTATAATTTATGCCACGTTGTGCCAGTAGCATTTATTTCTGTTGTATTTATTTTCCGCCCTTGAGTTTCGGAGCGTCTGCCGAGTGCTGCTGTGGGCGTTCAGGCATCAGCGCGTGGGACAGCTGAGGAGAAGAGACCTGATGTTGATGCTGTCACAGTTTAAACAGACGTTCAAGTGAAAAACTGTTCATACACTGACTCACGGATGACTGTGGTACGCTGGAACGAGAAGTGGGGGGCGGGGAACGGTGACGACTGAATCACCATAAAGAAAGTGGTGCTAGAGAAATCAAGAGCCGTGGATACGGAGAAAAAAAAGACGGCAGAGAAAAACATAAGAGTGATAATTGAGATGCCAGGTGAATTTGCCCAGTCATTTTGAATTATTCATGCCTGAACGAGAAAAAAAACAGGGAGAGACTGCAGAATCAAAGAGAGCAAATAAATGAGTGTTAGGTTCTCTAACTTCACTCCAGGGATTCAGGCCTGAGCTTCCTGCGAGTTGACACAACGCTGGGCACGCAAGACAATTCCCCATTACTTGCGTTTCACTTTACTCTTTATCTTGTTGTGTAAAGTAAAGAAAAGTGTATTTCTCTTTATTTAAGTCAAATTTACACAGAGTTTGATGATGCAAAGCTTCTTTACTATGAGAAATCTAACAGACACCTCATGTGCAGTCAGAGCACACAAACTCAAAACATGTTTAACACCCCCCTCTCTAAAACACATGAAATGAGAGAATTCAGCATGCAAGGAATGAACTTATTATCAGCTAACTTTAAAGATTAAACAGACATCTATCTAAGAGGAACCCACCGTAACCAGATTAATTTATTGCAACGTAAAAAACCCTTTGCAAAATAATCAGTTATTGCTATGCTTCACAAAAGCATTTACTTTATTAAATATTAAGGATTGTATGGAATACAAATGATTAACTTAAAATCTTGATGTCTACAGTCTACCTAGGCTGCTCTTCATCTTCATTTTTGGGAGTCTGATCTTTCCAATGTTTTTGTAATTTTGAAGCTTGATATCTTCAGTCCACACAAATTGATTATATGGAAAAGAGTATAAAGAAAAACTATAAAAACATTTATGTTAGTTGAAATCAAATATAACATCAAACTAAATTTTATTTGAAAAACTAAATGAAAATTCTTGTTGCCTTAGCAATAAATTTAAAGTTTATAACGAGGTACTCAAGTTATTGAAAACTAATAATAAACAACTAAACTAAAGCTTAACTAAAAATCAATTCTACTTAAATAGCAACATAAAAATATATTACAATGACAAAAGCACAAAATAAAATAGCCAAAACCTAAACTAAAACTAAAATATGCAAATAAAAGGTGATTCAAAATATTAAACTATAATAAAGGTTTAGAAAACTACAATGAAACAGAAAACTAAACTCTAAAGAGTGCAAAAGACATTCTTCAAAAATCCAAAGTGAATTTTTATACAGGAACAGAATGACATAAAGGTCTTGTAAAACAAGACCCATTAAAATAGTGGCGTGTCGATTTACACTGAGACTTACTTTTCCACTGCTTTACTCCTGGTTGTCGCGATTGGTAGTCACTCCCGAAAAATCGCACATCATTTGCATTAGGTGAGCAATTCTCAACTGTCGCGTCGCTAGACACGCCCACTTCCTGCTGCCAACGGTCACTGTCGCTAATGTCGCCGGATGTCAATTTAATGAAATCATGTTGCTTAAAGTAATAGTTCACCCAAATATGGTCATCATTTACTTACCCTCTTATCATTTTAAACCTGTATCACAATTTTTAAAATATTGGAACCGAACAACGGCGGAAACCTTTCACTTCTATTGTATAAACACAAAACCAATGCAGGTCAATAAGGCTACCACCGTTGTTCGGTTACCAAAACCGTTTTTTGGGTGAACTTTAAATAGATTGAAACTCTAACTTTCTTCAAACTTACTGCACATACACAGTGCTCAGATTCACAGTCTTCATAGATAAGTTTCCTAAAAAAAACTTTTTTGCCCATTGTCTCCTACTTAAGTGTCTTTTAGCTGCATGTCTCTCTGCCATCCTTTGCTTCCAAAGAATCTCTCTTAAAATGGCTTTTGAGCTGTGCCAGGCAGACACTAATGCCTTTACATAATGCCCTTCAAATGTTTTAATTAAACGAAAAATAAAGCATAAACCGGAGGTGGCTGACATTCAGCCAATGGCGGATAGTTTTAGACTGTTTGAGAACATCGTGTGTCTATTAATAGTGGAGCACCACGCCGATGTTTACAAGTGGCATTTAGTCATGCTTGTACTCGATTAGACAGATGTGAACTTCTCGCCTAAACCCGCATTACCGCTAAGGCCCGGCACAATCGCGACAAATTACATCCGCGCTGCCGTGAATGATCTGACGTGCTGCTCTATTGTGAGGATTAATCTCTCTCTGTAATGCTGACCAGACTGGCAATAGTCTGGCTCTCCCATCGCTTTCACACTCTTCAATCCTGCTTGTGTTGTGCTTGAGTGTGCGTGTTTCTAATGTAACTAATCTGTCACCCTTTTATCCTTATATTATGGGTTGTTCGAGGTGTGTCTAACAAACCAGATTCGATAAGTGCCTTTTCTTATTTTTGCTTATCGATTTAAATTTCAAGGGGAATGTTACAAAATATGGATCCATTGATATTATTTACCCTTAATGGCTGTTGGTAGTAGGCTGCTGAGAAATCATAATATAATAAAGTGGACTTGATATAAAAACAACCCGAGAAGACCACTCCGACAGACATAAAACAGAATCAATATTTATGTTGGTTAGAATCAATGAAGCAGGGTGAGTATGTGGTCGAAAATATAGACAATATAGAGCCTATATTTACTTTTTTATACTATTTTTACTCTAAATTTTCTATAGAGTTTATTTAAAGGGACAGTTCACCCAAAAATTAATCTGTCTTCATTTACTTACCCCCAGGTTGTTTCCAATCTGTATGCATTTCTTTGTTCCGATGAACACAAAGAAAAATATTAAGAAGAATGGTAGCAATTTTCAGTTCTGGGACATCATCCACTACCATAGTAGGACATCTTTTTATTTGTGTTCTGTTGAACTCGAATTCCTGTACAAATGACATAATTAATCACAGTTTTTTAGGGGAACTAAGCTAGACATTTGGGGGGCTGAAGCCCACCTAAAAAGGGCCTAGTGATGCCCTGATTAGATATTTTGAAGAATAAGCACAGACTCACCAGAGTTCGTAACTATTTTACAAGCTGTAAATTCGTACAATCTTATTTGTAACTCTTTTGTATGATCTGCTTTTGTGCCAGTGGTGGATATGTTTAGGGGTGGGGTTAGGGGAGGGGCTTAAGTATTACATTTTTCTATTAATACATTTTTGTATGATTTACATAGTAAGAATTTATACGAATTAGTCACCTTGTGAAATAATTACGAATTCGTGTGAGATCAGATTGCATAATCACTTAAGGGTTTTTACACAGTATAAGAGTCCCTTCGATCTTTCCTCACGTCATGTGTAAGAACGCCTTTTTGTAAACATGCGAAGCGATATGGAGTGGGAAGCACAACTGGTTACGATAGTAATCAACAATGACCCCTGCTTGATCTACAAAATGAATGCATTCCATACTTGAGATAAATATTTGTAACAAAATTTCTGTATTGCATGTAAGTATATTGACACAATATTATCGATATATATATTAACTTTAAAAAGGCATCTTACTAACATGTGAAGCAAACAACAACCGTTCACTTTGTTTTCACGTGCACAGAAACAACAATAGCAGTCCACAAGCAAGAGTTTATTTAGAAATCTGAACCTAATACAAGCTAATAAGAAGCTAATAGTTTTTGTGCAAAATATGTGTGCATGACATATTAATCCAAATCTAGGTGTTGAAAACCACGAATATGAAGAAATATTTGCCAACACATCATGCAGTGTAGAGGATTAAATCATACCTGTTTTCATTTCAATGAAGTCTTCATATTACACTTGAACAAACCCACACATTCATCACAACAAACAGAAGAGTCAGAGCAGAAGAATGACTTCAAAACCTTAAGCTCAGCTCTTTCTGCTGAGGGACGAAACTGATTTATTGGACGTTTGATTGAACGTTTTTTACAGACAAGCAATAAATGTATCATAAGTAACAGATGTGTCATAATGGCCAATATAGCAAGTGTCTGTTTTGTCGTCTGACTCGCACAGCTATTTTTCAAAGACACATTTGATACTGATGATGACAGGATGAGAGTGCAAAACTAGCACACAGCTATGATTGTAAATTGGTTTGTGATGACTTTAAACTCATTGTCTTAAAGTCTGGACATAAAGGTTACAATGTTTCAAACGCAAATATCTGGAATAAGTCAAATATTTAAGTGATTTGTGGGTCAGATATAAAGATTTAAGGATAATTTAATACTACAAAACCTTATCTCATATTATAATCCCAACTCATATTCATGGGCTGGTAGTTCGAGACCCTGCTTCAGGGTGTTCAGAATAGCTTATCCGACAGTTTTGTCTTTCCGTCTCACTTTATGGTGTCTTACTTTTTTTGGCTGCATCTCTTGATCTGCACGTCTGTCTCAGATGTGCCGCATTCGGGTACCTTAGATACTGAAACATCACAGAAGCGCAGGGTACAACACAGCAGTGTTATCACACCGACGTCTCCCCCATTCTCCCACACGCACAAACACTGATGTTCAAACACACACATCTCCGCCCACAGGACTTAACCGGTTTCTTATTCTCTCGTCGATTTGCTGTTTGGAAAGGAATAAAAGACCTCTCTCTCTACAGATTTCCCCTGAAAACAAAGACATCATACATGCCGAAGAAGGCCACTTTTCCCCATCTAGAAGATTTGGAGTCAAATTAGTCTTTCATATTTTACTTTTAAACTCCTCATAGGGAAATTCTGAAAACACAAGGTCTAAAGAAGGGACTGAAGGACGCTGGGGTGCCGTCTTCTCACAAAAATGACCTCTTCCTTACTGTCTGGCATTTAAGGTGCCTAATATCATTTTATCTGCTTAGAATATCAGGGGCTTACTACAACCTGAGATCACAGGTAAGGTGTTCTGCTAAATCCTCTGAAAGTCACAACATTTATCAGTAAGCATATACATTGACAGTCTTAAAAAAATAACTGAAGGCATAGAACCGAGACATTGATACTCTGTTTCAGATTAAGTTAAATGATATCAGAGAGTTGTGGCTATCTCTGGAAAACTTTAGCCTGGAACGAAACATATGCCATATTTATCAAAATTTAAGCTAAAATACCAAAGTTAAAATTTTTTGTTCAAAAACCTGTATTCAGCCAGATTTTATTCAGGTCATATAAGTTTTTTGTACCAATTCAACCTTACTACATCACGTTAAAGGAATAGTTCAAGCAGAAAATAAAATTCTGTTATTATTTAACCAAAAACCCATTCTAAAAAAATTGACGTTGACTTTAGGGCGATGGAACTGGAAGTGTTAAATTGCTAACTCTCCCTCTTGTCATTTCAAACCTGTATGACTTTCTTTCTTCTGCAGAACACAAAAGCAAATATTTTGAGGAATGTTGGTAACTGAACAACGGTGGTACCAACAGACTTGCATTGGTTTTGCCTCCGTAAAATAGAAGTCAAGGGTACCGCCATTGTTCGTTTTGAACGTTCTTCAAAATATCTTCTCTTGTGTTTTGCAGAAGAAAGAAAGTCATACAGGTTTGAAATGACAAGAGGGAGAGTTAGCAATTTAACACTTCTAGTTCCATCGCCCCAAAGTCAACATCAATTTTTTTAGAATGGGTTTTTGGTTAAATGGCTGAAATAAGGTCTGTGGTTAACAAAACCTCTAAATATTTTCTCGTTTTAATCTAAGACATAAAAAATTAAGAGCGGTGTATAACACTGGTGTGTTTTAAAGCTTTATGCCTTAAAAATGTCAGTTGCTAAAAACAACTAGCCTACAATCCATGTCAGGGACATGAAGCGTCATCACACATAAAAATACAAATAATGCAACAAGGACAACAATTCTCTAGAAACATGGATGGAAATTCCTTCACTGAGTAACTTACCAAGGAAAGAGTTGTCACTTGGTGGTGGTGACGGTATTGAGCAACCGTAGTGTAGTCTGTTTTTAGCAACTGACATTAGCTTTTTACTTCTGCCGATTATATTTAGCCATCAAAAATAACAAGTGTTGTTTTAATTTGTAAAGATTATCTTGATAGACAAACATGTATCATAAACTTTAAAAATCACAAGCTTGTTTTTGGCGACCTTCCAAAAGTCTCGGAAAAATCTATAGGATTTTGAGGCGCTAACTTCCAGGTTGACCTACAAAAATATGTCATCCCTGCAGCACTCTATTACAGTAAAATCATAATAAAATAAATCTGCTTTTAACACAATAAAAAAATTAAGAAACGTTTTTCTATAATAGCTATAGTACTGGGGCAGAAGCTACCATTGTACATTATGGAACACTGTAAAAGAACACAAGTGTTTAATAAATCAGTATGCAAAACAGTGCTGGCCATTCATCAACCTTTAGTGACTGAATTGCTATAAATTCATCATCATGCTTTCATTAGAGGTCTGAGAGTCAGTGGATGGGTGGAGTGAGAATAATCTGTTGTCATTATAGACCTTCATTCAAAGACATGGTGAAGTCCCTCAAGAGAATGCAATAAAAATGATGCATGCAATTTAAAATTAGTGTTCACATATTATGTTAAACTGGGATGTAAACAACTATACACCAAAGACTACAAGTGACAGAGACAGAAAGACATTTTACAATACATATGGACAGGCTCACACACCCTATGAGTGAACTGAAGCACTTTAAAACAAAGCCTAATTACTAGCATGTGTGGGTAAAGAGTATCATATGTAAAGGGAAAGCATACAACCCCCCTTTCCCTAATAAGATGTCATCCCAGAGGTCACACAAATTATAAAAATCATTTCTGAAACATAAAAAATTTAGATATTTTGCACACTTACATAATGGAAGGGGATTACGAAAGAATACCTACTGTCATCTGTTCAGGCAATGATGAATAGAGTAGAGAGACAGAGAGAAAGAGAGGAGATGAGGCAGACTGAAAGAGAGATAAGGCACTGGGAGAGACAGAAAGACAGAACTGGGCCAGTCGGGTCAGGCTGAGCGCCGCAGACACATGGGGAAACAAGGGAGGAGGGTTGTTCGTGTTTGTCAGAGAGGTCAGGGAGACCTTTATGGAAAGTAATTGCTTGGGAAAGCAGAGGAAGGTTACACTACTCATAAATCTGCAAAATAAACTACTCTGGACTAGTATGTCTAAGATAAAGATGAATAAAAAAATGAATATTTCTTTCTTTGTTATTTACAATGACAAATTATGGGGGAAGAAAAAAAACCCAAAAAATATTTTGTGGGATGATTTTGTTCTTCAAAACAGTATAACAATGGTCTATATTAGTCACTCCAAGTCTCATTCTTGTGTGGAAAATACGGTTTAGTATTCTGTTAACGGTCATAGAGAATAACTCTTGCAATAAAACTATAAAAACAGTCAAAAATTGTTGTCTGTCAGCTGGCTGCCATACTTGAGCATTCATACTGAAAATAAAATATGCATTTGGCTTGTGGCCTGTTTTGTGAAAGCAGGTGTAAGAATTTAAAAAGCTTGATGTTTGTCTTCCTGCTCTCTAAAAATGTTGAGGTTGCATTCCCTGTTCCGGTTGGAAAGTTGGGTTACAACCCCTGCTTTTTAAATGAAAACTCTTTCAATTATTGCCATTTTATCCCAGGAACTTTAGCTGTCATCTGACAATCAGCTGTTGACGGATTGTGACCTTGCTTGTTGAGGCGACGTCATATCTGAACCCAAACTAAATCAAGACGACACTTTCTTGGTGCACCCGCAGAAGGTCGGCAAATAAAATTTGATTGAATGACAAGAAAAGCTGATTTATTGGAGATGCACTGAATAGCAGCAAATTGTCGTAGAAGCATCTTGCTATCGCTACAAGCTAAACAGCCAAGACAGATTCAATTACAGCAGGCGCTTGCTAAACTTCTCAGCACTGCGTATCCATATAATCAATGCTAATCACGAAGCAATTTGGCACAAAGATCATGGTCGAGTGTTGTCTCTCAGGACAACGTCTCCAGAGAGCTTCGTATATTGGTGCGTGGGTGCATATTGGTGTGAACTGTTTTGGTGTGAGAGTCTCTGTGTCTGCCAGGTCTCCGTGGGTCTTGGATCAACATTGCTATCAAAAAAATATAAAGAAACAAAGTGAACCACCCCTCAGACAAAATTTCCCAGCCCTAGGGATACTTTTCCAGGATTGACACGTATGTTGATCCAGATTGACTTGGCAAGTCCAATCCCTCACTATACATTCCCCAGCCTGCACTTGCGCTTGCATAAACGTCTGTGTTTACATTATTTTGTACTTGAATAATACAGACACATAGGCAGCTTGTCATAGCTGAGAGGACACAATTTCTGTCTCTACCTGTCTGTGTCACTATTACGAAACAGCCTCCCGTCCTGTCGCACACGCTCTGTGCCTGTCTGTCTCTTTAAGCGAACCGCCCCTTGGGTCCCGTTCATTTCACATTCTGTATTTGCAGAGTGCCAGGAGACTAGAAAATACACTCAGATAAAGAGAAACTGCAGTGATGCCAGAGAGAAGAATGAGAAGAGGATGGGAGGGGGACTTGAGATGAGCAATAAAGTAAATGAGAAATAGAAAGATGGGATAAGAGAAAAAAGAGAGAAGCTCCTACGTAGGCAGCTGACTTCAAACGCAGCGTCATGCTACCTCATAAGTGACCAATATAGAATGTTCTATATTGGGTGCAAGTACACACGCCCTTCACAAAATAGCACCGAAGACTCGGCGCGCAATCGATTTCAACTTTAGCCTGTTGCTAAGCTAAAGTTCAATTTTCAAAGTCGTTTGCCGAAGTCCTGTGAGGCGGCTGTCTGTAACGCCTCCGGCCAGCTTCAGTCAAAACAAGACAACAGTCCGATCTACTTGAATGGGCAAAGACAGATATTTCTAAAAGAGCTGACAGAATCACACTTAAATAGCATATTTCTGACCAGCAATAAAACCTGACAACAAATGTACCTTAACTTTTGTTTCCAAAGCTTAAATTGCGCAAATTTTCAAGGTCGCCCCAGCTACTGCGCATGCTAACAGGTCGCCCCAGCTACTGCGCATGCTAACAGGTTGGCAAGCACTTAACAAGACTCTGTGTAGAACTCCGCCCCAGAGAATCAATATCGATTGACAACTGGCAAAAAATACATTTTTGGCGTTTTTTGCCTTTATTTGTACAGTATATTATGAGAGGACAGGCAACGAAGTGGGAGAGAGAAGGAGATGAGCGCAGAATCGAACTTGGGTTGCCCAGAGCACAACCACGTTATGTGTCGGAGCACTGCCCACTCGGCTCCGACACTATTGGCACTTTTTACTCAAAGGCGGGACTTCCTTCGCTAGGGCAGCCATATTGAGCGTTGCATTCCCTCCCCATCCTGAGTAATGACAGTTATGCATCTTGTTAATCTTTGTTTCAACTTTAGCTTGTTGCTAAGCTAACATCGCATTACTCATACAAAAATAACCGCACACAAACATTGAGTAAACTTACATTCCACATTCAGCATCTCTGATTTGCAATGCATTCTGGGATTAGCTTTTCTGCGATGAATTTGCTGCGATGTATTCGATTCTGGCTTAAAACAAAATATCTTAGGGGGCAGCATAATTAAGATGTCTATCGTTAAGAACAGTCTTCGTACAGGGAAAGCCAAAGACGCCTTAAAATTCTCCGCTCACCAGGTTCTACGGCAAAACTCTTTCTGTTACTTTTATTCCTTCAGCAAATGTGAAACACTCCCATCACGGGCTTCATGGAACAGAACGCTAAACCAATAAAAGTGGTACAATCCTAATCTAGTAAAAGTGATTGTGTGCATGACTTGATTGTGTGCATGTGTGTAGACGGGTGAGGGGGATAAATGTGTGTGTGTACTTGGCAGAGATAACCGACTCCGAACGCTTGACTGCGATGTTCTTCCGGTGACTGAAAACTGTCACCATTGGCAGCTCACACACACTCTCTCTCTCTCTATTGCTCTCTCTCTCCTCCACTCTACTCATCAAGGACAGTCATATCGTACGGTAGAGCGAGGGAGGAAAAGAATAGCGTTAACTCTCTCTCTCCTGTCTTTCTCTTCCCTCATCTCTCTCTTTTCTCTCCTCCCTTATTCTCATTCATCATTCTTGTTTCACTCCCACTCTCTTTTCCCCTCACACTCTCTCTCTCCCGATCGCTCTTGCTCTCCCTCCCTCACTTGTTCTCTCATGAATGTCACCTTTACTGGTGGTAGCCGCTGGATTTGCGCACACACACTCATACAGACACACACACTCGCTGGCTTTGGGGTTGGAGGGGGGGTAATGTAGGGCTGTGGGGAGAGATAGCGTATGCCAGAAGAGGCAGAAGGGAAATTTCTCGGAGTCCATTCTTCTTTTTGCCGGCTCCCGTCCTGCGACTCAGGGCTTTGTCCGTCCCAGCAGCTGAAGCAGAAGTGCCTCTGGACGTCGGAGCGCTGGATTACCGCTCCAGATTATTATTTTTTTTCAACCAGAGTAAAGTTAGCCACAGGGACTGTGGGCTGACCATCTGCCTGGATCTGCTCCTGATTCGAGCTGAATAATCCTGCTAGTGGTGAGTGAAGAACTTTCTGTTATGGACCAGCCAAGCAACGTTTTTCTCTGAAACAGTGTGCTAAACTTTAGCTTTGTCAGTGTTTTCGTCTTCAGAAATAAAGAAAGACACAGGGAGGGGAAGTGAGAGGAGCAGAAGGGGGGACAAATATGTCGGCAATGTCGCAACGATGACTTCGCCAGCGTTTTTCACTTTCTTTTTGTGGAAATGCGACGGCGTCGATTCACGTTTTGCGGATTTGTTTCACCGTCAATATGTATTTTGCGAAACCAACATGAAGGACAATCCGTGGACGGGTTATGAGTGGACCAGAACTTAACCTTTTCTCTTTTAGGATTTGGAAACACATAGACACGTGAGGAACTTACTCTAATTCTCGCTCGTCGCTCCAGGTTTTACCCTTGACTTTTACATCTTTGTGCTGCTGGTAAAGAAGGCAAAAAGTTTATCCAGAGAGGGTCTCCTAAGCAGACAGAGACCCCCCTCCCAAAGGTGAGAGGGGGGGAAGATGGCAGCTCTTGCCAGTTCTCTCATCAGACAAAAACGGGCAGTCAAGGAAGACCAGGCCAACCGGCCGATAGCCAACAAACGCAAGCCGTGCCCCAAGAGCAACAAGTCTCTTTGCCAGAAACAAATTCTCGTTCTTATATCGAAAGTTCGGTTATGTGGCGGTCGAAGAGGAAGAACAGAGAAAAGGCCGGGTAGGTTCATTTCATACTGTTTTTAGTACAAGTACTATTGACTGAAGCAACTATATTTGGAAAAATAAAAACTAACTAGTTCCGTTGAAAGAAATCTAAAAAAAAGTTTTGACCTAACATTACAAACTGATTTCATAGTTTCTCCAGTAACACTACACAGTCTTACTTAAGTTTTCTGTACTGTAGTTTGAATGTAAGCATACAAAGCTGTAATACATTCCAGCTTCTGAAGTAATCTTCCATAGGTCACATAAAGGAGAAGCTCATTTAGTTGCAATCGGATTTATTTGGACTTTTATATGGGATGAAAAGGGTTTGACTGCCATTTATGACATGAACAAGCTGAAATAGGTGAGCCCTTTATAAGGTGTGATTTACAGTCTTTCGAAGCGTCCCACATGCATGGGCTATTCTGGGTTGCTTTAAGACCTGCCCTAAGGATGCTAATTACACAGGGACACACCATCTCCTCTATGCTCACGCACGAGCAGGCACGTCTGTGTATTAAAGCAACACGCCACTTAATTCCAATTGTTTTCCACGAAAGATTGCTACTCTATGACAAACGATTAGAAGTTGGACTCTGGCCATGTTTTAGTACCCATAACCTTGGCATTGGCCAAACATGAAAAAACAGCACGCTCTCTGATTACACTGATATCGAGACATAAGCCCTGCGATTGTTATGCCAACCTACAGGGTAACAACGCAAACAGCAGCGTCCTCAACTCTGCCTAGCAGTTCATGTTTTATTGAAATGACAACCTCACTCTGCTCTCTTGAGTTTTTCATGTCTTTGGGTACCAAAGATGGGGACCAAAGTGCTTATGTAAATATCCCGTTTGGCGATGAAATTGACGCCACAGCCTGAGACCTGAGCCTGATTTATTGCACAGTGGATAAAAGAACCGTCAACGCAAAACAAAACTGAAGGAAGGATAAGGAGATAAAGTGAGTGCGTGTGTGTGTGTGTGAGAGAAAGAGAGAGGGAGTGGGTGTTTTGTACGTAAATGAAAATGATTATAGTCAGGGATATTAATCTGCCTTTTTATCCGTCGCTCTCGCCACTGAACATGAAACGCACCGCGATGCAATCATGAGAAGAATAGGGCTATAAACAGAAATGCATGTAAAAGAGAAAACAGAGAGGGAGAAAGAAAAACGAAAAGGAATGAGAGAGAATGTGTTAATGTGTGTATTTGTTATGGCGCTGGAGTAATGCTGAAAGCCTATCACGCTCCTGGGACCAGATTTGGTAATATTTACGTTCCTTTGAAATCTACCGAACACATTATCACATTACATCTCAGTACCGTAGGATAACGTGGTTGAATACACAAAAATGTATTTCCACACATGCAAGCATACACAAAAACAGGCTCAGGCCACTCCATACTAATGGCATTATTAGCATAGGCGATATTTCCATCGCTTTATTTTCATCCTATGCAAAAAAGAACTTCTAAGCAGGCTGTGACCTTTCAGAGTTTTGCTTTAGAATTTCAACACACTGCTCCTCTAGGTGAACCGAAGAGGCCAAACATTGACAAGTTAGATGGGGTCACTCGGGCACAGCGGTTGAGGATCATGGGATCACTGCTGCATTGTCGGGTCAGTGATGACAATGTCGAGCCCCATCTGTACCTCCGCACACCTGTCCCACACACCTTTGTCCGGTTTAGGACGGGTTCTCTTGCAGTGGTAAGATGGCGGCCAGGTCGGCGCTGAGTGTACTGGTCTTTCGATCGATGCAGCTCATTAACGTATACTGATTAATCAATGATCACCCTCTCCGTTTGCCCAGTGCCCAATTTCACGCAAGCTGGAGATGGTATAGAAATGTGAACCACACACACACACACAATTCTCTTAATAGCAGAGGCTGTTTTACACCTTTATAGTTTTATGAAGCACTTGGCTTCCACCGAGTGTTTGGTTTTATTCACCAACAAATCTTATAACAGTGGAGAGAAAGAGGGGGAGAGAGAGAGAGAGGTGATTAATATCAGTAAAAGAGCAAGAGTCAATGTTTGAGAAGGACGACTGTGTTTGCTAACAAGTGTGACTTTAGAATTGTCTTGTTCACACAACAGCTTACAGAAGCGGTTTGAATAATGTCCATACGAACAAATAACAGAGGTAAAGCATTTTCTAGTTATGTGAAAATCATGTGACCATAGAGACAGTTCCAATAAAAGGAAAAATATCAAAGAACACTTTCATGTCGCCAGCAAAATCCGGTTCATATCGATTCATTCAGTTGAGTTCATCAATCAATTTTTGATAAACGAACTTAAAAAGCTGAAATACGTAACTTCTGCCTCTATATCGCAAACGTAAAGTTACAGAGGTGGGAATCCTTCGGTCCCTCACAGTTCGAATCAGTATCAATTCTTAAGGGGGTCGCACACCGGATGCGGAAGCGGCGCACCACTGTTTGTAAAAATGAACATATTGTTTTCTATGAGTTTACACACACCCGCTGCGATTTTCTGTGGCTGGCGGCGACGCTCGGCTACATCTCTGGACGTTGTTCGGAGTCTTGCAGCGTAGGCAGTCGTGGCCCAGTGGTTAGAGAGTTGGACTCGTGACCAGAAGGTTGCTGGTTCGATTCTCAGGGCTGGCGGGTAACGGCTGAGGTGCCCTTGAGCAAGGCACCTAACCCCCACTTGCTTACTATACAAAATGTACAAATGTATAGTACAATGTAATGTAAGTCGCTTTGGATAAAAGCGTCTGCCAAATGCATAAATGTAAATGTAAATGTAAATGACACAGCGCCACTCACATAATTTAACACTAAATGAGAGTGTTTTGACTGAAATCATCTTTAATGTACAAACTGACTTCACCATAAGCTGCAAGATGCATTTATCTGTTTGGGAATAATGGAAAAACTGCGCATTAATACAGAAAACCTCTCGATTCTAGCACATTAATAACAGAGTTGTCCTAGACGTGACGCTGCATGGCTCGGCGCTTCCGCATCCAGTGTGCGACACCCGTCAGGGTCACGATTCGATTTATGATTCTTGACATACTAATTAGCATATTTGTGACATTTTGGTTTTGCCAATGACCAAATTGCTTTTGCAGAGCTCTTAAAAGAGTAAAACTGACTAATACTACAGCTTAGACTGGTTTTAACATAATGTAACTGTATTTACGTAGCCATAAAGCTCCGGCACTCATACAACCTTCAATATAACTACCAAATTGGAAATGTAGAAAAAAAGACACGAGAAGGTCTGCAGATGTGCAGAAAGATGAATGCAGCAGTTCTGCACACTGGGTTGGGAGTAAAGGAGTTGCTCAGGGAACGAGGACATGCCGCTGAAGGAGGACACCATTAAGCTGACCGCTGAAGATGGGCTCTATCTCGCTTACTCGACAACACCCGATCGCACTGCACAGTGTTAGGTAGCCTCTCATCCGAGTATTTGGAGTGCCAGGGGTCAGAAAGAAAGAGAGAGTGAAAGAGACAGAGGATGAGATAGTAATGCAGAGAGGAAGGAAGTGGGGGAGAGTAGGAAGAAGGTGGACGAAAGGGGAAAGAGGCAGGTGGAAACAGAAAACACAAAGAGAAAAAGCAAATCAATCCAGAAATCAGAAGGGCAAGCCAAGGAAATGGTGAAAAAAGAGAAGAAAGGAGTAAATTAAAATAGCGGTCAATATTTTCACAGCAACAAGGGTTTGCTCATTTTCTTTTGCAATAATATAAGAAAACCTTCCAACAAAAACACAAAAGTTATATTATCTTAGAGGGATGTTGGGTTAAAGATAAGGTAACCTTTACAATGAATGCTATTGATCAAATACATTTTAACCAGTTCCTTGGCTTTTAAAAACAATGATTGAAAGTACCGTAATTCACTTATGAGGTAAACAATCATGGGATAAACATTATAAAACTAACCCAAAACATATAAAAAATAAAAGCAGCAGCTTTTAAACATTGTAGTACCTTAGACTTCTACTGTAGATGCTTTACTAAAATGTATTTTTTACAACCAGGAGAAAAATTATCTGTGTCTAGGGCTGTCATGATTATTAAACAATGGTCTGACTGCGGTTATTTGACCTAACCACAGCTATTTCAGAAAATCACAATTATTGTGCACAAAGTGCACCTTCAGAAAAAATTAAGCAATATTTAGTATTTGCATCACCCCTACATCCACCATTCTTGCTTTGCACGTACTGTTACATTTTTCAATCATTTAAGTCAACTTCAGTTTTAGTTTATGCTCAGGACTTCACAGTATATTCTGTTATGCTCACCTTCCCTCATCTGTGTTATTTACAGAAATGTTACAATTTCAAAACACCTTCATTGAATAAAGGATTAAATTAAATTGTAACGATCATGATTTGTGTAATGAATGAAGCACACTAAAAAGACTGTTTCATGTATTTATAATCATGATAGTTGACCAGTTCCACAGCATTCCACAGATGTTTTAAAGTCAGAATGAATAAAAAAATCTTTTTTATAAAATTGCTGTTATTATAAAAATTTTCGCTAATTTTTTTAAATTAAAGTGCTCTGATATTTCCTCCAAACCATGAACTCTGTTCTCTGCATGACATTTGTGACCCTGGACAACAAAACCAATTTTAAGGGTCAATTTTTCAAAATTGAGAATTTTACATCATCTGAAAGCTGAATAAATAAGCTTTCTATTGCTATATGATTTGTTAGTATAGGACAATATTGATAAGATATAACTATTTAAATCTCTGAGGGTGCAAAAAAGCAGGTTTGTTTTGCATCCACTCACAAAAATAGTTTATAATAAAGTTTTTAAAATAAAGTTTTTATATATGTACGTTAGGAAAAATCTTGACTTAATATCCCAATGCAATACCACGGCGAAAAACTAAGTATTTTACGAGGTGGCTAATTTTGGCTTATTTGTTTGAATTCGTATGATCTCAGTTGTACGTTTTAGTACGGTTTGCTTTTGCGCCAGAAATGTTAGGTGTAGGGGCGGGCCTTCAGTATTGCTTAATCGCACATTTTTATACGACTCAAAACGTATGAATTCATACAAATTAGCCACCTCGTAAAATACGACTTCCAGTGAGATTAGGTTGAATATCTAATGATTTTTGGCATAAAAGAAAAATCTATCATTTTGGCCCATACAATGTATTTTTGGCTATTACTAGAAATGTTCTCCTGCTACTTAAGACTGGTTTTGTGATCCAGAGTCACATATGTCTCGGTCTGAGGGCGGAATTATACTGACTGTTCAATGGCCAGGCTTCCAACTTCCAACAATCCAGTCAATTCCCAAAAGATGCAATCAAACCCCACCCAACATTTTTCCTTATTCCGAAAGTCATTTCACTTCATATATGTGACAATTCAGATGAAAACACCACAGCAACTTCCGTTTCATGCCAACTCTGAAACTATTATAAATGTAGTATTGATTATCTATCTGACTAACAGAATTCACTTTGTTTTCTCTGGTCTAGCACACAGCACCTAATCAAGTAATTAACACAGTTCATTAATTAGATTGTTAGTCCACAAATGAACTAAATATCAACAGCTCTCGAGTCCCTCTGGATGATCCTACAGGCAAAAGTGGATGGAGATATTAGTTGAGAGGAGAAATTCAAATGACAGAAATGAATGACATGGAGGCATCAGGTTACCGGGCAGTTAACGCTATCGATCTGTGTCAGGGCCGATGTCTATGATGTGTGATTGACCATCCAAAAGAGTTTAATAATGTGTCAGGGAAGAGAACCCAGATGTGACTGATGGCTCCTACAGCACACATTTTATTGGTGTTAACATTAACCGAGGCATTCTCAGAGCTAACAGAATTAATCTGCGCTATCCTCTGCAAGAGAGCCTTTAAAATGAATTGAAAGGTTGGAGTTTCGCATACCAAGTCTATTAAATGAATAATTAGTGTGCTATCCATCTGTCAGGTTTCAGATGGGTACTAGTGCTTTGAGCTTTAGGCTCCCTAGTCTAAATTTACAACGCATAACCCTTGACACTGGATGCGCCCAAAATGTTTTCCAAATCTGGAGCCGAACGAGTTTCCCAGACTTCTTTGTTGATAATGAGGACGCCAAACATGATTTTACGCCGTTATACAATTTAAGATTAAGAAGGGTTCCATAATCTTTCAAAGAATTTAAATTTGAGATGGAAAGGATTATTAAAGCGGAAGAGATTGATGATTTTGTTTTGGTGGGTTATTTTTGTGCAGCAAATATATATTGCCCTTCGGGCACGAACGCTGGACGTAGCATGCGAATGGGAGGACAGTTCCATCAGTTCTGAAGAGATCAGATTAGGGCTTTATTTGTCAGAAAGAGATGAGAGAGAAGTCAACATTCATATGAATACAACATGCCTATGATTAGTAGTCAACGCTTTCATGCTGGAAAAAAGCAATGATCATTGCTAAATAACATAATATGTGGTAAAATGTTGCATGACACTAAGAAAGGCTACGAGATTTCAAAAATACAGGGGAAATAATACTAGTGCAATGACGGATTTGGTATTTGGAGCAAACTTCTAAAATTAGTGGGTGAAGCAGAGCTTAGTAAGAAACAGAAAAGGATGCTTTTATCTCTTTGGTGAGCCAAAGGCACTGTGGGGTGAAAGAAAAAATGCATTTAATCTACTCCCTGTAAGACTTTTGTAGAGACATTTATATGAACATGTTTCATAATTTGTTAGATACCTGTTGTTATAGTACTACATGAGTTACATAATCATGTCTGATGTACCCTGTAACATATGAAAAAAGCATGCAGTTTGTAATATGATTACATAAATTTCACAACTCAACAACAGGCATAAAACTGTTATGGGGTACATTTAGAAAACAAACTGTTATATTTTTAATATTTCCACATTATTGCTGTCACACCATAGGACACATTTATTTGTCAACTACGCATATACATACAAATATTTTAATGAAAAACATAACAAAAAAATACAGCCAACAAAAGATAAGCGAGGTCCAAGGATAACCAAAGCTTAATTCAATAAAATAAAACAATTTGGATATGGATAGATAAACATCGACAGAAGAAGAGTTTGTTGATATGAGACGAACAATTCACCCAAAATTCATTTAAAATTCTGGCATCATTTACTCACCTTCATATCAATTAAATGCATACGCTGCTTTTTTGTGGAATACAAGTGGGAATTACTCCAACAACACTTACAATAAGATTTTATTTGTTAATATTAATAAATGCATTAGATAAACAACAATAAGCAACAGGTCTATACATTTTCAGCATGTATTAATCTTTGTTAATGTTAGTTAATGTCAATAAAATGATCTACACTATATTGCCAAAAGTATTGGGTCACCCTATCTAATAAACAGGTTAAAAATACCTTGAACGGCCCCTAACCCTGATCTTTGTGATCGGCTCGGAACATCCCTAACCTCAGGCTGTCGAGCCACAAAAGTAGAGCCGCGAAAAAAATGGAGACCATTCCAAATTAAAAATGCACATGAAGGTAAATCTTTATATTAAGCTCTTTATTGTTACTTTGGAATCAACAGTGTGCTTTTTAAAGAATTTTAGAGATCTCTCTCAGAGCAACAAATGAATTCTGGCACCTTTTGGGAGTGTTGGAGAGCACTTGAGCTTTATTCACCCCTAAAACGATGAGTAAACGCATCAGAACCGGAAACACCCTCCTGCCCTCTTGTCTCACTCCCTAATGACATTGCGAATGACAAAGAATGCCTTAATAGCCTCTCTCACACAGCGGTTGAAATTGAATTTGTGGATACTTTGATTAAACCTGACAAGGACAGATTGAGTTTGACCTCTAACAAGATGGACACACACACACACACACACACACAAAGGAGGAGCGCGCGTACGTGTGTGCGTTGGAAGGGGCAGAGGATAAAGAGGAGCAGACAGAAAAAGCAGACATTTACCTCTGTAATTTCTGAGCACTTAAGCGCCTGGTGTTGACGTCATGAGCGAGCAAGGCTCCATTACTGGTGGGCTGCCATCCCAGCGACTCAGATTGCTTAATACTTAAGCAGAACACGTCCTCCACCGCAAGTACCGAAACCTAACCGGCATGTTAAATCACCTTTCATTCAAATTCTGAACATTCAGCAGCGTGCTATACAGTATTTCAATGCTTGCTAGTCAGCATTTATCTTTTCTATCAGTCTCTCTCTCCATCTCATTTTGTCAATTCAAAACAAAAGAATGGCACGTGCCTGTCATCTCAGGGGACGGTCCGTGAGGTCTCTGAATGATATTGACGGAGTCTTGTCAAACATACAACCCCAAGATAGACAGAATCTCACCGGATCATCGATCCTTCAAAGAATAATACGAAAACACAAGGGTGGTATATACTGGAAATGAAATGTGCTCGCTGATAGCGTTGTTTGCGTTTATGTTGCACCAGAAATAATGCAAATTAAGTAATGATGGAAACACGTCTAACATTAGTCTTTAAAATGCAGAAAGTGTGCTTGACTACACCCTGTGCATGGCATTACAAAGCATTTCTTCATCATTTGGTACATTTCTTCTCCAACTTACATTTTGTTGGAAAACAAACTTTTTTAGATGTAAAAAAATTAATTAAAAGTGAAAAATGAAGACAATTAGTATGGCCAACTTAACATTTAAAGCTAAGTAAACTAACGGCTTCAAGTTTGAATGCTGTGCGGAATATCCATAATCCTTTGCACCCAAAAATCTTGATTATTTATGTTGATCAAAGAATATGAACTGAAGGGGCATTTAAATAGTTGCTAATAAGTGGTCATAGCTCTCTTTAAAGGTCAAGATCTTTTTTGTAAATTACTGATGTTGTTTTGCAGTAAAAATGTTTTTTATAAAGTCACCATTCAGGTCATTTGTGTTTGCTTTGGTTACCCTGAGCCCCATTTAGCTCAACATAATTCCCTTCACAACAATGAATAGGCAGTTTTGTGTGTATTTCAGTAGAGAATCAAGTCAGTAATGAATTTCTTTGAATACTGTGTTACAGTATACATTAATGAATTCAACAATTTAAGTTTGGTTGACATGAGCACCAAGCTAAGTGAACTTAAATAGAAAAGTATTGAGAAACCAATAGACTGGTAGAGCACTCAACCCCTTATTCTGCTTTCAACAAACTTACTAAGTAAGGTACTTAACTTAAACCAAACATTTTAGTGAACTTTTATATTTGAATTGGCACAACTTTTAACTGCTGAAGTTGAATAAACTCAAAAACGCTAGTTGCTTTATTTATTTTTTTAAGTTAAATCAACTTTAATTTTTTACAGTGTGCCATCATTTACATTTGTGCATTTGGCAGACGCTTTTATCCAAAGCGACTTACATTGCATTATACATTTGTTTCTAGATATGTGCAATCCCGTGGGATCGAACCCATGACCTTGGCGTTGCTAGCGCCATGCTCTAACCACCGAGCTATAGGAAAGCATCAATAGAAAATGTACCCAAAACATAAAAAAGAAGAAATCAATCTTAAGTACCACCTGCTAACTTTAATAAATATTCAGTTGCCCTAGAACAGCAACAGAATTTACTACACGGTTCTATGAGCAGGTAAAATACCACATGCAAAAAAGCATTGGCAGTCAATTTGCCCCTCAGTATAACTCAATAATATTCACCCAACTGGGTCTTGTGATAGAAATATGTTTTGAAAGCCTTGGAGAGATGTGCAAAAGCAGCCCACACGGGTGCCTGCTTTACTTATTCCTGTTATTTTCACTTTTGCTGATATTTCACACAGAGAACCCAACACGGATGTGGTAGAGAGGTGCGCAAAGATAAGGAAGGGGGGTTAAACAAGGGAGGCAATATCTGATGAGGAAGAGAAGAATTTAAAAAGGTCTCACGGTCAAGCAGGATGAGTTCCTGGACCAATATTCCCTACTGCAATGAATGATAATGTCACAGATGGTGGATTTGACTATTTATTCATTTACATAATACCTAATGTATAATACAGTAGGAGAATTATTATTTTCGGAATGTAATATGCATTCGATGGCATGTCATTCAAGATGGTATATCTACTGTAGATACACGCACAAATGGTCTCCACACAAAAGGTTTGAAATGACAAGAGAGCGAGTAAATGATGACAGATTTTTGGGTGAACTATACCTTTACGTTTGGTGCATTATGCAAATTATCATGGGCTGCATTCGCATAGATCAGTGACAAACTGGATAAAATGGGACTTTTTATATTTTGACTGGCACAGGTCAATGAACCAGAGAATATTTAGGAATACTTCAAAGTTATGTTAAGGGTTAATGTTACTGACATTGTGGAGAGGCTATATTTGTTTGATTGAAATGTTGTTCCAGGACTAAGCAAGATGCTGATCAGGAACACATACTTCTTGGCAAAAGCGGTCACGATTGAGAGAGATCAAAATAATGACAAGCAGGAGAGAAGGAAAAAAGACTTGATGAAGAAGAGAAGTAATACAGAGGAGGAAAGATAATGGCGAGAGAGGGGAGAGATAAGACTGGAAAACTGCTGAGAGGTGCAGAGAGCAAGAGACAGCAGGGAGAAAGAACCCGGTAGGGAGTCCTAATAAAGGTTGAGGGAAGCCCTGGTAGTTTGGCCTTAGTCAGGGAGGGGAGTCACAGATGCCCTTGGCTGCTCGCTGAAGCAGTGCCTGTAATTACTCTGCACTCTCTTATCATTATGGGGTAAGTCTGCATCTCACAGCTATAAAGCAGCAGGCCATACTGTATCACACAACTTTACACTCTGTTCCAGAACCTCTTTCATATACATTTACAAACTAAAAAAGGCATTTTAAACATGCTAGCTGGTCTAAGTTGGATATCAGAATCTGGTAGACCATCTTGGACCAGCAACAAACCGTCTATCTGCCATTTACACCACTGTAAGGTGGTAAAGCTTTTTTCAACTTGAAAGCTGGTTGGCCAACGAATGACCCGCTTACACTAGAAACTACTAGTCTCAAAATAGGCTTACGCTGTGTACCATTTACGGTAGCATCGCGATGTTAAAGCTTGCGATGTCGCTGTTTTTTTACGGTAGTATCGTAGTATCACGGACCGTTGGCTGAACGTCTGATGCATATGGCACACTTTCTTGGAAACACTTCAGTCGTCTGATTGGTTGAATTACGCGTGGTTTCCGGGTGACGTGCGTGTCGCGTTATTTAACAACACAAATCTAATCGAAGAAGTAAACTGTCGTGTTGTAATAAGAATTCATCACAATTCACTAAACGCTAAATTCTTTTGCGTATGCAAGGTTCACGGCATAAACTCATAAACGTTGTTTCTGTTAACTTTTGACACGTTCGTAAATGTACACCGACCTGTTACTGCGGGGACATTTCCACACCTCTAAACATGACGCGACACAAAAACAAAATGAATCCGTGCTTTTCGGCCGAGATAATGATTCAGTGAGTCATTTATCAAGACACTTCTTGAATAAAGTAGCCACTTTGAACGAATCGGTTGAATGATTTAGACTCGCCACCTACTGGCCGTTTTAGTTTCACATTCAAAAGCAAGCCTAACATTTCCCTTTATAAACATTGCTGTATAAATGAAATTTGTTGCACATTTGAATTAGTTCCCACGTGAAAAATGTTCTAGTGTACTTTAGTATTTACTATAGTAAACTTTACAAAAATTCCCAGACACTAGTGTTTTTGAGTCTTAACATTAAAATATATTACAGTATCTGCTATAATTTATCCAATTATTATAGTAAATACAGCAAAATAGAGTAGTGTGCATTAAATATGTGTGGTGTGGAAATAAATATGTGTGTCCACTGGCTTCCATTGTATTGACATAAACCACATCTTCTTTTGTGTTGTACTGAAAAAAACTCATGAGGGTGAAGAAATGATTTAGTATTTATGGGTGAACTATACTTTGAAAGGCACAGAAAAAAATTGTATGCAGAATTTTTGTGACTGACAGCCTAGGTCACTATTCATTTGAATTCTTAGACCATCAAATTTTCTCATTATGTTACATTAAAGAAAGTAAATCACGATTAAACAAGACTGTGATTAAATTACAAATAGCCTAATTATTTTTTGTAGGCTAACCCTTTAAGCAGGATTTCCAACAAGAACACACACACACACAAATGCATTTCATGCACGCACACACTTACACATAAGGCTACAGCACAGTTAACCTCTATCGATCCATCAAACCGTCTCTATACACCAGCAGAAAAATTAGGGTGCAACTTTTGGCTGTGTTTCAGCGTGGCTGATCAAACCACATACACATAATTGAACGCACACACAGAGGTCTTATCTCGGCTTTTGCAGTTTCTGTCTTGCTTTGAGAAGCAGTACAGGCAGCGCCGCAGTCACCGTTTTCCATACGGAAAGAAGTTCCTCCTTACAAGAAAATGCATATTACAGTGTGCGTGGTGACTTTGTAAGTGGGCAAAAGATACTAATCAAATACAAAGCCGGAAAGCACCGGAGAGAAAAGATCGATTATCTTAAACACGCATTTGTATCATTTTAGCTAATGTAGGGAATATCCGTGCATCGGTAATTCTACAAAACCAGCATCGCTCAATGCTGTTCCCAGGGGAGGGCAGAGACAAGGATATGAGATTTTGTTGCATGCATGTACGTTAGCTGTTTAATTGCTTCACTGGGGGAGACAGAAGCGAGCAAGAAAACACAATGAAACAGTTGGAGAATCCCTCAGCCAATCATATTAATTAAAAGTCATTGATGCGTGAGATTAAATTAGACAAAGCCAGGGGTGAAAAGTGAACATTGTAAGGTGGTGGGGGGGAAGAGAACATTTTTCTTCTGTAGGTCAAATATTGCAACAAACAATCTGGAGAATGTGATGTGTTCCCATGCAGAATATGCAAAAAGCCTGTATAGAGGATTGATTGAGAGATTGGACAAATGAAAAAAGAAAAGCCACGCGAGTCGTAATGCACTGCCAATGTATTAAATCTACTCAACTGGGAATTCATAGATTTAGGTCATTTTGTGTTCCAAAGAGGAAAGAAAGTCATACGCGTTGGAATAACATAAGGGCAAATGAAGAGACGATTTTTTATTCCTTTTGGGTTATGAGGTATTGCATTGTCAATATTAACAGATCAATCTTGAATCAAGCATGACATTTATTTGCAGTAAGTTGATTAAGATGTGAAATTGCAACCAAAATGGCAGCAAAAAGGCACTTTTAATCCAGTGTATGGTGTGGTCAGACAATGAACAACATCAAGGGACCATAGTGTGAAGTGAAGCAAGAACAGATGGCACGTCCTCTGATGAAAAAGTGTAGTTTGCCAGCAAAGAAATTAAGGCAGAAAAATAAGGACAGCTAAGCTGATGTCTGGTTTATCAGTCAAAATAAAGTTAAACAATAAAACATTGAGACTTACTCAAAGCAACAACTGAATACTTTCAGTTTCAAAGAGTAAACTTGACCTTTTTAACTTTCATAAGACTTCACTAAACAGACTTTCAATGCAATATCATATACATTACTATGTGTTCAGAGGTGTATAAAGACCTTACATAATAAAGCATTATGTTTTTATTACCTTAGAATGAGCTGTTTCTATCTACACCGTGGGTCTCCTTGCATAGAATTCTCTGTGTTGTTTCTACAGTAGCCCTAAACAGACAAACCTACAGAGCGCGTTTCGTAAATATGATATCTCTTTTGGAAAAAAGCGATGACGTCTTAATCCTCTCACGGCCTCCGTAGCACTTTGAACGGGAGGGGTGGAGTGAGCGGTTGGTTGCAATTCGCAACCTCACCACTAGATGCCGCTTAAAAATTCCACACAGTGCCTTTAATGTTGTAAAAAAACGATTTGTTATGTGCCTGTGATCAAGTCCTCCGACGCTACAGACCAAAAGTTATGTAGGCTTTACATTTTAACAGCAATGTATGAATGGACTACCACACGTTAAGAGAAATGTTATGAAAAATGTAAACTAAACAAGTAATTTATTTCTGAGATTTCTGGACGCAAACAAGCGACGTGATAACCACTGTTACGTAGCTGTTTACATTTGTCTTATTTGTTTTTTTTTAAAAACATTTTTACCTATTTAATAATAACCAATTGTTCGTCTATAAACTAAAAGATTATAAAAAGAAATGCTAATTCGTATGTTAATATTTGAGCCGGTGCCTGTGAGTTATGTGTGTGAGAGAAAGAACGGAGAATTTAAAAGGATAGTTTACCCAAAAATGAAAATTCTGTCATCATTTCCTCACCCTCAGAATGTTCCAAACCTGGAAATTTATTTTTGTCTGAACACAAAGCAAGATAATTGGAACAATGTAAGTAACCAAACAGATCCCATCCCCATTTACTGCCATAGTAGGGAAAAGAAATACTATTGGAATCAATGGGGGATGAGATCTGTTTGGTTACTGACATTCTTCCAAATGTTTTCCTTTGTGTTCAGCAGAAGAATTACATTTATACAGGTTTGGAAAAGTGTAAGTGAATGATGACATAATTTTCATTTTTGGGTGAACTATCCCTTTAAGGTGACTATAGTCCTCACAAGGAAGATTCCTGCTCAGCACACCAGCAGTCACTTGCTGTATCTCCAGCGTTGGGTTGGCAGCAGCTCAGTGATTTCTGACAAAATTACCATCTGTAACAGACTGGAATTGGACTCAGTACACTACCTCTCCCCCCGCACCTCACCTCACCTGCAGCACCCAGGGGGGAGACCAGAGCGGTCATCCTTTCTTTCTCTCTCTCTCTCCCTCCCTCCCTGTCTCTTAAGTTTTAATGTAGAGATGTCTCATTCCTGCATAGTTTTTGCTGGAATGGCTCCTCCTAGCTCTCTTTGTCTTACTTTTCCTGTTCCTTTTTATTGTTGTCAAGTTATTAGACATTTATTAAATTTGCAATGCAGAGATAAGTTAGCATGAAATTCCACACTGCATTAAATGCAGTTAAATGCTGGAACTCATTTTGTGTCATGCTGGTTTGTGGATGCAGTGATGTAAAGATGTGATATTCACGGTTTCCCGCTGTTCAAACAGTAGCCCGGGATAGTTTTCAGTGCCCTGAAGAGAATCATTAGCTGAGATTCTGCTTAGCCCTGTCATGCTCGAGCTGCTTATCAAATGAGGGTGTAAGTATACGTTTAATGTCCGTTCAACACGTATGGAGTTATATTCTCTAATGAAATGAGAGTATATGCGCCATTCTCTCACCTTGCCTGCCAAATGATCACTTACCTTCCTTTTTTAATGGCTAATGCATCATGTCACGTTAGAAAGTGCCAGAGACAGAGTTTCCTATTGCTAACAACCTATACCTTCTTGATGATCTCAGGAAAGAGAACTACTGCGAAAAAACAACAACTATCACTCGCAACTTGTTTGTGTCAGTAGAATTTTTATCAGGATTTGTGGGGGTGAGATCAATATGAGCTTTTACGGGTCCTGGGAAAAGTTCAGCAGATTCTAGTCTCCTGCATCACTAAAGGTGTCGTGACAGCAAAGAGAAGAAAAGCCACACTCACACAAATGCACTCAAGAACGTGTTTCCTCTCTCTCTTTGTGTGGGATGTTTAGCAACAAATAATTTGAGCAAATCAGTGAATCAGATAAAGTGAAACAAGTGCAGACCATATTTCAACCAGGCTTACAATTAGACAATATAAACCTTTAACTAATATTCTTCACAGTAGAAACTCATAAGCCACCCTACCTCTCCGGATCAGCACTTTTTAATTTTCTCTTCCAAGAGAGATTTGTTTTGTGCACCTCGGGAGGTCAAACTAAATATTATGTGTTGTTTAATTTAATATTTTTGCAATATTTGCTACCCTGTTAACAAACTTCAAAACACTAAATTGTGTGGTTCTGTTATTTGCTCCAATAAACGTGAAATGTTTACCTAGATATTAAATAAACATGGTAATGAAATCCTAGGTTAAAGGTTTTTATAAAATAAAAATACACCAGATTGGGTTATATTGCAAGCCAGAGCAGCCCACTTTTCAACTGGGCTTACAATTATAAGACACAATTTACCTGGTGGAAACTCATAACAAGCCATCCCACCCCTCTTGGTAATGACTTTGAAATTACCCCGGTACCCAGAGAGTTTTATTTCATCAGATCTTTCATCACAAGTCATTGTAAAGAAACAGCACCTAACGCAACAAGAACAGCAAAAACATGTTTTTTTAAAGCTAGTGTGTTTACACAGAAGCGTAATGACACACTTTTGGTTTGTGATGGGGACATATTTCAAAACCTGTGCTCTGACAGAACGGAACAAGCTACTTTCCCACTTGTTTATCAAATGAACACAAAGTAGGCCAGAGGGACTGTGCTAATAAAACATTCAGCTTCTGTTCTCCTCCAGTCTCATAAATAAACGTGCGATGCAAATAAATCTTTTATGGAGTAGGATGAACTTTTACTTCCGTCAGTCATGCAGTGAGTTTCTGAGAAACTAAAGATGAGGTGAAAGTAAATACAAAGCTTCAGATTCACAGAGCATGCAATGCAAAACGTTGAGTAGGTTTTAAGTTGTAAAGCAAATGTTCCGGACTAAAACATGATCTGGGCCATATGTGAAGCCTGGAATAGGTGGCCTAGTCCAGTCTGACCCATCAGGTTGTTGGAGTTGATCTCAAGTGTAAAAAAGAACAGCTGTGTTCTGGATTGTGATGCTAAATTTGTCAATACCTGAAAAGTGCTAGTCAATGTGGACAACTCTGATTGGCTCAGTTTTTGTTCCAGTTCAACTTAAATCGCATATTTTTCCTATTGAAAGCTACCACGTTTAGGGGACAATTTATGCTATAGAATATTGTAGACATTATTGGTCGACATATGGTTTTAAAGGACCAGTGTGTAATATTAAGGAGGATCTATTGACAGAAATGCAATATAATATACATAACAATATCTTCAGACCTTACATAATGAAGCATTATGTTTTTATTACTATCTACATACACCACGGGTTCCCTTTTCATCATGTTGTTTCTACAGTATCCCTAAACGGACAAACTGCTCGTACAGACTGGGAAAAAGATGACAATTGTGGCAATTTCTGTGGTCTTGGCTCCTAAATGCTGGTCCTATGTCGTACAGTGAGAAAGACTGAAAGACGTCCGTTGTCATGGTCTTGTGATCAAAGACTGGCAGTGTCAGAAATGTAGCATGATCGTACGATCTACGCCGACTGAGCAGCCAATAAAAATGCAACATGAAATGACGTATTGATCAACGCTACATGGCACTAAAAGATAGCGATACTGGGTTACTGGGTTCATTTACAATTTGGACATGCTGATGATGTTTTCTAACTTGCGCTGTAGCCTATGATACAAGAAGTGTTATCATCGTACAGTCTACATGCATGTCATACCCAAGTTTATTAGAATGCCACAAAACTGTGTCCCTCCTGGATCCATCTTTGGTCCCCCCCAGAGGGTCACAGCCCCCAGTTTGAGCCAGATATAAGCCAAAAGTGCCTTTAATCCTTGGTCGACATACATGTGCGTTAAAAGTCTGGCGAATGTAAATAACGTGTCTCTGCTTATTGGTGCAGTAAATCCACATTTTGCTGGGGAAACGTTAACACATAGTCGAGCTGCGAGAGCTCACAGTTCTGGAGGCCGCCATTATTATTTTGGTTATACTCCCACGACTGAAATATTCCATCTTGCTGTTTACAGGAATATGGGAACGGCAGCGTTTTTAAAATGATCCTGTATAAACGGCCTCTGAGAATCACTGTTTTAATGAATATTAACAATTTTAATTTCTCTTTTGGAAGAAACATTTGAAACTAAGATACTTAAACTAAATTCCACAGAGAATTGATTTTATTGAAGAACTACTTGTACTTGAGCATTTTGTTGTTTTGTTTTAATATATTGTTTACACTAGGATGTTTTGAATGAATTCCAAATAAAATCGTTCTCATGTCATGCACAACATGACGTGCACTCTGTGTAAACTGTCATGCATGTAAAGCGCAAGCTGGGACGTTTTCTCCTCAGGCTAACAGCGTGTCATGTTCTCACTCTGCAGAGCCGCAGCTGAAAGGCATCGTCACCCGCCTGTACAGCCAGCACGGCTATTACCTGCAGATGCTGCCGGATGGCACCATGGACGGCATAAGGGACGAGAACAGCTGCTTCTGTAAGTGTGTGAGCGCACGTGTACTTTCCCGCTCATTATTCACACCTGACATGCTGGACGTGACCCCCGATCGGTCAGTTGTCGAAAGCCTTATTGAGTGGTGCCGTGTCTGCGTGCGTCCGCGGCCGTGACCGCTAGACGAACGTATAATAAACTTCTGCAGTCCACATCACTCATTTTCTTTGTCTTTGAGTCTCCTCACGCACGTTTCTGTCTGTCTGTCCATTGTAATTAATTTGAGAGCTCAGTGTTGGCATGTGTCCGGTGTGTGAGGCCTAAGGCCAGGTGTATAACACTTAGCCTACGGTCACTGGTGCCAGTTTAAGGATTCACACTCCGTAACGGGATTGAAGATCACTCTCGGTGCAGAAATGACAAGCTTAAATGGTTTCATTCTGATTAGTGCTGCTTTATATTTACATTTAGTCATTGAACAGTTGTTTTATCCAAAATAATGTAAAATGATAAAAAGATCAATAGTTCACCCAAAAATAAAAATGATGTCATTCATTCTCAAATATGTTCTTCAAAACATGTATATGTAAACACAAAAAAAGATATTTTAAGAAATGTCTGAATGGATTTTGTCCATATAATGGAAGTCAATGGGGGCCAATGTTGTTTGCATTCTTCAAAATATCTTCTTTTGTGTTCATGCAGGTTTGGATGACATTTGGGTGAACTATAGCTTTAGGCACAATCTCTAGTATGTGACCCAAAAGTCACCTCAAGATGACACGCATATCATGGGCTTTAACAGAAAGTTGGATGTCCCTACTCACTGCTTCCACTGGATTGCTTTTCCACTAGATGATGTGCAACATGTCTCTGGAGATTTGCTGCCATTCAGACATGAGAGCATCAGAAGGTCAGGCACTGATGTTGGCCGATAGGGGTCTGGTTCAGCATTCGAGATCATTCCGAAAGTGTTCAGTGGGGTTTAGATCTGAGCTTTTCTGTAGGCCATTCAAGCACTTTCACACCATGTTTGGTAAATCATTTGGACCTCACTTCGTCCTCCGAGACACTGATATGCCGAAGCAGAAAAACTACCTCACAGTACCGTTGCCACAGTTGGAGGCATACAGTTCTCTAGAATGTCATTGTTAAAAGATTTACCTTTACTGGCATTAGGGGTCCAGCCAATCCTATTAATTAGAAGTTGATGTCATACTTTTGGCCATGCTGCGTATTTTAATCAGATGTCTGGACGTAATATATTTATTCACTCTTGCACATTGCGGTACTTTGTTAAACAAACGTTTAAAGTAAAAATGAAAAGGGTTTCAAACCCTTCCACAAAAAAGCTTTTCCTCTAGTTCCTCGTGCATTTTGGAAGTCTTGTTTATACCAATGCCTTCTGTATGAGTTCAATTTAAGGTCCCTGTCCTTGACTGGTTGGAACAATAATCATATTTTATGTTGAGTCTCCAAAACATCCTGAAAAAGGAAGCGAGGAAGGAAAACATACCAAGGAAGGCAGACATGTGATGTGTCTTTAGTTCTGCTTGTGCTTTTTGTGTGCACATATAACAGATTAAGAATAACATTGGCTTGGCAGTTGTCATTGTGCACATTCCTGTTGGCTTGTCAAGGACTGGCTTACATGTCACGGTTGTCTGTTGCAATGATTGTCGCACGTGTTGAATAATCCAGCGACCGCAGCGTCCCATGAACATTGTGACGGGGGATTTGACATGCATCCAAAACACTTCATGCCCAGTAGGATGCTAAATACTGTCCAGCACTAGATACTATGTCAGGCTCTTAGAAGGTTAATTGTAGAAATAATATTTATAATAAGTTTTATCTTGCTCTCATTTTCAGGGATCCATAAATATAAATTCTGTCATCATTTAAATGCCCTCATGCCATTTCAAAATGTCATACTTCTGTTGAGGAGCAATTTTTAGGTTTTCTTCGCCATGAAGAAATTTTCCATCCTGTCAACGTTCTTCTCAAACAAAAGAAAGGGTCTGGAGCATGACAATTATTAATTCTTGGCTAAACTGTCCCTTTTAACGTGCGATATGGTTTCTTGATACATATCATGGATGATACATATCAAACAGTATCCGTCTTTCAATCAAGGACAATGGACTGAGGATAGATAGTGTCTCTTGGACTCCCACACACATACACACACACTTCCTGCCACTATCTTTGCCATCTCTGTTAGCCTTTTTCCATCCCATGTTAGCCTTTTTTATCCTGTGTCATGTTGCGGCAAGAGTCTGGTCCTCATTGCAGCTTATTCTGGACTTACTTGGACAGAAAGAGACCAGATTGTAAAAACATGCAAAACATTTTTTGACTCCTTCTCCAAAGCGCTCCTTGTCGACCCTATACCTTGTAAACGTAATTTCTGCTTAGTGTTTCTCCTCACACATTCTGTACGTTTCTCCTGACATCCCTGACAATGATTTATATTCTTCTATTATGTTTTATGTAGTTTCTGAGCACACACCTCTTTGATTTTGGTCCACAGCACAGTTCAACTTGATTCCTGTGGGTCTGCGGATAGTGGCGATTCAGGGAGCGAAGACTGGCTTCTACCTGGGCATGAACAGCGAGGGGTACCTCTACAGCTCCGTAAGTGACAGACTGCTCTTTTGAAGATTGTGATGATTATCATAATTAGAATGATTATAATGATGCCCTCCGTGTGTCTCCACAATAATGATTCACAGATAATTGAAAATGTGCAGCTATTTGAGATGTAAATAATTATGCTGAGAGGATAATTACTCTTCTCATATTAAAGAGTTGGGCCAAACAAACTGGCATAAAAGTGAATGTTGGGTAATCAGGACGATACGGGTTCTGTCCGTGGTGCTGAAATAAACGGGTGCTGTCCATGGTGCTGAATTCGTTGCATCAAAGTTTGGCTGCTGAGGTTCTGCAGTTTTTCACTGTGGGTAGATGCAATATTCACACTAATATGCAGACAATATTAATAGCAAATTAGTCTTTCCAGATACCTAATACTTTATTTACAGATCCCATTTCATTGCACATACTCATTCTGCTATCATGTAGACAACAACTCTTTGTGCATACTGTATCCTATGAATTTCTGTTTATTTGTTGGCTACTGAAGCTTCTGTTGCCAACATAGATCCCTATATAGAGTGATATAGAGTCACATGATATGTACGACTCAGGTGACTGGTTAAAAAAATCCCTCTGTCCTCTGCGTAGTGTCGAATTCCACAAGCTCTTGTCAAGGTGATAACATTCCTTTCCACTTGCCATCACAAACCTCAGGCCATCACCTTTGTGCCAAATTTGAGGTTTTCCTCTCGGTGTCAGATTCCTCAGGTTCATATATAGATTCTGTTTATAGTTTCAAAGCAACAACATAAACAAATGTTAATTTTGTGGCCCAAACTTAACTTCCGGTACACTTACGCAAAGAACATCCAAATCCCGGCAGATTATTTCTGATAACAAGCAAAAGAAATACACATTAGTAAATGACATCAGCTAGCAAGTTCAAATTATGTGTAGCCAGTATTATAATTCAACAGACACTGGAGTGAAATGACCACAACACATCTAGAAATGCTGGTTTGAAATGAAAAGTTAAAGTGGTCTCATGTCATTTTATTCTTACTGAAAAGACGTCCTTAAAAAAATATTTAAGTAATGATCAATAATCGCAGTTAGGAATATTCTTACGAACTTCCTATATTTGATCTATTTTGTCTTAAAAGGGACAGTCCACCCCAAAAAATTCTGTCATCATTTACTCACCCTCAGCTTGTTCCAAATCTGGATACATTTCTTTGTTCTGATAAACAAAAAGGGAGATATCTGGAAGAATGTCAGTAACCAAACAGATCTTATCCCCCACTGACTCCCATAGTCCCATAGAACAATCTCAGGGTGAGTAAATAATGAGTAAATTAATTTTCGAGAAGCCAGCCCCAGATCTGTAATGTAACAGCAGCCCAAAAATGGTTTAGTATGCAGTTCTACATGTAACAAAGCATGTTTAAAAACAGAAACACTATGAGGAAAAACCCAAAAGCCATTCACACACAACCGTATTAACACAACTGTATTAAATGTCTGCCGCTACCGCTCCCAAAGGTCAAGCTTTCTCATATAAATAAACACAACAATAACAAAGGATTAGCCAGTGCAGTGTGACCAATTACCCAAATTGTGTTTGATGTGGAGCAGAGTGGAAAGCAGCAGCATTAGCAGTCAAGGTGGAGCAGATATTTAGACTGTGTCACGACTAGAGCAGGATAAAAGGCAAGAGAACGTGATGAGAGAGAGAGAGAGAGAGAGAGAGAGAGAGAGAGAGAGAGAGATTGAGTGTGTGTTTGTTAAGCTGTGTATATATGTGTGTGCGAGTACGCATCCCAGAGCTGGCGATTAGAATGCGGGGATGAGAGAGCTTTTGTCTACCGCCTCTCTGTGAACTGAGAAATGAGGGGATTTTCTTCTCAGAAGTGGTTCAAAGAAAACCGACTCTAAATCAAACCCAGCGTAGCTTACTGATGCACTGCGATTGCGACATCCTGTCCTGTTGTGGCTGTCCTGACACCATCCCAACCGTTCTCCAGTTCGGTTTGGTAACTTCCCAGTTTTTGTGTTTACTATCAGCCATCCAATGTCATTTGTACTCTCTGTCCCCTGTTTGTGACTTTGGCTCTGAGACAAACATGCTTTTTGGTATCACAGAAAGGGGAGTGGATTATTAGATTGCATTCTGGGTAATATCATGCGAGATGGGCAGGTTTATTTTAATCAATGTCAGAAGGGTTATATAAGCGGATTAATTCGTCAACGATATCTTTGTTTACAGTGCTGCTTATCTGGCATCTGGATGCAGTAAATCATCAAAATTATTTCTCTGTTATATCACCAGCGCGTCTGTAACCCACGCGTGCGTATTTGCGCACATTTGCGTACAAGACCGCATGAGCGTGTTTGATAACGATCGGCATCTCCAGAGAAAGTGTGTGTAGCCGAACACAGAAATGGGACAGAGAGAGGACACAGCCAATGGGGAAACACCTCACTGCTTGGGGAATGGTGCTCCTCCCCTCCCCTCTTCTCCTCACTGCAGTTAAAGAGAAGGTCATTCATAATATGCCAGTTTATTGTCAAGCCCTGTGAGTATCTCATTGTAATAAGCTCATGTAAATTACAGGAGCTGCTTCAGGGACTCTGCTCTTCTGCCACATAATGGATTTCATACATCCCCTCGAGGAGACGTCTCTCGTGTCTTCATCCAGCGTTTGGTGCAAAGTCTATAATGACCATTAGAATTTTAAATGCCCCGTCAAATGGGAAAGGAGCAATTCGGCTGCATTGATTTAAAAGGTTAAAATCGACTAATATTCCAATTATGTCGATATTCCATCGTCATTCGATTTGGAAAAAAAACACATTAGGGAAAGAATAACATTGTTGTCAGTGCTGGAGTCCCTTTTTCCTGTTTAATTCATGATGGGATAGTTCACCCAAATATAAAAATGTTGTCATTATTTATACAGCCTCGTGTTGTTCAAAACCTATATATAACTCTTTCTTTTGTGGAGCACAAAAGAAGATATTTTGAGAAATGTCTCAGTGGTTTTGTGTACAAACAATGGAAATCAATGGGGTTCAGCATTGTTTGGGTAACGACGATCTTCAAAATATCTTCTCTTGTGTTTTGCAGAAGAAAGAAACTATACTACAAACTTTACTCGCTGCCGCCGCTCTTTGGGAATTACCCACTCAAGTTTGGTATCTATGTAAAGCTTAGAATTTCAGCTTTCAGGTTTATCTATTCTCTACAATGTCATTATAGCATTAAGCTAAAAGAGAGTGTTAAAACAAACCTGTTTCTTCTTAGCAACGACCTGCTACAGCGCCTCTGATTAATACGTTTAAAGGCAATTTTCTCAATTTTTTTTGCTCAGATTCCAGAGTTTTAAATAGGTATATCTCAGCCAAATATTGTCCTATCCTAACAAACTATAAATTGATGGAAAGCTTATTAATTCAGATGATTTAAAAATATAAAGTTTGAAAAATGTACCCTTTTTTTGTTTTGTTGTCCACGGTCACAAATGTCCATAAAAATCCATTTGTTTAATGGAAATGCTGTCATTTAGCACAATTTTAATTGACATATTACGTGACTGGAATAGAATTTTTTCTTCTCGCGATAAATCATTGGCTTTTTCTCTAAATCCATTTTTTTTAAATCTATTTTTTTCTTCTATGTAACACTTAAGAAAATAATTAACACATTTGGAATTTGACTTAGAAATGATGAGAGAATTTCATTTTAGTGTGCACTGTACCTTTAAATTCCAACTGTACAGAGCCCAGAGCTTCAGTACGGTGCTGAAGGTATTGCTCTACTTGTTTGACTAGCGGTGCTGTAGCCCTGGAGAGCGATGGAGGATGGACTGCAAAGGGAACCTCCACGTTATTGGTCTGCGTTGAGGGAGTTGTGTGGGCATCGAGCTCTGTGAGACACCTGTTGTGAAGAAATGGTTTTCAGTTAAAAATAGAACCCGGTCCCGTCCTGACCCATTTTATAGACAGTATGCTCTGGAAAAACCCTCCCGGGCTGAACGCAAGGGTGAGAGAGAGAGCACAGAGAGGAAATGTAGAGTGGGAGGCGCTGACACAGTTTTAAGATTCTTGACAGAAATACTGATCAGCCATTATTCAGATGTTCAAACCTTAGATGTAGGACTACTTGCTGCAAACAAAGTTTCAAACTTGATGATGTAGGTGCATGCGTGGGTGTGTGAACTCGAGAAGTGCCTAGCGTGTTTTTGTGTGTGTTGTGGTGCCTTTATCTCAGGTTTGATAAATGGTTTGTATAGACTGCTCTCTGCACCGCGGATGATATTGAGATTCAGAAAGCTCCCGTTATCAAGATGCAATCACACGCTGCAGACTCAGAGAGTGATGTCGTTTCTAAAGGTAAATGAAAAGCGCCAGACGTACAGACAGGAATCCAAATTAGGACACATGCAGTTTCATAAACAAACCTCATTCCCAGAATTCCCTCACAGACAGAGGAAGTGGAGGGGTGGGAGAGAAACAGACAGCTTAAGTGCTAATCTTCTCCTTTTCCCTCACAGATAATGAACTGCAGATTGTAGCCGTTCATCCCCATAAACCTTCTGCGGAATTTTAAGCTGCAGCCATTTCCCGTAAGCCCTGTTATGAACTCTGGCATCCTTCATTTGGGATTCTCATTATTTGTGACTCCTCTGTCTTTGTCATGCGTATTAGTGATGGCTCGGGGAGGGGTCTGCCATACAGGTCGGTGAAGTTTAAAGGCCCATTCACATTGCGGGCGATGCGAAAAAGCGAAACGAATGCCCGACGAACCAAGCTTTCATATCAAGAGTCAACAGCAGTGGCACTAGGCGCGTGACGTAATGCTCGATTCTTATTGGACGGTTCGTTTCTTCACTTTGCAAATGGGGAAAGATTCTTCGCTCTAGCCGAAAATAAAACCTTCACATTTTCGGCACGCGAATGTTCGTGTTCTATGTGAAGGGCTTCATAAGAATCTATTGTTTTTGTTCTTGTCGTTATTGCGACGAACATTCGCACTGAATATTCACGGGCACTGTGAATGGGTCTTAAGGGGACCAGGAAATCACGTTTGCCATACTCAAAAGCAAAAATTGGATGTAATTTGGTCAGTGGCGTAACTTTGTTTCGAAAAGGGGTGGGGACATGCATGCATTTCAAACTGGAGTCGCGGCTCTCTGTCTTCCGCAAATATAACTTACGAGTGCGAGCAACGGGAGATTGTGTGAAAGCAGCGCATCCTGCGTTTTCCACGAGTTTTAGATGTTAATGGCCACTAAACAAGACATATCTTCCGCAACCATTTCATAATTTCTTCCAAAAAGTGGTGGGGACATATCCCACCTATTCACCCGCAAATTACGCCTATGAATTTGGTTAACTTTGGATGCAGGGTAGAGGGCATATTTGCACAATTTTTGCTTTTAAAAATCAGTTCCAATTAAAGCATCAAAATATGATCAATATAATACCATAATAAAGAAAAATTAACTTGGCAAACTACATTATCAGGAAATGTTTTGTTTTACTTATATACAAAAACATGCATAGAAAAAGCAGTCATTGTCCTAGGCCTTAACTCAGTAAGCTTTGTACTGTGAAAAACTGTAAAAAAAAAAAGATTCATCTTAAAAAAATAAGTAACTTAGCTGCCTTAAAATTTGGAATTAATTCAACTTAAAATATTAATTACCTTAACAAGTTGAATGAACTCAAAATTTTAAGGCAGCTGGGTTACTTATTTTTTCAAGTTAACCCCCCAAAAATATGTTTTTACAGTGTAGCTGAGCTTTAATTTAATCCCAGCCCAACATGCGTTCCAATTTTTCTAAATATATATCTTTTAATAAAGGGCTAATTTGTCAGTTTTCCAAAGCTAGACATCACTTTTGTCCACTGTATGTTCTCTCCTTTCTAAAGCACATCAACACATATGCTTGATTAAATATAATCGAAAAAAACCTTTTAATAAAATGAAGTGCTTTTTTTAATTAGTTTGGAACCCATAGAGCGCTTTAGTACCCCCCCATCACAGGTCACCTAATATTCCATAACATGAATCTTATTGACAGTGACTCTCCATTCATCATCTGAAACAAAGATGAATTCCATCAGTGATCAGCAATAACTCCACCCAAGCTCACCAGGTCTGCGGCCATCAGTGAAGCGTCACCACAGGCAAAACATAAATGGATTATGACCCCGTCTGCATTTGTTTTCATCTCTCCATTGACGTGTCTTTCCACAGACATGCAAAATAAGTGTATAGTGGCAAGACACATTACACATACATACTCATACATGCATGTATATGCTCACATGTGCACTTCTAAAAAGTAGTGGAAGGAACTGATGCATAAACACA
Organism: Oreonectes daqikongensis; assembly: GCA_026939265.1. Lineage (NCBI taxonomy): Eukaryota > Metazoa > Chordata > Actinopteri > Cypriniformes > Nemacheilidae > Oreonectes > Oreonectes daqikongensis. Next base: position 2,597,621 of record JAOTQM010000043.1, on the reverse strand, counting down.
TATGGCAACACACACACTCATTAAGGATAAGCTCCATTAAGCTTTATGTTGATATATGATCATGGAGAAGATCATATATGGCCTCAGATGACATACAGCTAGAGATTAGTTGTGTGTAAGGGCAAATTTCATTCAGACCACATCAGACCCGCTTTACAAACCAAGGTCAAAGTTGGGCTGGTTAACCCATACAGTAGATGCTGTAATTACACTCTTTGTCATTTAAATATAATATATGCTAAAAACAAATACTACAAATATATTTTTTAGATTCTGTGAAAAAAATATGAAAATAACATGAAAATATAAGCAAAACTAAGCACTTAAAGGATATCTCTACACTTAAATGTATGATGTAAGTAAAGAAATATAATACAATAGATTTATAGTTTTCATATAACTTGAGATGTGAGAGTGATATCTGCAGATGCCGATAGTTTGGTGGTTATATTAACTTGCATTAACGAAATTCTCTATTAATATTGAACGTCAAACTGGTAATGTTTCTTAACATTTTCTATACACCGAGAACGAATTCATCATCTTCTGATCATCATCTGCCGATAGCCAATAGTGTGAAAAATTGTTTTTATCGACCAATGACGATTATTGGCCTATATATCGATATATCTCCACATATTACTTTTACTCTCATTTTTCTATTTTAATAATTTTTACTGTTATTATTAGTTGATGTATGTTGATGTAAATGACACTATTTGAATTATTGACTTAGAAATGATGTGTGGTTCATAAACATGAATAAAACATGGACGTAGTGCCCGTGACGTCACCCGTTGGTTTGTAAAGAGCCTAAAGTGGGCAGAGCTGGTCGTCGCCATCTTGGCAGCGCGTCACTCCCGGATAATCGAAAATAGGCAAAGAGGCGGGACGTCGGTTTAGCTGAGGTGCCTGTTAGCTGAAACCACCAACCCTTTATTATGCAGAATTTTAAAGCTTAATATAATTTTAAACGGATTCAGTTGTCATGAAGGACAAAGTTAGATATATAGACCAAAATCATTCTTCGTACCAGACTGTAAACCTGTTTTTAACTGCTATAAAGTTGGGTATTTAACACGGGCTCAATGAGATTCTGCTTGCTTTTGGAGGCAGCCTCAAGCGGCCAGTCAATGAATTAAAAACAAAGTTTACTTAATACATTTCTTTGTATTTTAACATTTGACTTTATCACTCTTATCAAGCCTCTATAGGTCTCACCCTCAAGAACATTGGTTTGCCTTTGCACAACACTACAGTTGTAGATCTCAGTTGTAGTACATCGTCTGAATAAGGGTTGTCTTGTTTGTTTAAACCCGACATCACTTCTAACAGTATTTATCTAGAGCTGCTTATGCTGGTGAGGGCCATTCTGATTCTTCTTCCCAGCATGCATTGCATTACTTAGCTGCTGGCTATCAGCTTCCTCTCTTTCAATTTCCGTTCTTCGCTCTCTGAAAATTACTGCCATCGGCCAGCTTCATTCACAGGAAGCGTGACACTTGTTTAGAGCTTGAATTGTGTAGTGTGAAGAATGCTTGTTTTGTGTGTTTCACATGATCTTGAGATGAAGGGCACATTTTTCTGTCTAATTCTTGTCTCAGTATAACGCATGTATAGCTGAAGTCGTAGATTTGGGTCTAATACAAAGTTTCATTGAATAATGCATGTATCTTTTGAAATAGCATAATTGATATAAATTATTCAAGTGTGTCTTCGGCATTGTGTTACGTTTCAGAACTTCATGCTCCGAATTTAACACAGAATAGAGGTCATGTTTGTTTCATTCTAGCAAAAATCGGCCTCAAAAATATGTTCAAAGTGACTGTGTTGCAAAACTCCAGTAAACTTAATCTTCTGTAACAAGCTCCAGGCTTTTGTTCTAAGGTCTCTGGTGGACATTATATAGGGTTTAAAAAAATGCTGAATCGTGCGCTTTTCTTGTCTTCGAGATCGTCGCCGGCTTAACGTCGCCGTAAATCTTCCCTACTGTTTTGCTTATCGCCATGTCGACCATTAAAGTTGCGACGGGCCTTATGAAACATTGCAGATCGCTCTTTGCAGCACTTCAGCGGCCGCCGTAAACTGCCCCCCCAAGTAAAATGTTTCTGAGTTTGCCATGTGGCAGTTACAAGGTCATTAACTCCATTTCAACGAGAGATAGAAACAGCGCAGCAGTCGGATCCCACACCCTCCGTCTGTCAATTTCATGCTCTCTGAAGCAAAAGCTGCGAGAAGTTTGCAAAATGTCTTGGTTGGGGAGGTCACATCTTTAAAGCCTGTAGCTTCTGCAGAGTGTGCGCGGGTGTGTTTTTGGTTGGGCGTGGGTGTTTGTTTGAATATGAGGATCACACTTGAATGAAATCAAGAAAAAAAGCTTGAAAAATACAAGCATAATTTTAGCAACATTACATATTAAACAGATATATACACATAGTGCTGCCCTCTTTCTGAAACCTTGTATCTCCATATTTTGTGATTTTTTTTGGGGGGGTCATAAATCATTATTATTAGTCACCCTATCTAACCAAATAAGTATTAAAAGTGCTTGTCAACTTTGACAACACAGTAGTTATAATATTTATATTATTTTTACCATTTGGTGAATTTGGACATCAAAGGTCGATCAAAGGACAGCAATGATATATATATTTAAAAACACAAAGAAAAAACATTGTATTGTATTTTTTTTAAACATTGTTTTATTCAATGAAGAGGTATTTCTCAAACAGGAAAGACCAAAAACATCTGTGAAGGACATCAGAAGGTTAAGAAGGTTTTGCTTTGTAATGCTGGCATAAACCATATTTTTTTGGTCTCTTTCTAAAAAAACACAGAAAATATGTGCTTACTTAATAAAAACATAGTAGGATTTATAAGAATGATAATGTTAATTTCAGATACATTATGACCATTCTGTAGGAGATTGATGTCACATCGTCTATCTGTTTAGCATTTTTTTTTTATGTGGGATTACACTGAAAAAACATAGATTCAAAAAGTGTATTTTTGCTGCATAAGTGCATATAAAACTTTTTTTTTTTTAAGTCGGATATTTATCAGTGTTAGGGTCTTCAGTGATCTGCATAGTTACCAGATCTAATAATGAAGTGTTGCTACAGTTTCATAAAGGGGTGTGTTTTTATTATGACCAGGTGAAAGAGATGTAATCCGACATTGTGTACATGGATGGAGAAAAATGATGGGAGGTAGAAAGGAGGTGGAGAAGAGGAGGAGAGGGGGCGGAGCAAGGGAAAGTTCGGAGAGCTGCTCTGCATTGTAAAGAGGCATTCGGTATTCTCGGCACGCGAGCCGGATATTACCTCTTTCTCGACATGTCATTCCAGCTTATTCCTTCAGGACAAGGCTGTCTAACTCCCTCAATGAGGATTAGCTTTTTATGTATCCTCATAATCAAGATACAGCTCAATGTGAACTCTCCCATGCACAGAGCTGGACATCTAGAAATGAAATCTTTTTGAGAGATGCAGAGGATAGAGGTCATGTTTGGTTTAGGCTTTATTCACGTTTGTGGGCCAGTTTTGCACCATGCGTGCAAGCATTGCATATTGGATGCATCCAAATCCTAGACTATTTTTCAGTTACAGAAGCGCAGTTTGTGTAACAGCACAGCACAAAATTACCTAAATGGCCTGCAGTGTCCTAATGGCAGCCCCAAGCTATGATGTAGCATGTGATGTATTTGTAAAAACAAGTTCAAAGGTCAATTTTCGGGTCGTATATTAAAAGGTTGAAGGCTTGAGTTGATGTCCTTCGGTTCCCCTGCGGGTAACTTGATTCACACGATCAGATTGTCATTAGTATTCCATGAGGCTAATCATGTATTGATCTCAGTCTGTGATGGAGATTCCTAGGACATCAAATGGAGCCAAAAGCTGCTTAGTTTGATGTGGCGGGCTGGAGGGAGGGTGGGCTGGATAAAATGCGAGAAAGATAAAGAACAAGAGAGCTGATGAAGACAATTCTTCTTAGCAAAACTACTGAGCGCTGCACGGAGCACAAACAGACAGGCAGAAATTTGTCCGCATTTGCTGGTTTTCACTCAAGTCGAGCTGAGATGCTTCATATCGTGGGAGGAAAAAGCACCCGTAACCTTTTTGCGCTCTTCCAGACGCTCGAATGTCTTCCGTCTGTCCTTCGCTATCTCCGTCCGATTCCCTCAATCTCCGTTGGGTTGCAGAAAGGCCTCAGTCAGCCATTTCTGCTTGGATACCCTCGGTAAATCAATCCTGCTGATTGGGTCTGCTCTCTGACAGGGCAAGGACCCTGACGAAGACTAAGAGAGATGTATACATGTCGCTCTTGGTTACAGTCATCCAGCTACATTGGCTCGGATTGGTGGGAAGAGCCGTAAGCGGCGGGGAGATGAATGGAAGCTGCGAGGTTATCTTCTGAACCGACCAAATTAAAGTTTTAGCTGGAAAGTGGAGCGTATTTTTCTTTATCTCACGCCGTGACATTTCGAGTATCTCGTAGATTTGTGGGATGTGCTACTATGTAAGCATGTCGTAAGTCTCAGTGTACCTTTGGGGCCAGTATTAAATTCATCTGGCATGCAAATGAATGCACAGTTAGAGTAGAATAATCTACCTCCTGCTCTCCAGAGAACATTGCTTTAAAAAACTCCAACAAGAGGTTTTCATTTACTGACTGTAGATGCAACCCACCCTGGTGAATAGACAAACAATGTTATTATAGTTTGTAACATGCTAACTTTTTATTCATGCAATTCAGCTGAAAGATCTTATTAGCACGTTTGTGTCTTTTGACAGGAGAACTTCAACCCAGAGTGTAAATTCAAAGAGAGCGTGTTTGAGAATTACTACGTGACATACTCCTCTATGCTGTATCGCCAAAGCCAGTCGGGACGGTCGTGGTATATCGGCATCAACCGGGACGGCCAAGTGATGAAGGGCAACCGTGTGAAGAAGACCAAAGCGGCTGCACACTTTCTACCTAAAGTCATCGAAGGTCAGATCCGATTTGTGAATAGATTCGAGACATGAAGATCAAAACGGCCTCTTGTCAGATGTAGATTTGGTTGTAAGTCTCTGATAAATGCCTAAATGTAATTTAGATGATTTATATTTTGGCATATTATGTTGGTTATGGTTATAGTGTCAAGCTTGCAGATTTAGATTAGTGGTCAACATATAGTTTTTCAATGGCAGATTATTCCTTATAGTGGGATAGTTCACCCAAAAATAAACATTTACTGACCCTCAAAAAGTTTCAAAACTTGTGACTTTTCTTGCTCTACAAATTTTACTTTTTAAATAATATCCGGAGAATTTCGCTTTGGATAAAAGTGTGTGCCAAAAAAATAAATGTAATTTTTTTATGTAATGAACAATGACTAGCACTATAAAAGTATCAAAAAGCAGTCTGTCCATTAGTTTCATGTGATGAAAAACCAAAATTCATTATTTACTAAAACTCTTTGCATCTGCTGTGGTTCTGTAGTCAGAATGGCCCATTAGACTTGCTGCATCGGGTTTAATGTCATTTGCTTATGAGGTACATGAAAATGACAGCAAGAATTACATTTTTATGGTGCTTTTTTATGAATGCACTTTCTTACATTTAAAAATAAATAAATCAAGTTCTACAGCTTTGGAACAATATAGAGGTAAGTAAATGATTTTAGAACTTTCATTTTGGGATGAAATATTTCATTCGCTTTTACATTTGGACAATCTTGAACATTTGGTTCCATTTGGATTTGAATGGTTGCACGATTTATGAGACAGTAATTTATTTGCGTTCGTCTGTTGTTGCTTAAAATAACATCAATCTCCCTTTGTTCTCCTCCATTTCCTTCAGTGGCCATGTACAAGGAACCTTCGCTGCATGAGCTTGTTGCCGAGCAGAGTCCTCCACGTAAAACCGTAAAGACTTCAGACTCCCCCTCCCACCAGAACGGCAGGAAAGAGGCCCCCAGAGCTGATGCTTCATAGCATGGGGGCCACACACAGGGAGGGTGAGGGACTACTAGAACTTTGAAAACTCAATTTCCCATCATGCAATGGGGCAGGAAGATCTGTAAGAGTGGGGCAAGATCAGACAGCGGCCCCTGGCACAATGCGGGCCGAGGGGACAACCTAAACAACGGATTTCTCCACAGACACACACCTGCCCCTTCCAATATGAGTCCACACAAAATCATGTTTCAGAAACATGCCCTACACAAAGTCTCACATTCTGCCAAAAATTCAGTGGCTTTAAAGCAAAATACAAACATCATCCATCCTGCCAGGTTTCCACTAAATATATTGACTTTCTTTCCTTATGGTTTCTTTTTGTTAAAGTGATTTGTTAGGTGAGTGTGCGAGCGAAAGAAAAAGAGATTATTTTTTAATATCCTCATTTTGATTCTAGCACATGAGACACGCGCTGGTTCATTTTTTGCCATCACATTGCGAACATCTGCCCCCTGTTTTCTGTGCCAATCGGAGCTTTATACTACATCCATTTCTGTTGGTCGGCGGGTGTAGATTGATACCTGCCAGACCGCAACCAGGGGACCCAATGATATCGGGAAGAATTCATTATGTGGGACAGAACAAATAGTTCACTTTGATCAGATCTCAACAAAACGTATTAGATTTACATTCTTCTGCTGTCTTTTAGTGTAAACAACACCAGACTTGATTTGATCTTGACAGCGATGATGTGTTCAAAGTGAATCCACAACCCGAAGCTTGTGTTCTTGGTTCAGATGCAACACTTACCTGCAGGCGAAAGAGAAAAGCAAATTCTCTTGTGACAACTCAATTCATGTTTAATGGCCAGTGGGCTCCGCGCGCCATCCGTATCATTGGCACACTATCGAGATTATTACAGGCTGTTGTTTGATGGAATTCGTACAGGGGATTACATGCAGTCCAGCCACGATTGCTTGAATTATTTACTCCAAACGTCCGGCTCGTTCAACCAGCGCGGACGAGAGATTTTAATATGCAAATTTAAATTGCGGAGAGCTGATCAATGACGCAGTGTTCGCAAGCGCCAGTACGTGCGTGCTGGAGTGTGAAAAAGACAGAATGATGTGAAATTCGCTTCTGTTATTTATTCGCGGCGCGCGCACACGTGTGTAAACACTCGGCTCGCGCGCACAGTTGATCATTTTAATGGCTAAGTCAAGTCTGGGCATTTTAATCTGCCTGGAGATGTTGACTGACGACCCTCTCCGGATTTCATAATTGACACATAACCGCAAGGAAGTGCTGTGACATGGAAGCAGAAGGGATCTGTGAGCAAACAAGCTCTTTGTAATTCCACTGGTGTCTTTCCCGCTGCAGAAACCAGCTCAGACCAGCATTAATTTTCATTTCATGCGTTTATGCTGGTTGGCGCTGGTTTCGTGCTGCTTTGTCTGGTGGGTCGGCGTAACCAAATCGTTCACCAGCAAAACTTAGTTTGTGAGGTTGATTGACCAAGAAAGTTTTGCTGTTTAACACACCAGCGTTCCATGACGGGAATCAGCATCCGAAACACAAAACATATGCTGGTCATTTCAACAGGGTGACATCACTTCCTGTTCATACATACACACACACACACACGCACACGCGCACACAACTCAAAATGCAAAATGATTGTTTGTGAATGTGTTCAATGCCTATTCACCCATTTTTGCCCTTTTGTCCTCTAGAGGTAAGAGGCTATGTCCTGCCCTGCTGTTATGACATCATTCATTTGTTGGCCAATAGCAACCACTGTGGCTGCAGATGACGTGACCTGATTGGCTGCAGCTTTAGTCAGTCAAGGTGAATAGCCAATGAAGGTTCAGTCAGAGAACAGCAGCAGAGTATAGGGAGTAGTGTGTGCTTGTTTTGTTCTGGGTGAACGACGTCACGTGTTCATGTGTATGTGTTTGTGTCGCATGGTCACCTTGATGTCCTTGAGCTGTGGCCTGATTAACTGTTCTGAACACCCAGACTGCAAAAACCTAAACTCAGTGCTTACCAAGGAATAGAACTCCAGACACTTTATATTTAGAGAAATGCATCGAAATGTTGGAAGAACGTTAAGCGAATGTTGTCGAGGGTTTTTTTGGATTGTTGAGAAATGGTTTGCGTATGTAGACGATGGTCTTCATGAAGGTTTTTAGCAAAAAGAACTCTTTCTCCGCCATTATCCAAATTTTGTCATTTATGAGACAATTCTACTAAAATTTTGGGCTTTTCATGTTTTTAGTGTTGATCAGTTGCAGCGCTGTTATCATATGAAAGAGTACAGAATCTACAGCTCCAAAAGCAGCAAATACTCTTTCCAATGTAGACGAAGTATTTGACAAAAAAGCTAATTTCTTCGCTTTTTGTTTAAAACGTATTTTTGAAGAAACATACTACATTCAAAATATTTAATAGAAAAATTAGGTTAAATTTTTTTTATTTGTACCTTTTTTACTTTTTAGGGGCCATCAGTTTTGTAAAAATGATTTAAAAAACTTTAAAACACGGCGGGGAAATAGTTAAAGGGAATTCTAGCATGTAGCGTAACAGGATTAAGACTTTTGTAGATAAACTAGAAAATGTTTGGCTGTGCGAGACATGTATTAGGAGGTGGGCAACTGTCTCTATGAAAGATGTACGAAAGTAGAAAATTAAAGGTAAGAGTATGTAGCAACTGTAACCTTTTCTGAATAAACTTTGTGAAACGTTTTGGCTGTGCAAGGCAACTGTTAAGATGCAGACGGCGGTCTCAATGAAAGTTGTTTGTCGGTTGAAGGTTTGAAGGTAAGAGTATGTAGCAAAAGTAACCAGATAAAGACTTTTTCAAATAAACTTTGGAAAACTCCCGCTATGCGAGACGAGTTTTGGGACGCAGACGATTGACTGCGTTCACGCTGCAGGAGTTTCTGAAAGTCCTGAGGGTACGTCTATGATTGAAGTAAGCTGGTGGAGGAAAAGACAGCTTTAGAGGCGTTAGATGATGAGAAAGAGACTGGAAGATCATTAAGCTGGATTCTTGGAGGAGACGTGTTCTTTGTTAATGATGAGAGTGGGAAAGACTGACATTGTGTCGCTCTATGAACAAATTTCTTGCTGATTGAGCTGAAGATGTTCCTTCGAGTGCATTTATGTGTGTGCGGTACCTACCTGGCCAACGGAGATGTTGAGAACACAAGGACGAATGTGGCGCACACACGCCCCCTCATGTGTGCTCCAAAGTCACGCTCCATTTCCTGAGCAATCTCCCCAAACCCTCTCCTGTGTGTCCTGTGGCTATTAACCTTCCCTCAAGCTCAGTGTGTGTGTGAGAGAAAGAGGAGGAGAGGGAGAGAGAGAGAGAGACAGAGCAAAGTAACGATCGATTGACTCAATAAAAGCCAAACTGGAGAGCAATAGCCCAGCGCTGTGAGCAATAATTTCCCTGTGCAAGTGAGGAAACCGAGCACATTAGCAGACTATGAACTGGGAGTTTTTTTTGTTGGGACTCAATGTTCAGAATACAGATCGTAAGCCCAAACTTTGCATTGAATAGCCATGCTTTCTCTCTCTCTCGCCAAACCTGGTTTTGCTGTGAAGTTAGTAGTATTATGGTCTAGGATCTCTCCTGACTCTTTCTCTGAAATCAGAGCAAGTTCTCAAGGACGCTGAGTGTTTTCTGTTTCATTTGTCCTCAATTCAAGCATGCAGAAAGAGTCAGACATGCGTGTTCCACAATGGCCGGGGGAACGCTTATGAAATTTTCATGCTGTATTTTTGTGACAACAAATTTCATACTATTTATCTCAGAGGAGTATAAGAGAAAAAACATATGTGTATATATTAAAGAGTTATTGAAGAGTCTTATTAATGCAATTAAAAAACAAAAACCTGACAGTTCTGTATGTGGCTGCTTTGAGGGGAATGACTGTCTGGTCTTGCCAAAACTGCTGTGAGCCATAAGGACTGTGGACCGATTGTAAATTTTCTTAGTTTTTTTTCTATTAGTTTTTTATTATTATTTTATTAAAAGATGATATTATTTGTAACTGAAGGCCATTTTACCCACAGTAAAATCCAGGGAGTCGGCAGTAAACAAAGATCCCTTCGAAGAACTGATTGGTGCTTCCTTGATCCAATAATTTCTGAATAGATCATTTTTTATAAGAAGATTATGTATGAAGCTGAAACCTTGTGTTTGTGTTTCCTTTCTGCGATATTTTTCTGAAATGTATTTCCCTTGATGTAACTTGATTTTATATTCATTTCACTGAAAACTCGTTTTCTCAAAGCCATGTTGTTAACAAACTAAAGGTTTGATTTGCAAGACTTCCTCACCTATAAACATTGAACTATTGACTTTGGAGATGATTTCCAAATTGCAAACCGAAACCTGCTCGACCTGAAAGCCAACGTACTTCTCTTCATCAGGAATTATAGCAGGTGTCTTCCAAGCGAAAAGAAAGCCAGTCGCGTCTTCCAAAAAATTCCAAAAGAGGTCTTCCACTAGCCAGGGCTTGTCTGAACTGCCGATTGAAAGTGGCTTCCTGCCTAAATCCCACCCCCAATCTTACCGGTTAATACAGGAGGCGGAGCTTAATACACCTGCCCTTTCTAACAGCGGAGACCTGAGAGGACACTCACGGACAAACGTACACGTACGAACTCTACATGGCACCACAGGGTGACTGCAGACTAACATCAGCTGGGCGTACCCTGCGTGGACTACACACACTCAGAGCCCCTAACCAGCATGGCGGCGTGGCAGCGAGTTGCTCTGAATCCTGTACCTGCGAGAGTAGACTCTTGTACTGCATGCATCCCTCATTGGACGTACTAGGAGAGGACTCCCCATTACACAGCACAGGTTGCACCCTCTCCTGGCCTCAACACTTGCCAACCTGTCTACTTTCAAGAGCAATTATACATCTGTGAGACGGGAGAAGGGCGGGTGGCGTGTCTTATTATTATTATTATTATTACATATTATTGAATAAAACAGTTATATTTGTATGATTGTAAGACGTCTGTGATGGACTGTATGTGTAAATGCGTGATGATGCATGATATCCGAGGCATGCAGGAAACAGATGGTACGGACAGCTGCAGGTACTCACAGGTGAGAGACAGGTGACAGACAGCCTATGCTCCCATCATTTAGGATTGGCACGCTGCACACGGACAGCACATTCTCGAACGCAGACAAGGTATTTATTAAACAGCCCGTTTGTGTCACCAGAACTTGACTAATCCTCTCATTGGCCACCTACGAACAGCCGCATTATGTCACCACATTACAGGAAGTCTCTCTAATCAGATGAGCGAGAACATTTATACTGAAGGGTGGAATATAAACTAGCCCACGGAATGCTTAATACACACACAGCTCGCTCTCGCTCATGCATACAAGTCATCATCATGCATTATATTCTAGAGCCTTCAATCGGCCAAATGTCATGTAGAGGTACAAACTGTTAGAAAGTCGACAGATAACCAGAAAAATGACACAATTGTACAAGTGTTTTTGTTCAATGTCAGAGTGGGAGAGCGTAATTCGAATCCCTCCGCTCTTAACTAACGGTAATCATAAAGCTAATTCTGTACCGGGGTTCCTGCTGTGAGAATATTCAGAACGGTTCCGCGAGCAGATTGCTAATCTCAGATATTGACAGTATGTGGGCTAAGCGCGGAAGCAAATGACGACAAATGCGGTGCATAAATCATAAAAGTTTGCCGACGTAATTATTTCAAAAGGTTTCGGAGAGATTTTTTTCACAGATTTCCGCGTTTTACGCGCCCGTCTGCGCACCACAACCCGGTTCCGAGTCCCCAGGCTGAATTTGAGCGTTATTGGAGCTATGAGTCAGTCAGCGTTGTATCAGCTCCTCACCTGCAGCAAAACTCTGCAAGTCTCGATAAAGGTAAACCACAACGGTAATGCACAAATCTGTCAGCGCTGATAAATGCTCCGTTTTTTTCCCATGGTTAAATTCGAGTGCTAAGACTTTCAACTGACCACATAAAAGCAGATTGCAGGGTAGCCGCTGCAATCACTCATGTGCTCTGGAGGAAATACTGCAAAATGTTAGAAGTAATAATTCATCCATGCATTATTCATAGACGTGTCCCCGGGGGAGGAAGGGTAGAGAGAGGCGAGGGTGGCAGGGTCAGAAAAGTTCCCCTGCATGCTGCTCCTCATTACATTTGCCATCTGGGCTGAGCGTTCAGACCGGGGCTTCCCTCGGTAATCTCAGTCCACACGCACATACAGGCCTCAAATATAATGCACACAGAAACGGGGTTATACAGGCACACATTGGAACTCTCAGACACACGCTTTTGTTTCCCTATAAGCCTCTCTGATCTCTCAGATGATGATTTTGATCCAACATGGCACTTTCTCAATGCTATTTGTTTTGTATGCTGTGTGCATCCAAACCTGGCGTTCAACACAGCATTTGAACTCTTCCCTGAAGCTGCCAGCTCTGCCCTGAGGCCTCTGGAACATAACTCATGACTCGCCGTTGAGCTTAAAAATTGTAACACTTAAACTAGCCATCAGGGGCTTTCACTCGAAGCACAGGCAAGAGTTCAAGACTTGTTTTATGCTGCTATCTAGTGGAAGTAGGAGACATTGCTTTGACTATTCAAATATAACCGCAGTCAGCAGATTTCAGTCCGAGGGGTTGTGCAGTGACGTAACAAATTTTTTATTTTTTTAATCATTTATTTAATACCATCAGTTAAATGACTTTTAATTAAAACCTGATTATAAACAAAAATTTGACTATTTTGACCAATATTTTTGGGAGAAAAATGTTTGGGATGTTAAAGACCAAAAGGCACAATACAGAAATAATAACAGTCATCCTTTAGTTACAAAAATGTATATAAAACAACATAAAAATTTAAATTACTTTAAACTACATATATCAGCATTGAGATGTTTATATCGACAATAACAGGTACTTACAATAATCGTCATGTTAAAAACCATGATTATCGATAATTGCAGTAAAAGATAATACATTTGATAATAGCGTAAATAATTCAGCATCTATTTATAATTCCACCTTAAGAGTAGGGTTGGGAATCGAAAGGTTAGGAATCGTATACTTGATATAAAATGTCAACTCTGGGAAAAACTGGGAACCGATAAGAATTGGGATTGATAAGCAGAATCGGAATTGATCAAAGTCAAACGAAACTCAACCTTCTTTAAGGGTACAAACTATCTCCCCGCCTCTCTCCACTATTTTGTGTGCGAGAGAGAAAACGTGAAATAAAGCAAATTAAAGATGAATTGACAGCATTATGAAAAACATTACTTTGAAAAACATTGCAATACTACGATAATATCGTAAATTATTTTGACCATGATATTTTGTGTATGTATACAAAGAAGGTTATATATACACTAATAATAATTAATAATAAATAACAATAATCATCATCATCCAATAATTGAAATATATATATTTTTAAGATAAATAATTTGTAACTACATTGATGTAGGCCTACTGAGCTGTTTTGCTGCTGTGTAACCCAATAAAGTGTTTCGTTGATTTTAGTGCTGTACTTAAATAAATAAAAACAAACGCTTTTACACAAGTGTAGCTTGAAACATAAACACACACACAATTTACTTTCAGGTCCTCCATTATCCACCCCTTTGAGGCTTGGGTAACATCACCATTGATTTTACTTTTATCTCATTCTCCACACACGCTCCTCTGTCCTTTATTCCCACATTCTGTCCGTTTCACCTTCTTGTTCTCATTAGGATGTAAATGGACATTATTGTTATCAGACCCCAAGAAATGAGAACAAAGAGAGTGAAAAACGGAGAGAGGGTCATTTAGACATTCTGTGATGTTCGGCATTCATTACACTGATAAAGGAAAGAACAAAACAAACGACAGGTATCAGCCTGATGGTCCGTGAGCTCAGACTCTGGAGCTACAAACGGAAGGTGACGACTCCCCCTAGCGGTCGGATCGAACACTACCGGAGTATTTCCGATAGGTGGTAGTAGTGGGTAGAAACTGCGGTGTGTTTCGTTTACAGAGAGCGAGTTTCCGTGAAACTTCGTCGTCATAGGAACCGTGCACGAGATCAAAGTAATAATAATACCACCGGGCACAAATTATATTTGTGTGCAGACACCATAGAGCTAATTAGGTTGAATATAAAATGATTTACCATTAACGAGGACACAAACATTTGGGCACTGGAATTATGAGATTCTCAACTGATACTTGTCCCATCTGACTCCAGCTATGAGTCACCATCAGATGACAGCTTGAATTACTTTACTTGGAACAATAGGGGTGTGTCTAATAAGACCCTGCTATGCTATACCCCTCTCCCCCACCACCCAAACATAGAGGTGACGATCCAACTTGTGCACAGAGAATAAAAAACGTTTGTACTGCCACGATGAAGATAATTTATAGGAGGTTTGCATTTGCACACAATGTCAAAAATAAACTTCAGACTGTATTGTCTCTGTGCGCACAGTAGAGAAAGTGACTTGGGGTGTGTGTGAAATGTCTCACTGGAGCATAAGACAGCATGAGATAATATGTGATACGTGGATGTGTATATTGGATCGTGCGTGTAGAGAGATATAAAATCTCTTTCTCTCTGTGTGTTTGTGTGAGGATTGGATTCCAGGAAATTCTCAGGGTTTGGTAAAACCTGTTTGGCCGGTAGGCTACTGTTACGCTAAACCCCTCCCCCAAAGAGAACTAGACTAGAGCAAATATGCTTTTATTAAACAGTTTCGCATGCTTCCTAGTATGAGTAGTTTTAGATCTACATGGTCAAAAGTCTGCTAGCGCAGATGTGTTCACACTTGTAAGTTAGAAGCCTGACTGAAACTTGTGACATCATGATTTGTAAGATATGACACTCCCTTTCTCATGTGTTTTCATGTGCCTTAAAAATAGCCGTGCATTTTTTAACAAAAGGTCTTAATAAATGACCAGGGGCTCTGTAAATGGCAAGGAACTACAAACAAAAGCTCTGAACATTTTGTTGGACTTTAACAGTAAAGATCTGAAAGACTAAAAAGTTCTAAAAAAGTGTACTGACACATATTTTTGACACAAGACATGGATTCAACATATACAAATTTTGACCATTGTGAATTTTCTCAGATATAAGAATCTGGCGAACTAAATAAAATATATAAAAATAAAACACTGTTATGTATACAAGTTATTTAAACATAAAAATAATACAGTAACACTTTGAATATACAGTGCTGTATAATTATTTTCTTTCAGACATAGTACAGTATGACTCATATGCTGTCAATCATATGTGTGATATTTCAAATGATATTTAAAGAGGTAATGTTTACTTCCTGGAAAAAAAACTGTGGTTTGCTTTACTGTGGGTTTGTCTCACTAACTGTGGCTAATAGTCTTGTGCCATATTTGAAGTCTAAAACAAATTCCTGTTGTGTCATTCTTATGTGTTTGCTAGTAAATATTTCAAAAATATGACACATTTGTTTTGAGGTATATATACATTTATTAAATTACTTTCTCAAATAGTGCTTTTATACTACATTTGATAGACTGCATTTTAGCACAGAATTCCCTGTGTAAATGTACTAATGGTTATGGGTCAATGACGTAAAATGAACATTTATCATGTGGTGTGACCAACAATAGCAATAACTATATTAAATTAAAAAGAAAAAAACTCATTTTTGTGGCTAAAATATGAATCACTGATACAGTATGCTTCAGTACCACTTTTATCAGTTGTATGCAAACTACATTTCTACAAAAATATGAGATGATTACTTGACAAAACTCAAAACTGCAAAAAAGAAATTCTAAACACGTTCAATATTGAAGAAGACTTGTAAAAAATTCAGGAATTTTTTTTTTTACTTTTAGGGCCAATTCATAGATGAAAAACACTGAATTCACTTTTTTTAAATATTTATCTGCATTTATATGTACGCCACATTCTTAATGTTTGAATAACTGCAATAGATATTATTACTTAGCTATTTGTATTTTGCTGTGTCAGCAATTGAACAATTCAGGTGTCTTCAAAACTGGCATATTTATATTAATAGTAAAATTCTATAATAGGCTACTTAAAGTCAAATAGATTACCAAATCAAAAATGCTAAATGGATGAATGAATAAGAAAATGATGATGGCAAGGACATCATCAGCTGTTAAAATGTTTGCAAATACCATTGTATGTCTGCCCATAACATGCTCCCGGTGAAACAGGAAGTTGTGTAATGATGTTGTTCCTCACTTCACATGACATGTTTGGGTTTTTGTGGAAATAACGTAGGATACAATACACACTAATGGGATGGGCCATAAGTCCCTCTTTGCCAACACAATGATGTTTTGGGGATTCATCATATATGAAGAACAGCAGTGGGGAGCATTTCAGCAGTCCAAATCAGTACAATTAAACAGTATATGTCAATTTGTATAAAAAATGTTTGTTTTTTTACTCATTGTCGCAACAAACTTATTTTATTAAAAATAGCAGCAGCTATATTATTGATGTTCAATAGCTTTGAAACATCACAGTTTATGTGGGTTTAAGCCTTAATCTTCCTTAAGGAGTACAATTTAGATAACAATTACAAGAGTATTTCCTAAATTAGGGACAATTATATTACAAGTTACATCGGGTTACATCCCACCTCTACATTTCGAAACATGAGTCATTTTAGTTTATATATAGGCCTATCATATATTGATAAGGTATGAGCATCACTTGTTCGTCATTATCAGTTACTCATACTCCGTGTCGTCACGAAACCCCCCACCAACCACTACACTTGAAAACAACTGAACAGAGTCGTCAAAGACGAAACTGAAATGTCTCCGCCCACAAGGAGGACGAGACTTTTAAAGCTCAAATCAGAAGCTTGTTTCATATTCAAGGTGCGGCATCTCTCAACAGGTGTCCGTGTTACTGCGTGCACGGCGTTTCTTAACGGATTTTAAAACCATACACTTTAAAAAAAAAAAAGTTTTTAGCTATTTTAAATAACATTTTCGAGCGCATTCGGTGGATTACGCAACCCAAGTAGTCTTTCGGAGGGATCTTTTGTCGTTTAACTCATTCTACAAATAGAGATAGTTGAAAGTTTACTTTGAAAGATGGCAAATAAAGGAATGCAGCTCCTTGGCTTTACTCTAGCTCTTATTGGTATGATTGGGCTCATTATTGGCACGATCTTGCCTCAATGGAAGATGTCTGCCTACGTTGGAGACAATATCATCACAGCGGTGGCGATGTATCAAGGCCTTTGGATGTCTTGCGCTTTTCAAAGCACCGGGCAAATGCAGTGCAAGGTGTACGACTCCATCCTTCAACTCGACAGTAAGTGCAAAACAGACACATTTTTACAAAAACTGTCAATTTAACTTCCTAAAAACATCTCTTAACAACTAGCCTAAGCGTTTTTATACTACAAGCTAACGTGGTGAACTTTTAAAAGCCGTTGCTTAAGGAAGCGGTATATCCGGAGCGCGCACGCGCGTTCTGCCCTCAATAGTGAAATACAGTCGCTTTCTTCACACGGTGGTGATAATGATACGAATATTTTGGCCTCTTTTGGTGCCAGGATACCCATTAAATTTATTTCCACTCTGTCGAATACCCATGTGAGCTGAGAAATAAAAATAGTTTCGATTTGTAACTTTTTTGTATTGGTATATTGAAACCATTGCATGCAGAACATGTTTAAAGTTTTATTTAACATTATGGTGTTAAGATACATGGTAAAAAGTCTTTTTATTTTCAAACTAAGCTAGCACACAAAACGTTGTTCTTTACCACGCCCTATACTCACCCTACATGTCTCAGGTTACCAGAATAAAGAAGCGCACCTGTATTCCGCGCATTTCTAATTCGTGTTTTGTTTTCTGTGCGCGAATAAAAACGCATTTCGATAATGATCTTGTTACATGTAAAAGAATGTTTGTTGTCACAATAAATCGATACACAGAGATTCCTGCTGAGTTCGGAGTTGTTGATAATGAATTCTTTTGTTCCCAGGTCAACAGTAGCTCAAGCGGCTGAAAGGATAGCGGCCCTTGGGGAATATTTGAAATTGTATTTTAAAAATGCCTGTAAACCTGATTGCATTTATTTAAAATTACAATCTTGAAGAAACGGGAATATTTTTAATATTACGGTGAACTTTGCAACACTGTTGCAAACGTTAGCTGAAGTACTGGGTGATACGCTTGGGTTACGCTTTTAATTCAAGTAATGATTATACGGGCGTGACTCCCACCCTTCCTCCTCGCGCGAAAACTCGGAGCATCTGTACCTGTGGGGAGGGTCGATTGTGTTTGAATCACTCAAGTGTTTTGCCAACACCTTGTTAAAACACAAACAAAAGTGCACTCTAAAGGCTTACATTGTTTGTTTTCGAAAAGACCGTGTGTACGAACACTTTTTGTTTCGTACTTTGTGTCAAACTCTCGCTCTCGTGCAATCATGATTTTTCCCATTGTGTTTATGGCTGCGTGTTAAAATGCGCTTAAGTCATTAAATCTTATCAGTGTCTTTGATAAGAGTGTGTTAAACCAATTCTTATCATTGTTTGTTTTCATTTGATATCTTCTGCAAACAAGACCTTTTGCTATTTGGTGATATTTAGTTGTAGTATTGTTTGTGAAGATAAATAAGTGTAGCGATAAGATGAACAGCAGTCGTTTTGTGTTTCCTATAATGCGTTTAGTGTGTACTTGACTAGCTTTGTAAGTTTAGTAACTTTTATAAACAATTGGGTTGGTTTGACTAACATTGAAAATGTGAGTCGAGCCAATTTCACAGGCCAAATAAAATGTACTAGATTGTTACACTGAAACCTAAGTTGTATACTCCCTGTAGCTGGTCAAACCTGTTCCTTTTCTATGGTGCTAAAGGGCAAACTGTTGCCCACATGTGTACAATCTTCCCCGCTCTCAAAGGAGGCTTCCGGTTGGAACCGGTCTCAGTTGCACCTGACTGCAGGTGTAGAGGGGGAAGGGCTGTTCTTGTGAATCACAGGACGCAACAACAAAAGCCTGTAGAGAATTGAGCCGTTTCTAAGGCTTTTCTTCTGTACTCAAACTTTTGATTCGGCTGTACTGTAAACAACTGTACTCTGTTGAAGTACATATCCTTTGTGTTGAACTAACTTTAACATTGGTACACTAGACTAGATAAACGATCCGTTTTTGTTTGAAATGGCAGACAAACTCTAGTTGTGTATTCTTTCTCATGTTAAGAAAGATTGAATGTCATGCTTCAAATATTTCTCTCTCTCTTCCCTTCCCCCATATTTCAGGTGCTCTCCAGGCAACTCGTGCCCTGATGGTTGTAGGGATCATTCTCACTGTAATGGGATTGGGTGTGGCCAGCATGGGCATGAAATGCACAAACTGTGGTGGTGATGACAAAGCTAAAAGGTCCCGCATTGCCATGACAGGTGGCATAATCATCTTAATTGGAGGTAATTTTGCTTTTATATTTAGGTTAATTTTTTTTGTTTGTGTAAAAATGTGTCATTGTCTGAAAGCTTGAAGAAACTCTCTGCCAAGTTAAAATATCCAAGGCATGCTGAGATCTTTACAAGATAAACATGGCATTTTTCCATTTTCAAGAAATAATTGTATCTGTCGTTCCTCAGCTCTCTGTAGTATTGTTGCCTGTGGCTGGTTTACAAATCAAATTGTCCGAGACTTCTACAACCCCTTCACACCTGTCAATACCAAGTAAGTCGTCTGTGAATGCACCACATCCGTAACACGTCGAATCATCGCCTATTAATTTAATTCTCCTCATTGTTTTGATTTAACAATACCATTTGTCAATGCCTGATGATATGTATTGCACCAAATTTGGCATCTGTTCGCCACTAAATTGCAATATTTCTTTAGGTACGAGTTCGGCTCTGCCATCTTCATCACCTGGGCAGGTGCCTTCCTTGACATCATGGGTGGAGCCTTGTTGGCAGCCTCATGCCCAAAGGGTCAACCATCTTCCAAATACCCCAAGTCCTCCAGACCCCCCAGCAGCAGCAAGGAGTACGTTTGAGCCCCATCAGTCATTCCACCAACTGGAGAAGACCTTAAAGAAGAGTACTGGTGAAAGTTTCCCTGGTCAGCTGATCTTTGAACTGTTTATATTTCTTTTTGTTGTGATTGAAAGTAGAACAAACGGGTCAAATCACTGTTCTGGGGGATTTTTACTGACGCTCCGATACAGCAGCCCACCTCAGATAGAGGTCACAACTGTTTGTTTTCTTTTTCTAGGCATCGTTTTAGTTAGTTAGTTCTGTTGTACTTTTTCTGTGTTGGTTCTTCTCAAGTGTGTTCCTTATTTCATAAAACTGCCCTGTTTAGTGATCGTGAAAGAAGGCACGCTCAGGGAAAATCACAAAACTGTAAGCCATGACCTGATCTACACACTTCTCAACCCATGTATAGTTGCTTTAAGATTATAATTTTTTTTGCTGGGAATAGACAAAAATCATAAACATTCCTCTTAAGGGAAATTCGTAACGTGACTGAGAACGATACTTAAAAGCACAAAGCTTTGCAGTTCTTTCTGTTACAAGTAAGAGACATCTTGTGGTACTACAATTCCAACATCATAAAGAAAAAGCAAATTACAATAGAGGGTGGGGCATTTGTTGATGGTTAGTTTAGAGATGCAGTACTGTCTTTGAAGCACAATAGAGTTCACTATTTACATGTTGTAGTGACTTGATAGTTTCTTTTACGGAGCAACCTGATCAACACTTGAACTGTTATAAAGTGAAAGAAACAGCTCTTATGTTTGTAAAGTGAAACGTTTTGCCACCTTTTGTTCAGCTCCCCAACATCATTCTTGTTACATGTGTACATTTATCAAGCTTACGAGTTCCATTCATTGCTCTTTAGGTTCATTCTGTAAATATTTGCTGTTTTATCTCTGCTTGTACAAACCAGGGGGTCATTAGGGGTAAAGTTTCTTTCTTTCTTTGTCCTCGCATGTCCATAATGAAACAAACCTGTATGACCCTGGTGACACTTGCTTTAAAAAAGAAAACGTTTGCTTTGGTCTTTGCGTTTGGACCACTTGAGGTGGGTTGCTGTCAGTTTATTTAGAATAGCCATATTATATTTGTGATGCTCATGCAAATATTTAACTTTTAAGTTTTTGTCAAAGTTTGCAAAATTAACATTTTATGTAAATAAACATTTTTTTTAAACGAGACTGACACTTTCCGTGGAGTTATTGTAAGTTTGCCCATGTCAATGATTTGCAAATACCTCGGCCAGTTGAATGGTCTCTTTGACTCGCTGTTCCTGCATCATTTGCATGTTTTGGCCGTTTCTGCAAACACGACGAAACGTAGGCTAAACAATCCTACACACGAAAGAATGTAAGTGAAACGAACCTCGTCTTTCATATAAATTGTTTTAATCAGTCAGCTGTTAATTTCTTTAAAGTGTACATCTAGGTCATACACGAACGCCTACCTTTTTACGAATAATATGCAAGTTTTGGTCAAGGACTTAGTTAAATTTTAACGTCGTCAATAAAGCATTTGTTTAAAGGAATGGGCGGCTGTGTGAGGAAAATTCTAGGTACTTTTTCCCTTAAATGTTTGTCAATGTGTTGCTCGCTGCTGCCACCCACTGGTTATTTGTTGTCAGTGCATCTCCTCCTCCGTCAGTAGGTCGGTCACATACGGAGTAGTGAGAAAAAGACACAAGCCTAGTTTATTAATGCACTTTATCCTTTTTCCATAAAAATAAAACCTGACGTATTCTGACGTGCTAATAATGGTTTTTTTTATTTTTTTTATTTTAAGCGGCAAATAGCCTACGTTGAATTGAATGCACGATTAGCCCACAAGATGATATGATCTTCATTTATCATCCTTTTAGAAGTTTTTTAAATTAGTTTAGTAGTCCGTTAATATAACCTTTCCAATCTGTAATTATTAAAAATGGAAACATTGACAATATATCTATAAATTTACTGTTTTAGGTTTGTCTGTGTGATTGATAGCCAACGTGGATTGATCTATTTTGAATGTCCTGTTCATGGTAATACTTCAATTCGGAAACCAAGCAAACTAAAAGTTTGTGTCAAGACTCTAAATCATTGGTTCTCAAACTTTCTTGTTGTGGGCGCATTGCTTTGAGGCCCCAAATAAACTTTTTAAACTTAGAATTTTTATTAAATCAAAAACATATTCAGTTATAAAATGCTGGAACATAAATTCTTTGGCTTGGTGGGTTTGATTGCATACATTTTATGATACATTTCTAAATTTCTCCGTTGGATCCATCTTGGGGCCCCGGAGCTTGAGAACCATTGCTCTAAATAGTAAATAATAATATGCATTCCATTAACGTGTCTGACAAAATAATGTTTTATTTCTTTATTTCTGAGTGTACATTTTATCATTGCAAGAATCAAGCATGTGCATAGCATTTTAAAGTGATAACCAATGCAACATGCAAAAAAGCATGTAAACCTCTGAAGCTTGTGATGCAAGGCCTCTAGAAAAGTAGCACACGTTTTCTTCACTTTGAGACACATTGTACAACATTGTGAGCCTATATTTTTTCTTAATGTTGGAATAGTCTTAATACCCAAGAAAGAACACGCATCCATAACAGCATATCTCCTACAGTGACAGTGTCTAAATTTGCTGGTCTTTGCCTTTGGTCAGAAATGAATTATTCGACTATACGAGCATTTCTCCCTGTAAGAGGCACAAATGTAATACCCGCTCTGGTCTACCAAAGAAGATACAACGCAACAAATCACCTGCTTGACCGCTGCTGCCATGCGCAGGGACTAGTAAACTACAGCTGAAACGCATGCAGATCTTGTGGGAATCTGATACAGGAATGGGTGTCTTTCTTTTCTCCTGCTTGAAAGTGTCCCGACTGGCCCGTGGCAGATTTTAAGAATGGCTGGTCCAGAGTTTTAAGACTATGCGGAGGCTCAGGATGGCGCATTGCTGGGAGGCACAGGTAGCGCACCGTTGTTATTCAGGACGTCGTCCAAATCGTCGTCTTCTACAACCACTATAAAGTAAAGTTCACTCACTTTATTCAGAGTCAGAATCTGGGTTATGCTTTTGTGTTCTTGTTACAGGATACACCACAAAGTAGGCTATGTACCTTTATAGAAAATGCTTGTTTTAACAAGCTTGTTACTTATTGAAGTGTTAGGGCTACTAAAAGTAGAAAATAATGATCAATGCAAAACAATAATACATCGGAAACAGAATAACACAACTCACCTCTTTTCGACCGTCCGATCTGTCCGAGCTTAGGGGCCCTCTGGCCTAACCTTCTTTGGGGAGAGTCGTGGCTCAAGCGGTCCTTGAACTCTCCCTGCAAATCCTCCACATCACAAGCCGATCCACTGGAGCTCTCTTCATGCTGCCCCGAGGGAGGCAGTAGCTCGGGCATGTCCGCTATCTCCAACATCCCTGCGGCCGGAGTGTCGGTCTCCGTTACCCCGCTGCTCATCAACGCCTCCTCCGCGCCCGTCAGCTCCTTCTCCCCCTTCTCCCTGCCTCCGCAACAGTACAGCATTCAGAAGAAGCCGATCGCGACAAAACGGAGAGAACACCACCGGTATCAAGAACGTGAAAATTTGACCAGTTCGCAGAGTAAAAGATGTTTTTTGTATTTGTAGCGATACACCGGAAACAGCGCGCTTAAGCAGCATCCCTCAGTAATGACCGTGTTCGTGTCCTGTATCTTTCAGCCAAAGGATGCCGTGTACCGGTGATTCGCTTTCTGGGAACTACTGAATATGGTCCCTAAAACACAAATAAATATTTAGTGATTTCTCTGTTTACACATCTCAGAAGAGAATTTCGTGATAACTCGGGGACGTCCCAGCGCTACACCCCCTTACGTCATAACTCTTGCGTTTCGAGCTAAAAAAAAAAAAAAAGGTTTACAGTTCATCAACTTTAATCCTGGTACCAAAGTAATAATCCCCAGCAAAGATAGTCTGTCTCCAAACCACTGAAAGTGGACATAACACATCTGTTTTAGTTCATGCTTGAAATAAATGCATAATTCAAAATCACCGAGGTCGAAGTGTCCCATGCCAGAATGATAGAGAATGATATTTTATTTAAAGAGCATGCCAACTGTGGAGAGACTTCAGCAGAACACAAAAGAAGATATTCTAAAGAATACTGGTTACCGAGCAGCACCCATTCACTTCTATTGTATGGACACAAAACCAATGCATGTCAATGGGTATCGCCGTTATTTGGCTTGAACATTCTTCAAAATATCATCTTCTGTGTTCTGCAGATGAAAGAAAATCATACATGAAATGACAAGAGGGTGAAAAAATGACAGGTTTTTCACTATCCCTTTAAGTTTATATATTTCTTTTCCTCCTTGGTAAGTTTCCAAGGATTTCCCTATCGGACTAAAACACGTAAGACATACAGTTGTGCCACATCTTGTTGACAGGCAGTTTTGTCAAGAGTTGGGCATATGGTAGTTTCACTCGAGTGCTAAACAGGGACTCAAAGACGATTAAGGCACTTTCAGCAAAGCTGCTTTGAAACATTGTGACAAATAAAAATAACCCGCCTCACGAAGACTGTCATTAATATACATTTCATAAGTGGCACTTAAGTGAAATGTTTAATGGGTGCTTTTGCTAACAGGATTCTGATACATGGAGAGGTCTTATCACTGACTAGAGAACAGTTATGTAAGACTGTCCTTTAACTAATGCCTGGATGCTAAAATTGTTTGAGTTCAAATGAATTTTATCTATTAAGGTAATCTTTTCACGAGTTCACACTTACACATATATATATATATATATATATATATATATGTATGTATAAGTTATGAGTATTTGGTGAGGTGACCAAGAGGAGTGCTCCGGACCCAGAGTACATCCCCTGATTGGATGGTTACTGAATGAGCTCCACCTGTGATAGATTAAGCTGATTATCTGACACGCTCCTCCCGAACTTTGTTACTAAAACTTCATTAAATGTAAAGAATGCTCTGTTTGGTTTTTGTTCATACTTCAGGTAATTGCTTTGTGACACTTTCCCTCTTTTCCCTGAAGCTATAAATGCACAGTTAAGCAATTGTGAAACATTCTCCTTGATAACATACTTCAGATGTTTAGTTTCAGATTTAGTTTGAATTATAAACAATTTCATCAGCATATTAATATATGTTTGGTACTGCATACATTTATGCAAAATCCAATGTTATCTCTGATTTCTTATAAGTTGTTATTCTCTTATAACTGCCTCTTCGCTCCAAAAACTATAATGCAACCTTTCAGCACTAAATACGACATTTGACAGTCTCTTCAAGGTGCTTTGAAACCAATGCAGTCTTGATCCACACCTCAATTGGTATGTTTGACATGAAGGACGCTGCTGTGTTCGGGTCTAACAGGTTAAGGAGGTTTTCAAGCTCTTTGTGCCTTGAGGAAGATCATTTATTTTATTTTGTCATCATCTGCCTCTCAGTATAAAAGCAAGGTTGTGAGTGCAGCAGTACAAACGCCTGCTTCCTTCCAGATTTGAAACATCTGGTCCTGACAACACATGGGGTGAGTGTAGATCTACACAGATATTCAAGATCCTAGAGTATGTTATAACCCTTATCTGTTATTTTGTGATAATGGCCTTTTGTTTTAGGATATAAATGGTATTTACTGCAGTTCTTTTTTATTTTTCAAATATCCACATTTCAAATGTGTATTTTTTTCGGTAACACTTTACGTTAATGTTGCATTTGTTACATTATAACATTTTAAGGCATTAGCCAACATGAACTATGAGTAATATGCCTACAGTATTAGCTATTCTTATTTTATGTTTAATTCAGGATTTACTTATAAAGTATTTTAAATCAAAAGTTTTATCTGTTAACATTAGTTAATGTACCATGAACTAACATAAACAATTGTGTTGGCATTAACTAATATTAACAAATACGTTATTTATTATTATTATCATTTAACCTTATTGTAAAGTGTTACATTTTTCTTTCCAAGTGCAGAAAAGTACATCAGAGGTGTTCACTCGACAGTTTGTTGTGCTGAAATAACATCACGTCTTTCTGTTTGTTTTACATTTATAGCTGTAAACATGTCAAACACTATGGTTATCACACAGCCGCAACCTATGATGATCTCCAGAGAATCTGATAAATGGGGGTCCAACATTTGTGATTGCTGTGACGATGTGCCTGAATGCAAGTTATCTATATAACTTTACACATACTAATTTACTAGCTCCCTAGTATGTTTATAAACTGTTTTACATAACCTAATATTATACATGACCTAAGTAAACCGTATTAGGATTTTACCGATTCCACTCTCTATCAACAGGCTGCTTTGCCTTCTGGTGTTTCTGGTGTTTCACCTGTATTAAAACCAAGCGCCTTGGCGAGTGTTTATGTCTCCCCCTGCTGGATATTTGTGGGATTATTCCACCTATAACAATGTCCATGAGAGTCTCAATGCGCCATCGCTACGGGATCAAGGTTAGAATCACCAATCTCCTAAAGACCTTCTCAATATTGTAGAAATTTGGGACGATTCCTACTGTGACAACTTGCCCCATATGATATCACAATCTGCCGTGTGTGTGTTGCAGGGCACTATGTGTAATGACTGTTTGGTGGCCACGTTCTGCAGCCCCTGCGTTTGGTGTCAGATGTCACGAGAAATGAAGGCTCGAAATGTCCAAATCACTCTCATTGGTGCCAAGAATCTTTAAAATCGTACAAAGCTACATACATCATATAAATGCTATAAGATCACAATAAAGACAAAAGTGTCAATGGAAAACCTGAGATTTTATCTATTTATTTGATCTATTCAGGCTTTCAACTATTTATAATTGTAAATCAACGTTCATGTTGTATTTGTGTTGTAATAGTTATCTGAATAAGTCATTTTTACAAAGAGAAGTGTAAAAAACTGAGACTTAGACATTGATTTATAAGATAAAAGTCTTATGTTGTATTTGTGTTGTAAAATAGTTTGTTATATATCATATGAATATAAATGTATAAATGTATAAATAATTTTACATAATATGAGATAAAACAAAAGATGAAGCTTTATTGGTTTTAGTCATGTTTTGTTTTAAATAAAGGCAATGATTCTTGAAGTTTCTTGTCATGATTCTTCAGATTCCACCAGGATAACACTTAGCGACATATTAACATTAAAGCATTTGCCATTTTTATCCTATAAGTGACAAATTGCATTATAGATATGTTTCTGAATATGTGCAATCCTGGGATCGAACCCATGACCTTGGCGCTGCTAGTGCCATGCTCTAACCACTGAGCTACAGGAAAGTATTCTTGAATTCCAAGGTAAGTCAACACTGGTTAAAAAAAGCAATGAAAAACTTTAAAAATAAATCAATCAATAAAAAAAAACTGCATTACATTAGTCACAGTATGTATTTATGTAAATGGTTTTATTAGCTAATAAGCTGTTTGGCAGTCTCAATGGCCTCATGTTGGCAGGTTGCATATATCAACATCATTGTGATTAATGTAACTCTACCATGGCCTTCAAATACATTTGTATACCAGAGTAAAGTAAAACAGTTTCTCTCATGGGCCAGAAGAAATCTGTCCCACTGACCCCCACGCATTCTTTAAATACCACACATTCTTAAAGTAAATACATGTCAACCAGAATAAAACACTGAAAACATGTCAGCACATTTATTATTTTAAAATGTTATCTGAAACGTTATCAACTGACATGTCAACTTTGACATGTCTTGTCATTTATTTTTAGTGTCGTAAAAGGAAGTTGCAGTGTTTTCATCTAAATTGTGACCATTGGGAATTGATTGGATTGGTGGAAGTTGGAGGCCTGGCAAATGGGGAGTATAGTCCCGCCCTCAGGTTGAGAAATGTGTAATTCAGAGAAGAGTGTTGTTTGGAAGAAGACCCGCACAAATAAATCATTTATAACAAAAACATATTACATGAAAAAAAATCTGAATTTTGATTTCAATGTGACTGGACAGCCCCTCTAAAACCCTATTACACTATGTTTTGTAAAGGGATAGTTTACCAAAAATTAAAATTGTTATTTTGTTTAAATTGCTATTTACAAACACTCATGTAATTTCAAGCCTTTATGACTTTCTCTCTTCTGTAGAATGCAAAAGAAGATATTATGAAGAATGTTGGTAACCAAACAACATTGACTTCCATTGTAGACACAAAATTACATTTTCTAAATATCTTCTTTTGTCTTCTGCAGAAGCAATACAAGCCTTCACGTTTTGAAAAACATAAAGCAGAATAAATGCTCACAGAATTTCATTTTTGGGTGAACTATCCCTTTAACATTCAGATGGACACAGTATGTGTGCTGCCTGTTGTAAACTGAAGTACAACAAGCAGGGGGCAGCACAAACGGCATTCTCCCTGCAAATAAATAAAACATTCACCATTTGCACATCTGGCTCAGGGACAAGAAATGTATAAAAAATATGAAAAAATATTACTAGTGAAACATATTACACCAACAACCAAATAAAAAATAAGTAGGCTACAAAAGAAACCCGTAACACTCCACTGCACGTTTTCTTGTTTAGCAACATATTTTCATCATTGACGGAATTTTTTTTACACAAATACCTTTTCATCTCAGCCCTTTAAGTAGGGCTACCCTTACTTTCCTTTGTAAACAGAAGTGGCTAAACTCGTGCAAAGTAAGTAAGTAGCCTAATCTTTTTTTCAACATGTTACACTTAGCCTATACTTTTGTGAATGGCCATTTTACGCATGTATACACAAAGGGCTGCAACAACTAATCGATGAATCGATAATGAAAATTATTGTTTTTCGAATTGAATGATCGATTTTTAATATTTGGCTTGTTTGTGTGCTGCTGCGCTTCCCTCTGTGTAATAAGCAAAGTGAAAGCGCGTTGTGGACCCGCACAGAGGCGCATTTTCTACTAACGCGCTATTTAAATAACACAAAAAAGATATTGCGCCATTGACTTTAGACCAGGTTTGAGTTGGTCTATGGCGCAGTCTATTTTCAGATCCTTAAAATAGCAACGCGCCAATAATGCGCCTAATCACACGCTCATGGGCGCACAAATGGGCACAAATGCATTTGCAATTTAAACAGCGCAACGCAGGACGGGAAAATGAGAACTGCGTCGGGCTGAAACTAGCAAAAACACTTGCGTATTGCGCCGGGTGTACGATAGAACTATGCGGCTGCTTAGGGCCCCGCCGCCACTAGGGGCCCCCCAAGAGCACATTACATTATAGCATTTTTTGTGATAATATTCACGACACACAAAAATTTTGTTAAAAAAAGTTACAATTTGTGAAATTACTGACTATACGCAACATTGCAGTTTCAAAATAAGTGAGGTGACCAATGAAATAAAAGGAGGCGGAGTTACAACACACACCACATAGGCTATTGTAACTAAACATTCAGTATTTGACAACTGTTTAGTGTTTAACAAAAGAAATGTTGAACAACCGACAATATTCTATTCACTGAAGCGAACGACAAAATGCTGTAATTTACATGATTCACGTCAATTTAGTGTTTTATTTGGGTTAAGAATAATTGTGTGCATATTGTAAATTAATTTAATGGTTATTAAGTAAATCATCCCAAACACAGCTACAACTAATAAAATTGGGTTTGTTAGATTGAATATGTTCGTGTAAATAATCAAACATTGACAATAGTCGATTGTATTGGAGCACAGACCAATAAAGGCTTGGGCCGGCCCATATATAATGTCACTTGTCTTATAATAATGTTAATAAAACTTGTTAAACAAAAGGGAATAAAGCTGTATTTATATTTGGGACATTAAAAGAACTTAACTGTTGTTTATTTAAACGTTTTTGCTTTAAATGACAAAATTAAAGATTATATTAGTAATAAGTAATTGGATTGGAAGAATCTTCTAGATCTTCTAAAGATTATATTTGTGGCGTTTGCACTTTGCAAAGTAGCTTACATAATAAATATCCTGATTTGGGGTTTTATTTAGTTATTATAAGCAAAAGATCTAATTCAACTTTTTATCAGATTAATCGATTATCAAATTAATTGTTAGTTGCGGCCCTATATACATACAACAAAGCAATATATATTTGTGTTCTGCAGACGACTATTGATAAAGTAACACATTTACTACTTGGATCTAAATGTGTTGCTAACAATAGGAATACTATTCAGTTCTTTTAGTGATGTTAACTGCAATTTTAGCAATAAAAACTCAATGTTTTAATGAATTGCATGCTAACTGTGGGCAAAGTTTGCACGGTATAATGTGCCATTGTATGAAACACACAGCTATGTAACATTGCTCAGTTCTTTCGAAACTGCACATGAAGCCTTTCTAACTTGGTCACATTCCTGCCCACAACACAAACATCTGAAACATGTGAACAGGATGAGTCAACTCTGCTAAAAGTTCACTACTGTTAATCATGTTTTTTTTATACACCAGGACAACATTTGTCCTGGTGTATAAAACATTTGTCCTGGTGTTTTCCTCAGCTCATTCAATTCTGTACTTTAATATTATATGCACACTCCAAAAAATGCTAGGTTTCTAATTCATCATTGGGTCAAAACAGGACAAATCCTGCCGCTTGGTTAAATGAACCCAGAAAATGTTATGTTTGTTATATTATAAAATAATAGGTTAATTTATAACCCGACAGTTATGCTTGTGAAAATAGCATTTTCAGGGTGTAGTTAGGCCTATATCAAACATTGCAGTTATAATAACTTTACAAATAATTTTTTTTTCTTTTCATATCAGCCAGGTTAAATAATGGCAGCTGGAGTGATCGTCCAGACGCCTAATGTAAAGTCATATAATAATGCTTGGAATTCAGGGATATGTGACTGTTGCCAGGACATGAGCACTTGTAAGTATGCTACATTACACTTATAGGTGGGGTAAATGGCTTCTGAAAACTGTTGTTGTTATTTGAAATCGACAACGAAACACTACTACGCTAAAAGAACACGCCCCTTCCTGCATTGCTCCACCCCCAAACGTGTCATGCAACAAAGACATGAAATGCTTAGCTTTATTAACCTATAGCTTAGACGGAGCAAATAATAGGCTAATGCAAATGAATAAACTAAGTGAAGACAACATGATATACAAGCAGCATACTGGTTCCAGATAAACACGACTCTCAAAACTGCTCCGTTGCACAGCTAATATTACAACAACAACAACATATCTCGGTTCTGGCAATCAGCAAAACCAATGTTACTCACACACTGTGTGCAATAATGGAATGATTTTCTTGTTCGCAGGCTGCTATGCATTCTGGTGTTGCCCTTGCTTTGCTTGTTCCACCACTGGGGAGTTTGGGGAGAGCACCTGCCTGCCTCTGATAGATTTGTTTGGCCCGGGTCTGATGGCTGCTTCCGGGCTTCCAATATGTGTGCCGCCGGTGACTCTGGGAATGCGAGTGGCAGTTCGACACAGATACGAAATTGGGGTGAGTACATTTCCCTCTGCCAGTACAACAAACTGAAACAAAATTCTAAATATTTGACCCTTTCTGTGAAAACCAGGCTATTTATGTGAAACACAAGAAAATATATTTTGAGAAATAGTTTTGTGTACATATAATGGAAGTCGGGGGTCCAATGTTGTGCTTTAAAATATTTTAATGATGACAGAATGTAAGTCACTTTGAATAAAAGTGTCTATTTACACATTTATCTCTCATCCTGAACATGCAATGCCACCTCCGAAATGTTGCCGGTAGGGTAATAAAACTTTTTCTTTTGCATATGTGTGTGTTGCAACAGGGCAGTCTCTGTGAAGATATCATGGTGTCCTGTTGTTGTATTTGGTGTTCCTGGTGTCAGATGAACAAGGAAATCAAAGAACATAAAAAAGTCACCATACTGACCGCACAACCCATAATGCACACTGTACATCAGCAGCCAGTTATCGTCACTGCTATGTAGCCTAAGCAAGGTGACCCCAGGAGTCCTGGACCCCCCAACTGCCACATCGACCTGAGTTAAATCATGCTGTAAAAAGTCTGATCATATGCTGTGAATCAAAAACTTAAATATTAATTTTAATCGTTTTTATAGTATTAAAGTTTCAAATGTTTTTACTTTCAGTTATGTTACATTTTTGGTTAACTTTTTTGGTTTCTGTTAACAATAACACTGCACTTTGTAATGATTTTGAGATTCGTCAAAATTGAAAACATTTAATTTTAAATGAGGTTGATGGTAATGGACACATACTGTAACTGACTTTAAATATTACATGTGAAAATAAAATAAAAAAAATATTTTTATTCTCATGAGATTACATATAAAGCTATTTGAATATGTTAGATGATCATGTTTAGATCTTACGCTTCAGATTAGAATAGGCACGTGAAGTTATAATTTTTATACAGCATCATGGCTTTATATGGTTTAGTCTATATATAATATATAATAAATATATAGGCCTTCGTATATAAATGATTTTTATAAAAATTGTTGGGATGCTCACTTCCATGAAATTCGGGATCATTATGAATCAGTACTTTTCAGACGAACAGTACTCAATGTTATAAAGAAAACCTAAGCCAATGTTACTGTCAGCACTGACTTACGCTAACATCTCTTTGACATTTTTCGTACTTGCATTGTCATTATTAACACTTTATCCGCAAGGGTTAAAAGGATAGTTCACCCAAAAATGTAAATTCTGTTGCAATTTACGGAATTAGGAAGATATTTGGAAGAATGTCAGTAACCACACGGATCTCATCCCCACTGACTTTCATAGCATTTATTTTCCCTACTATGGCAGTAAATGGGGGATGACATCTGTTTGGTTACTGAAATTCCTCCAAATATCTTCCTTTGTGTTTAGCAGAATGACTTACTGGGCCATCTAAAGACCCGAGGCTCACATGGGCACCGATGGTCTTTGCTACTTTTGCTATACGACCAACTGGGTAATATTGTGCAACTACAGACTGGAGGGGTGGACTGCAGCATGGATTATATACACTGCCACATGAACCACCGATAAATTCCTGGAGGCTTTGAAGGACATCTTAGAAAACCAAGTGCACCATCAAAACATGCAGAGGATCTCTGGTCCACCAGT
Organism: Oreonectes daqikongensis; assembly: GCA_026939265.1. Lineage (NCBI taxonomy): Eukaryota > Metazoa > Chordata > Actinopteri > Cypriniformes > Nemacheilidae > Oreonectes > Oreonectes daqikongensis. Next base: position 2,564,475 of record JAOTQM010000043.1, on the reverse strand, counting down.
CTGTGCATCCTCTCAACAAAGCAATATTCTCGATTGAATTTGTCCCGCACAATAAATGCGCACGCCACCTGCACGCTGAGGCCTACAACATGTCCACATACTCTTACTACTGTCTGGATGTAGCTGCATGTGGGATATTCATGTATCTGCTGACTTTGGGGGTTGTCTACAGAGTCTGGACACACACACACACACACAGCAAAAGACATCAACAATAAAGCTCTAAGGGAAAGCACTAAGATCCTAAAAGAGACCATTAATATTCTGAAGGAGAGCAATATGGTTTTGAAAGAAAGCAATAAAATTCCAATTCCAAAACTAAGCACAGGGAGAAAAGAATTCAGCGAATAGGCAAGGAATTCGGAAAATATATATTCTGCCTGTCCTCCTTTTGACTATACTCTTTTTCTTTTTCTTTCTTTCTTTCTTTCTTTCTTTCTTTCTTTCTTTCTTTCTTTCTTTCTTTCTTTCTTTCTTTCTTGTACGCTGGTGATTAGGAACAGATTGCTTCCTGAATCCTTAACGTTTCTTATAATCCTCCTTTTTGCATAATAATGCATTTAAGGACATTAGCACAAAAAAGTTGAAGCGCCGGTGAGAAACAGCTGCAGTTCAATATTCCGGCTTGTCCGGCGTGATGTAACTCAGTGCAAGAATTGAATGAATGGTTTAAGTTGGTTTGTATAAACTAGTTAGCTTGTTTAAGATGTGATATCCAGTTCTATCAAGCAGGGCCACAGTGGTGTGTGTGCTTATTAAAAAATCTATTTAATATCGCGTGCAGTTCCGGAAATGCAGCAATTTGATTCTAACCATTCACTTTTGATTACGTTGGACGTGTTTTATTAACATTGTAATGCTAAAAAAACAAGAAAAGCATTGAAGTTGCTCTTAAAGGCTTAACTTTCTTTTAACGCCGACACAATTAGACAAAAGATCACCAGCAGATGGAGCTACAGATGTGTTTACAAAACTAAAGACATCAGATGTATTGATGTTATATGCATTATGCATCAAACTGTAATGTTTATTGGAGCAAAATAAGCAAAACATTTGATTATCCACCTAAAACTGCATAACACAGTGACGAGAGCTTCGTCTCCCCTTTATCGGCCAAAGGAGAACAATCATTTCTCCAGATATGAGAAAAGCTATAGCTTGAAGCACATACAGGGACAGAATGATAAAACCAAGAGAGGGGACATTAGCCTGGGCTGTAATCGCTAATGTATGTTTCTAATGACTCGTTATCTCATTATCAATCTTCTTCTCGCTCATCTTTTCTTTGCCTCGCTCTCTCTTTCCCCTTCCTCTATCGCCTCCCAATCGACCAGCAATGATGGGAATAGCAATTAGGACGCTATCCTGCCAAATGGCTATTTTAATTAGCCTTTCTTAGCAAAGAGAGAGAGAGAGAGATGAGTGAGTGAGTAAGTGAGTGTGTGCGTGAGAGAGAGAGAGAGAGAGAGAGAGAGAGAGAGACTAATGTTCTTCATAAATGCTACAGATTAGAAGGTCATTAGGCTTTTGCTTGAATTAATGATTAGAAATTCCTGCAGGTCATAGAAACTTATTACACAAGCCTACTTAACATTAATAGAACCATCCTATTTGTGTTAAACACAAAGAAATTAAAACTAAAAACCAATTACAGAGTGATGATATCGGCCCCCCTCCCGTGGTCACCCGTAACGGAAGATATAAAGCCGGCTGGACAGTGGACTCCAGTCACACAAGAACATATGATGACTGTTTCAGTGCTTTCATTGATACGGTTTTACACCATTCTTTGTTTTTTCTCGTTCCTCTCCGCTTTTGTTATCTGCTGTTCCGTCATCCTGCAGTGCTACTCCAGCCCCCTCTCACCGAGAGTCGTCATTTTCTTCAAAAGCACAGAGCAACATTCTTGTGTTATTTGTTCATTTGTAGCTTGTTTGGTACACGGCCGGTCTGGCAAAATCTCTTCAGAGTCAATTTCCAGCCCAAAAGAGATAGATGTCTCATTTTAGCTGCCTTCCCACAAAACAGGCCACAAACACGCGCACACACACAAGCGCGCGCGCCGATGTGCACATTCAGCTCATTAAATATTTCTCAATGTATTTCTTATATTTCTCAGTTTTTCTATAGGCACATAGCAATTTTCTTCTCTGGGCAAAAAAAAGATCAAGTTTGTTAAACACAAGTTGACATTATGACAGCGTGGAGTTTTCAATGTAACACACAATTATTAACGATTTATTTTTACTGTAAAATGTGGTCAAAAACTGTCAATTAACAGAAAACTACTACAAATTTACATGAAAAACATGAAAAACATTATTTTTACAGTATATTTCTGGCGCTCTAGCTAATATATATATATATATTTATGGAGAAAAACTATTATTTTTACAATATATTTCTGGTGCTCCAGCTATGTATATATTTTTATAGTCTATTTTTGAAATGCAGTAAAAAACTGTCAAATTACAGAAAAGACTACACATTTACAAGAAAAACATGTTATTTTACAGGGAAAAAAATGTGATGGTATATTTCTGGCACTCAGCTGTTTTATTTTTGATACAGTGTATCTATAATTGTAAAAAGTAACATGTAAAAATATGTAAGCACTGTTTTAAGAAAAAGAAAATACAAAATAAATTGTGTGATACTGCACTTGAAACATGTTATAGTTTCCCTGCATGATGACTATAGTGAGCCCAATAGTGATGTCAGGAGGGGCATATTTGTACAGTATTTGCATTTAATGCCCCTGGATTACATTGTATGGTACTAAATGGACAAAACGCCAAACTATTAAAATTATTTGACAAAAGGCAAACCAAGGAATATTGGTTTTATTCTACACTCAAAAACGGAAACCCCCATGCTTGGTTGTTTTACCCCATTGTTGGGTCAGATATAAACATTTACGGGTCAACTCTGGGTTGAAATAACCCAACAATTTTTAATAGTTTATACAAAATGAAATGCAAAAAATGCATAGAAAAACAAACATTTTCATTGTGATAATATTTTATAGTCATTCTACATTCTATTATGGATTAAATGCTGCCAAACCTCCTTAAATTCTTTTAAAAGCTGCTTCAAATTAAACCTATAATATAGAGTGAAGATTGGACATCTCTTTTGGCCACTACTGTATATACACTTCGCTGTGCAAATATACACAGTCAACCCTATATTGACATAAAATCATGGACACCTATGCTAAAGTCCTCACATTCGTTCCTCATAATTCACCGTGCATGTTGCAAACTTAGCAAAACTCATGGTATCTCAACTATCATATTTTGCCAAATATATATCTCAACATATTCCTGTGGCTGTAGAATATGGCTATATTTGTATAGTGTCCTAAACTCTTTCTCTCCGCCCTCTCTCTCTTCTTTATCATAAAGTGCCCTAAGGTTATGATTGTTATGATTTATATCAGACTGTTGTGAGACCTCTCTCTCCCTCTGTTACTCTCTCTCTCTCTCTCTCGCAGTTGCTTTTGTTTCTTATTCTTCCTCTCTCATCCCTCTTTCTAATCAGTTCTCCTTGCATCCCCCCAGGTAATTTTTGAAAGTAATAATAAAAGATATTTAACCCTTTATTCTTCAACCGCTTTGACCCTGAACACCTTCTCCTCTCCATACACACATGCACTGACCCCTTTATATCCAGTCAGATATTACTTTGGTGGGGATCAAAGCAAGCGAAAACTAATGGAGACATTGATTGCGCTGGAAAACATTAAATTCAATGTAACACAGAGATATTTCTCGCTCCGAAGGGGTGACGGCACGAATAGTTTCAATGACTCGATCAATCCACATCCACAAAGTCTGTTTTGCATCGTATTTTCTCCGTCTGTCTGTCTGTCAGCCAGCGCATTTAAACCCTCGATGACGTCACGCGTAAACCAAATACCTTCCCACCTAATTATGCGCTGTTAATTACAAATTTGGACTAATGTGCTTAATTAGACGAACATCATTTGCTCTCAGACACAGGACATCTTTTTTTGATTTAGAAAATGATCTCTTTAACAAACAATATGACTTAATTGCAGACATTTGCATAAACAAATGAGATAATTAATTACAATCAAGCACTTGCTGATGAGTCTGAGGACAATGAGACTCCAAATGTTTTCCACAGGGAAACCGAAGAAGAGAGGGAGGGGGTGAGCGAGCGAGAAAGAGAGAGAGTTTAAATGAAAGTTTATGAGCTTGTGAGCATGCTAATATGACTCTCCGAGCATGAGGAATTATGTATGTGTGAGAATTTGCTATAAATGTCCAGATAAATAAGTTTAAGTAGCTTGCTTATCGGCTGTGGTGGCTCTGCTCTGGCAATATATCTCTGCATGGTATCGGTGTAACACTTAAAATCCCTTATTCCCTCTTTACATTTATCTCTCTCTTTTTCCGCTCTATCTCTTTTTCTGGAGGGTTTGTAGATAGAAGGGCCTCTCCCCTCCTTTTCTGTGTTGGAATTTAATATGCAACTTTTTATTGGAAAACAATCGCGCGTGCCTGCGTGAATCCTGACCGCAATATATCTGTTAGCGCGACTAATCCGATCAGGCCAGAGAGGGCTATTTATCACTGCAAATCCAGGGCATTTCAGCCCACATTTTATTATTTTAATATATTTCTCAGCTATTAAATCACCAAAATGATGAATTAGAACTGTCTGCCACGCTTTCGGCTGCGTGACAGAAAATGATGCACTACCCAATTTGAGTGGTCATTTGGACTTTTTAAAGACAAAAAATGATACAGGAAAAAGTCCAATATTTTTTGTTGTTACGTTTCTGCCACCCCGTCGCCGCAACCCCCCCTCGCTAGCTGTTTTTAATAAAACACTCTAAGTGAGCTTTATTGCTGTGTTAGAGAGGGCAGGATCACAACTATCTTTAATATACAGCCAATTACCAAACACATACACAAACAGATACACTCTCACACGTACGTATGCCAGCGCAACGATGCAGGTACGCCGAAACAAAACTTTGTCTCTTAATCAAAACAGGCAAACATTAACAAATATTCAATCTGTTTACACCCACACACTTCAGCTGATAGTAGATGAGAATTTATGTTGGGCTGTCGTCTACTCATCTGTTCTCTGAGAGGGGTGAAAAATGTGAATGCAAACACACGTTGTGACTTTTTTAGATCTCATACAAAAATGTTGACATTTACTTGATTCACAATTCTCTGTTTTTTATCATGAACTATAGCTGTTTATTCTCAGCTCAGTGGTTAGAGCATGGCGCTAGCAACGCCAAGGTCATGGGTTCAATCTCTGGGATTGCACATACTGAGAAACAAATGTATAGTATAATTGCATAAATGTTAACTATAGACCACATTGCAAGAAGTCCAGCAGGACTTCTGGTTTCATTCTCATGTTATTTTTTAAATCATGCATAGTTAAATCTTCAACATCGCTGCTATCCTTCTGAAACCTTGTATCTCCATATTTCGTGATTGTTATTTGTTGTCATAAATCATTATTGTTTGTCACTGGGTTTTGCAAATCTAACCAATAAAAGTATTAAAAGGTGCTTGTCAACTTTGACAATACAGTATGTAATCATTTAAAACCGAATTTGGACATACAAGGTTTCAGGAGGACAGCGACGATATATTTAACATTTTGATTCAGTTATAAATGTTCTGTTGGTTGCATATTGTTCAAATGTTTGAGTAGTATTAAAAAACTGAAACCGGACAAGGGTTGGAACAAAAATATGACTTTCTTCTTTGAACACGAAGAAGATTTTTTTTGAAAAATGTCTGAATGGTTGTGTGTCCTTACAATGGAAGTCAATGGGGTATAATGTTGTTTGGTTACCGACCTTTTCCAAAATATCTTCTTTTGTGTCTGCAGAAGAAAGAAAGTCATACAGGTTTGGAATGAATTGGAATTTTTATTTTTGGGTAACCTATCACTTCAATTGGCTATAGATTTACATTTACATTCATGCATTTGGCAGATGCTTTTATCCAAAGCAACTCACACTACATCATACTATACATTTGTGTTGAGTATGTGCAATCCCTGGGATCGAACCCATGACCTTGGCGTTGCTAGCGCCATGCTCTAACCACTGAGCTACAGGCAAGCTATAACAATGTAGAGTCTAAAAGATGAAGAAACAGAACATAATGTATGTAAATTGTTTTAGCATAGAATGTAATGTCTATCTCTCTATACACATATAATATTATATTATGTAAGATATAATATGCACTAAATAATGCAAGCATACGCTTGTTCGCCACAGTTTTTTACCTCTGCATGTGTCAATACCACGCATCACCGCAGAGACTTTTCACAGCAGCACTTCACAGCTTCAAGCACTTAATCTGCTAAGCACACAATAATTACTAATTACCTATTAACTAATTACTCCGCATCCCTTACAACAGCATCTGAAGGCAATCAAAATGACATTAAGAGAGTGTTGCATCTCCTGTCCACTCTATTTATCTCACTGCACCCGCCCCACCCCCCCTCGTGCTGCGGCAGTATACTGCCACTCCAGTTGGGGGCGTCAGTGCTGCAGGTGGGTGGTGGGGTACACGTTGCTCTGAGACAGCTGGCTCAAGCCTTCAGACCCCATGAGTCCTCACACTAATCAGCTCAGAGCAGCCAGAATCAATTAGCACCAGGAGGGGGGGTGGGCGGAGGGGGGCGAGACCCACAGAGGACGACTGGCCCCACACCTGGCCTGTCTCTCTCTTTCCTTCAATGTACCACTCCTGTCCGTTCAATCATCCATTCAAATATCCATCCACCTGAATCTTGTGACAAAGTCACAATTTTTTGTCTTTTTTTCCTCATCTGCCTACCTGGACTCTCTCTCTTGCTCTCTCTCTGTACCTTTTAAAGATGTGTGTTAATAACTTTTAAATAGTCTGGCAGCATAGGGCCAGAGGGCTGGTTACTCACCTTATTGCTCTGCTGTTCTTGGGTCTCTCTCACCCTCCTCATGCTTTCATAAGTAGCTCTATTTCTCCATGCTTGTTTCATTCACCTGTACACTCCACCTCTCGCCGTCCACATCCTCCGGCCACTTCTCCCTCTCTTTATAATGCCGAAAATAAGAGTTTTGCTTTGAAAAGCATTAAGGGATTCTAGAATCTCTCCTCTCTATTTCAGCTAATCTATTCCTCATGAGCTCAGCGCTGCTCGGCGAACGTAAATGATATTTTAGGATGTTCATAAAATACAGTGATATATTCACAGTACAGCAAGTATTCCGCTTTATGGTTCACGCTGTCGTCGTCTCTAACTCAAATAGAAACATTACATTGAAACAAATTATTCTGCCGGAATAACACCCGCGCGCAGAGCAATGGAAATTTATTTTCTCCCTGGCACAAAGTTTATACTTCATAGTGGGTACAGTATGATACAGTGTGCATTATAAAAGCATGCATCATCACTTCCCTTAGTCTGTTGTTTGAACACACGTGCCAGCAAAGTGGCAAAGTGCTTTATAAACATATCACGATAAATCAATAAGGTTTCGAATTCACGTTTCGCAGTCGACAGAGGCGCTGACCAGCAGGTGTCAGCCTGCGTTCCAACCACCGACCGCATGGAACAGATGGACAGATAGGGCAACTTCTCAACTCGGAATGGAACAGATCACACACTTCCCCACACCCACCCCGTAAGAGGGAAATAACGGAACGGGAAAAGTTGAAGGAGTGGCAGAGATGTGTGAGATGGGATGGAGGACGCCGTGAAGCGAGGAGAGGGAGTCGAAGATAGCCCTCTCCTACTCTCACACACTAATTGCGTTTTCCCTGAGCCGAATTGAGTTCCAGAGAAAGAGAGAAAGGCCAGAGGCTTTTCATAATTGTATCGACAGGAAAATGAATATGATGAATGGCGTTCATTCAGCGCGGCCAGGATTTATTGTCTTATCCTCCGGGCGTTAATCGCTCTGAAAAGTGGGGAGGAGAGAGAGAGAGAGAGAGAGAGAGAGAGAGAGAGAGAGAGAGAGAAAGATGGAAAGAGGATAACTAAATTCAACACCATTGTCCTGACATTCCTTTCTAAACTTATGTCAACTTGCAAAACATCTTCTTTACTAACTTTAGTGTCACTGGTCTTCAAACTAAGACCAAAAGTTAAACCCACAAGCTTTGATTGACACCTGTTCAACCAAGGTTCATGGTTGACCTGTGGACATTTAGAAAATGTGGACGTAGTTAACAAACAATAAAGTAGATGTAACTAAAAGTTAATGTTTACTAAAATTAATCATTATTATTAAATAAAAAGTTCAAAATGAAGAACAGAATTATAGAAAACAGAATTATTTTGTTCATGTTGAAAAACACGCATGCAATTTCTCCACACCTAACTCTGTCTCTACCCAGTTTTTTCTCACATTCAGTGTGCGCATACACACACTAACACACACATTCATACACGTCCCAGATAAATCTGGTTGTGGATGCTGTGAATCCAGATGAATGCTCAGCTCATAAAGTGTGTGTTTGAAAGCCATCCATCATGGAGATGTCAGAAAGAAAATAGCAGAAAAACCCTCTGTAAGTGTGTGTGTGTGTGTGTGTGTGTGTGGGGGGGGCAGGTTTTGTCTATATTGTGGAAACCCAACAAAAACAGAAAAACCAAAAACTGCCCATTATTGATATATTGCTGGATCCAGCCAATTGGGCCCATAAAGAATAAAACTGTTGAAAAATGTTGTGAAGAAATTCTAAACTTGTAAGTTTGGTGAGGTTTGTTTTAGGGGATAGATTATATAATTTTCTGTGTAAAAGCATAAAACGTCAAAGTCTCCTGTAGTTTCCTTGCTGTAGTTTTGCAGCAGGTTGCCAATAACTTACTGTAGATTGAATTACTACTTTCCTATTAGTACTGTTTTCAAACCACCTATATTAAGTTAAGCTTTACTTAAAACCAAAATTAAAACACTTATGAAACTCAAAATGAGCAAGAAAAGACAGGTCTCAGTACTGGCATTTTCTAGTAAAAATAAAAAAAACTTCTTAAATCAAAATATATTTACTCAACAAGAAAAGTGAACTTAGATATTTAGTCTTGTTTTATGAAAGAACATTTGTTATGGTTATGTTTAAAACAAAATTGTAAATTAAATCTACAGTAGGTTACTGGCAACCTGCTGCAAAACAAAAAATTTACAGTGTAGAGATGGCTGTGGACACTGTTAAACATCATAGTGTATGTTTTTAATCTTGCTGAAATATGTTTAAATTATTAAAATGGGAATAGTGCCGGGTAAAAAAAACTTACAAATACATTCCACCCTTTCAATGTCCATAATAAACTTCAGTACACTTTATGGAATGTATTGTATCTCCAACAACAACATGCTAACTTGTACATCTAATACAAGGTGTACCTCAATTTATATATTATAAAATAATTTTCTTATACCTCAACACTGACATTATTATGCCCATGTTGGATGTTAGACAAACGTACACCACACACAGAAATAGCAAAAACAGACAATTTCACAAACACTCCCAAACCACTTTAACACTCCATAAACTGAACTACAGGCTGTAAGTTTGTGTCACCACATAATGTAACCTAAACCTGGCACTAACCTCTGTAGCACTTGAAGGGGAAAACAACTTGTTTACACAAAGAATAGAGCTAAAACCAACAATAAAAAGAGAGAACAAAGAATTAAAGGGCTGGAAGTGAGCAGAGCATGAATTAGTATGAACGTCCGGGAGATGAATGAGAGACAAGATGAGACAGCGACGCCTCGGGCGATGCTGAGAGACCGTGTGTGCGTGTATAAATGTGTGTAGGGCAGGTGGGACAGCAGGGAGACTGGTGGCTCAACAGCTTGCTCCACCCTGAGGGCCCAGCGTGCTGGGAGGAGCAGGGGCTGTAGCCGAGGCCTCTGCCAAGGAGAGGGGCAGTAAGGCTGGTGGCAGCTGGTCCGTGCACCCTCCCCTCCAACCGGCAGGCAGCAGGCAGGGTGAGAAGGTCAAAAGCCAGTCGTTAGGAAGACAAAGAGAGGCACAGCGACACACTACATAATCGCCTTTTATTGAGTGGCTCTGACACGATTCACGGCGTGGCTGACACTGACACGACACACACAACGTGCACGCACACACACGTTTGGCGTGCGACAGAGACATGGCGGAAACGCAAACAGAAATAAAAAGTGTCTTCATGAAAAAAACCCACACAATTTCTTTTGAAAAAGTGCAATATTATCCAGATGCCAAATCTGCAGTCCCCAAGCGTCCCAACAAAAGTTTTGCCAAAAAGTCAGATTACACATGTACTTTTGAAATCCTGCAGCCGACCCCCTCAAACATGCACTCCCCCCCAACCTTGTCTGCCATTAAAGCAAAACAGAGCCACGCACTCAACCATCAGAGCAGCGGTTCTGCTCTCCGCACACTTAAGATCACAGGCCCACCGTCCCCTCTGGCACACATTGTCAATCTATTTTCCTCTAATAGCAATCACATCTGTCCATTCTGATCATGACTTTGTACCTGCAGACCTGTTACATCAATGCATCAAGAATTCTGCATGAGGTCTGATTTAGTTTACAAATCATTCTGTCATCCTCAAAGGATTGCCATTAATGTTTAGTGTAACGGTTTGTATTTTTGACATAAATTATTGTATTATTGGTGTATTGTTTTTAGTGGATTTACCCAGCAGTTTAGTCGGTGGAAACTGGGAAGTATTTCTTCAGCTGCTGATAAAAGCTCATCAAGACGGACAGATTGTGGAGACAGTAAATGGCCATAGTGAAGCATTTACAAGGCCGCAATTCTTGCAGAACATCAAACGTGGTATTCAAACACACACACACACACACACACTTCCGATTGCGGCTCATTTCTATGCAGCGTGGTGTGTTAAACTCTCTCCACATCTTCACTCAATGGAGCGTAGCTCATCTGAACATTGAGCAATAATGAGACACAGAGATGCACTTGTGTGTCTGTGCGAACCAAAGCGAGCGAGCGAGTGAGCGAGAGAGCTCTGGAAGAGGAGGGGGAGAGAGAGAGAGGCTATCCATTTCATCCCTGGGGCAACTCCTTTTTGGCTCTTTGTTGCTGAAATGCTCCCAGTGAGCAGGTTACACTAAAGCCTGCTCTATTGTCTTAAACAGCTGTCCATTGCACGCTCGCTCTCTTCTTTCCAGGTTCTTCAATCAGGAGTAGATTTGGAGATCTCTAAAAGTACAACCCTGTGGCGGTACCTCCCCCCCATACCAAAACACACTCTGCTTCTGTTTACAGTAACCCACAGTAGGGGGTCTTTCCTGATTCAGCTGCTTTTCCGTACAGTATAGAGTAAATGAGGATAAATTGACTTATATTACCATACATTACAGATTATTAACAAAAGCAATAGGAATAATAACAACAATAAACAAAGAAAAGAACAAAAAAGTGTAATTAATTTAAAGATGAAGATAAAATAGAAGACAATAAATAGAAAGTAAAGAAAGTCAAAATTCTGGCATGTCAGTACGCTGTTAAAATAAATCAGATAAATTTCAGGTGTTATAAATTGTTTTTATTTTTGATCAAGTGCTGCATCTCATGGCTAAATTTTGTCACGTGTGGATTTTTGGAGAATTTGGAGAATACATTTCCAAATGGGATATTTGTGGGGACAAAATTACAAGTCTGTGCATTTTGAGGACATATCTGAAGGCTTGCTAAAATTAATCAAGGAGAAGAAAGAAAGAAAGAAAGAAAGAAAGAAAGAGATTTGACGCGCAGCGCGCAGATGACGCACCATGAAACCAAATTAAAAGGAGTTCTATTACAGTCCAAGAATAATAAGCAAGAACAACAACACGAAAAACAAAGAAAAGCCATAAAGGACATTAGGCGCTGAGCTTTATATAACATTTTAGTTAATATTTCATGGGCAGAGACGCGCGTGGCGCAGAGAGATAGAGAGAGACTCTAAACTTTCATTAAGCAGGGTATTTCGCTGGGAGGGAATTTCGGCGCCTTTCACTTTTTCTTGGCTTTTATTGCAATAATACAGATATCTCTCCCGCTCCCAGCCCCTCCTCATTCGGCCCATTTCCTTCCCGCCGTCTCTCTCACTCTATGCTTTTTAAAATATAGTAATAAAAACATACTAGATCCTTTTTAAATGCACTATTACTTATCATGGTCTTTTCATATCGTAGCATCACAGGTGTTTTAAAGCCGCTATAAAAGTGCGTCATTTATTATTCAAAAGCAGCGTCGTCTTTTTTGCATATTATCGGAGCGCTTTTATACTGCGGGCCTGCCAGACTCCCATTTAAAATGTTCGGCGGAATTGATAACGGCAGACACGCGCAATAAAAACAGCGCCGGGGGCAGGGTGGCACGCGCGCACCCGCTTATATGCAGATCCCGGTAATTACTTCAACAATTCGCCAACTATTCCTTTATGCGCTCTTTGAGCGAGGGATTCATGCTTTTAATTCAGTTTTCATCAATCTATTGATTCTCGGGTTCTAAATGGGCTGCACGGGTCAAAGCTAAGGAGTAGGTCCGAGCTCTCCTCGCTGCGCAAGGTGAAACAGTTTGACTTGCATTGTTGCTGGGACATCAGGGGCATTTCTCCATGCACGCAAAATGCGTTTTTCTTTAAGAAAGAACGAAAGATTGCATTAAATGCATAAAACATTATTAGGCTATTATTATTATTATTATTAACTAGGCCATATTGACACCTGTACCTAAGAACTCCTTGTCATCCATAGATGGTTATCTATCTATCTATCTATCTATCTATCTAGATTCAGATAGATAGATAGATAGATAGATAGATAGATAGATAGATAGATAGATAGATAGATATCTAAAAGCAAAAAGGGTAACGGTGACCATGGGTCAACGACAGGCATCACAGGATGACGTAAGCGTCTTCAGCCACTGGACGAAGGCCGAGCTCCCGGGGGAAGGAGGCTTTTTAGCGTCAGCACTCACTAATGGTCTATTAAAATATCAACTACTTCAAAGTAAACGGATTTGCTCCACACCAGCTCCCACCCCTGAAGCTAATCAAACGCGGCGGCCAGGCCAAAAGAGCATAATCATTTTTACGTGGCAGATTACAAGGAACCACTTAGATCCGCTGTCAGAAGATCGGGTGTCCCAACACTCCCGATTAAATAAACGCATGGGAGTGCTCTCCAAGCGCCAACAGTAGCTCCTTTTTGCGCACAGCTGTGAAAACGACTGTTTCCGGTTGCAATAAATGTGAAGCACGCAAAGATCATTGAAATGATGATAGGCTTACATGATAATTACAGAGGGTTCAATACAGTAATGTAAATGTTTTAGCAAATATTGATCTGAAACTAAATTATTGACGTGCTTTTAAAACATGCTGAAAAGGTGCTGGCGTGGGTGAAGTAACTAGAAGTTTTAAGTTATAGGCTAACTATATCTGAAATGTTTAATGTTTTCATGATGCTTTTATGCGTAGGCTATGTTGCGTCCCGGTTAAAAGATGAACTTGTTTATTTGGACCCGTCAGAAATTATTTTATTTTAGAAAAAACATTTGCACAAATTATAGCGATGCATTAGGTCGAAAATGTCTAAAAAACCCGCATATATATTCCCCAGAAGCGAGATGTGTGTGTGTGTGTTGCTGTATGTTCATACAATATTTGGGTATTTAACAGAAAGAATATGAATATTAATCCTTTTAAATCAACAAATATTAATGATCCACTGAGATTGACGATTAACAGGAAATCTGCAATTAGGAATTAATTTGTGAATTGTTCTATATTATCATTGTTATATCAGTAGCTGCATTATTATAATTTCATGATCTTTTATTTTAACGTTTCTCGTGATTAAATATTACTAGACATTCCAATAATTTTCGATGAAAATCAAATTTATAACAAAACTCCTCAGTGGACAAAATAAATAGGATATTTAATTTGTTCTCTCTTCATCCAATAAAAACGAGAACGGTTTAAAGTTGATTGACATATTAGAAAAAAGGTTGAGGGCAGCTTTAAGGTCAAAAACAATCTTCCTGTTACTGGAGGCTATATAAAATTATTAATAGCCTAAGAAGAGAAGGAAAAATAATTATGATGTCCTTCTATAATATAATAGGCTACTACTTACAAAATTATTATTATTAATAAGAAAAAATATTTAATTTTATTTTATTTCATACTGATAACGAGTAGGCTATACCCCAAGTTTTAACAGCACATTCGATTGCATCTGCAAAAGGTGGCTAATATATATTGCGTCATTCAATTATGCTTTTGTCAAATTAGACTTATTATTAAATTGCAATCACTTATTTTTTTACACGGACAAAGGTATTATTTTTTCGTATTTGACATTTTCTCAGATTGGCACGATAATCACTGTTAAAAATTAGAAACTAAGATATTCTGTAAGATAATGCTGGTCATCATGTAGATAATAAAGAGATACTTGACCATCAGACTAATACAGAAATTGGGGACTAAACGATCTGCATTTTTAAAGAATGATGTCACAATGCGCGTTATGTTTCGTGGATTGTAATAACATGAAAGCCAATGAGAACAGGAAGATTCGGCACTGACCAATCATAGAAGAGAAGAGCTCCACGAGCTCCGCGCAGAGATCCAGTGGTGTGAGAGAGAGAGAGACCAGCAAGTGCCAGAAATCTGCCAAGTCCTCGTGCCAAAACTTTTCACCCACAGACGAATGCGTCCAAGCCATCTCAAGTAAAGACTTCTACAGGAATAATAGATTACTAAGGTAGATATTACTGGGGATTCCCGTATCCATAAACGCAGCATTGTTATTCCACTCTGCACATTTTGGGCAGTCTTAAATTGTCTGTGGAATAAACTCAAAGGCGCTGGAAAGCTTCGGGCATTGAGGATGGACCGAGCCCCAAGCTCCAGCCCAAGTGGCACCAGTCAAACATCACAACCTACCCAACATGAGCCCATCAGCTTCGGCATTGATCAGATTCTTAGCGGTACCGACCAAGACTCACAACAGAACTCGACGCGGAATAGTTCGGACACCAGCAGCAGCACGAGCGGAGGCAGTTACCATCTCGGGAGTCCAACGGGAGCGAGCGCAACGCCATACACTTCACTAACTGGCACGTTTCACGGAATCGCGACTCCGTATGAGGATTGCAGTCCATATGGAGTGAACTTGACCCTTGCACCCGGAGGAGTGATTAGGGTCCCGGCTCACAGGCCCTTGGCCGCGGCCGTGCCTCCACCCATGGCCAGCGCGGTACCCGGACTTGGGAGCCTTAGTTTCCCGTGGATTGAGAGCAGTCAACGATTCGCCAAAGACAGATTTGCAGGTAAATAAAAACTCGTTCGTTTGATGTCTGCATTTTTATACTTATTTCGTTAAAACAACAACTCTTCTGCTAATGGTAACTTTAATTAGGAAATTGCGCTCAAGATCAACATTTGGATGAAAACATGACAGACAGAAATAATAAAACAAGTAGGCTAGCTACAAACGTTACCATTAAAAATAAAAACGTAGTTTGAAATGTCAGATTGGAGACGTGTTCAGAAGTATACACGACAATTCAAGTAGGCTATGGATCTAATAAAAAAAAAACTTAAATGTTTTTTACAATAAAACTGTATATCACTCTCGGGTGTCATATAGCCTACAATTCTACGTTTATAAGCTAATGTGATTTATTTGTATATTTAGGCTACATTGTATACAATACGAATGCCTAACAATAAATACATTTATTAAAAATAAAATTAAAAGCTTTATATTTTCATTATTAAGATCAGTAGGCTATATTAAATTAACAATAACATTAGCGGCCTATGCGTATTACGCAAAATAATAGTTACACTATACGTTTTAAATATTCGCACATTTTTAAATATAGGGCTTACATGAACCAATATATTTTTATTACCGCGATAATGATACTGCGTTCGAAATAAAGCGTTGGACGTATTAAAACTGCAGTTGTTTTTAACTGTGCTGCTGTTGCATGTTTGCACGTCAACGATATCATAAGAATTAATTGATGGAGGTTTCGATCCCATAAATATTAGACCGTCTGTCTGGGGAAACTTGATCCTGCATTTCCATACAAGTCGGCAGATTGCCTGAATGGATGATGCTCAATAACTCATTTTAGCTTTGACCGTGAAGGTAGAGTAAAAGCGTGAAGCACCTGTACAGATTACAATCCTGTTAAAGGAAAACCGATGAAAAAGGACAACAGAGAACCAACAGCTTTCCGCTTGGGTTAAAATGTCTGAGCGTCTGTTTACAGCATGCAACTTTTAATATAAATGTTAAGGTTAGACTATTTTAGATACACAACTCATTTGAAACGCAATAAAACTCCAATAATGAACACTGATATTCACATATCAGTTTGTTTGCTTTTACAAATATTATTTCTGATATTTATTAAACACCTGTAAATCGAATTAAATTGCCTAAGTTTGAAGGTAAATGCATTATTTAGTTTAGCCACGTTTTTGCATATGAATGTAAACTGTCACGTTGAGCTCTGAGGAAAATGCAGAATGCTCTGTCGGTAGAAAGACATATCAATATTTCAGAAGCTTTATTTATTGGCACCTAAAGGCTTCTATGTTTTAGGTAATAAATAAATTAGCAATATGCTGAATTATACCATAAAACTGTACAATTATTAGGAGAACAGCTGCTGTTTGTATTTAATGCAACATTAATATGTTTTGTGTGCAGATGGTAAGATGTGTGTAACCTGAGTAACAGGCCTCTCAATAAACTCTGAGAGCAAAAGCAATCCATCTATTTATAATGTTTCTTTTAACATGTTTCAATCAATAACCTAAATTACCTAAAACTAATTTTAAATCTTAAAGGTGCATGAAGGAATGGAGTAATTTAGATGCACAGATTTCCTTTAGGAAGAGCCAGTAACTTGGGATAAATCGCCACAAATTTTCACAAAACCTAAAAGCAAACGCTTTATCATTATCACACCAAACGCTCTTTACTTCTTAACAGTCTTTTAAGAAAAGAAGTCTAAAAGAGCATTTCAAATATTAATAGAATCCCATTTTCCCTTTTTCCTCCATTATGAGCATATTACAACCACTCTCTCTATAAATTATATTTAAATTAACTTTACATTTCGAGAAAAAAGGGACCTTATATCTTTCACATACTGCTGGTCTTGTTTCTATTCAGTGGAATAGAAAGGGGACAATATAGGCTGTGTGACAGACTCTTCATGACCTGCCATTTCTCACCTTGACTTTCTCTTGCACACTACAGCAGCTCTGACTCCATTCACCGTGGCTCGCCGTATCGGCCACCCGTACCAGAACCGCACACCACCAAAGAGGAAGAAGCCCCGCACGTCCTTCTCCAGAGTGCAGATCTGTGAGCTGGAGAAACGCTTCCACAGACAGAAATATCTGGCCAGCGCTGAACGAGCCGCCCTGGCCAAAACTCTGAAGATGACAGACGCCCAGGTCAAAACCTGGTTTCAGAACCGCAGGACTAAGTGGAGGTGAGAAAGAAAGAAAAAGAGATTTACACTCATACAAATCATATAAAAAAATCGGATCACTTCTTAGATTAATCATTTTAAAATATGCAACATTGCAACATATAACCAGACATGAATGACAAACAGAACTCCGCCATAACATACAGGCTAGAATAAGTTATGCTATTAAATTTTTTTTTTTTACAGTTTATCTGGTAAAGATTGGTAATGTAATGAAAACTGACTAAAGATGTAGGTTTTAACATTCATTACCCATTTATTTTAATAAACTTCAACTAATAATTGAGGTGCACATAACAGGCTGTGATTTAGGCCCATTTAATCTCTATTACAAAATATTGTGCTTACATTATATTTGTGCATTTTGACTCTTTTATCCAACTTACAATGCATTCAATATAAACATTTTAATTAGTTGTTTCCAGGAAATCAAAACTAATTGTTTTAGTGTTGTTGGTGGTGGAAAACACACCGAATTATTACTAGGAATCATCATTTTTAGATCTGACCTACTGAATAACTGCTAGATAGTATTATGAGAGTAATACTATAGTTAAAAAATAAATGATTGTTTATTAAGGCAGAAATACATAATATACTTTAGAGAAGAGGAATCTTTATGAGTAAAATAAATATAATATAATTTTACACACTTGAATACTACCTAATATTTCTATCAAACGTCAATGTCAGTTTTATTTTATAGTGTGAAGAAAATTGACTTTTATGATTAGAAAATTATTATTGATTTATTCCTTCAAAGACCAAAAAAGAAAAAAATCTACTTCTACCTTATCTAACCCATTTTGATGCTGAAAACTCAAGTATAGATGTTTATGTTATATACTATTTTGACATTATCTGTTTATTTAGACCATTTGAAGTGTCTTGCTAGCTCAGGTGAATGACACTGCTTAGATTTGCAACTTAGTGCTGTTTAAAGAGTTAAGATAACCCCAAATACTGCTTTAAGTAAATAAAACCAGATTTGTTTGCACTGGAATCAGAATAGATTGCAGTCAAATGACTAAAGTTAAACCTGCATCTTTTCTATTGTCTGACTCTGTTGTTCTCCATTTCTCATGCCAGACGCCAGACGGCAGAGGAGAGGGAGGCAGAACGTCAGCAGGCCAATCGGCTGATGATCCAACTCCAGCATGATGCCTTTCAGAAGTCCTTGTCCGACTCGGTTCCAGCTGACCCGCTCTGCATCCACAACTCCTCTCTGTTTGCCCTTCAAAACCTACAGCCCTGGGTCAGCGAAGAGAGCAGCAAGCTTGGGGGAGTGACTGCACTTGTATGAATATCAGAATTAGAAAAAATCTTTTTACATTTTTGTGATGGGCCAGCTGACCTTATCACCATCCAGCTGACAGACCTTTCGTTCCACAAAACTGTGAGGAACTTTCAACAGCAGACAAACTCATATAAATAAAATGGTTCTGCGTTTTAGGAGCATCTGCAGAAAAAATTACGGACGTATTCACAATGATATGGTGTGTGTGTGTGTGTGTGTGTGTGTGTGTGTGTGTACAAAGGATTTTCCCCATCGGGCTCGGTGGCAATTATACAGCGGAACAGAGCATCTCCGCTGACCCTCCACTAGCATACAGACTGACAGCCACAATACAGATCCAAAGGTCTCCTACATCAATTTGTCCTCCCTGTTTAGATTCTCCACCACTCAGCTGTACAATACAGGATTAATGCAGACAAGGGAAGTAACAACTAATAAATTATTTATCGCCTGAGTTGCACAACCTTACATGCCCCCAATCTGGCCATTTTAGAAAACACATAAACAAAACTCTTTCACATCATGTCCTGTCGAATTTCCCTCCTTTGAATGATCAGCTTGGGTAATACACTGATATTCACCTTTTCAGGGTGCAAGGGCTAAAGCTAGTTTTTTTTTATAAATGGACATCCAAACTGTTTGAGGAACAGCATGCAACATCCAACTCGTGCAGGGTATCGCAATATAATGTGTGTTTATTCAGCATCCGCTCCAAGCAGCTACTATGGAAACTCTGTTGCTGGGACGTGCTTTGAGCATCCAGAGGGAAAGAACTCATTCAGATTAAAAAAATCAACAGGGGTCTGGTAGATGCCCTTATGATAAAGGTGCGTCGTTGCATCCTAAACTGTGTATCATACTTTGTATTTGATAAATATGTAAATAGCAGACAAAAAGTAATAAACATCCTGTTTTGGCATTAACGCAAAATGTGTGTTTTGCTTAGTTTGTTATTACGCTAATGTTTTTGGATCAGGCAGAGGAGAGGCATTCTCCAAATCCCCAGGCAGCACTCTTGTCGAGAGAGTAACGTCTTGCTTTCATGCTACCACCCTGCTACACAACTTGATCGACAAATAAACACCGAGCCCTGGTAGTTGGCCGTAGTCGATTATGCCTGCCACAGCAAAGAAGCACTTATGTCCTCAAGCAGATAAACGCGAGATCCTGTGGGACCATAAAAATGCCTTTATGCCCTTTGCAACCAACCCCCTACTTCCAAAGTGCTGACTCGAGGAAACTGACCTGTTTTAGAGGGCTGGGTGGGGGTAAATGGAGGAGTGTCCATTATAAAGTGATTTAACAGACTCCTTGCATTATGATGCTGTCGAAGTCTCCGCAGGGTGAACTTGTGGAGTCTTGCCACAGCTCTTTGCGGACAGATGGTTAGCGGCGAGCTGTGCCAGGCGCTCTTTGACTGAGAGGGTGAGGAGATGCGTTGAGTTGGAGCCATTTGAAAAAACCTTCGATCATATGGAGTCGATGCTCGGGACAATTTACACAGGAAGCGTTTCTGGCTCCTTTCCACATCGACGGCAATGACATCACGACTAGATTCGTTTGTAAAAGGGATCGGTGGCGTTTTAGCGCCATCTGCTGGTTGTTACGTGCAGGCGCACACTAGCGTGCGTCCGCGTCCCAGGATTGAAATAAAGTTACGACTCGAATGGTTGTTTAGCGCTAAAATAAAGAAGATAATTTCGGAGGTGATTGATCTCACTCCTACTACTATGTGAATGTAAACACATTTTAACAAGATGAAGGGGAACCGAAAACTTTCTTGATGAGGAGCGACGCGAAAACTACAGCGTTTTCTGACGTTGACAAATTTTTTATTAATCGTAAAACAGTATTGTAAAAGTATTTAATACTTCATGACATAAGGGTGCCAAACCTTTAACTAGTCTGTAAGTCAAAAATCAATACAATTAACCTGAACTTGTATAACGCTGAATTAAAAGAACATTAAGACTTTAATAACGTGCAACATTCCTGATGTTTACAGCCCTGAAGACAGTACAGTTGTTGGTTTAACATTTGTTTTAGATAATTTATTTCTATAAAAATGTTGGATTAGAAATGTATAGAACAGAGATAGAGTATTCACATTTGAATTTTAATAAATCCAGATCCTAGATCTGCTGGCAAGATGTAGCTGCACAGACCTTCATGTTCATGTTCAATATACATCGACATTCCGATTTTTTTTAAGGTTTACAAAAACCTTCTCAAATACTAGGTCCAGCATATTGATGTTATAGTCTGTATTCATTAAAACAAAGTAAACTATTGAAATACTGGAATTCGTTTAAGAATCACTTGAAACCATTCATGAACCTACTATATATGCATCATAACCAACAAGCTTCTAACACATACCATCAGAACACCAGGCAAAGGTTTCCATGTCATTGGACGGGCAGAGTTAAGAAAACCCCATACAAAATTACAGTAAGAATCTTCTGCTCTATGAGTTTCACGGAGTACAAAACACTGTTTAATTCCTGACAGTCCATGGACATGGCAACCCAGGATTGAGAAGAGGGCAGACAATAAGGTCATGATCGGAGTAAAATCTCTATGAAAGGAATGGCACGGATTTGAAAACTCAAGAGGCTGGGAAACAAAAATAAAATTACAGGTAACAAAAGGTCAAATAAAAAGTCAAAAGAAAGAAACAACACCCAATAATTTAACCAAAATAAAAGGCGATTTAGTTCTTCTGAGTCTGTCTCCATTTCCAAAGCTCCTCAATGACCTTGGACAAAAAACAAAATAGATAAATGAAGACTGTATATTCATACTGAAGTAAAATTATTGACTCAAATTGATAAAAGTACATACCTTTGGATCAGTTTCTTTGAAGCAATTCTTTACAAAGTTGTCAAACTTCACCTGCACTTTTGGTAATGATCCACCCTTTAAATGAAAAAATGCAAGGCACAATGAATGTTTTATCAATTTCACACAACCCTGGTCTACAATTATTTTGATGTGCTAAATTTGAAATGTCAAATATGGAACATCAAACTGGCTATTGTTTCCAATATATTTAAGTATTCATATTTTCCATCCACGTAGCTCATGCCGATAATTGTAACTTGCCCAATTTATGCAAAAAGTTATAAATAAATTAATTTAAAAAAAAGCATTTTTATGACCCCCTCCCTCAAGTTAAGTTTGACATCTATAGCATTCTAGCTATAGACATGTAATTAACTCCGCAAGAATGCCATGCCCCATCTAAACATTTTACCCATTAATGCCATTAGAAATGTATAGATGGTTAGGTTATTATTATCTTCCGTACCTTCTCAGCGGTTGCCAACATCTTAGCCTTAATCTCTTGGACGGTAAGAGGTGCTCGTGGAGTCTGTGGTGTTTTAGGCGACTGCGCTTTGTCACTCTTATTTTTTTTCTCTGGAGTCTTGTTCTGGAAAAGCACACCCCAAAAATCAGCCATGTAAAGCTAAACTGAAGCATTCAGCGTTCATCACAGAGGAAATATGTTGTAACTCACTGGTAGAAAACACGAGTAAGAAGAAAAAGTGCTAACCTGTTTAGCAGCTGGTGTACTGGGTTTTGGTCCTTTCCCATTCTGTGCAGGGGTTTGTGGTTTAGATGCTGGCTTCTTTTGCTAGATCGATGAAGCGGTTGTTAAACTTAAATATTTCAGATAACACCAATGTTGGAAGATATGTGGGGCCTTAAAGACTTAACTCACCTTTACAGGTGATTCTTCTTCACTTTCCTCGTTGTCGTCATCTTCCTCCTCATCATCATCTTCATCGTCTTCCTCATCATCCCTACAGA
The DNA here is from genome assembly GCA_026939265.1 of Oreonectes daqikongensis. Lineage (NCBI taxonomy): Eukaryota > Metazoa > Chordata > Actinopteri > Cypriniformes > Nemacheilidae > Oreonectes > Oreonectes daqikongensis. The sequence continues at coordinate 2,541,816 of JAOTQM010000043.1, read as the reverse complement.
AAAGGGTTGAAAATTAGAAACAAACCTAATTTACATTTTAGCTCTACATTCCTTTTAATAATATTAGCAGAAGATGCCTGACTCCGCAGAGAGGTCTGTTATACTGGAAGTTATGGACAGACTCCTGACTTAATAAATATAGCAAAAGCAATACTCACTCATCATCATCTTCCTCATCATCATCATCCTCCTCCTCCTCCTCCATTTTCATTTTTTTCTATAAGAGAAAGTTTGTTTAAAAACAAGCCACTGAATAACATACATGGCATTAAATCATGTTAGAAAAAAATCTGTCCTGAACTTACAGAAGGTTTTTGAGCTAATAACGCTGGCCTCTTCTTGGACGTCTTCACCTCTTCTTCTTCCTCCTCCTCTTCCTCAAGATCTTCATCAAAAGACTGGTCTCCTCCCATAACTGAAAAAAAACAAGAGGATTCCACTAAGAAATTTGGGAATGGTTCAAGGTTTGGTTTGTCCAGGTTATGAGATTTGATGTACCACCATATTTAAAACTATATACCTGGGGTGTTTACATTACATACACAACATAATTGTAAAATGAGTAAAAAAAATCATAATCTTCTCACAAAACTCACTGGTTTGCACCAGAATTTTGGGTTAAATAAAAAAAGTAACCTGGCTGCCTTAAAAGCTCGAGTTCATTTAACTTGTTAATGTTATGCAAACTTATGTTAACTAATAATTTTAAGTTGAAGGCATCAAAGTAATTTTTTTAAGTTGAACCTACATTTCTTTTTCACAGTTGCATCTTTATTAATGTACTCACTGACTAGATGCTGTCCACTTATGTGAACTGGACCGGAACCAGCGCGTAGCCGGAACACAACAGGCGGCGTGATCTCAAAACCACCCAAACACACCTGAAATAAAAAGATATGAAAATTCAACTACAGCAATACCAATGTACAAACTCAGCTTATACAAAAATAAAAACAGATCAGAAGAAAAAAGTACTTGAACTTACACTAGGTAGGGTGGAAGGCTTCAGCGTGGCCAGCACTGCTTTTACCTTCTGACCTTCTACATCCTGCCCTTCAATTTCCACAACGTTCAGTTCATCTTTTGTTGTGGGATCGACACAGGCCTGAAAAAAAGTAAATGCATCAAAACAGACATATAAATGTCACCAGAACTATAAATGTAAAAAAAAATCATTTCTATTGCATTTAACTAACACTAAACCTGTGAGTTATTATACTATAACTGCAAATCATACATACCATTCTGACAGACAACTGATGATCATAATCATCATCTTCTGGGTTAAAAGTAATCTCCTTCCCTGCCTTCAGCTCACAGCCTGTAAAATAAATAAGCGTCACCATTTATTGTAAAGTAGAAAAAAAAGATGGGCTTTTCTGCATGTTGGGGGCGCTGAGGGTTGTACACGTCAAAGAGTTTCACCACGTGGGTTTGGTAACCGGCATAACACTGCCTTGCACGTGCGCAGGGAGTTTTACTTCCATATCACATAGTACATTTTACTACAAATACATTCAAATGCTACAAATGTCGGTTTATTAAAACATTACGTAACACGCGGTTAGCAATAAGTTGTTTGTAATAAGATGTACAAGTTATTGCTTTAGATGGATAACATTGCGTTGTTCAAGCCGACCAACCTGAATTTGTTTGTCAGCCAAAACGAAAATTAAAGACAAAATAAGAGAAACACGATTAATCCACCGTGTTCAAAATGCGTTAGATGAATACAATTCTAAGCTATTGCGAGCTTAATTCAAACATTAGCAAACGTTTTCTCGGATCTAACACGTGTTAGCACAATGACGCCATTTTGGAGCGACCAGGCCAGCGCACGTGTTACGAGAGCGCGTAAGACACGGATAATTTTGCTATATATGAAACGTTGAAATCAACACATGCCATCAAACTTATTATTAATATGATAGTTTAAGGTAGTATAAGCATAAATTGGCGATAGATAAACTACTGACAAAGTTACCAGCAAAGCAACGCTTAGTGCAAATGCTACACATTATGAATCTTAGGATCACTTAAGATTTTCTAAAAGCGACATTAAAGCGCATATAATTAAAGATTCATTAAATAAAAATGTAAATACTCTGTCAAAATAACGCGGGATTGGTAATACAAGGTTAACTTGCAGGCTACCAACTTTACGCCACTTTAAATTTTCTGAAGGTGCACATGTTTAACGTTTACGTATCAAATGTTATATGAGAAATCGATGAATGCGTTACATACCGTACAGGAAAGTCTGGGGACCCATCTGTTCTAGATCCATCTTTGCTATGTTGAATCAGCGTCTGAAAGTATGCCGAACTGTATTGCGCACTCCGGTGGAGGAGGAACGGGCACACTAACCACATCGTGTATATCACACGCCCATTACTGGGACGGGCTTCCGGTCTAAGCCAATGAACGAGCTTTACTGAAAGAGTCACCGGAGGCTGAGGGCGTGATTGAAATCGACCACATTTATACATGTAGGCTACTGTATTTATGTGTATAATCTGTTGTAGTGTCTCTATTCTAATATTATAACGAATCACTGAAACTTTGATACATTTGTGCATTTTTGACTTACAAATAATTGACATTAAAGGGACAGTTCACCCAAAAATGAAATTTCTGTTATCATTTACTCACCCTCAGATTGTTCCAAACCCGTGCACATTTCTTTGTTCTGCTAAACACACAGGAAAATATTTGTAGGAATGTCAGTGACCAAACAGATCTTATCCACCATTGACTACCATAGTATTTATTTTTCCTACGATCTCTTTGGTTTCTGACATTCTTCCAAATATCTTCCTTTGTAAAAAAATTATACAGGTTGTATTGACTTTCCTTTAAAGTCAGAGATGAACCGTGTGCGAGGAGTGAGCAATAATTCACGCGTGTCCATAGAAGTTTTCCTTTCATGTCTTTTAATTAACATGGAGCATGATATACACATTTCATCATTGTTTGTTCGCTCTTCCACATTTTCCAAATATTCCAATTGCAAGAACACAGCATAATATGTGCAGCCAAACAGCTTACATACCAACTTGATGAGATAAAACTCATAAAACTCCATACCAAAATAAAGACATTTAAACTTCAATTCAAACAAAAACGCCATAAAAGTTTGGCATGGCCTTGCCTTGACACGGTCAAAAAAATGAAATAAATACAAATATAAATAAAAAGGCCAAACTTAGATGTGTGGTTATTCCACAAATGGTTTTAGACTGAGATTCATGATAGTTTCACAGTTTGTATTCGCCTCATTGCTTATTTCTTCATGTGGCACCAAATATGCACACAGCTTACATTTCTAATGATTGAATTGGAACGTATGACAACTCATCTCTTTAATTTCATGTCATTTATCTTACATCTTCTTGTTAGAAACAGTATATTGTCCTCCTGGCAACGGGACAGCTGAGGGACTGGATTGTCACTTGTCAAGTTTACATACAGAAGTGATGCTTCTTCCTACAGTAAATTCTCCTTACACATACATAGACTTAAATGTAACTTTTCATTATGTTTAACTATATATTGGTGAGATCATTTGTAAAGCCTTTCTCTCACAAATATTGTAAAACCACACACGATCTTTTGGGCTTGGTGTTACCTTATTTAGTATGATCTGAAGGACAAGAGCGGCTTGGCAGGTACTTGGACAGACAAACATAAGCGGGCGAACTATAGACAGCAGTAACTTACAAAGGACAGAAACCTCATTGGGTAAACCCCATGTCATAAAGAAAACATTAAACGTATATACATTTGAAGAACTTCAACTTAGATATTAAAAGGCCAACGTTATTTTCAAGCAACTCATAGGAAACATATCTGCTGGTTTTTATCATGCAAGCTCTTTTAGCAAGAAAGGAGACCGTGTGCCTCCTGGATGCACTTCAGCAGACCAAATGCAAGTCCTGAGCTCTAGGGTCAAGCAAACGAAAAAAGCCTGAGATGTTCAGAGTGCTGTTGTTTTGGGGAGAGGGTTGATGATCGAGGCATCACAATGCCTTAACAAATATATGCAGTCTTCTGTTGGGAGTACTAGCAGGATCAAGGTGGAGGGCTGGCGACTTCCCAAAACATCAGCATTTACAAGAAACAACAATAAATATGTTACAAGGCCTAAACAGAGAGAAAGAAAGAAAAAACTGCAGATTCTCATGCATCTGTCCATCTCACAATGCCCCCAAGTTCAACATTGTTCACTGTGTATCTCACAAAAGTAAGTACAACCCTCACATTTCAGCACCAATTTTATTATATCTTCTCAAGGGTTAGACAATACTATAGAAATGCAACTTGAATATATTTTAGAGTAGGCAATGTGCTGCTTGTATAGCAGTTTCTGTCCTTTGGAAATAACATAACATACAGCCATTATTGTCAAAATACCTGGCAACAAAAGTGAGTACACCCAAGTGATAACAGCTTTATGTTTAACCATGCAAAGCCACACATCCTATTCATTATGCTCATGTTTTTGACTGCTTGACAGGAACATACACATTTGTGTATCTTGTATTAAAGCAGTAAAAATGCTAAAGTGCTTTAAGTACAATCCTCTCAAACTGACCACTAGAACTGACCACCTGGACGGGTTCCACTCGGAACAGGCTTCCATGTCTCCAGACCTGAACCATATTGAGCACCTATAGGGATTCCTCAAGCGGATGGTGGAGAAGCGTGTCTAACATCCCGCAGTTCTGCTATGTCATTACGGAGTGGAAGAGAATCCCAGCAACAACCTGTACAGCTCTGGTGAATCCCATGCCCAGGAGGATTTTGACACTTTAGTGTACTTAGGGTGTAGGGTTGCCAGTTATGTTTACAATAATGGCTGTATGTTAAGTTATTTTCAGAGGACAGTGAATTTATACTGATATACAAGCAGCACATTGTCTACTCTGAAATATATATATATATTTAAATTCTATAGTATTGTCCCTTAAGAAAATATAATAAAATTGTTGATGTGAGGGGTGTACTCTCACTTTTGTGAGATATTCATGCTTTCTTTCTAGGTCATTCTTTTCTTTTCAACGTCTTCTCTACATCACATTTTCAAAGAGCTGCATGGATCTCATCATATTTTCGTCCTGTGGAGAGATTGCAAAAAAGAGAAACTTGAAGTGAGCATGGCCATGCAGTTCTTAGTTTGACCACACCGAGACAGTATAATCTTTTTAATAAAACGTAATCTTATTGTGTTTCAGAGATTTACATAAATGTCTGTGTACACTTTAAAGGGACACTCCACCCCAAAATGAAAATTCTGTCATCATTTACTCACCCTTAGATTGTTCCAAACCTCTATACATTTCTTTGTTCTGCTAAACACAAAGAAAGATATTTGGAAGAATGTCAGTAACCAAACAGATCTCATCCACCATTGACTCCCAGTATTTATTTTCCTTATGGCAGTAGGGAGGAGATCTGTTTGTTTACTGACATTCTTCCGAATATCTTTCTTTGATTTCAGCAGAACAAAGGTATACAGGTTTGGAACAACTTAAGGGTGGGTAAATTATGACAGATTTTTTTTATTTTTGGGTGTGTTCCTTTAATAAATATAAAAACAATAAATTTAAAGTGATGCTGTTTCTTAATAGTGTTGTATACCACATTTAATCTGTCTTTACCTCCTGGCAGGCAAGGACAAACTCCTCCAATGTTACAACCCCATCTTTATTCCTGTCCATTTTCTGTACAATAGTAAAAAATCCTTTAGTTTGTGCTGACATATAATATACATTCTGACTCAATATTTGCTTAGCGCTGACCTCAAAGAAGGCATCCACATGCTGCTTTGGTACATCACCCTTTAAAGCAGGGTATGTGTATTTGCCCATCATGTCATAGATAGCTCTCACTATCTCTGTCATTTCCTGTGAAGAACATAATGAAAGAGTCAGGATTTAAAATAAGCAATGTTAGCTTTTGCTGCTCTTTACAATACAGAAAGAAACACACACATACTTCCTTGTTGATTAAGCCATCTTTGTTAATGTCATAGAGATGAAATGTCCACTCAAGTTTATCTCTGACCGTCCCACGGAGCAGTGTGGACAGTCCCATCACAAAGTCCTGAGAACAAGAGTGAAACATGAACTAAATTCTGTAAGGGACAGAAAAAGTCTATATGACATATTATTCAGTATGTTTTCATACCTCAAACTTTATAGATCCATTATTTCTGGTGTCAAATGCATTGAAGAGATAATGTGCGTATGTGCTGGCATCTGCACAATAACAACAACATAAGAACCATTTTATCTCTGATATGGACTAGGGGGCATTTTATAATGTATGTGAGGATGTCATAGGGTCTGAAAAAAGTAATGTACCTCCATGAGGAAAAAATTGTGCGTAGATGTGTTTAAATGTCTCTTCGTTCACCACTCCACTTGGACACTCCTGGAGAACAAAGCAGCATATAGTATTGATCTAACATTGGCAAATGAACAGAATTCAAACAGTAGTAGTTCTGAGCTGAGCTTATGGTAAATGTACAAAAACAGATGCATCAATTATTGGTGAATGTGAAAAATGTGTAAAATGTTTATTTATTATATGAAAAAATGTATACACTTTAGATATATACAGCCACAGAAATGTTTTTAAGTTTTGTCTTTAGTCATCATTTATGCATGTATTGTGTCCATTTTAGTCCAGTGTCTGTTGAATTTCAAGTGAAACAAACCTCGGGAATGACATACAGTCAGCAATGTGCAAAACTGAGAGAATGCAAAGATGCATACAAATCAGGCTTATTCCATCATATTTTCATTTTTGAACTAAACCTAAAATAATTTTTTATTGTGATGTTTAAATATGAACTTGTTCTCTTTGCAGTATTCAAGATCTGCAAACATTGCATCTTTTTTATTATTTTGACCAGCTTGTCTCGTTTAAATTTTCTGCAAATGAGGAGAAATGGGAGAAATAAATAAAACAGAATACAGTTCACAGAATAAAACAAATATTAGCATTTTACTTAAACAGGAATATAGAAATAGTAAATCAAAGTGGTCTTTTAAATTTTTTCCATGGCTCTATATATACATTAAATGTTTTATTTATTCTGATATTTTTAATCAAATTAAATATTTCAAATAATATTTGACATTTTGGCCAGTTTTGAGTTCCTGTAACTTGAAATTCCTTACTTATTTTGATAACTTGAAGTACAGTTTACAGTGTAATGATTATCAATGACCATATTCTACTTTTACAAGCATTGTATCTTTGAGAACGGAGGAAAATATAATGTAGGGGCCGTACTCCAAAAAAGAAAAGAGAAATGAATGTGAGCTGCTGTGTGGGTGTGCTGCGGAGCATGAGCGTGTGTTTAATACAGCGTGTGATGCTCGTATTGTGAAATATGACTAGTTGACTGTTGCTGCGGGCAAGCATGTTGTGATTAGTGACACGTTGGATAATGCGGAGAGAAACAATACGAGTTTACAGAGTTTTAAAGATAGATGACACACAGCGAACAAAACCACAGGGACTGTATATGCAGATGAGATACGATGATTCATAAAAGAAGATATTGAAGCATAAAGGTATATTACATAAACACTATTAGCTTCAGAAATTACTCCAGAGCGTGTCAGAAGAAATTTGAGGAAAGTAAAGCATGAATGAGAAAATCAAGTCGGATTTAAAGGAAAACATACATTTTTGAAACCTCTATAAAGGACTTGGAGCTCTTGCTTGGTGAAGTTCGTCTGTGATTCGAGTTGCTCCAGTCCCTCCGGCCGATGGCATACCATCGTCATTTCCAATTCATCATCTATCTTATCTAGAACACAGAGAGAGAGAGAGAGAGAGAGAGAGAGAGAGAGAGAGAGAGAGAGAGAGAGAGAGAGAGAGAGAGAGAGAGAGAGAGAGAGAGAGAGAGAGAGAGAGAGAGAGAGAGAGAGAGAGAGAGAGAGAGAGAGAGAGAGAGAGAGAGAGAGAGAGAGAGAGAGAGAGAGAGAGAGAGAGAGAGAGAGAGAGAGAGAGAGTCAATTTTGTGTTGATAGCTGTTGATGGTTCTCCTTAAGGAAAATAAAAATTGAAACAAATGAGACAGCTGTTGACACACAGTTAAGAGTATAGGGATATAAAATAATATGGATACCATAGCTCATATGAATTTATATTGGAATAATTTAGTTATAAATAAAATAAAATAAATCTAAACAATTCAAAACAAGATTTGAGCAAAACAGAAGAAGCGAAAGACAAATCTACTTTCAATATAAAATCATTTTATATATAGACGGTTTCTTTTGCTTGATATCAGAAATAATCTGCAGGGACTCTATTCTTTGTGGATGTGTACCGGAAGTTACGTTTGGGCCACAAAAGCGTGCATGCGCAGTAACCTTTGTTTATAATCTTGCTTTTAAAGCATCTAATAGTAAGAAAACTATGTACTTTTAAAGTATTTTAAATGAATGTATTTCTAGGATATGCCACAGTACATACAAAAGTTTGGTTTTAAAGGAAGAACAACATGGCATCTTTGTTTTCTCCCAACAGCGTTTGCTGACATAATAGGATAGTCAGTGATTAGAAACAGGCTGCTTTCCTTTACAAAAACAGAAACTCTGCTAAGGGCCACAGAAACCCACAACATACACCTTCACTTCATACACTTTCTGGCATGGGCAGAAAAGAAACTAAGATGACTCATGTGTCTCAAAACACACACACTCGCACACAGAGCCCCCTGCAGGGCCTGCTGCTGCTGCTGTGTCAGCGCTGGAGAAGTGATTGGGTTGTGGGTGGAGAGGCAGATGGGGTGATGGGGGAAATCTGCAGAACGGATGAATATGGCCATGGGTAGCCTAAGAGACCTTCATCTTTCACAGAACTCTGTACAGCATTATAAATGCCCCCCAACCCCTTATAAATCCTGTCTGGCTTTTATTTGTGCACGCACACACATTCATGCACACACACACCTGTCCAGTATACTTAAACATCCAGCGGTGGTGATGGCATAACAGTTATTACTAAAGTGTGTAATTTTATACAATATTAAAGTTAAAAAAATGTCGTATCCCCTTTATTTAACACTGTCCCATTGTGATCAGAGAAGCTTTTGCAAACATGTCAACATCTGGCTCAGCTGATGGTTTGAGGTTTGGGGCAGGATCGTAAAAGAAGTTGGGCAAGTCAGCGACCAAAATAGAGTACTGTGACAGCACATACTTTAAATGAACCGTAAAACAGCATGTTCTATACAGCAGTATGTGTGGGTAAAGTATGCATACATTCCAGACATACTACATTTTAAATGTCATTTCATTGCTGTGCAACCCATGTTTGTCACTAACAACAACTGCGATAATAATTTACTCAGGTATTAACAAGTTCAACTAAACAGTGGGGAGTAAATGTCTTGCTACCTATATCGCATGCTTAAAAGTCATCAATTATTGAAATATTTATTAATAATTTTAATTGGGAAGTTCCTCAGTTCATTCGATGCATACTTAATATTTGGACATACTCATCTCGTATACTACGATTTTTGAAATATATATAAGTAGATTTCAGACACAGCGATTGTTAAAATGATTCAGTTCAGTGCTGCCGATGTACTTTTGACCTGCATGGGCTGCTAATGTACATAACTGGCCAAAATTTTGTTTCTAATAAATAAATAAAAAATGTATTTTTAAATAAATATTTTGCAAATTCTAGTCAACGGGTGGCAACTTTGAAGACACTAAATATAACATTAATTTAATTTATTTTAGATGTTTTATTTGCAGCGCAATTCCCAGTTACAAATGTGCTACTCTATAGTTTCGATAAGTTTATCCAAAAAGGTCGAAAGTGTTCCAAACTGGACTGGTATATGATATTAATATGCAAGTATAAATGTGTTTCTATCATCATTATGTGAAATCCTCAAGTGTTTCAAGCATGGGTTGGGTATTTTACAGCACTCCTATTATAAATGAAACTATCAAGGAGGATCTATACCTCAATTTATATCTTGTACTCAGCATACGATTACATCAGCCCTGTGATTTATAACACAATCAATAGCACTCCTCTCAATCACTTATGAGTTTGATTCATTCTTCATTTTCTGTCCACAGCTCTCTGCACCTCTTATCACTAAATAAATACATACAATAAATGAACAGATTTCAGAATGTTTATCTTTTTCTCTGTTTAAAGACCTGGTTAGTCTGGTAAGGACTCGGTTGTGGCTAAGTAGTTACATCTGGTTTATAACTGAAGTTAGCAAGTAAAACTGATCAACTAGCACAAGCTTTCTAGTGAAATTGGTTGAACGTCTGAGCTAGATAGACAGCTTGGTGACAGCTTCCAAAACACAACTTATGTTCCAGCAGGGTTTTGTTCTTTTTCTGGTCCTCAGTAAAGGGTTTACTCATAAATGAAAATTCTGTCATCACTCTCTAGTTGATCCTACCATAGTAGGAAAAATAACAATGGTAGTTAAAAATACCCCAGAACTTTTTGCTGTCCTACATTTTTTTTGTGTTCAACAGAATGTAAATAAGTAATTTGTCCTACTATGGTAGTCAATGGGGTACATAACTGTTTGGTTACTCTCCAAATATTCTTCCAAATATCTTTCTCTGTGTTTATCAGAACAAATAAGTTTATCCAGATTTGGACCAACTCAAAGGTGAGTAAATGATGACAGAATTTTTATTTTTGGGTGAACTGTTCCTTTAAGTCAATGTGAGATGACTTGAGTTTGTCTGCGCAGATAATGATGGTTGTGATTATCTGAAATCATCACAGGTTATGCCAATGCTCTTCTTCCCCTTGGCTGTGTAATTATCTGCATTAAGTAAACCAATCCACATCCTTTTATGTATGTTTGTGAAAACTCTCTGCTTGCATAAAATGTATTCTCCATTTCTCCACAAGCAAAGTCATCTGTGTCCTCATCCTTATTTATTTTCCAATCATGCTTGCTTGTTATAATCTCTTTAACAGATCCCTGACAGATCCGGCTGTACTGCTGTAAACTTGAATCTACTTACAGCTAAACTAATAGAGAATATAAACATGAATCTAAAGTGAATTACAACAACATTCAAATGCATGATGAGACCAAACAGCATGCAGTAGGTACTGTGATAAAGATGGGGATCGCATGGGGATGACTGATTTGAAGCTCCTACATGTGCAATAAAACCAAAGGGAAGCTCTTTACTTCCTTCATTGTGTGATATAGATGTGTTGGTGAGAAACGGGAATGGAGGTGAGAGATAAAGGGAACATACCAGTAAAAAAACAGCCCCCTGTTTGATTAATCATGCGTCCATACTATATGTTAAAAGCAGTTTGTGTAAGAATGTAAAATTTAGAAATGAAGAGGCGGACAATACCAGAGCGGTCTGCATGCAATTGCTATATTCTGTGCTATCCCACGATGCTGTGAGGACTGAAGAACCATCAAATTTAGAAAGTCAGGTCGAAGAACATAAAGGTATAAAGACAAATTATGTTCTTTATCATACAGTACACACTAGAATGGGGCAAAGGATGGGTCTGTTTAGTAGGAAGAAACAAAGAAACCAATAAACGTTTAGAAAGAGAAAGAACAAGACGCACATCAGTTTACAAAGAAATGAGCTCTTTTAGAGGAGCAACAGAGCACAGCATGAAACTGCAAACTCTTAAACGCTTAAAACAGTGACCGAGAGCATAAAAACAGCAGTAGCAGGAACACACGAAAATAAACCTTCCAGACACATCCAGCACGCAAGGAGCTATTAGTACCATTAGAGTGATTCTTTCAACAGAGAGAAAAGACAAGTTAAAAAAACAACATCAGCTCTAACTGTTCTCCTATATCCTTTTAATTCATATTATTTTTAAAATATCTATTTAAACTGTAAATTACTATTATTTAAGTACAAACCCGATTCCAAAAAAGTAGGGACACTGTACAAATTGTGAGTAAAAAAGGAATGCAATGATGTGGAAGTTTCAAATTTCAATATTTTATTCAGAATACAACATAGATGACATTTCAAATGTTTAAACTGAGAAAATGTATAATTTTAAGGGAAAAATAAGTTGATTTTAAGTTTTAATGGCATCAACACATCTCAAAAAAGTTGGGACAAGGCCATGTTTACCACTGTGTGGCATCCCCTCTTCTTTTCATAACAGTCTGCAAACATCTGAGGACTGAGGAGACAAGTTGCTCAAGTTTAGGAATAGGAATGTTGTCCCATTCTTGTCTAATACAGGCTTCTAGTTGCTCAACTGTCTTAGGTCTTCTTTGTCGCATCTTCCTCTTTATGATGCACCACATGTTTTCTATGGGTGAAAGATCTGGACTGCAGGCTGGCCATTTCAGTACCCGGATCCTTCTTCTACGCAGCCATGATGTTGTAATTGATGCAGTATGTGGTCTGGCATTGTCATGTTGGAAAATGCAAGGTCTTCCCTGAAAGAGACGACGTCTGGATGGGAGCATATGTTGTTCTAGAACTTGGATATACCTTTCAGCATTGATGGTGCCTTTCCAGATGTGTAAGCTGCCCATGCCACACGCACTCATGCAACCCCATACCATCAGAGATGCAGGCTTCTGAACTGAGCGCTGATAACAACTTGGTTTGTCCTTGTCCTCTTTAGTCCGGATGACATGGCGTCCCAGTTTTCCAAAAAGAACTTCAAATTTTGATTAGTCTGACCACAGAACAGTTTTCCATTTTGCCACAGTCCATTTTAAATGAGCCTTGGCCCAGAGAAAACGCCTGAGCTTCTGGATCATGTTTAGATATGGCTTCTTTTTTGACCTATAGAGTTTTAGCCGGCAACGGCGAATGGCACGGTGTATTGAGTTCACCGACAATGTTTTCTGGAAGTATTCCTGAGCCCATGTTGTGATTTCCATTACAGTAGCATTCCTGTATGTGATGGAGTGCCGTCTAAGGGCCCGAAGATCACGGGCATCCGGTATGGTTTTCCGGCCTTGACCCTTACGCACAGAGATTGTTCCAGATTCTCTGAATCTTTGGATGATATTATGCACTGTAGATGATGATAACTTCAAACTCTTTGCAATTTTTCTCTGAGAAACTCTTTTCTGATATTGCTCCACTATTTTTCGCTGCAGCATTGGGGGAATTGGTGATCCTCTGCCCATCTTGACTTCTAAGAGACACTGGCACTCTGAGTGGCTCTTTTTATTACCAATCATGTTGCCAATTGACCTAATAAGTTGCAAATTGGTCCTTCAGCTGTTCCTTATATGTACATTTAACTTTTCCGGCCTCTTATTGCTACCTATCCCAACTTTTTTGGAATGTGTAGCTCTCATGAAATCCAAAATTAGCCAATATTTGGCATGACATTTCAAAATGTCTCACTTTCAACATTTGATATGTTATCTATATTCTATTGTGAATAAAATATAAGTTTATGAGATTTGTAAATCATTGCATTCCTTTTTTACTCTCAATTTGTACAGTGTCCCAACTTTTTTGGAACCGGATTTGTACATATTTGATCAGTTTTTGTGTTCTCTGGGAATGGTGGTGCTAGAAACATATAAACTGTGCAACAGGAGCACCGTTGTCATCATGGCGGACATGATGAAAGCTCATATATATATATAGAAAACTATCATAAAACATCTTAACTAGAGATGCACCGATACCATTTTTTACTCGCCGATACTGATACCAATCCCTTTATCTGTATTTGTATTTTTGGGTGAGGTGACAATTTTCCATGCACAATACAGTGAGACTAATAAAAATAGAATAACTTCATAATTACAACTTCATCTCAAACACATTATGAAAAAGAAATAATTTAAATGGTTCTTCTATGGCATTGCTGTGAAGAACCTTTTAAGCACCTTTATTTTTAAGAAATGTCTCAGCGGTTTTGTGTACATAGCCTACAATGGAAGTCAATGGGAGGCTACATATTGTTGCTGTCCTTCCAAAACCTTGGATGTCCAAATTCACTGTTTTTCAGGACATGGAAAACCCACTGTACTTTTTAAATGATTTAAAGTTGAAAATCACTTTTAAATATTTTTTTAGGTTAGATATGCAAAACCCAGTGACAAACATAAGAGGCGGGGGGCGGTTCTAATAATAACAATAATGATGATTTATAGCAAAAAATTAAAATAGCGATATATGGACAAAGTTTCAAAAGGACAGCAGTGATATGTTGTTTGTTTACAAGTGTTCTTTTGTGCCCTGCAAAAGAAATAAATTCATACAGGTTTGAAATGACATGAGGATGAGTAAATGATCATTTTTTTAGGGGAGTGAATTATCCATTTAAACCATTCTAGTTGTGTGCAAAAAGGATTATTATTTAGTAAGTGCAAGGAAATATCAAGTCAAATCCAACAAACATTCTGTTCATAACAGATAAAAAATTATAGTCCTTCTATAACCATGGCACAACATAAGTCATGATGCCACATAAACAGGTAATTTACCGCCTACATTCTCCCACAGGGAACCTCTCTAGATAGACCACAGTGATGTGACAGATCTATAGGTTAAGATGTCAGAAGAAAGAAAGCGCAAACAGTTAAATAGCAGGAAATGAATATTCATGAGCAGCTGCAATGTTAATTACTTGTTACTGCAGTAACTCCTCTGTCATTAAGATTGTGGTACAGTTACTGCCCCCTGAGAACCAAAGGCAAACCAGAGCAGTCAGAGGTCCGTGGATCACTAATCTTTGAATGGAGAGACTTTTGCTTGGAGCCTGATGTCCCAGAGCATTTGTCATGTGTAAACTGCTTGGCTGGAAATAGAGGAATAGAAGAGCATCTGACAGATGGGAGCTCATTATTATGTCTCTGAAATTAAATTCAACTCTTTTGTGCTAGAATTTTAGGAAACCGTTTATGCAAAAATGAAAAACATATTTTAATATCTTTCATAACATGTTCATGTGGGTCGATTGAAACTGCATTAGCAGCACAAAAGGTTGTGGGTTTGATGCAAAGCAAGCTATATTTTTCTATAACTGTCAATATATTCAATCATTTAATATATATTCGGAAATATATATAATACATAAGGAATTGCCACTTTTCATATATTGAAAAATATAAGCACCTGGTTTCAATATATGTTTATATAGGAATATTTAAGGAATATATATGTATTATTTAATATTATATGTGACCCTGGATCACAAAACCTTATGGGTCTTATTGGTCAATTTTCTGAAATTGAGATTTGTACATCATCTAAAAGCTAAATAAATAAGCTTTCTATTGATGTATGGTTTGTTGGGATAAGACAATATTTGGCCGAGATACAACTATTTAAAACTTTGGAATCTGAGGGTGCAACAAAATCAAAATATTGATAAAATCACCTTTAAAATTGTCCAAATGAAGCCCTTAGCATAGCATATTACTCACAAAAATAAAGTTTTGATATATTTACGGTAGGAAATTTACAAAATATCTTCATGGAACATGATCTTTACTTCATATCTTAATGATTTTTGGCATAAAAGAAAAATTGATCATTTTGACCCATACAATGTATTTTTGGCTATTACTACAAATGTTCTCGTGCTACTTAAGACTGGTTTTGTGATCCAGGGTCACATATAATAATTATTTAATAAATAGTTTCATTATGAAAGTCACTTTTTAGGTCACTTAGGATTAAAGCAACTGTAAAAATGTATAAATGAGAAACAGCTAACATGTTGGTTATGGTTGGGTAAGCTTGGTGAGTGTTTGCTGGAATTTAGGAATATTTCTTGTACCTTCATCTACAGGGCACATTGTAAAGAATACATGAAGTAATAATTTACAAAATAATGCTTTTGCCACTATAATATTTATAAAAAACCTAGTTCAAGGTCATTAAAAATTGCATCTTAAAATATTTTCCAAGAAAAGGCAAAGCACGTGTGTAAAACAATTCTTCAGATTTGCTTTTCAATTGATCTATTGTACACTGTGTATCTAATGTATTTTTTTTGCAGAATTTCCACCTTTTTGGATGGTTGCAGGGATAAATGAACAGATGGATACATTATTAACGCCTCTGTGAGTAATGTGCATTGCATTACACTAGTACCCATGCATTTTAGGTTTAACCTTGTGCGATCCAGCTATGCTGATGAAAAGCATATGCACTGCTGTATAATATTGGTGCCCTTGCCGCCTCGTCTCTGATAACATCCCATCATCTGTTCTATCAACCTTACAAAGCTGTCTCCATGACAACTGCACCACGGCGCATGTGAACAGGAAGAGGGCTGATATGTGAGCAGAGTGTTTAAACACCCACTCACGTACCATGATGCCACACACACACACACACACACACACACACACACACACACACACACACACACACACACACACACACACACACACACAAAGATGTCGATGTTTATCTGCGAGGAGTGAGGTTAAAGCATCATTTGTAAACAGCTGAGTGTGATGTGCTGCTCGTGTGCTGGATCTCAACGTCGCTTTGGTTTGGTTCTCTCAGTTTGGAAATTGTCCTTCTCTCTTTGGTTTAGTTAGCCATTGTCTCATTGATGTAGTGCCGAGTTCAAAACTCTTGTGTCTCTATTGCACTTACAACAATGCATCATTAATCCTAATTTCTCTATTGTTTAATCCAGATTAAACAACCTCTCTCAATCTCTCATCTGTCAACATACCTCTGCTTGGTTGTCTTTGTCTCGTCTGCAAAGTCAGTGTGCCCACTACTGCTCCCATGTTGTCACCGCGGAGACAAGCGTGTTTAAACTAATGCGTGTTGAGTCCGCCAGTCTGTCTTTTGCTGTTCTCCTTTCTTCAAGAGCCTTGCTGTGAACCCCACTGTTGTTTCTTTCTGCACTCTTCTTTCACTTCCGAATAGATGAAGAGGAGCTGGAATATTCTTGCAAAAAGCATATGGTTCCTTCCTTGATGCCCCTCCCACAAATTTCTCTCTCTCGCTCCTCAGTTTCCCTGTCTCTCTCCTTGGTGTTCCTGCCAGGTCCCGTTTGTTATTCAGTGTCAGGAACTGTTGCTGTGCAGACGTGCTCAGTGTGATGGGAAGCAGTAGGAAGTGTGCTCTCTAGTACACACATACACACAGCAAGCGGATTTCGTCCTTATGGAAGTTCTATTTTTCACACTGCCAGAATGTGGCAATATGGGTGATGACTTTTCTTTTTCACCCTACTACTCACTTTACCACTCTCTCTTGCGCAGACACGCGTAGCGTGAACTTTCTACAGACTATTGTTTTTTTTATTACGCTAACAATATTTTCTATTTCTCTACCACTTTGTTTACATTAGCACATAGGCATGTTGTATATTAAGCTGTTATATGGGAATTGTATTTAGTTTTGGCAACCCCAAATGCGAGATAGCCAGCAGCTTTCATTTAAAAATGTTTTCTCAAAAAAAAAAGCAACACACAAAATTCAACACACGCATCAAGTAGTTTCATCATCCACTCTTTTTTCAGTTATGAGTCTTTGTGCGTGTGTGCATGTGTGTTTCGAGACTTTGATAGATAGAGCGCTCTTTGAAGCATTCTAATTCTGAATGATATCATATGCAGAAATGTATGTTTGTTAGTTTCTGTACATACAGTAAATGGGCAGTTGATAAATAAACATCACGTGTGTCCACTTCACTTGACTTCACTTTATATTCTCCTTCATTACTGCAGGTCCAACCCCACACACATTTCCATTTAAAGTGACACAAGCAAAAACCACGAATAACAGAAAGAAAGTAGAGAGAAAAATTCTGAAAAAGAAACTTAAGATGAAAAGACATTGCTGTTGGGAAATGTCTGAGTTTCAAAATAGCAGGTCTGTAACCTTATTAATCATACAAAAAAAGATGACACATCAGACAAGCTTTGGGATGGAAGTGTGGAAAGAATTTGAAGGTAATGAGTAATTACATAATATCAAACCTCAACGCTCTGTATGACGCAAACCCTGCAGTACTGACCTAAAAAAACATGCCAAGATATTCAGAACAATCCTCGTTCTGGCAAATAGACGTCTGCACTCTATTACTAAAACCTTGGGTGTTATCTCACTAACCCTATGCCCAGAAGTTATGATGTCACAACCTGAGGATGGATGGATGGACGGACGGGTGGGTGGATGGATAGATGAATGGATGGACGGGTGGATGAATGGATGGATGGATGGATGGGTGGGTGGGTGGATGGATGGTAGATGGATGAACGGACGGATGGGTGGGTGGATGAATGGATGGACAGATGGACTGATGGATTGATGTTGGCTGAACTACTGGGTACATGGATATATAGGTAAATCTATATAGAGATGGATGGACAGATGGAAAAATGGGTAAGAGGATGGAGGCATAGACTGGTGGATAGAAGGATGGATGATAGGAAGAAGGATGAACATATAGATAAAGGAATAGAGGGATGGACGCATGGCCAGACAGATGGCCAGATAGATATAATATAATATCATCATTGTTTGTTCTTTGTAATTGTTTTCTGCTTTGGCACTCATGTACGGAAGAGAAACACTGATATACAGAAAACGTCTGGCATGTGTTAATTCCATGCAGGCAGGTGTAAGCTTCTTTTCTCACTCAGAAGTGTCTGTGGAAGACTTTCCTTGCAGGCAGTGAGAAGCTGGCTGCAGATGATTGGTTTACCCTTGAAAACATTCAATGGTGTGAATAACAGTCAACAACCTGCTATTGCTGAGATGCTACCGTGAACAAAAGAACATGCTTTTATGCTTAATAGGGTTTTACAGTACATTTACGCATTTGGGAGACGCTTTTATCCAAAGTGACTTACATTGCATTATACTATACATTTGTTTTGAGCATGTGGTGACCCTGGGATCGAACCCATGACCTTGGCATTGCTAACACCACACTAAGCTACAGGAAAGCAGTAGACCCCTATGTGGTAAAACCCCCAAACTATAACCTCAATTTTCTTTAATGGGGTGGATCAAACATGAATCATTATTATGATGTACTGCATTTGTTTTGCTATTTGTGATTTTACAATACTCATGCAAGTTATATAATCTTTTCCTTACTAATGTGAATATATAGAGCTGTATTGTTTGATGTAAGACTTATTCAAGATTGATTCAACTATACAGAAAACTAGAGTAATGCCATATATATTTAAACTGAATTCTCTGGTCATAGTTTTATCCCCAGCGCACAGAAAACTGATGCAGCACCGTTCAGATCCCCAGCAGAAGTTTCTGTCGTGTCTGTTCCCAAAGCCAACAGACAGTTTGTGTCCTCAGATATAAACTCACAAGCATCTCTAAGTAAGTCCTGGGGATTTTAGTGAAGACTTCAAACAAGCGTTCCGTCTTTCTGCCCAGAACTGCCTAATTCCCAATGGTTCCACAATCCCTCTTCATGTCTTACGTGTGTGTGCGTATCTGTGTACAGTATACAAAGTGCGTGTCTCTCTCTATTTCTCTTATGAGTGAGTAAAAACACATGCTCCTCCATGTGATCGCAGGGACGTTGATGTTGATACTGCATTTTCAACGTTGTTTCAGTATTTTCTGTACCAAGGCACAACGCATCTACAGTAAATCACAAACCGTATACATTTGCATGCTGTGTATGTTAATTAACCTTCAGGCGTGAATTATATCACTATACAAACCGCCTTCTAGTCCTCATCTTTTATGCATATTCTTATCACGTACTTGCAGCCTGATCGTTTCGTTTTTACAAACGTAAAAAAACCATCCCCTTCATCTTTTTGGCTTGGGGCATGCTATGAGCGTTATAGAAGGTAATAATTTTGGAATAAATTGCCATGTGATACTTTCATAACCAACCTATAATGCCTTTTGTGGAGCACAAGCCAGAAAATGTCGACACATTCATTTCCTCCGTCACACGGAGACGCTCACGTTTATCTGGGTATAAGCTTAAATGTAGTTTCTACATACAGACTTTAACTAAAACTTTGAAGTACAACAATTGGCATGTGAAAGCAGCTTTGTTCATCTTTTTATGAACCTTTTTTCCTTTTGAAGATATTCCCAAAATGCTTTTTCTTTTTCAAAAGTTTTATATAACATGGACATTTATGCTGCAGTTTTGTGCAAAAAAAGCTCGGTTGGACACGCACAAGTAAATCTGAATTACGCAATAAGTAAAATAAGAGTGTGAAGGGTGCAATAGTGACCAATAGATAAGCACATACATAAAACTACAACAAAAATCTAGTTTTCATACATTTCAGTCCTAAACTAAAATCTATACTCCATTTATTGTTTATCTCTCTCATAGATGGAAAAATAGCATATATTATATATCTTTCTATAGATTTCTATAGAGTTGTTCTATATAGATCCTACCTGTCCTGTAGACATGTTTGGTGTGCATAGAGAAAGTCCCCAACACCACACCCATCCTCAGAGTTCTTCACTTTTCACCTTCCTTACTTCCTTAATTTCTCACTTCGGGGGGAAACAAATCAAAGTGCCCAATCCCTGCATTCCTCTTTATCTTCTGATCTCTCGGCAGCCTTTCACTCAATGGGTTGCTGTCTCTTAGATTCCACCTCACTCTGACTGTCTATCATGTGGACTCTGAAGGCTGCTTATCATTCTGAGCTTTAAATGTGGGCTGAGAGAGAGAGAGAGAGAGAGAAAGAGTGAGTAAGAGAGCGAGAGAGAGTAAAAAGAGAAGTTCAAATATTGGTGGAACAAAGGGGCATTTTTAGAATTGCAGAATGACTCATGAGCGAGTGATGTATAGTTTTATATACAACTGTGCTAGAAAAGAAAAATAACAGATTTAGTCCAGCAGGTGTAAGAAGATTCTTCAATTCCTGTTCTGAGATTACGAGGTGTTTATCATTTCTGTGCTACTAAAGGGAAACTTTCACTGTTACTTTGTTTAAAACTCGTATATGACTCTTTCTTCTGTAGGACACAAAAGAAGATATTTTGAGAAATGCCTGGTTTTGTGTTCATACAATGGAAGTCAATGGTGTCCAATGTTGTTTGGTTATCAACGTTGTTTAAAATATCTTCTTTTGTGTGCTGCACAAGAGAGAAAATCATACAAGTTTGGAATGACATGAGGGTGAATAAATGATGAAAATGTTTCTTTTCAGTTAAACTATCCCAACAAATAATAGCTATATTGGTTTTTCAACAGGTTTCATTGAACACGTCACAAACTTATGCCTTAAAATGAAAAGTACTTCAAAAAATGGTACACTTCAGAGTTATTTAGTTTTATTGTACACTGCAAAAAAATAAATCCTGTAAAAAAACAGTAATTTTCCGGCAGTTGGTGCACAGTTTTTCCTGTTATTTTACACTTTACAGCAGTCCATTTCTGTAATTTTACATTTGTACAGTAGTTCAACAACATGTTAATCTGGAAAGTAAAATAGTTTTTAACAGTGAAGTTTTGTTAATATTTTAAATTCGTTTCATTTTAAATTTTCATGGTAATATTAGTAAAATGTATAGCAATTTTGTTATATTAAATGTGATTTTGTCTTATTATTTATTTGTTCTTATTGCTATATACATTTTTTTAATTTCAGTTTTAGTTCTAGTTTAGTTTTTATATATGTTCAGTTAATAATTTTAGTGCCTGAACTTACAGTTTATTGCTGAGGGAACATTTCTAATTTAAATTTAGTTTAGACAATTTTAGGCCTATTTTACTTCAACTTCATTTCAATTGACGGAAGTAAACTATAATAACCTTTGTAAACTCTATGTTTCCCCTGAATAACCATATAGATTTTAAACTGATTTCAAATAGGAATTTGATTCAGAAGTCTATTGGATTTGTAACCCAGATACATGGGGTTATGTTTTCAGTGGTCAGAGCATCACAGTTTGGGGATTAATATAATCACTTTAACCAAAGCACTGGCTTTCATCCTCTTCAACATGGTGGAGTGAGTCTTATCTATCTGGGCCACTTAAACATCGACTTCTCTCACTGCAACTCTCCATATTGACTTGTTCACACACAGAGGCAACAGAGATTCAATTACATTCAACAATTAAAACACAAGTGTTCAGGCTATTAAAAACAGAGCTTTGAGAGCATCAAGTAATTGAGCCGTGAAAATCACCACCACATAAGCACGAAACAGAGCTAAAGCGTGCGTTGGTGGTGGTGGGGGTGGCTTAGAGGAGGATGGAACGAACAGGAATGATCTGAGGACGACAAAGAATTGTGAGGATAAAGCGATGCACATTTGATCTCTTCACAAATCTCTCTTCTCCTCTGTGATTCATCATTCTATTTGGAGGAAGATGTACAGTGAGGTCCAAAAGTCTATAAATCCGAGATTCAAAATCTAGTTTAAACCTGGCAATGAACAGAATGATTTAAGCAATTCATGCAAATGTCAACCTTAAGATGAAAACATCAAGGGTTTATCATACTGGTAGGTCAGATGTCAATATTTGGTGGTTTAAAATACCCATGTGAAGTATCTCAAAGTTTTTAAAGCATTGTTTCTTCAAGTGAATTGTCACATCCATAATGGTCCATATTTCTCATAAATGCAACTAAAATAAATCAATAAAGTCAAAAATCAAATAATCAAATAAAGCAACTATATAGTAAAATAAAGTTCTATAAAGAGTCAGTCCTTCTCCATTTGTTGGGTATTATTGTCATGGTTTGTGCATTTTAATTCACAGAAATCCTACAAAGTATGTTGTCTCTCAAAAATCTACATCATTTTTTGTCACGTCCATAACACATGCATTTTCCTCTCTTTTAAAATAGAAAACTTGTGCATAGACTGATGCTTTCCTGATGTCTGGACTCTATCATCAGGAGTTTAGTCAAATATAAACAGATTGTTTAAAATGGTTCTGATAATTTATATTTCAAGTTTTGACTGAGAATGTCACATCCATAACACTGGAATTGCCCTTCCTAAGAAGTTCTCTGGAACATTCTCAAAAACTGCCGGGATAACATGGGACACCAGGTTTGGTATATTTATCTTATATTTTTGTATATTCGTAACCCTGGCTGGACCATAAAACCAGTCACAAGTAGCACAGGTATATTTGTAGCATGCAATAGCCAACAATACATGGTGCGGGTCAAAATTATTCATTTTCTTTTATGCCAAAAATCATTAGGATATTAAGTAAAGATCATGTTCTATGATATTTTGTAAATTGCCTCGCGTAAATATATCAAAACTTTATTTTTGTGAGTGGATGCAGCAAAATCTCTAACAAAAATGGTTGGAATCACGTCTACAAACTTCACTCGCTGCTGCCCCGCTCTTTGGGAATTACACACTCAAGTTTGGTATCTATGTAAAACGTAGAATTTCAGCTTTCGGACAATGTTATGACAGCGGTAAGCCAATAGAGAGCGTTAAAACAAACCAACGGCCTGCTACAGCGTCTCTGATGGACAACTTTAAAGGCGTTTTTCTCAATGTTTAGATATTTTTGCACCTTCAGATTCCAGATTTTCAAATAGTTGAAACTCGGCCTAATACTGTCTCAGCACAACCATACATCAATGGTAAACTTTCTATTATATTCAGCTATCAGATGATAAATCTCAGTTTTGAATTGTGACTGGTTTTGTGGTTCAGGGTCACATTTATCCTGTTAGTTTTGTATAAACCTATATCTAGGCCACATTAGGTGCATGGAGATATCCCAAACATTTGGACATGAATCATTTTATTTAATAGAAACTGTAACTTAGATTGTTATGTTAATCATTTTTAATAAAAAAGTTGTATTCCATCAGAAAAATGCTATACAAAACATTTTAGACTGCACTGTAACTGTAAGAAAAGCATCAATAAGTGAGCACATAAAAGTGTCAGAGAAAATAACTGCATGGTTTTGGATCCAGGGGCTTATATTTGTTGGTCTGGCACATAAAGTATCACAAATGAGATTCCTTTAAGATCTTAATTGGTTCTCCTTGATATGAGATTAAATGGAAACCAAGCAGTGTAAGAGTATGAATAATAACCAGAATAAATGAATAATACTTTAATCAAATCAGTATCATAATAAAAGCTTTTGAATTATTTTATTAATTATATCCTTTTTTAAAAGGCATCCATGTTGGGATCACGTGTCTATATTAGGCCTACTTGCTTTATCCATGCAACACTCTCTGATCTGTATTATTAATTTTGCAATTGCATTTCAATTGTTTTCCTTTAATAATGGCTTTAATAAATAACAAACAGATCTCAGAGAAAACCTGATCAATATTTTATCCAAGTATTAAAGTCTGCACTTAAATGTCAGACATTTCAATGTGTATGCTATACTAAAACATTTCTCTTTAAATTCTAACAACACTGAACGATCTTCGTGATGCTATTTACATTCACCTTCATGTTCTTACTGTACGTTAATAAAGATCTCAGTTTCCTGAGGAATCTTACCATCTAAGTAACATCTGAGATATTTAAGTTACTTAAACAAAACAATTGACAATTTCATCAAGTTTCCTCGGCTATAAAAGAAAAACCTCAGAGCAATCGAATTCTCCTCTGGGGAACTGAATTGCAGTTATATCTTTATGCTGCGCTCGTGCATGTACCAGTGATGAGTAAGAATGAAAACATAAAAGGAAATAACTGCATGCCAGCTTGACATTTTTGATCTTAAGGTTTGGCAGCTTATTGCACAGTGTTTCCAAACTAATGTGTCACGCAGTCGACAGCAACAGCTGTAGATCACAGTGTGTGAGTTCCAGCCCGGGGAAGATCATCAGCCTCCACATACAGTATACCAACAGTTCACAGCGAGGTACCGCTTCAGACCTGCTGCATCAACTGTATAGAAAACCCAATTTTGGTGGACTTTAGTAGAACTGTAGCTGTGTGCAATATTTTTATGACTTCTTTACTGTGCTACAAAAATCCATAGCATGTTTTAGCAAGTTAAACCTGGATATTCACATCTAATGGCTAAAATTGATCTTTCAGGAATTCCACAGTTCTACTTTAAATGTTTCTTCTGTGAATATTACATTATTGCCTTGTAGGCAATATGTTGAGTTTGCTTCTTGCAAATGTATGTTTTCTTCATATATAATTTTGATCTCATAGATGTTAGTGCAAACACGAGCATTAAACCATTTACTGTACAACTGGTCGTGGGATTTTACCTTCAGTATTACATTAGACATATACTGCCCTCTTGTGGTTACCAATGATAATTTAGCCAAAAGAAGAATTTTGTTAAACAGATAGTTCCACAAAAGTGAAGATTCTGTCATCATTCACCCTCATGCCATTTCAAACCTTTATGAATTTTTTGCTTCTGCAGAAAACAAAAGAATATATCTTGAAAAATGTTGGTAACCAAACAACATTGGACTCCATTGACTTCCATTCTATGGACATAAAACAACAGAGACATTTCTCAAAATATATTCTTTTGTATTCTATAGAAATGAGTCATCAGTTTGTATTTTGGGGTGAACTATCACTTCAACAAAAGCATGTTTGTAAATGGATATGCCATAGCTCCTCATTCGTCTTTCTTTCTTTCTTTCTTTCTTTCTTTCTTTCTTTCCAATGACAGCTATTGTGGCATTATGGATGTGACATATAAAAACTCAGAGAATGTATTTATTACTAATAAACCCTTGTTGATAGAGTCTAAATATCAAATTTCAGTCTATGCACAAGTTTTCTTTTAAAAAAAAGTAAACATGGATCATGGATGTGACAAAAAAAGTACACGTTTTTGGAGACGACAAACGTTGTAGGATTTCTGTGAATTAAAATGCACAAACCTGATGCAATAATACCCAACAAATGGAGAAATGATGCCTCCTTGTAGAACGTAAAATAGTCACTTTTTTAAAAGTGAAACAAGCAGCTGCTATTAAAATGAATAACAAAAATAATAAATCTCTCTCTCTCTCTCTTGGTTTTACATATGGCAGCTGTAATAAGTGCATGTCCTTTGAATTTGTGAGACAGCAGAAACACCAGAAGGTGGCAGCATTTCACATATAACCTGCATCTACATACCGAGACAGTCATGCTGTGCAGCAAAGTGTTCTATAGGAAACTTTTATCAACAGCTGTGCACATTGAAGCTGCAATACCATCATCTCTGTCTCTGAGTCATGTCATGAGTTTCCTACATAATCCAAATGTTTCTAAACACACGAACTGCATGAACACAGACTAGACCAATGTTAGAAATCTCAGCAGTAAAGCAGGCTTTTCTTATCATTTATATAATAATATCTCATACAAACAATCTGAACACAAACGCATGACTATATTCAGCATCTCAGCAGATGAGTTTGAAAAACACACAAATTCAGTTAAAAACATTTAAATCAGATTCATATGTGGGAAGAAAAATCAATACTGTATATTAGAGCTTTCCTTAAAATACCACATTCATCTCCATGGAAACCAGCTTACTTCTGCACAACCTTAGAACAGACATGCTAACATAACAAAATAAAAAGCAATGCAGTTGTTTTGATCGTAACCAATGCACCTTGAATTGTTACACAATTGTGTTTTTATCAACATGAGATAACCCTTACAAAACCAAAATGTATGGGAATATACTGGACAATGCAATGGATAATGCAACATATAATATATTATTATATAATATGTATGTTACATTTTCACACATTGAAACAAAGGTTTTATATTTTTCACTATATGAAAAGCGGCAATTCCTTATGCATTATTCAATATATTGTAATGTTGTTATATATTAAAATGTATTATTCTGCATTAAATCTATATTAAACAATTTAATATATTGACAGTTAATAAATAGGAAAATATATTTGCTTTGCGTAAGTGAAGCCCTGCACAGCCCGGTAAGCTACTGGAACTTTTTTTAAAAAAAGCTATAAAAAACTTTTTTTTCAGTAATACAGTGCTCATAAACTCTTCAGTGAGCAAATCTAAGCTGACCATCTCAGTAAAGCTGGCTGGTAAGTGACGCAAGATCGACCCGTTGCAAAGTGCCACGCTTTGGGTCAACGGGCATGTGACAGAAGAGAAACAGAGGTGGAAAAATAATGGACGAGAGAGCAGAGAAAGGAAAAGGGAGAGAGAGAATATAGAAATGTCATGAGGAAAAGCAGAAAGACGGATGGGGATGCTGCAGATAAAAATAAACTGCAGGAGGAAGTAGATTACGTAAAACAGGACGAGCGATTTAAAAATTAAAAGTGGCGACGTGCACTGTCAGCTTCGATCTGCTGTTAAAAGTAGAGAGAGACTGTGGGAGAGAACGAGAGCAAAGGAAAGAGATAATGTAAAACACCCTAGGTTAGAGTATCCCAGTATATTCTGCAAAGAAGACAGGTCTACCACCAACCGACAGACAAATAATCCAGCAATGTGTCCCACTACAGTGGCTTTAACATCAGCAGTAACACAGTATGTGTCTGACAGACATCTGGACAAACTGGACCAAACAGATCTCATCCCCCGTTTACTGCCATAGTATTTCTTTTCACTGCAGTAAATGGGGGATGAGATTTGTTTGGTTAATGACATTCTTACAAATATCTTCCTTTGTGGTTATCAAAACGAAGAAATTTGGAACAATGAGTAAACGATGAACGATGACGATTTTTAATTTTGGGCTAAAATATACTTGAGATGTATAAGTCTATGAGTGTGTGTGTTTATAATGTACTTTAGCTACACTTTATTCTAACCCCTCACCTCAAGCATTAAGCTTTGGCACATAATTTCCCCACCCACTTTGTACCAAACCGTTGGTCCCCATTGACTTGCATTGGTTTTGTGTCCAATATAAGTGAATGGGGATCAATAGTCTTTGGTTACCAACATTCTTCAAAATATCTTATTTTGTGTTTTGCAGAAGAAAGAAAGTCAAATAAATGTCAAAAAATGATAACAGATTTTTAGTTTTTGGGTACCCCTTTAAATATTGCTTCATACACTGTAAAAATAATGTTTGGGGTTAACTTAAAAAAAAGTAACCTGGCTGCCTTAAATGTTTTAGTTTATTTAACATATTTAAAATATTAGTTACCTAATGAATTTCATGCAAACTCATTTACTAATATTTTTAAGTCGAATTAATTCAAAATTTTAAGGAAGCCAGGTTATGTTTTTTTGAGTTGAACCAACATTTCTTTTTCACAGTGTAAGCCATTCAGACTTGCCTGATGGGCAGTAAAATGGGTGAACAATGTTACTAACGTTGAAGGGTATTGAACATATCGGAATCAAATTTGTGGACATACACTCTGTGCCAGCAAGCAACCATCCAGAGCGTACAAACCGTGCATGGCCAGGCACCACTGGGCAAAGATAAATGTGTGTGTTCTTTTGTGCAAATAAAAAGGGCATAGGGGGCACTGAACAGGAAGAGAGAAAGGAAGATCTCTAGAGAGAGCTCAGTCCAGGTGTTTCTAAACAAGCGCGTGCTTCCAAGTGTGTGCCAATGTGCGTGACCCTCCAGAAGCTCTGAACGCCCGCACGTGTGTTAGCGTGCATGTGCGGCTGCTTTCTCAAACTCACTGAAACTGCAATACACCAGGGATGCCGCAGTCTGGTGGACTGAGTGGACGATGCACATGCTCTTCTCTGACCTCTCTCAATTTTAGCTTATCTCACCATCAAGTCAATTAAAGTGGCGCTGTTAAGAACATCCAGGGTAACTATGGTAACACATACACACTGATGCAGCGCATGTTCTCGTAAATAGCACATCACCTTTCTAAGTATAACCAAAAATGATATTTACATTTTTTGCTGTTGTATTAATGAACTGCATTGCAAATCCCTCATTAAGTATAGCAATGCAAGTGACCTCAAATTTCGTCTATTACATTTATACAAACATGCTAATGTAGACATATTCTTTAAAAGGTCATAAAAAGGCCATTAGAATGAAGAGGTAAGACTATGTTTCAGTTTTTTCTCTTTTAAATTCCTTTTCTCTTTTAAATGCAAATTAACATCTTTCAGGTTTAGGCTGACATTGCTTGTGTTATTGCCTCAAGGTGTTATGAGCCTCAGGCGCACGCACGCACACACACACATTATCTACAGCTCAATAGAAACAAGAGGCAGAGGTGGTGGAGGAGGATGCGAACAGGCCTGAATACATTTGGGATGTTGCGAATGTGTCACATAATGTTACATTTACATAAGATGATGCAAAGAAACTCTTGGCACTTCCACAGCTGCCGCAGCCAAGCCAGAACTTAACCACAGAGAACGTGCTGGAAACTGAGAAGATTTGGGGAGAGAGATGGATGGAAAACCGGCAAGTGGCAGAAGAGAAAATGAAAAAGAGGAAGAAGTGCGGAGGAGGGGGAGAGTGTGGGAGAGGGTTAAACTGCTTTGG
This sequence comes from Oreonectes daqikongensis, assembly GCA_026939265.1. Classification (NCBI taxonomy): domain Eukaryota; kingdom Metazoa; phylum Chordata; class Actinopteri; order Cypriniformes; family Nemacheilidae; genus Oreonectes; species Oreonectes daqikongensis. Next base: position 2,512,438 of record JAOTQM010000043.1, on the reverse strand, counting down.
CATTTTATACTGACAGACAGATGGGAACCGATAAAAAAGTTGAAACCAGATGGAGAAATTAAACTTTTACCAAGTTACCAGGTAAATCTATAATAAGACATGTATTCAAAGTGATTGTATTAATTGTTTAAATATATTTAAATATATCAATGATTTTAGTCTATTTAAAAAGAAAATTCTGTCATTATTTACGAAACACAAATATTAGAGGCTGACAGCTTCAATGACAATGCACTTTTATTGCATCTTTCATTCAATGAAGTAAATGGAGACTTTCTATATTTATTTATCTATATGAGGACATTACATAAACTTCTATTGTTTTTATACAAAGCTATATAACCACTATAATCTAACCCAAAACCAAATCTTTTTGCATGTTTACAATTTAAAAAAACAACAACAACATTATTTACAATATTTTGACATTCCCAAAGGAAGGTTTTGAAAAATATCCTGGTTTTACTGGTTTTACTATCTTTGTGGACACACATATGCACAACACACACGTGTTCAAAGAAAAAAAACCAGACATAGGGTTGGAATAGCAAGACAGCAAATGATTATGGGTAATATATCCTTTTAGCACTACAACTAGTCAGTTGATAAACTACTGGGTTCACCTTCAATAGACAGAGTCAGCATCTGGTAATATAAAGCATTCTAAGCAATTTTTTTGGTCTTTTTCTGTTTCTCTCTCTAGCATGAGCATACAGTAAAATTCTGTTATAAAATCTTTTACAAGCCTCGGGCAATCTGTGAACATTGCGTCAGCCCTTCAGATGTGATATCATTCCCAATAATCTACTGAACGCAAACAAAATTGAAAAGCAAATAAAAATGATTGTGCTGTATAGATGCAGATATGAGCCCTTATAGAAATGTAGAAATTATCAGAATATTCAAAAGCCATTATTTACCCTTTACTCATATAATTTCAAACTCATTCTGCAGAACACAACAACACTAGAAAATGTGACAAGTCAGTATCAAGAGCCTAAAAGACGGTCTGCTACTGTATTAAGGCCTTACGAGGACAAATGATGAAATTCCTAAAGCAAACTGAAATTCAGCCAGAGGGAAAGATTTTCAGTTATTTGAAATGTATGATATGTCTTAGACAAAGCCCCAAAGCGTCACCTTGGAAATATAGTGCAAATAAAGAAATACAGTCAAATAATACTTTTATCACATTATTAGGCTCATTACCCACTTTATATTATTGTATGAAACATTTGTCCTGCAAAATACAGCCGTGGAAATAATACCGTTTCAAAGAATCATTTCAGTTGTTCTGAATTTACTATTTATAGGTATGTGTTTAGGTAAAATTATCGTTCTTGCTCATTCTGTGTACTTCTAACAATATTTCTTACCAAATAAAAAAAAATCTATTTGCATTTATTTGCAGAAAATGACAAATGGAGAAACAGGTCAATATAATAGAAAAGATGCTCATGTTTTTTCAGACCTCAAAAAATGTAATAGTTAAAATAAATAAATACATTTATATTTAATGTTAAGCAATACAACATTTGTACATGTATTTAAAGAAAGTTCAAAAATGTCATTTTTATGTGATAACCTCGATTTCTATCATAGCTTTCATGTGTCTTGTCATGCTGTCAGTCTTTTACATTGCTGTTGGTGACTTCATGTCATTCCTGAGGTTTGATTTTGTTAAAATTAAAGAGACACTGGACTGGAATGACCACGATACATCTAGAAATACTGTTTTTCCGCAGCTGTATATCATTTTGTGTTCCCATGTTCTGCATCTTCCACTTTTCCAACAGTTCTACTCAACCTGGTCCAAAATTCCAAGTGAGTCTGCATCAGTATTGATTCTGCCAATCACAGGGCTCACAGAAACTCTTGTATGCACCACGTACATCCCATCACGCAGAGGAGTGTGTTCATGCAGTTCTTCCTCAGAGAAGAGGGAACATTTGTGGCTTGCCAACATAAGTTGGAAGGATTGATCGACCTGGTGCTCTTTTAAAATGTCAAGTGCTCTTTGTCCTTTCTCTAAAGGCTCATCATATTGGAAACTTTCTAGCATAGTCAAGTTTCTCTCACATACTCACACACACACCCTGCCATGTGCTCAGCTGACCGCGTCACTCCTACTCACGTTTGGAAGCGGTAACAGCTTCTGATCTGGCATTTGCGTGAACCATATTTCATCCTGAAATGTTCGAGCATTTTTAGGTCAAAAACAAAGGTTACACTGCAAGACCTGGATGCAAAATGTGACAAAGCTTATGGAGATAAATAGGGCTTACAGCATCAGAGTACCAACAAATCATGGATGCTGTTGTGTGATGTATGTGTGTATAAATAGTTCATATGTAGAGCACAGTAACAGGGAGGTGCAGCAGGTTTAGAAACTCATCCGGTACTTCTAAGGGTCACCATTAACCCATTAGAGTAAAGTGCAGCCATACGAAGAACCATGATGGACGTCTGGAGACTCGTTCTTTTTCTCTTCCTCCATTTGTCACTCGGTTAGCTGAGGAATTATTAGAAATTCACACTCTAAATGGAGTCCATTTACCCAGAGGACTTGGGCATCCGTCTTTGAAATATACACAAACATTACTGCTAAGCTTTCCTGTAGCTCAGTGGTTAGAGTATGGTGCGTCTGCCAAATTCATAAATCTATTCTATTCGACAAAAGTCTTCCAATCCTCCTGCTCGTATATCTACATTTACTTGCAGTCTAAAATATCTGTACTATATATAAAAGTATTATAAAATGTACTATATATATGCTTTAATACTCTGCTCTAGTGGTCTGGGGAGAGCGGTAGATTTTATTCCAAGGCTCCAAATCCTCAATATCCACTTAAATAAACCACCTGCTCCCACGTGTATAGGAAGAGTTCCTAGGAGTACGGAAGATATAATGAAGGTGTCTGAAGATAGTGGGGTTCATAACAGTGCACAGTGAGGTTCCGGCTCTTCGAGCACGGTAACAGCAGATAAACAGACACTGCTTGATTTCAGCATCTCCACGGGCACCGTCGGCATGGAGACGAACCATGCGGTGCATTTTCTGCTGACACGGTGCTATCATACCCCAGAAACAAAAGAGATAAGGGAGATGCCAAAGAGAACTCAACACTACAATGAAAAGACTGGCATGTGAAAACAAAATGTAAAAAGAAAGTTGTATAATGTAGGTTTTCTATTTTTAAGAATAAAAGAGTGAGAAATCTCCTCTTTGACTTTTTTTATTACATTGCGTATTGCTTTTGAAATATACAAAAGTATTTTAAAACAATCAAATTTTCCTTTTTCTATGATTTTTTTTAATGCAGGTGTCTTACCTTTACTGAGGGTTCCCGAGACGAGTCTCTGAAGGGACTGCATGAGCTTTAGCACCCCCTGTCTACAGCGGCTAGTACAGCCAGCCATGGTTAAAGAGAATCTGAGAAGGTGCTCAAACTGCCCCTTCAACAGCCTTAACACAGCACAGACGGTGCCTTCACCAGCGAATCTCACAAATGAGACCTACGTTCCATACGAGCCTCCTTGCGATCTCCAGAACGCTTCTTAAGCCACTATTTGGCACATTCAGTCAGTTTAAGTCCCAAATCCAAGAAAGAGTCAAAAAGTGTCCACTCTCACAGCACGATGTCCTTCATCCAGACACACGACTTCCCCCCCAAACACTCACCCACTCGTACGATCAAGACACTCGCAAAGTGCCTCAAGCTGTATTACTTCTTGGTCTTGGTGGCGACCGTCTGAAGTATACTTGCAGAAATAAACGAGTGCTGCCACGTTAAAGTTGAAGGAGGAAAGTTGGTGAGCGCTGCAGGCTCAAGGCTCGGAGACCGACCGGATGAATTATTAAAAGGATGGCAGGGACCCGCTGCTGCGCTACACAGACTGAGAAGTGCTTGTAGGAAGTTGAATGTCCATGGAGACAAAAGAGTGTCTTTCCTTTTTCTTCACGATTCTTCAGATTTTGGAGTGTGAGCGTGCAGTGTGTGATGTGTGGTGTTGTGGCAAGAAGTCTGTGGTCCGCTGCGGTGTATCTGACTGCTCTGTGCTGCCGGACAGATCCCTGCAGCATAAAACAGGAGATACTACTGCACTCACTCTCTCTCTCTCTCTCTCTCTCTCTCTCTCTCCTCCCTCCCTCTGTTGTATCCACTCAGAGAGCTTTTCTTGTACACCTCTCTTTCATGTTTTGCCATGGCCAAGCTTAAATATAGAAGGTCCATTTTTACAACCCACACACAGGGCCATTTTTAGTCTTGCATTAGCAAGCGTTAGATTTGGAAACATTTTTGATGATTTCTAGAGTAATATAAGTCTAGCACGTATAACTGTAACGTAAAGCTAAAACTGACATGTTTTTGACCCACAAAATAGATGAAAACTAAATAGATCATTCACTTTACTCGTGCAGTGAATATGCATCTACCACAATCGCTAACAACGCATCAATTTCGATTTTTGCATTTAAACAGCGTGTTTTACTGGTAGATATAACCACAGCTAGCTAAAATATCTACACATTGAAGAAAGGGCCCAACGGAATAAAAAATTATCCATCATATACGTCAATATACATCTAATTCCACCAATTAACCTATAGATGGTTTCAAAGCAACAACATAAACAACATTTGCTGCGCATGCACGCTTAACTTAACTTCCGGTACACATCCGCAAACAAAAAAGTTCCTGCAGATTATTTCTGATAACAAGCAAAAGAAATACCAAGTAAATGACATTAGCTAGCAAGTTAAAAGTATGTCTAGTCAGTATTATGTTGGGTTACCAGTAGAAGAACCGTCACTGTTACTTGTGCAACAAAGTTACATGAGCTATTCAACAAATTGGTTATTTGATACAATTATTATACAATAAAATAATTAAATATAAATAGTTATATTATTGGCCACTAGCCAGACTGATCAACAAACACAGACTGAAAGTTAACTTCAGGTCAGGCACGAGCGTCCAATAAACACCGTCTATAAATTGAAATTGACATATTAGCAAGTATGAGATAATTAGCAGCCCCATAATTTCTGATCAAATATGAATACCCTACTTATATTATCAGACTTGTATTCATCAATACAATTTTCAGGCAAAAACTATAAGAAATTATAAGGCTTTTGCCCCTGTACAAGACATCTAGCGTGGCCTCTGCCTAGCCCCTATGTGTCTCTCACATCTTGGCAGCCCAAAATAGTCTGACCATTAAACAGGAAAGTGAGAAAGAAAGAGAGGAAAGGTAATGTGAAGTGACAGCTCTGAACGATGGGAGGTTGATGCTGGAGGAATGAGGCAGATAAAGATAAAAGGAAATATGATGGAGAGATGCGACGGAAGAGATCAATATATTGAGTGATGTTAATCGTGCGAAAATGTGGATGATCCGCGGCTTCACGGATTCACCCGTGAGAAAACGAACATGGTAATCTCACACGTGTCTCCTCTGGAACTTCAGAGATCTCAATGTTTTGCTGCGCAATCTGTAAAATCACAATAATGAACTCAAACTCAAATTTCTCTCCAAAAACAAACACATGTTAATATGCAGTATTAATTGTCCCGTGGTCTCAAAAACATCCTACGAGCAATACAATTTGCTCAGAGCATAGAAGCTCATGTGTTGTAAATTACACTGTAAAGTTATCATAAAAACGTATTTCTTTGCTTTATTACACTGTGGGAGATGTGCAGAGGTTACATTTCTTGGTGCGCTAAACATCAATTATATTATGTTTAGTATGTCCCCAGAGCTGGGGTTTCTTATTCTATTAGAAAGGCTAAAAAAAGCCCTTTTGTGTCCTGTGTTGCATATTGAAATATTTTCGTTCTGTGTGGGTGGAAGTGCAAAGTGGATAGAGAGCAGGCAAGAGAGTTTTGTGTTTATTGATTAGTAGATTTATGCAGCTTAAGTAATGAAATATGAAGTATGAGAGGCGATCACTCTGGGTTTCAGTGCTCTCAATTTCCTTTTTAATTTTCTATCTGTGCTTTAATGTAAACGTGAACCTTAAATGATGGGTTGTCAGTGAACATGCTTTAATGCCACAGAGCAAAGATCTATTTTTTGAATGCATTATGTGTTTGTAAGTGTTCTGGAGGTACCACTGCACAACTGACGTTGGACTGAAAGGAGCTCACCTACAGTAACCAGTTCAAAACAGCTGCAGTAAGGTTCAGTCCTACAGAGATGCTACAGTGACACCCCCCACCCCCCCGTGTCTGTATTGTGCTGGATGCATCTGCGTCTATGATGCATTAAACCTAACTGCATTTTGAAGGAGAACGATTTACATGTCCCACAAAACTGTATTATTTATGTTTGTGACTGTGTGTTCTTGGATGACTGAGCATTTGTTCATGCGTACTTATGTGGATAATGTGAATGTTCCAATAAATCTATATAGTGGCTGCTGCAGAAAGGTAGAGTAGCCTACTTGATATATATGTTTTTTGTTATATAAGCCTATTTAAGATACATAAATATGAGCACCTATGAGTTATTATTTAAATATATATACACACATACATATATATATATATATATATATATATATATATATATTAATATATATATACAGCTGCTGATAAAATTAGGAGAGCATTCCAAATTTTTATTTAATCTGCATTTCTAAATGTATTATGGCTATTTCAGTCCAGTCTGTTGAATTTCAACCTAACCAAACCTCAGGAGTGAGTAAAGTCATCCAACAGCAACGTGAAAGACTGACAGCATGGAAACTGTGATAAACATCGAGGTATCACAACTTTTTCTAAATACATGCTTAACAGTGAATATAAACTTGTTTTATTTACAGTATTTGAGGTCTGAAATAATACAAATCATCTATTCTGTTATTTTGACCTGTTTCTCAGTTTTCATTTTCTACAAAAAAATGCAAATAGAAACTGGGAAATTTTGGAGAAATAATGTTAGTAGTTCACACAATGAAACAAAAACAATAATTTTACCTAAACACATATCTATAAATAGTAAAACTAGGCAGAAAAACTAAAAAAGGTCTTTGAAATGGTCTTTTATTTTTAATATAAAACTAAACAACTATGCTTAACAGATTAACATTGACTTTTATTTTCAAAACATTAACTGAACTTTCAAAATGACAATTTAATGATAGCACATGAAATACAGCCACTGAACAAAATCACATCGGTCGACCTCTACTGCTGATACACTTGAATTTTAGAAACTGGACCCTAGAGCAGCAAGCAACGTAACATCTGCTCCCATGTCAAAACGAATTTCATGATCTGTTCCGACCACAAGGACCTTACACACTGATCCTCCAGCGTGCGCATTAAAGATAGCATCCTGTTCCGTCCAAGGCTCCACAACCTTAAACATTTCTAAATGTTCTTCGCAGACTCGCACCATAGACTCTTGTCATTACATCACATAGTCTGATCACACCTATTGAAGGCTATTTTTAATGCTAACCATTTAATGAAGCTGCCACGGCTTACATTTACACACAAGCAAACAGTTACACTAAGGGCAAGCAACTGCACTCAGCACTGTTGAATTAACCTTCAGACGCCTCTTTAGCTCCCCTAAATCTGCTCTGTCCCCACCGCTGAACAATGTGCTCTGATTATTCGTGAAATAAAATATAATATTTAAAGGGGGAATTAAATCTAAAGTCCTTATTAATGTTAATATTAACAAGATTGCTAAAATTGCTATCTTAGTTTGTAAGATGTGTGATGACCCCTATACTGTTCCAGCAATAAAAAGACTCTTTTTGGTGAGTTAAGATATATACAGAATGTACAGCATGTATGAAAATTGACTTAAAGCATCCAAAGAAGCTGACACATGTGCAAAGTTGTTGTCCTCGCATAATAACAATAAAGTTATTCTATTCTAATTTATTTAAGTTAAGTATCTTAAATGTTCCAGGGACATCAAGTAATATTCTAACCAAATAAATATTTCAAATACTGAATTTACTGACTCATTTTTCTATTTAAGATTGGAGTCAAATAGTCAGATAAACAGCTGACCTTGGACACAACAAAAGAAATGTAATGTCCTCCTTAAGCCAGCAAATCACTGAATGCCTTTGTCTTGTCAAGAACATTTTACTGCACCTCTTGTCTAGCAAACCCACCTGCATCTGCTACACAACGCCTTAGGTTCATAAGTTTAAACATAAATGGTTTCCCTGCATGCGTTTTACTTCAAACACCTCTCTCCTGCTCAACATCTCTGCACTGGCTGTCAGAAACAAATTCAAGACATTATTGTCTGGCATTGAAATATCGTATAGTCACCTGACTGAATCACCCATTCACACGAAGGGTGTTTTGTCCATACTAATCCTTCAATAGATAGAGATCTGTCAGACAGCTGACTCATTCACATTCACAACAGCAGCCTGAACACAAGATTCTTTAAGATTCACCTTATCTATAACTCTTGCCTCAGCTTTTTCTCACTTTACTCAACTTATTCTGTCATATTTTAACAGCACCTTTCTTCAGAACTTGGCTCCATCCATAACACAACGCTTGTTTATTTGACTTTTGTCTGGTTCATGCAACAGTATCTGTTCTACATTTGCAACTGCAGCAGTTTAAATGCAATGTGATGTGCTTGGCAACTGAGATTGGGAACCAGCATTGGTTAACCATTTGTTAACCACAGTGGTCAAGCTGGTTTGCTGGTGAAAGAGGCTAAAGCCTAGTTTCCTGTTCTGGTGTCAATTACACAATATGCGCATTCCTTTGTAAATATAATGCCATATCGCTGCCTTTTCCTTTCAAAAGCAGTTGATTTTAGTTTTTGCTGTTGTGTGTATCGGCGAGAAAGAGTATTATGTTTAATGATCTAGAGAGAGTTAATGTGATAGAATGAGGTACTGGTATAACAGGAGGTAATGATAAATGTAGAGTAATGAATAAAGGGGGGTAATAATACATTGGACATAATGATATAAAGGATTAATTTGCACCCACAAGTCAAAATAATAGTGCTACACAGCTCCTAATGGATTATACACCACTGTCTCCCCACTATCCTGCTACACCTGAAATGCATTTAGAGAAAGTAAGTCTCCACATCCTCTATTTAGCACAGGGTTAGGCCTATATGTGACAATGGACAAAGCATGTGTGATTTAAGTGAGTTGACAGATCTCAGGTGAACCAGGTCTCAAAAGTGACAATGATTCCAGGCAACATTATTAAACTGACAGTACGGAACACACATAGTGAAAGCATAACAAATCAATCCTTCCTGCTGTGTTGTAATGGTTTGGATGTGCGCACATCGGTCACTTTAGCACAGCTGGGACGGGACATTGAGAATCGTCATTCTCTTATCACCTCATCACTGACCCTTGTTTCAAATTACAATGTCATTATGATGGTTGCACAACTGTAGGTTAGTGGTTTATTAGAAAAAAGTAACAAAAGCAACACAATCACAAAATTGTTTAAACCTTGATGATAAGCATTCATTGCTATTAAATGATACATTACTTAAAAGTAATAATTCATTGGTTATTTCTTACTTTTTATACGGCATACATATTCAGATGTTTTTGTATCAGATGATCATCCAGGTAACCTGTCGCCTTTTTACCGGTTCTACCATCTATGGACACCGTGCTGCCCATCACCCCATGGTAACTTTTTGATTAAGGCACAGACTTTTCCTGGCCAAATCCCTATGCAGGAAAAATAAAAAAGGTGTAACCAGCAGTGGGCACACAACATCTTGTTTATATATGAACAAATATGAACACATAAGTGAGTAAGTGTCCCTTTTGACCACTAGTGTACATCCAGTTCGACTATCAGTTTTATATAACTTAGTGAACTGGATATATAAGCTCCAATCATCAGCTAATGCAACTCGAAAGAACATTAAACTGGTAAGTACCATGACTGCAGATTAGCAATTTATATAATTATATAGAATGTAGAAGGTGATTGTTCTTACATTAGCTTTAATTGAATTTTTAGATAGTACACATTTAGGATTGTGAAAGTAATTTAAACTCAAATCAATATTAATTGTTGTATATCCAGTCAAATAAATACGTTCATTGTGGTGTACGGCCTCCTGACTGTATATTATCCTTTACATATAGTGATATAAGAACTAAAGCAGCCAGATGTACTATAGTGTAATGATACTGAGGAACATCAACCACAAACATCTACTTTTGCTCTCTCTCTCTCTTTGAATGCATGCATGCCCCTGACTATAACCATGTAATGCTGCTCTCTTCCTTCACACTCCCTTGTTTCCCCCTCTCTTCTTCAGTCTTTATTCTCTACAATAGAAAAATGCAACCCAACGAGTTCCCAATCCAGCTCAACAATATAGCAGTTATTTGTATGTTATGTGAAAGACTTCTATTCTGGTCCCATTGCCGACTGCATCCTTGTCTTGCATTACTAGTGACAGACATAACATTGTTACCGCTTATACTTACCCAGATGTTTTCATTTTTACTTTCCTTTTTACAGACAAAAAAGAGAAGAGAGACTGTGTGCTTTCCTTAGGCTGATGTTTTTTTACTACGGTCCGCTCTGAGCATCTATGTTAAAAAAAAATCTATTTCTTGAAATCATTTTATCTCTATTTGCTTGCTTATATGTGGTAAATTTACTATATTTTCCCCCATTGTTCTTTACTGTTGTGTTTTGCATATTGGGCCATGAGGGTTGGTTTTAGAAAGCAAGTGTCATTTTAATGCGTAAATATGAAAATATTGGCCTTACTGAATCAATAAAGACTTTAAAAGTCAAGTCTCTCCATCTATAAGTGTCAACTCAGGCTCAGAAGAATGTATTCAGTACCGTGTGAGTCCCATATGCTAATAAATATTTTCATTACCTGTATAATGCGTCTTGTAATGCTTCTAATTCCATTTTCAGTCTTGGAAAATGTATTGAATCTGACAGTTTGTGTTACCTGAATATTGCAGGAGCGCGCCAGTCCAATGATTGGACCGTCATGTCATGTGACCCCTTACAGCAGCACATTTCAGCTGCCCTGAAATATTGACTTCATTATAATTTCACTCTACTGAGCAAAACAGAGCAGATTTTTATGATCATTAATTATGAAACATTGAGAGTAAGCAATGAAGATCCTGGCAAAAAAGACGTCTTTATAAAAATCAATTCTGTGAGGTTCAAGGGCATAGAGATCCAGAAGAAAATGTTGTGTTTAAGGTTCGAGTTACATGTAGAGAACAAACATTAACACTCACGCTAACACTCAAATGCACAACGTGGTTATATAACATAAAAAGGCAGACAGCTTTTAGACCGCAGTGTTTCATACCTCACTGGGCAAAACACATTTTCAGTACCTCTCTATCTCTCTCTGCCTTTGTGTCACATAGTACGTCATGTTGTAGTAGTTGGTTATGACTGGAATAACCCTGAATGATAAATGTGATCCATGCAGTCTATGTTGAAAATAGGCTTGTTTTACTATATGATATTGTGAGACTTGCTTCATGTCTCTTAACTCAAACCTCACATGAGGCTGAAATTTTTAGATTTAGATACATTTCCTATACATATTAATCAACTTCATAATGCTTCAAAATCCTAAATCATTTTTTAATGTCTGATGCTAAGACATTATTTGGAGGTCATGTTTAATGGCCTGCATGTATGGAAGTCAAGCGGAGCTTCTCAAGCCACTAACAGCCCTCCACTCCCATCATTAGACCTTAAAGGAACAAGACTTGATTTTTTGTATGATTTATTGAAAGAAATGCAATATAACATACAAAACTGTTTCTTCAGAGGTGTATAAAGACCGTACGTAATGAACAGTTATGTTTTTATTACCTTAGAATAACCCCGTTTTATCTACATAGGCGCGGGCCTATATATGTGGAGTTTTCCATGTTGCCAGCAGCCCTAAACGGACAAACAGCTCACAGAGCGCATTTAGTACTTCGTAGAGGCAGCTTGCGTCATTACTGAGTTGAAGACCATGAAGAAGTTAGTCAGTCGTAGCACGAAGAGAAGGAGGAGTAGGCTAGTCGTCGTCATCGTTATCTAGCTGAAGCATAGATCGTTCTGTTTTTAGAAGTTTTGATACAATGGAAGACCATACGTATTGTGCACAAGAGACGACAGAGCGTGAATCTCCGTCGGTGAAGCGCAAATGTGACCAATTAGAGACAAACGACGGCAGAAATCCAGGATAAACATCGATGTAGCTATTACCAGATGAAGGACAAATGTTTTCAACGCGACGCCGAAGTTGCCTGTTTGTAATTTCACGTGAAGTAACATGACAGTGTGGCTAAAATCACAGCCGCTGTCTCGGTCGGCGACATGTTTTTTTTTTACTGTTGCGGCCACCATCGTACTTCGAAAGGGAGGGATGAGCAAATGACTGAAATATTTATTGCAAATCTATACTGAAACGCTAGTGGCCGCTAAAAATCCAAAACTGCGCCTTTAAAGAGACTGTTCACCCCAAAATAAAAACTCTGTCATAATTTACCCTCGAGCTGTTCCAAATCTGTATACATTTCTTTGTTCTGATGACCACAGAGAAAGATATTTGGATGAATACTTGTAACCAAACAGTTCTTGGTACCATAGTAGGAAAATTGACAATGGTAGTCAAAAGTGCCCCAGAACTGTTTGCTTTCCTACATTCTTCAAAATGTCTTCTTTTGTGTTCAACAGAACAAAGAAATGATAGTCAATGTTGGCCAAAAATTGTTTGGTTACAAGCACTTATCCAAATATCTTTCTCTGTGTTCATCAAAACAAAGAAAACTATACAGATTTGAAACAACTCGAGGGTGTGTAAATGAAGACAGAATTTTTATTTTTGTATGAACTGCTCCTTTAAACAAAGACCATGGATTGCATACTGTGCTCAAGAAAACTTCATGCTGTCTCCTCTTCCGATCTTTATAACGACCCTGCCAACAAAATCAATGATGTGATGTTCTCTGACTTTCGGCTTTTATTTCCAGATGAGTTGTGTTGTACTAGAAAGAGTGTAGGGGTGACTTTATTCAATATTTCATAAATGATGGGAGGCTGGGTTGCATCCTTGGTGCCACAAATTTGTATTTATATGTGAACAAAAGGATAATGCTGTTTACACAGGCAGATGTGTGATCTGTAATGAATATACTTGTGCATATATCTACAATTGTGTCTTCCATGCTCTGTTTTGTGTGTGATTTTGTGAAGAGTGAAAGGTAATTGCTGGAACCTTGTGATGGGCTGGGGCTGTCAGTAATAATCATTTATTTGGGGGCCCTGTCTGACTCTGCAGTGAAGCAGTATGTGAGCTTCTCTGCACCTCTGTTACTGGAGGTGAACAGAGGGTAATGATGTTGAGCAGCTGTTAATGAACTCAAACTGTAAAGGGCAACGGGGGATCAAACCACTAATAACATTCCAAACCTCAGGAGGGACACATTGTAATAAAAGTTTGTTTAATGTGATTGGCTGACTGGTAATTATTAGATTACAAAGATGAGAGACACATGTAAGAGGAACCAAAAGCCCATGTGGTTAAGAGACTGAGGGGACCAGAAGAAAAAAAGTTGTGTATTTTAATGTTGCAAAAACTTTGTTACATTTTTGCTCATATTTATTTTTGTGTGAAATAAAAAACGGGTTCGTTTTTACATGCAGGCTATACGAATTCATACTCTTTCAAAAAATAATTTCAAGCTTTACTTCAATGTAAGAAAGTACAGGTAAAGTTATACCGCCATCTGTTGGTTTTGTAAGATATTGCTATTTGATTGTAGAACTAGTATGACGTCACCGACCAAAACTTATAGGAGCTTTTACAGAACTTAACCCAACACGCCTGCTCGCAAAAAAGGAGTCCACGCGCACTGTGGTTATTCGCAGTTAAAAATAAAAAACTTTATTTGTACATTGATAAACAAAAGTTTAAAGTTGTTCCATTTTATCATGTAGCTGACATTATAATAATTCTTTTTTATTAAAATGTCTAGCGTCAAATTCGGTATACATTATAGAATATTTTAAAATACGCTAATTTTAAACGCTATGCTTCTGCACACTGTCTCAGTTTCATAGAAAATTAGCGGAGAAACGAAAGTGAAAATAAGTTGGAGGGAGTAACTTACAACATGACTCGACAGTCAGTTCCTCATTGTTCAGACGTGTCAGGATGGAGGAATATCCTTATCCGATCGATGTTGAGGGAGATTGGAGCCCTGAACAGAGAAAAAGTTTCAAGAATAAACTCCAGATTTACTTTCAAAGCAAGAAGAAATCTCACGGAGGAGACTGCGTCGTACAATTCAATGAAACGAGCAGCGCTGTTAGAGTTCTGTTCAAATCATCAGACAGTAAGTTAAGTGCTAAACAAGAAACAGTTGGTGTTGGTTTAGTTTTTTTAATAGGCTAACTAGTTTTTGACGCAGTTGAGACGCTGCCGTGTGTTTTAAAACTCACATTTAGGCTTCATATTTGCATAGCAGGCTACATTGCACAGACTGTCAATGAAATAGCAGTGTTACTTGTTTTAAAAAGGTCGTGGTGTATCGTACTTGAAGTTTATTATGTAATGTTAATTTTTTTTAAACTGGTGTGATCTTACTAGACTGACTGTTGTGTTTCAGTCCGAGATAATGTTCTCTCCAAAGCGGAACACGTGATCATCGTTGACAAAGACGCGATCAAGTTGAAATTGTGCAAACCCGGCGATGTAGCCGAAAAAACTGACAACGATGTACAGTTGGTAAGAGTTAAGTCTGTAGGGGTTTTCTCAAAATGCAATAGCTTACCGTCGGTGATTTCATGAGCTATGTGCTATATGTGTAATTTTCACGTAATGCGTCAGCACGTAACGTCTAAAAATAAACACTTGCGTATTATTTGAGTGTGCTGGGTTTGACTCACTCTTCTTGTTTTGTAGGGATCTGTGTTCACGCAAATACAACGACTTCACCTACTTTTATTTATTTCTTCTTTAGACGCAGCAGGCATCTGGATACCAGGAATCCAGTGAGTCATAATGTGGATTTTGACTTGTGGCAAACACGTCATGTTTTATGGGTTAGGTTTAATCTGTGATTGCTGATGAACTTGCACACATTTCCCTTTGCTAAAGATATCAGATGTTTCACTTATTTAGTCAGATCTCCTGTTCACTAATATAAGTCATGATTAATGCTTTTATTGGTTGAGTTTTAACTTTAATGAGACTTTGCCATGCTTTGCAAGCTTTTGATAAATTTGATATCACTTTTATTTTGCCTGAAGATCAAAATGCCTCTTCTACTGGAAGTGAACCAGACGTGAAGAACGTTGAAGAATCATTTGCTGTTGTTCTGGAGAATGTTTCAGATGAAGCTAACAAAAATATTTTGACTCTTTTGGTGGAGAATGTCAGTAGTGTTTTTGAGAAGGACTTTAGCATGGAAGTAATACCTGAATTAAACACAGCAGTTGTGACCTTTAATAACCCCAGTGGTAAGTTTTTTTTTATGTTTTAATATTATTTATAATAGGTATTTTATAATTTTACATAATACATTGAATTTTAACATGTTCATAAAATGAATGTCTTCACTACACTGTGTAAAATAACATTTCTAACAGCTGTAGGAAAGTTTCTTGAAGAGAGCAAGACACACAAAAAGTTCCAGGACTATGGTCTGAAGGCCCGTGCCCTGGAGAGAAGCACATGTGTGCGGGTGGAGAATCTTTCAGCTGAGGCCAATAATAAGATGCTACTTGAACTGTATTTTGAAAAATGGGGCGGTCCAGTAGAAGAAACCATCATAGTTCCATTGGAGAAAGCGGCCATTATAACCTTTAAAAATGAAAAAGGTAAATAAAATCTCAAAGGCGGCATTCTCTTATGTAGCAAGTGAACCTGCTTGCAGACCATTCTGATTTCTTTTATTCTGCAATTGCAATCTTGTTTTTACCCTGAGATCATTAACTTAATTTTGCTTGCATTTTCTTTTTTTTTGGCAGACAAGGAAAGGGTACTGAAGATGGAGCATAAAATCAGCAATGTTCCAGTTAAGATCTATCCCTACTATAAATCCCTGGATACAGCCTTGTATGGCAGTAACAGACCAACATGGAAGCTACCTGAACCCTTTAAAGTCAATGTACATCCTGCCATCAGGGAGTTTCTCCTCAAGAAAAGGCTAATTTCGTCTATTAGTGATAAGATGGGCCTACAATTCTGCCAAATAAATATGAACAAACCTGAAGTTCTGCTCAGTCCGGATCCAGCATTGCTGAAACAGAAAGGTGTTACCAGAAGACACATTGATGGCTGGACAAAGAATGCCTCATATGCCTTTAAGGACATTATATCCAACTATACAGCATTTGAATTACAAGTGTTGTGCCCCGTGTGGACCAAAGCGGAGAGTGATATCAAGGGACTGGTGAAAGATCAGGTTTTTATACATATGGATGCATCTAAAGGGGTCCTAACACTGGCTGGTGCGACCCATGACATAATTGGGCTGAAATCTGTTGTGGAGAAAATGTTAGAGCGAGCATCAACTCAAATGGACAGAGAGAAGAGCAGTGTCACAGAGGTTATGGATGTGACACCTGCCATGTACTCTCTGCTTCAACAAGAAGGTCTGCAAAGTGCCCTAACCGCTTCTCCACAACTGCATCTTGACTACAACAAAAAAATGAGCAAATTACATTTATCAGGCCTTCAAACTGAAATTCTCACCTTCAAGAATTGGGTCCTTGAGAAGAAATTAAGTGTGAAAGAGAAACCTTTGAAGGTTGATCGTTCATTGCTAGAGTTCTTGAGATCAGTGGATTATGATGCAATGTCTAAAGACCTGTTTATAGCTCAAGGAATAAGTGCTGTCTACACTGTATTAAATGAAGATCTTGTTTTGATTGGAAGCACAGGACAAGCACTTTCTGAGGCAGAGAAGAAGTTGAATATGGTTCTTCAATCTAAAGATATCATTGTAGAAGATCAGGGTGTGCTTGCATTGCCACAGTGGCATGATCTCCATAAACAACTGCAAAGTTCATACAATACATCCAACAAGAGGATAGTATTTATAAACCTTTCACCACAAAGAGACAAAGTATTAGTGTCTGGATTCAGAGAACCAGTGGCAGAGGTCAGTCACAGATTAGGAGACTTCATTGAGAAACACACTAGAACTGAAGATGCTGTTCGTGTTAAGTCGCATGCAGCGGTCGAATTTATAAAAGACAGAAAATCACCAGACTGGCAGCCTTTTATGAAGTCTGATGAGGTGACAGTGTGTTTTGATTCTGTAAGACCCCGGATCAAACTGTCTGGAAAGCGCATGTTTGTCCAGCCAGCCATGAGCTTCTTTATAAAGATGGCAAATGCTCTGTACACGGATACACTGATCATTAAAAAAGCAGGAGCAAAGAAATACTTCAAGGAGGAAGGTAGATATATGTTGTCATTCTTACTGAAGGAAAAAGGATTTGTGGTTGTGCTTCAGGAAGATCACATGTTGGAGGAAGAGGAGGATGATGAAGGTAAAGATAGAGGTATTTTTGAAAAGTTTGGGCAGTTTTGTGAGGTTCAGATGCCAGGTGGAGTGACCGTTGTAGTCGGAGAGGCAGACATTTGCAAGATGAAAGTTGATGCTGTGGTCAATGCAGCTAATGAAGATCTGAACCACATTGGTGGAGTAGCGTTAGCACTTCTCCAAGCAGCTGGACGAGATCTGCAGTACTGTTGTGACCAGTACATTAAAGTAAATGGACCTCTTAGCCCTGGAGATGCTATAATAACTAAGGCCGGTCGCCTTCCCTGTAAATATGTAGTGCATGCTGTTGGACCCCGATACAACAGTTCAGACAAACCTGCTGTGGTAAAACTCCTGCGAAGTGCTGTGAGGGAAAGTTTAAAGCAGGCTTCAGGCAACCACTGTTCGTCCATTGCAATTCCAGTTATCAGCTCAGGAGTTTTCGGCTGTCCTCTCGAACTATGCACAGAAACAATTGCCAGCGAGGTGCGGGAGTTTATCTTGAATCAGGACCGCAGTGACTCAAGGAGTAAACTTACTGAGATTCACCTGGTTGACAATAACAGCAGCACTGTGAATGCCATGGCTCAAGCTGTCCGAAAGCAATTTGCTGCATTTAGTCCCAAAATGAATGCCCCTCATCAAAATAAACCTCATGGGCATGAAAGCTATGGACATAGAGATCAGGGTTATCATGGTCATGGAAATCAGGGAAATAGAAACCAAGAATTTGGAAAACACAGTTATGATCATAGAAATGTTAAAAGGCAAGCACAGAGGAAAGAAGAAACTGACTATCCTGTTGGCAATTCACAGTGGTATGATAGGTTGACTGTTCTTGAGACCAAAACTACAAAAGAGAAACTACAAATCGTTCTGAGCAAGGGGAACATTCAGGATGCAAAGGTAAGTGAATCCTGGTTTACTCCTGTACCAGTCCACAAGTCAGCTTCGAGTCAATTTGTATGGAGCATTTTTGATAGTCAACTTTGATGAACTTTTAAGGTATTTTTTGTTTTCTGCAGGCTGGTGTCATTGTAAACACTATATCAGAAGACTTGGACCTCAATAAAGGTGCCATTTCCAAGGCACTCTTTGAGAGTGCTGGTTATGGACTCCAAGCAGAGGTCACTAGAGCTGCTCGTGGAAATCGACTGAATTATGGAGAGATGGTCATCACAGATGGTTTTAAGCTGAACTGTGCAAAGGTCTTCCATGTAGTTTGCCCATTTTGGAGCAGTGTACACGACTCAGAAGAAAAAGTTAAAGTAACAATCTGCTTTGTGCAATTTTCATTTAACAAACAAATTTGAAATTGCAATCTGAAAATTCATGTTTTTTTGTTTGTGTGTTTACTTTAAAGATGATAAAAGGTTATAATATAACATTCTTTTAAATTAAGGTTCTCAGTCATATCATTAGGAAATGCCTGAAAGAAGCAGATGCTCTGCGGATGGATTCAGTCTCCTTCCCAGCTATTGGAACTGGGAACCTTAGCTTTCCTAAGGATCTGGTGGCCAAGATCATGCTGAGTGAAATCCAGGAATTTACCCCTCGAAACCTCAAAGAAATAACTGTGATTGTGCACCCTTCTGACAGAGAGAGTTTAGATGTAAGCGTTTACATGGAGGACAACTTTTTTAAACTTTCACCAATGGAGTTTTTTTTCCTATGAGACCTATAAGTTTATTTCTGTGCTTTTTCCATTAGTGCTTTACCAAAATCTTCAGACATGGGATTACGAGTCCAGTCGCAAAAACATCACAATCACATGAACGTTTTACACCTAAAACAAGACCTTCTGACAAGCCAGCACAGACATCTGGTAATGTTTTGTATCTCTCTATGTTCATCAGTGCCTTAAGGATTCAGTGTTGTCACTAAATAAATAAATTTGTTATAATTTTACATTTTATATTAGGCCTCCTGGGCAAAGTCTCCACTCCATCTCTCGGAGTGATCACTATGCAGGTGGGTCAAGTGACCCTGGAGGTTTCATCAGGAGACATAACTAAAGAAAAAACTGATGCCATTGTCAACTCCACAAATCAGACATTTTCTCTGAAAACAGGTTGATACAAGTTTTATTTGTAAATAATTTAGGAAATGTAATTGGGTTGCTAGTAAAGGTGTTCAATAATTGCAAATTTCTCTTTGTAATCCAGGAGTATCAAAGGCAATTTTAGAGGCTGCAGGATTACAAGTGGAACAGGAATGTTTACAGATTGGTTTGTATGCCTTCAAATGTATTATTTAGCTTTAATAAGAGGTGTAATGAACCTTAGAGTGTTTTGGTTAATAGTGTATTTTTTTACACAGCAAGAGCACCAACTTTCCAGCAAACAGAGATTGTGACCTCAGCCGGGCAGCTCCCATGTGGAAACATCATCCATATTATAGGCCGTAATTCACCATCTCAAATTAAAGATGTTGTTTTGTCTGTTCTGAAGTTATGTGAGGCAAAACAACTGTCCACTGTTGCATTCCCTGCTCTTGGCACAGGTAACATTTATACATTTTAATTATTGACTATACATTTCTAACAATGTAACCATAGGGTAAAACACTTCAAAATTAGAAATGCTCGGAAATTATTTTGGTACATTTTTACAACAAAGTTCTACTACAATGAACTATACTAACAATGAAAAGCACTTGTATACAGCATTAAACCTGGTTAACTGCATTTTTAAATGAACTAATAATCAGTTATTTCAACATTTTCTTCTCACAAATTTGAGCATTTAGGTTTTTTAACAATATATTTCAGCTCACTCCATCCCTCCCTTTCGAAGCATTACGGTGGCAAACACAGAGCTAAGATGTCATGTTTTCACTTCTTTGCCAAAAGAGTTAACGTATTTAGGAAATGCGCTTTGTAGAGCAGTTTGTCCGTTTAGGGCTACTGTTGAAACAACATGGTGAATTCCATGTAAGGGGACCCCTGTGTATGTAGATAGAAATAACTAATTCTAAGATAATAAAAACATAACGCTTTATTATGTAAGGTCTTTATACACCTCTGATAGTTATGTAAATTATATTGCATTTCTGTCAATAAAGCCAACACAAAATTAAACACTGTACCTTTAATAACAATTTTAATAGTAGAAACTGAAAGCATGTATAAAATAAAACACATCATTGAGGTATGCCTTTAACCCTTCAGGTCAGGGTGGAGCAAACCCAGCTGATGTTGCAGATTCAATGGTTGATGCTGTTGTTGAGTTTGTGAAGAAAAAGAAACCAGCGAATGTAAAGGTGGTGAAGTTTATCATATTCCAGGCAAACATGGTGACAGATTTCCACCAAAGCATGCTCAGAAGATCTGGTGAAAAAGTGGAGGAGGAAAAAGGGATTATGGACAAAATTAAAGGTCAATAATCAACAAGAATGACAATTTGATTCAGTTTTGTTTCATATAATTGATCCTTCTCGGTTTCTTTCCATCACACAGGCTGGACAAAAGATTTCATGTTTTGGGACACTTCAGAATCTCCCAAAAATGAAGAGTTTGTGATGGTGGTTGAGGAAATTGAACCAGCTGTGTTCCAGCTGTGCGGAGATACCCAACAAGACTTGAATAAGGCCAGAGAAATGATCAACAGCTTGATATTAAAGGAATATGTGAAAATTCCAATCCGTGATTCGGCCATTGGTCATTTTACTAAGGAGGATGCAGGAATGCTGAGCTCCATGCAGAGAGAGCTCTCGGTGAGCATTAAACTTGAGAGGAAAGATGAAGACCCTGTCATCACATTGGAGGGACTGACGAGAGATGTACACAGTGCTGAAAGTCGTATTCGGGACATGATCCGTAGGGTGGAAAAGCATGAAAGCAAAAGACGTGAGGCATTTATAGTCAGCAGTGTTGTTGAATGGAAATATCTGGACCGTGGACAGAATCTAATAAACTTTGATATGATGACCAATTATGACCTGGAAAAGGCCTTTCAGAACAAACAAGCCCCATTGAAAATTAAAATTGATAATGATGAGTACAATGTTGATTTTTTTCGAGGACAGGCCACAAAAGGAAGTAGGTGGATTGAACTGAAGAGAGTAGATTTGACAGGTGAGTTTATCTTAAAAACAATAGATGAACGTTGAGGATAAGTTTTTTTAGACATTATGTGGTCATCATGTACAAAGATTACAAGTTGACATTTCTTTTAAGATGCTCAATATTCTTTGCCTTCACACTGGGAGGACATGAAGGGACAGACAGTTGTTTCGGTAAAACTCACAGAAGGCTCAACGGAATATGGAGATGTGGAGAAAGAGTTAAAGAGAACCGGAAGCACCTTTAAGATCATTCAAGTAATACAAGACGCACAGCATGTTATATTATTTTCCACATGGAACTCGGAGATTTGCCATATTATATGGTGTATAAACGTTTTTTTCTAAACCATATAAACGTTTGATGCACGATGAACAATATTTTAGTTTATGGATTTTTTGGTGTGGGTGAAATTGTCCACAAAATTAAATGCAAATGCAACTGTATTTACCATCAAAATATAGCAGTTCTGATGTTTGTTATAGCAGAGTAGTTGACCAGTTTCTTTTACTAAATAGATTGAAAGAGTCCAGAACAGCACACTTTGGAAAAACTACATGATCAAAAAGGAAGAACTGGAAGCCAAGAACAAACACAAAAACAACGAGATGCTTCTCTTCCATGGCACTGGCCCAGATCAGACTGACCAGATCAACCATCACGGCTTCAATCGCAGCTATGCTGGGATGCATGGTACCAGACAAAATCAAGTGTAATGTTTGTTTGGAATTGTATGCATTTGTTTTTTATTAATTTACTCTTGTTCTGTTTTAAGGAGCCATGTATGGGAATGGTACATATTTTGCTGTGGACGCACGCTATTCAGCCCGAGGCTACTCTCAACCTGATGCCAATGGACACAAACGCATGTATCTAGCCAAGGTGCTTGTTGGCGACTTCATTCAAGGAAGACAAGGTATTCTTGTTCCTCCTGCAAAGAGCTCCAGCACTGCTGATCTCTATAACAGTGTGACCGATAACACAGCAAACCCAACCATGTTTGTCATTTTTAATGATGTACAGGCTTACCCAGAATACATTATCACTTTCCAGTAAGAATTCAAAGTTATGTTTGTATGTTTATATTGTGCTGATTAGAAAAGTGACCACACATAAGTTGTGGCAACTTGACTATACATGGCAAAAAACTGAGAGGCCAGAAAATAATCTTTATTCTATAGCTGAAATATAATTCTGAGAATGACTTGGTTAGATGCTTTGCTTAAGATTTCTTTTTTATGTTCCATGAAAAAATCTGAAAAGAGCAAATGATAACAAAATTTACATTTATGGGTGAACTGTTCCTTAAACATTTTGAAATATTGCGTATAAAATTATGTATTAAATAGCACTTGAGATTGTATAGAACACATTAATGTAGAACTGAGATTCTGTTTGCAAATAAAAATCTAATTCTTTGCATATTGTAAAATATTACACAATGTATACCAGAACTGTAGCAAATTAAATGTTCATATCTGATTAAAAAAATAGTGTTGTAAGTAAGTGCTTAGTCCTATGTGATGTTATCCTAACAGGAGTGAAAGTGCAGTTTTTAAGCATATTTCATCAGTTAAATATATTCTATATTCTTTGTAAAAAAACTTAAATTAAATAAGAACTTCGAAAAAGAACACTGATCAAAATTAGAGAACAATTTCAGATACCTCCCAGTTAATCTGATACCTGGTGTTTCCTTAATTTTCTGCTTTAATGCTTCTTTCCATGGCAATGGTCCCGATAACACTGACCAGATTTACCATCATGGCTTCAATCACAGCTACGATGGGATTCATGGTCCAAGAAAAGTGTATTCTTGATTTGTATTTTAAACCAGTGGTTCTCAAACTCGGGGAAGTGGCCCCCTGGGGGACCCCAAGATGGATCCAGGGGGGGCCACAGATTTTGTGGCATTTTATGAAATATGGAAATTTATCATACATTTTATGCAATTAAACATTAACCCACCAAGCAAAATAATTGATGTTCCAGCATTGTATAACAATATGTTTTTGATTTAATAAAAATTCTAAGTTTAAGATTATAAGTCTTTATTTGGGGCCGCAAAGTGATGCACCCTACACAAAGGGGGCCATAACACTAAAACCACAGATTTAAACAGTGTTGGGTTCAGTTATTTTTAAACATAGTAGCTAATAGTTAAATACTTTTTCCAGTAAGTAGCGGTGCAGCACGACCATGACTTTAAGAACATACAGTCTGTATTTAGATTTCAGAATGAGCACACATGTCATGTTGTTGAGGTGTCTCGTCCGTGATAATGTAAGCTACTGAAATTAATATTAATGTAACTTACTCAATATCCAATAAGATGGAAAAATTTCAATATTAACCATTTACATGCTTAAGACATTTGCATTGTAAACTTATGAGTAGCTTGTAGTTTATCTAACTTCAGTTTCAGAGTAGCTTCTCCAACACTGATTTTAAATTGGTTTTGATTTAGATTTACTGTAACAACCTTACACTATCATTCCCTGTTAAAATGAGCCTTTATGGGAATGGTACATATTTTGCTGTTCAGCGTGCGGTTATTCCCCACCTGATAAAAAAGGACAGAAGCGCATGTATTTGGCCTGAGTGCTCAGGGAATGAAAGGCATTCCAGCTTCTCTGAAAAGGAGATCAAATGCCATTGATCTCTATGACAGTGTGACGATAACATGAAAAAGCCATCCATGTTTGTGATCTTCCATGATGTGCAGTCTTACCCAGAATACTTTTCCAGGAATCAAACTGATTGAATCTGACATGGAATACAACATATCTCATCATGAGAGGCTTGGACTTACATTTTTAAATATTTAACATTTTTAATAAACTTCAACATTTTAATTATTCTTTTCTAAGTTGCTACATTAATTTCTTCAAAGTCATAATAACACTCTTCTCTATAATAAATATGGCTTTTGTTTACATTATGCTGTTTTGCCTTGAACTTAATATTCTCAATATTTTAGCCCGTCTGCAATGAAGCAGCTGTCCGTACGCCTGACGGAAATCACGATTTAGTGCTGGGTACAGAATGGGGTTCAATGCAGAGTTGAGGTATCCCAACCAAAGAACCACGGAGTGGCTGAGATCAGACAGGTGCGTCTCCCTCCACATGCCTATGTATGTGAAGTAGGTAAAATAGGGGAACCAGCAGAGGACAAATGCACCAAGCACTGAGGCCAGAGTCACTGTGGCTTTGTGTTCCCTCACTGTGGCTGCTGCAGATGCAGAATGAGCACATGATGGAGTGGCTGCCCGGATACGACACACCTAGATGTAAAGAGAATTTTATACAATGAAACCTTTAAAAACAGTCAAAAATTGTGGCACAATGTAATTTATTAATATAAAGTAACTTTGCATATTAAGTTTTAACAGCTATTTCACGTATATTTTTAATGTTGTGTTTTAATATTAACAGGTTGTAAAATTAATGGATAATATACAGACATTTTCAGTTACTTTTTTTACTATATATATATATATATATGCATTATATATTTGTGCACAAACAGTACTTTCCTTAAATAAATGTACCAGCCTAAAAATACAGTATATTTAACAATGTACTGTATTAAAGTGGAGTAAAATTCTTACTGTAGTGTTAATAACGTTACTGTATCATAGTAAACATTCGAGTATACTAAAGCATTTTCTAATGTTTATCAATTCACTAATACGACAAAATGCTGTAATATGCATTAAGTGTAGTAATAAAATAACCAGTTTACTACTGTAAATACAAAAATATACAGTGTTTATCATTTGGAAACATTTTTCTTGTAATATTTAAATATTTTCATTTTGTTGGACAGCAAAGAATGCATTTTGTTAAAAAATAAAACACATACTCTACCTGCTCTCGTGCAACACAGAATATGCGATGATAAACTCCACACATGACCAGCAGAGGGAGGTAGAAGATGCCAATGGAGAACAGCAGAGCATATTTATTATTCCATTCATAGCGGCAGGTCCTGCCTTCCTCTCCCTCCTCCCACATCTGCCAGTATTGGTTCTGCACTCTGAAGTCAGGTGTGTTCCAGCCTAGGTTAATGGGCAGAAAAGACACAGCCATAGAGCACATCCAGATCCCCGTCAGAGCGATCGCCACACGGGATGGCGTGACTCTCCTGGGATAGCTGAGAGGGCTTGAGATCGCAAGATAGCGATCAACACTGATGGCCAACAGAGTAAGAATGGAGGCAGTGCACAGCATCACGTCCAGAGAGATGTAAACATTACAAAACACTCCCCCCAGAGGCCATCTGCCATTATGTAATTCCAGCATGGCTGAAAATGGCAGAACCAGCAAGGCCAACAGCAAGTCCGCCACGGCCAGGGATACAATGAAACAGCTATTGATCTGGTGCAGGCGACGGCTGGTGGCCACAGCCAAGCAGACCAGAGCGTTTCCACAAATGGTCAGAGCAATGAAGGCCAACAGGACCACCCAGCGCAGGACAGTGGACATCATTGTTCCAGACTGAGTCAGTTTTATTTGTATTTCTACCTTAACAGTGTAGTCCGGGCAGAAATCGACGCCTCATGGGTTATTCTCAAACATATCGAGCCATTTGAACATTTTTCATTGGAGTTTTGATGGAAAAACCTGATGTCTATTAACAGAACCTGTTGTATATTTCAGTCAAGGGTCATTCCTACAAGAAAAAAAACATAGTAACTGGAAAATTAAGCAAATAAGCTAACAGTTAGGTTAAGCCTTTTTTAAAGGGATAGTTTACCCCAAAAGGAAAATTCTGTCAACATTTATTGTCACCCTCTTGTCATTTTAACCTGTTTGACTTTCTTTCTTCTGCAGAACACAAAAGAAGATATTTTGAAGAATGTTGGCGACCCATTCGCTTCTATTGTATAAACACAAAACCAATGCAAGTCAACGGTTTTCTGTTACTTCAAAATATCTTCTTTTGTATTCTGCAGAAGAAAGCCATTGAGGTCGAGTAAATGATGACTCATTTGTTTTCATTTTGGGGTGATCTATCCCTTTAACATTTGCCAAAAATTTAACCTTTTTCATCTAAATGAATTCAGATGAGACTTAAGACAATGCAGATGGCATCGGGACAGAGACGGCAGACATGTTTATAAGAGGTTATTCACCGCCATTCATATTTTGAAACGTACGTGTTAGCACAGAAAAATGTTAATGTTGTCTGATACGCTGTGGTATTATGTCTTCTGGAAGGTCACCAAAATAAATTTAATGCTAATTTGAATCTAAATTGAATGCAAATTGAATGCAAAACGTTGTCTCTGTTTAAGGACAAAGTTACATATAAGACCTCAGAGAATAAGATAAAAATAGAAGTGTTTGCATATTTTATTTGGTTCTTTAAAATCTATTTTTGAAATGCCTTTAATATTAATATATGGAGTATTATTCACTGTGGTGCTTCAAATGTTTTTTATTAAATTAGATTATCTTGCTTTTTAAAATGTGTCCTGCTAAGTAAAACAATTATTTATATTTGTCTGTAATTTTGACATGAAGTCAATACAGTGCAACAAGTTCAGATCCATTTGGGTTATTAGATACGTCCTCATGAAATAAATTGAATATATGTAAAGGGATAATATGGAGCGCTGCTGTCCCAATGCACTCTGTGCCTGCAAGGTTCAGGAACATCATTTATTTTATTTTGTATCTTTTATTTAAAATGTTGTTGCAATGATTTTGTAAAACGTTTTAGTAAAAAATATATATTTTTAATAAAACTACATTTTAAACAAACAAGAAAAATGATTAACTGTGTCTATTGTGTTATGCCATTAAATGTTGTAATATCTCTGTACAATCCCTGTCTCTTAACCACTACTTTGTTACCACAGGAACGTGTTTACATAAGAACAAGCATTTCCATGTTACAAAGGTCTAAAAATGACAGGTTGCGAGGTTTGCTCACAAGGATCAAAGCAAGACAGAGGTAAGCCAATGGCAACGATACAATTAGACACTTTCACTCAGCATTCTTTGCGGTGCAGAAACGTGGGTTGAAATATGTTTCCATGACAAAACTCCAAGCTCACCACTTAATGTTACACAACACATTGTATAATTATTTGTTTGGTGTCATATAAGATGTCAAAAGATCTGGGGTTTTTTGTCATGCACAGACGAAACATATTGCATTTTTTTTACATTTACAACAATTTACATTTTCTCTTTCACATGTATGTGTGTTCATGCAGTGCATGGTTGGTGAATCATGCTCAAATAAATGAGTGATCTGAGGATGCAAGCGTGAAGCTGATGAATCAGTACCAATATTATTCACTTAGTAAATCAAACCACGGGCGGTTAAGAGTCAGCCAGGAAGAGAAAAAACGAAAAGATTGTTTTACACTCCCTGGACAAACCACATGCACAATGAATAGCCTAAATATAAACATGTAAATGTACAGAATATCCATTCACAATTTATAGTCATGAAAGCAGATGACAGATTCTTGGTGTGCGGTCTCAAGTCAAACTATTCTTTCTGCATTCCATCCATCCACTGTTTAGCGTCTTGGCTTGGACTTACAAATAAGGTAGCAGAGAGCAGTCTGCAGATTTTCCAAAGCATGAGACACATACACCCCTATATACTATAATACCACTTAAATACACTCATACACTTAAAATAAATATTTATTACACTAATATATCCTGAAGAACATTTAATCACCTCAAAGAAATGTTTGTGCAACATAAAGATTCTGTCAAGGTTGATGGTTCCTCATGAAGACATATAGCCTCACAAAGAACATTAGTGACCCTGGATCACAAAACCAGTCTAGCAAGAGAACATTTGTAGTAGCCAAAATTACTTCAAAATGATAGATTTTTTTTTATGCCAAAATTATTAGAATATTAAGTAAAGATTATGTTTCATGAAGATATTTTGTGAATTGCCTACCGTATCAAAACTTTATTTTGGTGAGCACAATCGCTAACAAAAATGGCTGGAAACACGGCTACAAACTTTGGGAATTACTCACTCAAGTTTGGTATCTATGTAAAGCTTAGAATTTCAGCTTTTGGGTTCATCTACTCTACACAACATCATTACAGCGGTAAGCCAAAAGAAAGTGTTAAAACTAACTTGTTTCTTCTTAGCAGCGGCCTGCTAGACAGCACCTCTGATTAACAAGTTTAAAGGCGATTTTCTCAATATTTAGATTTTTTTTGCACCCTCAGATTTCAGAGTTTTAAATAGTTATATCTCAGCCAAATATTGTCTTATCCTAACAAACCATACATCAATAAAAAGCTCTAAAATAAAAAGTTTCTATATGAAGCAAACATGTTCCACATAACATCTTTTCCACATAATGGCTCAGGAGTTTGTCCTATTGTAATAGATGTGAAAGTACATAACTCACATTCTGCAGCTGGATCACAGTCACAGTGTTGAAACTCCAGATTCTTGTATGACCGGGAACAGTAAGTATAGAATGAGATCCCGTTTTGTGCTTCTGCCCCCTTCACCGCTTCGTTTCCACTCCCTCTCTGCCTCTTAATTTACAATCTGTTATTTCGTCTTTATCTTATCACTAAACACTCTCACTTAGTTCTGCTTTTCTCACAGCACAACATGCTACTGTTTAGAACTGTCCCATGTAAGAATTTGAAATGTCAAACGTTTAGTATATGCACAATGATTTTCTATATGATTTTTATGTTGCGCTAAACTTCTGCTCCTCCATCTGCTATAAAGCAACATTTTCCATCAGGGGTAATAGAGCAATTATTGTTGGGGATGGTGCCAATGTATACTGTCTATAACAGAGAAGCTATGGTCTGTGACATAATCTAATAAAAATAATCAAGTGCAAAATCCACCATATGAAAGGAACTTAGGATATGTTACTTGAATATATTATATGTTAATTTTATTGTATACATTACATATATATTATTATTATTATTATAATGATTATTGGCCTAAACTTAACTTCTGGTACACATCCGCAAAGAATAGAGTCCCTGCAGATTATTTCTGATAACAAGCAAAAGAAATAACAAGTAAATTACATTAACTAGCAAGTTAAAAGTATGTGTAGCCAGTATTATTTTGGGTTATCAGTAGAGGAACCGTTACTTGACAAAACATAAATTGACAAATTGTTTAAAAATTAAAATTCTTATACAATAAAATATAATTATAAATAATAGCAATATAAAGAAACACTGTCACTGAGAGATTTATGTCGTGCTTACGCACTGCTCATATTGCTTACGCATTGCCTATGCACTGGTTCTGTTCGGTTTGCGCACGTGGTGTTTTTAATCAAAGCGATAAGGATTACACACACATAGAGAAAAAAAACGAAACAATTTTGCAAGTTTGCTAATTATTAGTTGATAAGGTGTTTGACATCAGCCTTAATGATTGACAGCCTGGTGATGAATGCTTGTGCTTCTATCTGTGTAATTAAGGAGCACACAGTGTGAACTGATAAGAAATGAGTTATACGATATGTGATTTTTATTAGAGACACAAAAGTGCTGATATTCCTAAGGTAAGTATGTTAAAAGCTAAACGACAGATGTTGCTGGTGTTGATGATACTCGATGTGAAAAAGATTATCAGCATGCCACACATATTAACTCAGATGATAAATTGATTTGTATGGTGGCCCAGATATGCACAACACAACAGAATCAAAGTGTCAGTAACACAAAAATGAACAAGTTTTTCCCTGTAGCTATAACAGTAAGAAAACAATCTTAGGTAAGAAATGTAATACAGTACATTTCTACCACAAAGTGATGGTTCACCCAAAAATTTAACTTTGTCAAAATGTACTCACACTCTTGTCATTTCAAACCTGTATGACTTTCTTTCTTCTGCAGAACACAAAAGGAGATATTTTGAAAAACTTTGTTAACCGAACCATGGCGGTATCCATTGACTTGGTAAGACATTATTTTCATTTTTTGTTTTTGGGATAAAGGGGTAGTTTTAGTAACCTAAAACCTAAAGTTCTTTCATAATTTCCTTCCCCTCACATGTCAAACATGTATGACATTCTATCTTCTGCAGAACGCAAAAGAAGATATTTTGAAAAATGATGGTAACCATTGACTTCTTTTAAATGGACAAAAAGAAACAATGCAACTCAATGGGAACAAAGGGTTTTCATATAGGGCCTACCAACATTCTTCAAAACATTTTCTTTTTTGTAGGGTTAGGAAATGATAGAATATTTGTTAACTATCTCTTTAACTCTCCCCTTAATTTTCATTTGCATGTTTACAAATCTTTCCTTTTAAACACTATTTGGCTTGTTTCACAACGTATTAGTCACAAAATAAGAGAGAAACTGATGACAAATGAAAGCCAGAAATCCGTAACATCACCAGTTTCAAACAAGCTACAATATATTTTACACAAAACAACAGCTTTACAAAAACACAATCAAACCATTAAACACGGATTTCAATGTGCTACATACAACATCTGAAAGGCTGTGACCCTCAACAAAATGAGCCTGTTTGTATCTAATCACTCGAATTTTAGCATCTGTGTCGCAGGAGCGTGTTTGTTTGAAGGACGTTTCCTGTCAGCGGGATTATTTTCGCTCAGTGCCTCTTCTGGGCCAATTAACAGGGATTCAAAATATCTTCTGGTGCTTAGATCCTGTCTATGTTTATCATTCTCATCTGTGTGCGTGTGTGTGCGCGAATAAGGCCAGGAGGAGCCGCTACTCTATGCCTGTCATTAGCCAGCCCGAACCCAGCGCTAAGCTCGATGTCAAGGATCTCCAGCCACGTCTGTTCTCTGACCTTGTCTAGAGTCACCTAGCAACTCCAGACCTCCGCAACCTCCTCCTTCTGCTCTCAGAGTGTGAACTGCAAAGATAAACTGCTGATTTGAGATTAAATTAAGACCGAGAGCAAACAATGGAATAGCTCATTGACTCAATAGAGAGTCTGTTATGAGAACCGAAAGCTTCTGGATGATGTTCTATTATGATCAAATATAATCTGTAAACATATTAAAAGCATTGAAATAAAATGATCAAAAGATTCTCATGTCCCACGGCAACATCTTTTGTGGAATTTAAAAAAAGAAAATCTGGATGGGTGCTGGATGCGATTTATTTAAAATGTTTAACTATTAAACTACTAATACTAAATACTAAAAGTGTATTTTAAAGGTATACCAAAAATTCTGTTATAATTTATTTACCCTTATGTTATTCAAAACCTGTATATGACACTTTTTCCTTTGGCACACAAAAGAAGATATTATGAGAAATGTGGTTTTGAGTCTATATATAAAAGTTTAATAAATAATATTTACAAATATTTTTGGTTGAACTAACCCATCTGTCATTTTCTTTCATCTGTGAATGTAAATGAAAAGATGTTAGGCAGAACGTGACAGACAGCCTCAGTCCCCATCACCTCTACTGTCACGTCTAGTGTTCCACAGAACAAATGAAGTCACATGATGTCACTCATCACACAACACAAGAAAATTACCACCAATTTCCATTCTGGGTGAGTCAGCACTTTAACTACAGGATACCTGTAACAAGTATACAACGAGGTGCTTTTAATAAAGGTGCCTACTAAAATAAGGTAACCAGACGTGCCCCTGCCCAGGGTTTTGGCTGCGTCATCCGGAGGTCTCATTTTCAGGGAAGCAGGAACGCAAAATATGAGTTATGCACGCCAAAATATGTGCAGACGCATCGAAGGGGTTTGTTTCCTGGTCATGCGGGTGTCCCCAGGATGTGGCACGTCTGGTCACCTTATACTAAAAACTGACTTACATCACAAACAAGACAGTAATAAACTGAAACTAATTTTTGGTTTTAACCAAATTGACCCATTCCACTGAAGAAGCATGAGGTTAAATGTTGCGTGATACAGCAGGATTGTGATTTCAATGACTCTTCAACTGTTTGTTATCCTCACATCTTAGCGACCTTGGCACCAAAAGTACAACCTCTCCAGAAACAGCTTGGAGCCGTAACCCTAAGCTATCATCAACCCCCTAGGCCTGTCAAGATCTTTCAGGGAATATTTGGAGATATTTAGAGCTGCAAAATTAGTTGGCTTCAAACTGATTTCAAGTCAGCCCCTTCAATGATGCAACTTTGTTGGTGTGGTTGTCAGGAGAAATATGGGATTTTGGTCATGTTCATATTAAAATATTAAACTTTAACAAATTAAAAGATTATTGATATGAGTTAGTACTAATACAAAATACATAAACAATATAATAGTTAATGTATTGTTGTATTTACAAATATTTACAGATGTGACCCTGGATCACAAAAGTAGCAATAGCCAAAAATACATTATTTATATCAAAACTATCGATTTTTCTTTTATGCCAAAAATCATTAGGATATTAAATAAAGATCATGTTTCATGAAGATATTTTGTACATTTCCTACCATAATTTTTTATTTTTGTGTGGATGCGGCAAAATGGCTAACAAAAATGTCCGGAAACACCCCTACAAACCTCGCTCCACCACTCTTTAGAAATTACCCACTTAAGTTTGGTATCAATGTAAAGCTTAGACTTTCAGCTTCAGGTTCATCTATTCTCCACAACGTCATTACAGCGGTAAGCCAAGAAAGAGTGTTAAAACAAATCTTTTTTTCTTAGCAGCGCCCTGATTCTACTTCGTCTTGGTTTGTTATAGAAGTATTATTGGATTATCTTTGGCTAGCGAGTGTCATTCCGCACAAAAGCGTTACAATGAGACTTAGTATGGGTTTAATGTTAATAAAAAAATATTATGCCTCATAAATAGTATGCCTTGATAAGCCTAGAAAATATGTAAACATGAATTTATATTAAACCCCAAAACAGTGATGGACTTTGCCTCCTAATTTTAGCCCCCGTTTGCGGATGTGCAGTGTTACATCTTTGTGTCTTTGTAGCTCTGTTTGTGTATGTGTGCAATTTTAGTTTTTTTTGTGAGCATGCGTGTGTGAGCCATGGTCCTCCACCGGGATCTGTCATATCATATTGCCATCCTAGCAAAGGCCGACCTAATATCTCCAGAGACACAAGCTGCTCTGATCTCAACCCCAATGGGGATAACAGGGGGGGTTAGAACAATCTCATGTCCCCCCCTACAAACACAATCTCCCCTGGGAGGGGTCAGAGAAAACACAGCCCGTCTCACATTGTTATTTTCCCTATGAATTACAGATGCACATCTGCTTTTTTAGTGAAGTAATATACATTAGGGACTGCTTTACAGATTAGAGAGGGAAGGGGTGAAACATACTTACCTGTGTAAACTACACCTTTTGACTAATAAGAAAATATTACATTTGTCTATTATATGGACACGTGTGCATACGGAGTGTTTAATCACATAGATACTTATAGTAATGTTTACTCACATTTTCAAAAAGCTAGATAAATTAAATCTCAATAATGTGTGCAAAACACTAATGGAATTCAGGGATTCGAAGAGATTCTTTTCTTTTTTAAACTCCAGCAAAGCATTAATCTATACCTAAGACAACAAAACCAGTCTTAAGGGTACATTTTTCGAAATTGAGATTTGTACAGAATATGAAACTAAATCAAACTTTAGATTGATATATGATTTGTTAGGATAGGACATTTACAAAATATACTAATGTAACATGATCTTTACTTAATATCCTAATGATTTTGGGCATAAAAGAAACATCTATAATTTTTCTCCTACAATGTATTTTTGGCTATTACTACAAATGTTCTCATGCTACTTAAGACTGGTTTTGTGATCCAGGGTCACATGTAAATGTGTTCGGTAAAGGACAGATTGTGTTTTTTTAACACAACATTTTGTCAAGTGTTTTTCTTTAAACTCTAGTTTAAAGTTGTATTTTGTTAGTTATTATAATTGCAATGTGTGTTATTATCTGAACTGAGACTTGTAGTATTGATAGTTTGAACAAATACTAACCCATGGCTTTTATCCTTTACGTAAAAAATAATGTAAATACGTTATCACAGAATATAAACATGAGAATAACTCAATGCTTTTTCATTTGGTACAGTTGCAAATTATCACTTGTGGAACACAACAGACTTCCTTAAATTTACAGAATTTTACCTGAGCCAACTGAAAAAAAGACATGTAGCCAGTCACTACAAAATCTTTTTACACTGTATGATTTCCTAGCGCTCTATTATTTCGCTCTGGTTAACACATAACTCTGATACCATTGCTCTTTTCAGTTGCAAATTTCATCAGACTTTCTGTTATGAACATTGGGACATTCTCTGCAACATCCCCCTTTAATCTCAAAACAGCCTGTAAGACTGTTCACTAAATTATTCATCTTTTAAACTAAATCATACATTATACAAGATGATTAAAGTTGCATCTTCACTAACAGCATATACAACCTCTAAAAAAAATCCTAAAAAGTACCATACTATGGTGTTTTTAATGATGTACCATGGTATGGAATTGAATTACCTTTTGAATAGCAAAGTAGCATGATATTATCATCTGATACCACCACTGTACCAAAGTATACATTTTGTAGGAGGCATCATGAAAGTGACCTCATCTTGCTGACACATACACACACTCGCACACAGGTCTTGACTTGCTTAGTAATTCTGCCCTTTTTGTTTCTGTGTGTCACTGGCTTGTAACGGGGGTGTATTATAATAGCTTAAGGTACAACTTTCCTCTAAGGGATAGCTGAAAGGTCCACTTGCTCTTTGATATGGATAGAGAACCAAACCCTTGAGCTCTGCTGTAGAGATGCTGACATTTGGGTCTACTGTCACATTACACGCACTGCAGAGATTCACTTTTTGTAGATTCGAGGTTGAGACAGAATCTAGTCCAAAATAGTGCATAGCCCCTGGCAGCAGCTTATTAATCAAAGAAAGCTAGCAGGGCATGAACAGCTCTGGATTCGGTGCGGTTACATATAAAGCCATGGGTGTGTTGAGGAAGCAAAAGTTGAAATTCATCTTAAGTCATTTATGGTTCGCAGATCTCCTCCTAGCAAGCATCGATTGACTCTCAGAGCCTTTAAGAAAACTAGGGTCACAGATTGTTTGGGGCTTTGGAGACCTCAAACATGCATCCCCATTCCTGTAAGCATCATGTGAGAGTAGCTTTTGTTTGAGCATGAACATTTTATTCGGAAGGAAAGATGCCAAAAGACATTTTTTGTTGCTTAACCTTGAACTTGCTGTTTATTTAGCTAAAATTCAGTTGCTGAAGCTCCACATGTCAGTCCCATAATACATCATCATTTTTTGACCCCCTAGCAGATGATAGCTGTCTTTTTGGAAGATCACAAGTGAAGTGATGTGTACCACAACCTCACATCACAACACAGCGTGACCTAAAAATGTTGAGAGGAAAAGCCCTTTATGTCTAATCACGGCAAGCGTCGATGTTATTTCAAACTCTGGTGCATTTATAGTTCAATTATAATGGTATTGTTGTACGGTATTTAGCAAGGTAGTTCACAGTCACAGAATGTCAGGGAATATTGCTCCATTCCAAAATAGAGAAGTCAAACCTTAAAACCAAAAGGGGTTGTGACTTCACATACCAGAGGGTAGAGAGTCATGCATAAAAATCAGACGCTTGGTCACTTTCTTTGGATTTTGTGGGGTAGCCAGCCGAACAGCTTCCTGTATAACTTCTTTCTTTTGATTTTGGCTCTAAACAGTGGGTGATTCTCGGGGTCACACTCGATCTGAGACACAATGTGAGGCTGACACTGAAACGGAGGTGTAATCTGATATTGAGCTTGTGTCTGAAGTTGAGACAAATTCTGAGACTGAATCTGATAGATAATCTGAGATTGAGCCTGAGATTTAATCTGTGGCATAATCTGAGATTGACTATGGGATTTAATCTGAGACTCGCTATGAGAAATAATGTGAGTCTGAGACTGACTGTGAGAAATAGTGTGAGGCTGACTCTGAATCTGAGACTGAGCTTGAATCTGAGACTTAATCTGAGAAATGATCTGAGGCTGACTTTCAGATTGCGTTTGGCTCATAATGTTGATGCTGAGCTGATGTAGTTTGTGGTTTTGAATGAGCGTGGCGAGTAAAGAAAGAGATTCTTTGTATCCTTCTTCTCTTCTCCTCTCTGGGGATCGAGGGCACAGACTCTGGAATAGGTCCTTGAAACGTCTTTCCTGTTGCCGGAAATCATACTCCACACTAGAACAAACACAGCATCAGAAAAGAAAGTTAGGGGGCAAAAAAGAGCACATTTCTCATTTTCCTTGAACTGTTTTTTTAAAAGTTTGTTGTTTCTTTGGTGGTTGTCACCTGTAGACGGCACATGCAGTTTTCTGGCAGGTGGGACAGTCACTTAGGTCTTGGCCGGTTCGAAAACATCGCCGACTACAAGGGGAGCATCAGACACAATAATTAATTATTATTTTTCATTTTATTTAATTGTATTTTATTATAACAAAATATGATTAGGGCAAAAGAATTACAATTATATTCACATTATTTAGATTACATAGATATAGATTAGATATATATAGATTAGATTATAGATTACAATATAGAGTCAAAATACTTTTTAAAATGTATAAAAAAAAAATTATATTTAAATTATGTTTTTGACAATACATCTATAGCTTACAAAATAAAAAAATAGTTCAATTTAAATACAAACTCAAAATGTTAAAATTAATTGAGGGCTTAATTGTGAACAATAGCTTATTATTAATATTTAATTATACGTTTTTAATTAAATGTATTCATTTTACATATGCTAATATAGGGTTAAAATAAGTTCAAAAACATTTTTTTATGGGGGGGGGGGGGGGGGGGTTGCCTTTTTTAATTGAGTATAGTGGAGAGAGACAGGAAATGATTGGGAGAAGAGAGGAGAGTAGGATTGGGAAAGGATTACAAGGACACAGTTGTGCCATATGTCTGAAGCACTGTCCACACAGCCATAGGCTCTGACGAAAGTTATTTCTTTCTCTGTATTATGTACAATTTTAACTGATTCATTAATTTAATTTACATTTATTAAATTTTAAATACAATTTTTGTTTAATTTAATTCAATACAATATTATAGACTAAAATATTAATATTACTATAAATAAAATATAAATAGATTGTTATATCATAACCAAACAAAGGCTGAAGGTTAACTTCAAGCCAGGCGCTTGTGTCCGATGAAATCTACCCCAGATTCTCAATACAACTATTTTGTTTTTACTTTTTTCTCTCAAAGTATAACAAGGGTAGTGACTTTAATTCTGGTATATTGATTTTATTTTACTTAATCCTAACCCTGTTCTTTCTCACATCTTAAAATGCAGTTAGTGTCCTGCTAAAAACTGCTCTTTTACAGGAGTTATTGACCTGCCCTTCTAGATAAAACTACATCTACATAAAATTAAATCATGAACACCTTCTTTCACAGCAGCTCCACTCTGAATATTTCTTACAATTACCTTTAAAACATTCTGTCCTCCAGTCGCACTTGTCTATTATCTGCTAATCTTAGAACTGTCTCTCACCCTTTGCTGAGTGCATGGCTCATCTCCAAGTCCTGGATGACGTTGAGCAGAGTTGTGATTCTCCCCTTGTTGGCCTGCAGACTCTCCTCCACCGTCTCTAATCTTTGCTTAGGGTCCCGCGGTCTGCTGCAGTGGGGCGATTCGGGCAGCAACCGGACAGCAGAAGGAGGGTGGTCGTGCGTTAGGGAACATGGTTCATTTGGGATGGACCCAACAGCCTGTGAGATGGAACTGGAATGATTCTCCATCTGTGCTTTGGCGTTCTTAAGACATTCAACATTATGTATGTGCTGCAAAGGCTCATGTCCGAGGGACAAGTTTCGGGGCGAAGTGACTGAGGGTGATTGAAGCGCCTGTCGATTAGCGGCTGCATTTGGGTCGTTGTTAGCGTCCTCCATTAGAAATGTAAAAACTGGAGCTGGCGGAGGTGCGGATAAAGGCTTTGGAGGTGCGTTTTGTGCTCTCTGGGTCATAGAGGGAGGAGGTTTGTTTGGAGGCCTTAGCGGATGCTTGTGTTGCGAGGCATTGATCGCTTGATGGTCTGGTTGTGTTGTTTTAGCGTCCGCTTGAATCTCTGACTCTATGTCACTCAAAGACTTAAATCTAGCATGTGTCTCAGCTCGAGGAAAAGCTCTAGTGGACGTAATGGCCAGTAATGAGGACTCAAGAGTGCCATTACTTAGTGGATTCAGGACAGAACGTCTGAGAACTTCGGGCTCTGTCTGCCTGCGCGGTGTATTTGAATGAACGCATAAAGAATGCGCGGCTGTTTTGACCCCGGGGCTCGTTCGGGAACGTTCTTTGGTGTGCGACTGCATCTCCACCTTCGTCTGAGTGGTTGTAAATGCATTTGAGAGGTTTTGATGGTCGACTGTTTGCGTCGAAAGTGGCGCCTGGTGATGGGCTGACGTATTTGGGGCATGTAAAAACAATTGAGTGTCATTCTGGCTTTTTGACTCAGGGTAAGGATATGACAGCGTGCCTTTATTTGAGGTTATACCCCGCAGGGATGCGTCGCTGGTGTTTTTTGTGTGCGTGCTGGCATGAGAGGATGTGTGGGAAGGCTGCTTGTGTGTGTTCGTGTGTGAGGACGCGTTCTGAGATAGATTTGTGTCGGTGCGCATCGACGCATGACGACACGTGTGGACTCCGCTGTGTGTATGTGTGTGATTTACCAATGGAAATTGTGAATGTATTTCAGGAGGAGAGGCGGCCAAAGATTCTGCGTCTGTGTCAGCACAGATCTGCGTGACGTTTTGAGGCTTAATGCCGAGAGTGGCCTGCAAGCGCGTCGATGGTTTAGCTTGCGTGTCAGATTTGGAGTGAAACCCATTAGGGAATTGATTCTGTTTTGGTACATTTGAAGCAGGGGAAGATATGACACCTTTATTCGCACAACTCTGCGGTGTAGTTTGATGTTTAACGTTTGAATGTACATGAAAAGATGTGGAGGATTTTGTATGCGATTTGGAATCTGTGCTTATCTGATTTGATTGTGATGTATCGGAGCATTTAGGAAGTGTGCTAGTATTTTCTACGCTCTGCTGTTTCTGGTTCTGCAATGCGCACGTGGTTGTTTCGGCTTTCAAATTGGTTTGAGGGAACATCTGTTGTTTTACTGTGGTCTGCAGATGTTTGATGTGTGTCCTATTCTGTGGTTTGTATGTGCTCTGAGATTCGGACTGTGTGGGTGCCGGATGGTTTTCTTGGTTTCGCTGTTTCTCATTCAGGTTGGACTGTTTAGTTGATTTGAGGTGAGTGTTCACATGTGGTATGCTGGTACTTGTCACTTCTGTACTTGTCACTGGTTTATCAGTGTGGCCCTCTTTGGGAACATGGGTAGGGTGCGGAGTCATTGGGGGTCTAGGTGGGCATGTGTGGGGCTGTGCATGAGGTTTCTGATTGTTCAGGTTCAAGTGTGTGTTTACCACCCTTGATGGAGTTCTGTCCTCTATCACGCTAACAGCAAGTGTGTGTGTCTGTGGAACTGATGTGTGACCGGCGTGATTAATGTTTGTGTCAGCACTAGATTCCCATTTGACCGCATGACGATTAGTAAGGTTTGCTGCTTCACTCTGCTGAGCAGGCAGGAGAGATAATGGCCAGTTCTTGTTTACATTCACGCTGAGGTAGGAATGAAGGTTAGGGGTGACGGGACGCTGGTCCGACCGCTTTGCACTGCGATCAGTTTGCCTTTCAATCTGCATGTATGAATGGAACTGTGAAAGCGGAGATCCTAAGGAACCAACTGAAGTTGGTGGCGTAATTGTCTTGGTTTGGCTGTACAGTGCAGGAGGTATTGGATTTTGTCTTCCTCCACACGTGCTGCAGATGGTCATGGAGCATGAAGTTAATAGTTCCTTTCGCGAGCGAGGAGGTTTCTGTCCCGTGTCTGGCTCCTCCAATTCGGTGACATCACTACTGATCCCTCCCATTACTTCAGAGTCGACCACGCTCCCATTGGTAAAGTGACAATTCCGTCTTGGTTTTACTTTGCTGTTGGCCACGCCCCTCGCTACAGGACTGGATTTAATTTGTCGGTTTGTACCCTCGGAAATGTCCCTCTCCAGTCCTTCAAAAGTGACGCCCTTTTTTATCTTGTTCTCCAGACTCTTTCTATAATTAATGATGCTTTTTGTTTTGTCTTTTCCAACGTCCTCTTTCATTCCCGCCTCGTTTGAAATGTGGCCATTAGATGGCATGATCGTGTCCGTATGTTTGGCATCCAGCTGCGACTGATTGTTCCGTATCGCAGGTGATGTCTGCACCCCAATGTTACAATGATGAGTCAGTGTCAGAGCCGCCATACCGCTGGTCCCATTGGCCACTGTCCGCCAACCACGTGTCCCCACCAGCGCAGGCTCTCCAAGAACTGGCACAGGGGTAGTGTGGTCAGCTGCCCGTCTACCCATCTCAAGTATATCTGGCTCAGGCAGAATCGAGTAGAAATCAATGCATTTGACAACTATAATACACCTGAGGGGGAAGGAGAAGAACTGTTAAAAATCCATTGATTGACAAAATGTCATGAACAAGGAATGTAAATGGCAATGCTATTTAAAACATCATTTACAGTTGGTTAGATCCTTCGTACATCACGACATATCAGTTTGGAAAATTAACATCGAATGCATGAATGTTTAATTTAAATACCACAAATTTTGTTCGTTTTTATATATTTTTTATAAATATAACATTTGGAATGAACAGACACATGCAAATTTGAGTGTTTTTAATAAAAAGAAACATTAAATGATACAGTTTTGTTTTCTTGTATTGTGCACTGTATACTAAGCAAAGAATCAAATCTATATAATTATATAAGTATATTACACTCCTAAAATAAAGGTGCTTAAAGGGTTCCATACAGTGATGACATGAGGGGCTTTCGCACGACTTGTGAACGAGTTCATAGTTTCGGGAACTTATCCGGTCGGAAAGCGCCTATAGTAGAATCATTTTTGGTTCCACAAAGAACCTTTCAGTCAAAGGATTTTTAAAGAACCATTTGTTTCGTACCTTTAAATAATCGGATATTAAAGGTTCTATATGCAACCATTTAGACAAAAAAGGTTCTTCTGTGGCATCATGAAGCACCTTTATTTTTAAGAGTGTACTAAGTCATGAAGACATACACGGCACACCAATCCACATTTTTCAAAGAATGACCCACATACAAACACTGCTACCATCTGCTACCGCATGCAGAAAGAAGTACAGTATATCAAGACACAGGTTGAAAGAGCACACTTGCAATCCATTATAAGAAGTATGATGCCAACAAAAAGCTTCAATAATGGCAGTGCTGTTTCAGAGCGCAGGGCCTGATAATAGAAAAACCCAAAAGACCTTTCTACCTCAACTAGATGAGTCGCATTTGGAAAAAGTACGCAGAAAAGATGAGAGAGAGAGAACAAAGTGAAATTTTGTGAAAGAACTGGGTGAAATCAAATAGAGTTAAATAGAGCGAGAGTGTGTGTGTGTGTGTGTCTGTGAGAGAGAGAGAGAAAGAGAGAGTGATCAGTACATGCGATTGTGCTGATTCCATCACCGCTGATCTATTATAAAACATAAGTTTTCATGCATAAAGAGAAACTGTGGTCTGTTTGCTTTGAGTTTAACAGTGTCAACATTATTGTGTGTGTGTGTGTATGTGTGGGTGACTAATTAAATATTTCACACACTGCTAAACGTTTTGTTCTGCTCTGACATGACACTCTCTCTCCTTTCCACTGCTGCACCTGGACCCCTGCCAGCACATCTCTCTCTCTCTCTCTCTCTCTCTCTCTCTCTCTCTCTCTCTCATTCAACCCACCTTGGGCATCTTGATTATTTATGCAATCTTCTGACAAAGACGGTTAATCAGCGGGTGACAATAAGTTTTCTAATGAACCACTGTTTCAAAAATGTGTGGGTGGGACATGTTTGGGACAATGTGCCTACATTGCGGGGACTACATGTCCCACAAAGATCAGCCAGTGGTCCCCGTGAGAAAAACAACTTAGAAAACTCAAGTTAAAATTTAAGCATGCATAAAATGTAAAAGCGTTTTGTGAATGCTAGGTTTGCTAGGCCTAGGGTACAGAAATGCAAAAGTTATTGCAAGGTTCCCTCATTAAACCAAAAGTCAATGTGTGGGTGTCAAATACAATGAAATATGATGTGAAGAATCAATATGACATGAAGACTTTGAAGTCCCACAATGAACATTGTTACTGTACTGTGATCAAACCTCATCACATCTTTTCATCTCATTTCCAGCCTGCGACATTTCGCATCATATTTTGTTCTCTCTTTTGAGGATCTGTTGTGGATGTCAAACTGACCCCTCTGGGTGGCACCACATGTGACAACCCAAACTCTAGAAGAAAGCTTCTAGTTTATGGAGTACATTAATTCTTTCCATTTAATGTTACTACTAACATTTGTAACATATTTGGATATGTGTACAAAACAGAGAGAACATGATGGAAATAACTTGATAAAGGATACTGTAGATTTGAACATGCATTGCCCGAATGTTCACCACAGACGGATCAAAACACACGCACGAACTGCTAGGCCACAGCTCAAACACAACAACAAATAGATTTTATTAGTAGTTACATGATGAAATGATACGAAACCAAAACAATAGGCATTTATTTGATACACAAAAACCTACCCTCACTTACGTCTCAAGACCCAAACTTCAGATCTTCTCGACATGTTGCAGATGTTATCTGAAGGTTTCAGTATCCAGAAAAGATCCAGTTGTCCAGTAAGTGGGGACAGCGAGGAATCTCTCTAAGATGACTCAAACCTGCACTTGAGATTGTATTCAAACACAGCACCTGCCTTCACTGTCACTTCTCCAGCTCTCCGCAGACAGTAATCTTGCTCCCTCAGATGCTGATTGGATGCCGTTCGGCCGCGTCTCGCTCATCTCTGGAGGCGTCTGCTTTTGATTTGTTTTGATTTGCTCTCACCTTCGATTGCTGAGGCAGCAAGTACAAAGATGCATTGATCAGTGTCCTCAGCTTTGCGCACTCTCTCTCTCTCTCCTTCTCTTTCTCACACGTATGCACACACACACACACACACACACACACACCACACACACACACACACACACACTATGTCACTCTTTCTCTCTCAACCTCTCTGCCTCACCCTGTTTCATATACTGTATGCATATCCAGTGCTGGGTCAGTGGCATCCTAAATTCAGCTGAAATTAGGCAGGGTGGAAGAGAGAGAGTGAGAGAGAAGAAGAGAGAGAAGAAGAGAGAGCAGTTCTGCATGCCAAGGGGCTGTGTAAAAATTACCAACATTATACAAAAACACACTGATAGGTGGTGGAGTTTAGGGATTTTTGACTCTGTACATAATATTTTTCCCTGTGATACCACGGGATTTATGACATTTGAAGACAAAAGTATTTACGACCAAAATAAGAAAATGACAATATATTTATAACTGATTAGAAGATTAACTAAACTACTAACCCAATGACAAAAAAATAAACACAAATACTGTGCAAAAACATATCACTGGATGAGCGCACATAGTGTTCAGATAAAAATTGGCAGGTGAGATAATAAATATATGAC
Source organism: Oreonectes daqikongensis (assembly GCA_026939265.1). Classification (NCBI taxonomy): domain Eukaryota; kingdom Metazoa; phylum Chordata; class Actinopteri; order Cypriniformes; family Nemacheilidae; genus Oreonectes; species Oreonectes daqikongensis. The sequence continues at coordinate 2,468,223 of JAOTQM010000043.1, read as the reverse complement.
ATATAAAATATATTGTAAGATTTGAAATTAATATATGTGCATCATACTCAAAATAAAAGTTTACTATGATATATATGCAAAGTTGGCATTTAGAAGAATTTTGAATTTGCAAAAGTGAAAAACATTTTGAAAAAAGAAAGAAAAAAAAAGGAAATGTATATGCATAGGGAATTTGTTTTGCTCTCTGAAATTCATTTTATGTTGATCAGTTTTTAGCTCATGTAGAGTTAGTCAGATACAAATAGAAATTGTATTTATGAGCTGGTCTGTTTTGTTTGTTTTTATGCTTTTCAAGCACCACTCCAAAACACTAGATGTCACCCTTTATCAAAAAATATATATTATTAGAAATTGCTGCAGCAGTGGTGGGTTTTAAAAAAGACTTTGCTGAGTTATACTTAAATGAACCTGCCATTTTTATTCCATTATGAGTATTTCATGAGAACCATTGCATGCTACAATAATTATTACAATACATTTTGCATGGTATCCTATAATATTCAATATCTCTAGAATGACACGAGCTATTAAGCTTTAAACATATGATTTAAAACTAATGTAGTCTGCTTGGATGAATATAAACTTTTAATCAAAAGTTTCAAAAGCAACCATTATTTATTAAACTAGAATAAACAAGAATGCATGGTTGGGACCTCAATTGAACACTCTCACTCATATTAAAAATACTGATCTCAGAGTTTTGGATTTTTCAGTTATGCCTTTTAATTCATAACATTTAACAATGTTCAACCTCAACAGTGTACAAACATTTCTTCTGCGGTACACAAAAGAAGATATTTTGAAGAATGTTGGCAATCGAACAATGGCGGTACCTATTCTCTTCTATGGTACCTCAAAACCAATGTAAGTAAATGGGTGCCAACATTGTTCGATTACCAACAATCTTTAAAATATCTTTTTTTTGTGTTCTGCAGAAGAAAGTCATACAGGTTTGAAATGACAAGAGGATGATGACAGAACTTTCATTTTTGGGTGAACTATCCCTTTAAATATTCACCAGCAACGTACCTGTTATTGGATTGTAGCTGTTGCCAATATTGGTGAAAACATTATTGAACATCAGTGTGACGTCAGTATTATAGGGACCCAAGTGTCCACGGTGCCCTAAATCGGCTGAAAATGCCACCTTTGGGTTTTCTGTGAGCAAAAATGGCACGTTGTTCAAATAAGTGGCCATATTATAGACCTACGCCTTCCTATTGCACACAAAATGACATAATTTATGTTCTATAAAACATGTGTTATACAATTCAATTATATTGATTTACCTTTATACCTGTGCTCTTCCAGCCTGGCCTGACTGGTCTTCAGTTGCTCAACAAGTCCTAGAATTAAACAAATATATCATGCATTTTACCTAATTTCTAAGTATTTTCATGCAAACACATTTTATTTTATTTTATTTTAATGTGTATCATCAACTTATAAGCTACACCACATAAACTCAACCAAATATGTAAGAATTGTTCATGACAGTCAAAAAGTTATCCGGACGGAAAGCACCTTATAGTTTGGCTCTTCCCTCAAATGTATGAGACTTGCCTTGATGCGAACCACTGCGTCCCTGTAAAGTCCATGAGACCACAGCACACTAAAAAATGTTACTGTGATTTAAATAACTGAGTACATTTTAAAGCTGTGAAAACAGTCAAAATGAAAACAATAAAATGTGAAAACAATAAAAATACTCTTTAAATTGAGTTAATGTAAGTTAAAAAAAAGTAAATCTGAGAAACTCAAATATTTCTATTAGATTTCACCTAAAATATTAAGTGTATATAAAAAATAAAAAAATTTAATTAAACACTTCATTCATTAAATAAACGTAAATACTATGTACATTTTAAAGAAAATAACTGTTATATTTTATCATTTTTTAATATGTCCCACTAAACAAAATCAGTTAAATGATTTTAAAATATTTTAATAAGTTAATATAACTGTTTGTTTTTGTGATATTTACTAAAGCACATATGATTTTTTTAGAGTGAAGGTATCCCGTTTGTCACTGCTCACTACCACCTCTAGATAACTATTTACAATACAGTTAAATAAACAGCCATTCTAAAGGGTTAGTAACAAGCATCGGTACTAACTTGCGTTCTCTTTTATCAGCATCTCCATATTGACTCTCATATCAATCATCATATCTCTCACATCCCTCAGCTCTGTCCAGATGTTTGGCTGGTTATTTTTCTATGCAACTTGAAAATCTGGTGCATCATTTTCTCCTGCATGGAGCGATGGAAAGTGCAACAGCAGCAGAGTGAAAATTACCCTCATCCTGATGTTTATACTGAAAAACTCTGGGGTGTATAAACAACACATGTCAGCTTTTATGCTTTGTGGATGTTAATCATTATTACTCTTACAAGCATGGTGTTGCATTTCTACTAGCCTACAGGCATGTGTTTTTAGGGTATAACTGGTTATTGAGATTAAAACGATTTACAGTATCTGAACTTGCAAAAGTTCTTATGAAATTATACTTTGACTTTTTCTAATGGATTCTGTTGAAAATGGTAACTCAGATCAGCTACAACAACACAATTTTGTTTTAGGTTTTTTGTTTTTATCTAGTTGTTGGCCAAATGAAAATGGACTAGCATCACTTTCTAAAATCAGCTCAAAATAAGACCTGTAACAGAAAGAAAGTCATCACATATTTTTTGTACTATTTGGCTATTATATACTATTAGGGTTGGGGTTTCAGCTGGGTCATTGTTGACTCAGCTGTAATCTAGATAAACAGCTATATATCTAAGCAAATGTCAGGGATCAAAGATTAAAGTTCTGTTTCTCAAAAATCATGCGATCCTTTGTAGTAAACAAAGTGATGTATTAGGCTATCACTAACATGCGTTAGAGAGTCGGACTTCTAACCCAAAGGTTGCAGTACCAGCAGGGATTGTAGGTGGGGGGAGTGAAGGACCAGCACTTTCTTCCACCTTCAATACCGAAGTGAAAACCTTGAGCAAGGCACCGACCCCCAACTGCTCCCCGGGCGCCGCAGCAAAAATGGCTGCCCACTGCCCCGGGTGTGTGTTCACGATGTGTGTGTGTGTTCACTACTGTGTGTGTGTGTGCACTTGGATGCAAACACAAATTCCGAGTATGGAACGCCACACTTCACTTAACATACTGTATATATCTTGCAATTGGCAGAAACTATGACATGTTAATGCCACTAGATGTCGCCATTTTATTTCAAATGACACTCAAACTTGAGAGGTTGACGGAGAATAATGAGTTGATTAGAGAGAAAGGATTACAGTTAGGCCCACACAAAATCACAAATGCCATGACTTTGGGTAAATGTTTATAATTTGTCATACAATAAGGACAATTTTTATTGATGTTAATATTATTTATTTACCTAACCCTAGAATGCATGCATAACATATACATGTAAATTGGGGTACGTCATGTATGCATTCATTTGTCATTCCTGCCTCTATTAGCCTTTTCTATTATTATGTCCATTTATTGTATACAGAATGACCCCAGTACAGTGTCTGTTTCAGAAAAAGTGTCATGTATTCACTGCAGTCGAGTGCTCCTGCTTGCCTGATGCCCTTGAGGCTCAAGCGCAGCTCTTTAAAATGCAGAGAACGTTGCCTGCATCGGGCTGCAGCAAAATACTGTAAAACTCTTTATGTTTGTCTATTATATGACCCGTTTGATCAATCAGTTTTTTTGTTACAGGAGCATTCTGTTGTAAGACTAAGAAAATGTTCTCTGGAATCAGAAGTGTTTTTTAAATTAACAAAAGTTGATTCTGTAAAATCTTTTTTAATAAATGCATAATAGTCACTTGTATCATACAGTACAAGGAAAATTGTAAGCAAGGGAAAAGGATTTTCTCAGTTTCATCAGCGTGCTTGTTCTTATGTGCATTTCAGACTGAGTGAAGATATAACACAGAGACTCTTAATTTGTAAAAATGCAAGAGGAATGCAATGCATCAGGATGGATGAGTACTTAAAAGTCTGAAGACAATGTAAGTAAACTGTTTATGAGTTAAAGCAAAAAAATAACATATTTTTAAGTTGATTCAAGTTGATTCTAATAGCGCTTTTCAAAAATGTCAAAGCAGCTGTACAGAAAACACATCGTGGAACAGGCATTACATAGCCTATGCTATACTGTATATGCTATACTACTGCTACTATTAATGGACAAATTACAGAATATTATTATAAAAGAGGAAACATATTAAATTCATTAAATACATTTCTTTATTGCACCCCAAATGTAATCACACATAAATGTACAGCAGTAGTATCTGTATAAATGTCTGTAAATATTATAATAAATAATTCCTATTGAAAGTAAGCATTCCTTAGTATATTATTTTTATTTGTAGTTGTGATCAGAAAGAATTTGCAATAATACTATTTTAAACTATAGTGTACAAAGTTTACTATGCATGAAGTTTAACAATTGCTGTACAGCTGCATTAAATGTCTAAATGTAAAGAATGACTGCAGCAATAATAATTGTGTTTATTTCCATCATGCCATCACTGACTAGACTGAAGACTAACATACGTTTGGTCATTCAGTAGCTTTTCTTTCATTATCCTCATATAAATGTTTTGATCAATAATCAGGTAATACAGGTAACATGTATTTTATATACAGCATTTTTTATTATGATTTATTTATTTTATAAACATTTATACAGAGATTATACAAAAGGAAGAGGTTGAGAGAGAGAGTAACATTACAATAACATTAAACAGTAAAATAAATAAAAATGATTAGGCTATAGTAGAAAAATGAGAAACATAAAAAACAAAAAGAAAGAAAAAAAGAAAGAAAGAAAGACCATACAGCTTTCATTATTTCATGTGAATATATCTTTAACTTGACTGACTTTGTTTCTAAATAATTTCTGCAAATAGGTTTGTTAGTCTTGTTATATTTATTTTATACAGAAATCAAATTTGTGGGAATAAATTAAAGTAAATAAATACATGTATCAGTGTTCATTGTTACATTTTTTTACCAAGAGTTAACAATGTTACGTTACATTTGCACAGTTTTTTAAACAAAAAACTAAGAATGTATTTAAAATGAAATAAACACTTGTAATTGCACAAATCAAACACCAGATGTGCGCAAGTGAGCAGCTCTAAAACCCCACCCCTGGGCGGGCTTCCTTTGTCTGGTCCGCCTATTTCCTTCTGTAGTTCCGCCTATTTTTCCCCTTCTCAGGGCCCCGCCCGACCATCTGCCACAATGCCGACATTTCCTGCACTCCAGCTGCCAGCTCTCAGTTTATTCTCTTCCTGCTTTTCTGCGGCTAACAGGATGAAAGGATCCCATTCATCCATCTCCCCCTCCTTACCCCCCTTCCTTTATTCCGTATCCACGGGAAACCAGCAACACGGGGGTCAAAAGAAAATGCCGCATAAACATGTGTGCTATCCTCGCGCCAAGCGTCAGCACGCAGAAAGCTATTGTTTTGGGTTTTAAAGTTTAAAGGGACACACAAAAACCGAGTTTTGTGATCAAAACGGCCAAAACAACACTTATTTACCCCAACTATTTTTCCAGCTTTTACAGTATGACCTGTAAATTAACATTTCTGCCCTGAGACGTGTGGAGCATTATAGTGTTGTGACTGAATGAAAAACAATATAGACTAGGAAACGTGCTCAACTGTGTTTTAATGAAGATTTGATCAAACCTACAAGGCACAAAATATTCACAGTTAATGTGCGGTAATACTAGAACATGTTTTCCTCACAATAAGGAATGTAATTCTAGGTCACCCCCCTTCTTTTGGCATCCCGAGTAAGTCCACAACATGCCTTTTATGGGAATAAAAGAGTCAAACAGGGGAGAGAAAGTTGAGAACAGACAGAACTAATATTGTTACACAGAAGTGAATGTGATTTACAACAGATTTCTAAGCTTCTAGGTCATGAGACGAATGGAAAGTTCCTGTTATCTGTTTGTGTCCTTGATGAAGACAAAGAGTTTAGCTTTATGGATCACACAGCTTGTGTATGGCTTCTTGCTGTAAGTGTGCATGTGATATGTTGTGACGAATGCAGTCTGATGTCCGATCACATGACATTCGTTTATATCTTTGAGTCTGAGGAAATGATATTATAGTTTAAAATTCCTTTCTTTATGACGCACACGCGCACACACTATCAGTGTGCCTGTAGGGGGAGCTATTGAACTATCAATGAGCATTTGTACCCACAAGTTTAGTTCATTTCATGGTCATTTAATATTTGTAACACACATTCTTTATTGTATTCCTATACTACGCATGCTAACGTAAAGAGACTGATGTTGTGTTCTTAATAATAGCATGACTTTTATTCATTTTTAATGCTCCCATCCCCCTGCCCAATGTGAGTCATGCCTAGTCATCCACACAGGCACACTGACACAGATTTGGCCTGGAAGAGGGAAGGGAAGTTATGGGGGGGCTCTAAAAGGGCCAGAATACTCCTAAAATACCATTTAAAGCAGTTGAGGATTAGTAAATTTAGCCATCTGTTTATCTCTGTCTCCCCACATATGTTTGTAATAGACAGACAGGCTATCTATCTATCTATCTATCTATCTATCTATCTATCTATCTATCTATCTATCTATCTATCTATCTATCTATCTATCTATCTATCTATCTATCTATCTATCTATCTATCTATATCCGTCTGATATAGCAATCTTATTTTATTAATTTTTTTCATTTTTTATATTTATTTGATTGTTTTCATTGTTATAAGCACTGGTTGTACTGGAGACACTGGTTGTATTATAAAAATACTTTACAAAAAAGAAAGTAAAACATTTTTTTGACTGTTTAGTTATTTTTACTTTTTAATTGTTTTAAATCGTCTTTTTCATAATGCTGACATTCTGGTCATCTGTGTGTGGGGGGTGGGGTGCTTTTTAGAAAGAATGCTGAATGCAGCTGCTGGTTTGACCTCCATAGTGTCAGGGTTATGCCTGGAGCAGCTGCCCGTGAGTCTGTGTGAGAACGGGTGACTAGTGGTAAAAAAGGCCAAAGAAAATGAATTGGTAGTTGGTCTGTGCTGTGCATGTATTGTGCTGTATGTCACTAAATAGCTTTTACTGTTGGTAAACAAGCCACCGACTGTGTAGATCGCGTGCTTTCGGTATTCAAAATGTCTTTGTGCTTTTTAATGTGTTAGTATGTACATCCCGTGTTATTGGCTGTGCTAAGCAAAGCCTGGATTTTTTATTACCTTCTCTTCTCCCACAATGTAAATCAGCTTTCGCATGTGCCGTCTATTGGGCTTCAAGTAATATGTTTGCATTCAGAGAAACGTGCTTTGCAAGTTTGCAAATACAAAAAGGTATTTGCATTTACATTGGGTACAGTGCCCAAATGAGGCATGGCTGGTTAACTTTAAACATATTATGTGCAAACACTTACCCTTTCAAGCCTGTGGTCTTTTTATTATTAATAGCAGTTTTGGGTTGAAAATTCAATGTAAATTCCAGCATGTCTGTATATCCATCACAATCTCATTTGCAGTTGTACGATTAGGACAGTTGGGGGCACTCCAATATCATTGCATGTCTTTCTGTGGCTGTTACAGGTGTGTGTGTGTGTGCGTGTGCGCGCGCGTGCGTGTGTCTTCCTCTGTGTCACTGTGCTCTGTTTGTCAGTAAAGACCTTGGAAAAGAGTTCTGGCCACTGTTGTGATGCGTTTATGGAATATGCAAGCAGGATTAGGGTGACCACACTGGGATAGATAAAAGTGTTTGGGTGTGAGGTGCAAACTTTTTGTTCAACTTATCTGCTTAGGACCCAAAAGAGAGCAACAGTTTCTCAAAGTCTCAAAGCTTATGAGAGAGAGAGAGAGAGAGAGAGAGAGAGAGAGAGAGAGAGAGAAGAGAGAAAAGAGAGAGAGAGAGAGAGAGAGAGAGAGAGAGAGAGAGAGAGAGAGAGAGAGAGAGAGAGAGAGAGATGAAGACCAAAAAGAAAAATTACAGTGTAAGCTTTTAATCCACTTATTCTGCTGAAGATGAGGGAATACATGGAAAATCTGGGACTCTTGTAGCTTTGCGTGACGTGTGAAGAACAAGAAGGTTTTGTGTTTTTGTTCAGAATAGCTCTGCGGAGATATTGCTGCACTTTTTATGTAATGCAGCATGACCTTCTGTAGTGCGAATGTCTATGGGAAATGGTTTACTTCCACCTTTTTTCATGGTTTAGAGGAGACATGGCTTGTTGTCATGGGCTGGTTATAGGCCCATTTAAATCTCAGTAACAATGAGGTTGGCAACTAAAAGTCCAATTATACAAATTATAGTCTCTCATGCAGTGCCCCTACTTACATGTATTTGGGCAAGGGCAGGTATATGTAATCGTACTTGTAAAGTACACCTACTATTAGCTTTTCTATTTGTAAGTCGCTTTGGATAAAAGCATCTGCCAAATAAATAAATGTAATTGTAATTTAACATAGTTAAGCTGTCGCGACTAAAATATTTTAAATCAATTTCTTTGTAGTGAAAACTGTGTTTAAAGGCTAAAACAGTGGTTTGATGTTTTTGTGTGCTTTACCTCTGACGTGTCTCATGGCATTTGATGTTTTACAATGATTTTGCCTATAATTTCTTTCACAGCTTTGGATTCAGAAACTGTTTTTCTATGTGGCTATGCACATCTGTTTCTAATCAAGTTGCCATGGTCCACATTCCTGTGTGTGTGTGTGTGTGTGTGTGTGTGTGTGTGTGTGTGTGTGAGAGAGAGAGAGAGAGAGAGAGAGAGAGAGAGAGAGAGAAGACAGAGACAGAGACAGAGACAGAGACAGAGACAGAGACAGAGACAGAGACAGAGAGTGTTCCAGCTACCCTTCTCTTTTTCCACATTCACATAAAAATGTATGCCTTATAGTCTAACTGTACAATAAATTCTGTTTGTTCTTAATTTATCCTAGAGTTAAAAAAAATATAGATTTGATTGTTTTTCCATTTGTTTATAGTTTATTGTAACAGGAGGATATCCTAAGGTCCCCTATTTGTTGAGTCAGAATTTTCATTGTCTACTTGACTGCTGGCTAGCCGAGAGAGATGCGAAGAGGAAAGAAAACAGAGAACATTCTTTGGAATTTCTTGTGACTTATATCTGGTGTGCATGTTTTTCCACTTATTAAACTACATAGATGTAGTTTCCTCTTCTTACCAGTAGAGGTTAGTGTTGTTTTGTGGAGAGCTGATATCTCAGATTATTATAGTGTGTATATCACTGTGGTTGTGTGTGTGGGGGGACACACGTGTGTTAGTGGGTCAGCTGTAGTAGCACCGTGTGTCCTGTAGTGGTCAGTGTTGTCGATAAAGCTCACAAGTTGTGAGACTGTGTAGCTATCGGCCAGATGGTGCTGCTATTGTTTTCTGCTGTTAAAAAGAAGAGTGGTCCAGTTTAAAGTATCAACCCTATTCAAATGTCAGATATTATAATCCGTGACTAATGAAAAGTAATGTGTATGGCACCAGGTTAGTGTATTGTTGCTATCTTCTGTTTACTTCTGGCTGAAATGCATTTTTATGGATACATTGAGAATTTTCTAAAGCTTCAGGAATCAGGAAAATTGACCAAATATACATTTATGTAGTTGCTGTACCAGTGTCATATATGTAGCAAATGTTTTGTGATAAAATTATTAAACATACTGTTTTTAGCAAACAAATGAGATTTAAGGTTTACATTTATATAATTTGTATAACTACAACACAAAATAGTGATATTGGTTGATTTTTAATGCACAGGTGTTGCCCACTAGATGGGGTGTAAGATCTGCTCTGCAGTAAGAAAGGGTTGATGTCATTTGGAACAGACCATCAATGAAATTGTGGTGGGGGTGATCTGCCTAAAAGTGTGTCAGTAGGGGAATGGTGTCAGTGTAGGATGGGCAGAGAGAGAGAGAGACAGAGAGAGAGAGAGAGAGAGAGAGAGAGAGAGAGAGAGAGAGAGAGAGAGAGAGAGAGAGAGAGAGAGAGAGAGAGAGAGAGAGAGAGAGAGAGTGTGATCTACAATGCAGGGCAAAATTTTATTTTAAGATGATGTGCTATATAATCCTCACCAGTGTAAATCATGACTGAAGAGTGTCCACATTGTAATTCTATTTATTTTTAGAGACACGTTCAACGTTTTCGTGTTTGATATGCGGGAGAGAGGTGTTTATGATCAAAAGTAAGATGAAGACATTGTTTACTGCAATCCATTTCTCTGCAAATCCTTCGTAATCCAGTGAATGTGGTTTTAAGGATTAACATTAATTGCGTTTTATATAGAATTGCAAATAGTCACATGTCACATTATTCTCAATGGGAGGATGACCTTGGCAGGATATATTCAGTTATATCAAGATATTTATTTTTATAAAGTCAACATTTGGCTATTTTGTGTGTGGCAGACTGTAACTAAACAGTATCTTTGTCTCATTGAGTTTCTTTGTGTTCTTGAGTGGAATTGCTTGTTGCTATAGATTTACTTTTATACATTATAACATGATATGTTGTCTAATTTTAAGAATAACAGAGATGAAGACCAAAAGGTAAATAATACAATGTCAAACTCATTTTGGGAAGTCGGGCATGTGCCATCTGTTTTCATTACAGCATTAGAGGAATTGCCTCCTAGTCATGTGATCTCTAATCACTGTGTTTGTGGTCTCACAAATTTATTTGGATGGTGGGGATGATGGGGTGATCAGGTCTTGATGAGCCAGATTGGAGTCTTTATTAGATTACAGACCTGACTAAATGATCTGCCCAGCAGCAGTACCGGATGAGATTGTCGTCTGGCTGCAGCATTGGATGTGATTTCATATAAACAGAAATATGAGTAGACACTTAAAAAAATACATTTATCAGTCTTTCATTGTTCTGACAAACAGATCGTAGTCAGGATTGCTCAAATAGACAGTGCTGTTTATACGTTTAAGGGAAGTCTTATCCAGTCTATATAAATTCTGCCATTTTTTATTTTAGTGTTAAAATTCCTTTAAGCTGGGAGAGGTGAAAATGTCCAGTTTCTTTTTTATCTGTGTGCTCTTTATTAAGATCACATGGCCATTTGTGCACATAAGCAAATTCTCCTTTATGTAGCAGATCTGTGTTTAGCAGGGACAATAGTCTCATACATACAAACTACTCTATGAAAGACGTCTATATTCCACGCTGGCATAGCAGCCTCCCAGACACACTTCCTCTTTCACACAAAAAGCGGGATCCATTTCTCTCTCTCCCCCAGCTTTGTGGAAGAGAACAAAGGCTGAGCGTGTGCCACCGCAAAGAGTCTGGCCTTCTGTGCTGGAATGTAGCCTGTTTGTGTGTGTGTTAGTGAATGATGGCTGTAGGTCATATACCAGAGTGCCAAAGGCCTTTCAATGAAGGGACATCTGCACAGCCATAACACAAAATAACAATTATCATAATAATGACACACAAGCACATGTATTTAAAAGAACAGAATGGCCAAAAAAAAAATTCTGACATCATTTATTCCTTTCAAAAGTAAAATGGAGCACATTAAAAAGCAGCTTTTAAATAAGAAATTGTTAACACTTTTATTTCTACTTAAGTATTAATATAATTTAGTTTTTGCAGAAAGTATAGTTGCCTTTATCATAGGACAGATCTAGTAATGCATGTTACATATCGCTGCTGTCCTTCTGAAACCTTGTAACGTAATAAGTTTTGATTTTTTTGCCATAAATCATTGCAGTATAATATACATAACTGTGTCTTCAGAGGTTTATAAAGACCTTACATAATAAAGTGTTATGTTTTTATTACCTTTGAATGAGCTGTTTCTTTCTACATACACGGCGGGTCCTTCTACACGATCTCTAAATGCGCAAACTATCTCTAAACGCGCACATTTCGTAAATATGTTATCTCCTTCGGCAAAGAAGCAAAAACGTGGCGACATCTTTGTCCTTTGTCAGCCACCGTAGCTACTATAGAGAGGGGTGAGCGGTGGAGTGAGCCGTTGGTTGTAATTCGTAACCTCACCTCTAGATGCTGTTAAAACCTCCAGTGTTTTTTTCATTCCCTGAAAAACAGCATCAGAGGTTTCGGTAGGACACTGACGCTATATTTCACATTCTGTAGATAATGCAATTTACTTTGTTTGCCAAATAAATAAACGTAAAATGTAAATGTACTTTTGGTCTTAACTTCTGTCTTGACGTCTGTTTTCAGAGTGAAGCGATTTTTAAGTTTTGTCCTCCAGTGTATTGAAGCCTGACTCACTCTACACCGGGTCATTTGTGCAGAATTCAATTAGAGCTTTTCTTTTTTTATACTAGCGTTTTACCAGAGTGTTCCTCGCAGGAACAGAGTGTTAATGGAGTTAGAACGCTGTCATATCCCAGAATAGATTCTTTAAAAGTGAGTTACAAGATATAAATGTATTATATCCTCTTCTTCTGCAGTACACATGGCGCCATAGGCAACCTCCCTGTTTCTTTCTACAGAGAGCAGTAATGCTTAGTATCGCAGGGTTTTTGTCCTGCTTTTCTCGGGGTTTGTTTGGGAACAGATGGACCATTAGTGAATTCAGGCCTTACCACACACTGCATAAACTAAATATAGTCGGCGGGTTGAAAGCGACAGCACAGCCTTATGAGACCGCATGAGACCGCATGCGTGCACACCCATCATGCACGCTTGCAGGATTATGGTGGTATTGAAACTGCAGTACGCAAAGACAACACTAGTTGGTATCACCTCTCTTGTTTCTTCAATCTCTTCCAGGTCATTTGTCTTGTCTCCTGTTTTCTCTTTTGTGTTGTTTTGTTATAATGCAATATTTTATGATACAAATGAGTTGATGTTGTGTTACTGTTTAAGCGACTGTTCTGACCTAAATTGGACATCTGCTCCCTCATTGTCGGCTACAAGATGTAATGTATGTCTGTCACAGGCAGTTCCTCTTGGCAGTCGTGCTCAAACATGACCACGTTGCCACCATCTCACCATCTCAGAGGAACATTATAAGTGGCAAGCACGCTAAATTGCTCCCTGGCAATAATACTCTCTTCTAACCATCCCTGTTTCTCTCCTTTGCTCCCACCCTCCATTTCTGTCATGCACGCACAACACGGCACTGCGAGGGTTAAAGAAATCTGCTCTGACAGAATCTCACTGTGACCTAAATAATCCAAAATGGCTGCTATGCAGCTCCATATACAAAAATGTATCACATTCTTCCTTTCCTGCTCATTCTCCATGTTTTTCCTCCATCTCACTCTGTATTGATCCAGACTCCGGAATATGCATTAGCTATCATAATCTAACAATGAGCAATATATCTGTACAGCATTTATTAATATGTTGTTCATTGTTAGATTTGTTGCTTATTGTGCAACTTATGATTTTAAGAATGTATGCAAATGTTAAAATTAACATTAAGAATAATACATTAAATATTGTTAATTCCTAACTAATGTAGCTAAACAATGTTAACAAAAGCAACATATATACATGCTGTCAGCAAATTTCAGACCTGCGGTCTCTGTCAGGATCGTGGTGTTAACAGTAGGGGGTGTTGGCTGTGTGATCAGTGTCTTACACCATGTGTTCCTCTGCAGGGATGAGCTCTGTTAATCCTCCATCTCTGAGTTTAACATAGATCAGATCAGCAGTTTGTTTTCTTTGTGTTTTCCAGCATGTGCGGTTAAAAGTTCAGCCTCGGTGATGGTCACATGTGTGTCTGGGAGTTTTGTGCAGTTTCAGCATGGCCATTTTGACCTATTTGCTTGTGCTAACAATCTTTAGGGTCTGTTTCTTATCAGAAACTTGAGCAGAGTGAGTGGTTAGTTAAAACTCAATAAGGAGCTGAAATGTTATTACAGAAATTAAAAGGAAGATGGATTTATAACTGTGGGCAATTAAAATACACGAGACACCTGTGGAGGGAAGACAAGCTTTAGACGGTGTGCTTACTTCATTGTGTTATATTAAGATCTGATATCAAAATGATTCGCATTTAGGGGCTCTCTTGGAAAAAACAAGTCAGTTCATCATCGCATGCCTGAGGTCACGGCTAGATCAGACTGTCTCTGAACTGCCGTCCTGCTGCTTCAGTCATCGCTTAAACGCAGTATTCTACCCAAGGGCACGGACGGCCAATCAGCTTTAAGAACCACATGCAGAAGCTGATTGGAGGAGGTATGCAGGAGTCTCCAGGTAAAACCAGTCACCCATGTAGGGAAAACAACATCCCTGTGTACTAACTGATAGATAGATTTCAGATTTTAGTACTAGATAGATAGGCTTTAATCTTTTCTGATAAGCATAGAAGTCCGGTCTGCAGAAGGGATGTCTTCATCCTTGTTAAACTACAGTCACCCTCATTAGCCTTTATGAATGCAATCTAAAACATACGCTGAGATTACATGGATGCGTGTAAATCATGTACAGTGTGGAATTACACTTCCATGGTTGTTTAGAGCAGAACCAGAGAGAGAGAGACGTCTTATCACCCTGCCCTTCATCTGTCAGTCTGTCACAACTCAATTAGCTTCAGGCTAACCGTACAAAATGGCGCCCACCAGCACATCATCACCTCATGTTTTTCAGGCAATATGGAGAAGGCTATTAGAACTTGTAATTTACTTGTTTTTTCTTTTGCTTGTTATCAGAAATAAGTTTGGGTCACAAAGGCGTGCATGCGCAATAACGTTTGTTTATGTTGTTGCTTATTGCAAAAATGTCTAGAACTGTGATACAAATGCCTTTCCTTGCATGAACTGTATCATGGCTAACAATAAATCGCTTGTTACATTTCCATAAATAAGTGATGTGGTATATTTTTATATTGTGTCTAACTCACCACCTTACCTCCTCAGGGATGCATCTCTCCAGGAATCACACCCACATATTGATAATTGACTTTGTGGTTTTATGTGTGCATCTGGGACACTGATGTAGGGATGTCAGGACTGATGTAATTGATGCGATGGTGGGGTGGCTCAGTCTACGGCCATTGTTGGGGTGGAAGGGGGTGACTTAGAACATTTGTGTAGTTCTGTCTGCATAAGTTCTTGCTGACGGACAGTACTGGCATACAGTATATTGTCTCATCGTCTTTCTTCACTAGCTCGTATGAACTGTGACCCACATCAGTGTGGCAGACGGCATGGAGGAACAATTGGGCTACAGTCAGGGAGGAGGAGGCCTACACAAACAACAACACATTTCTCTAGTGACCAACTGAACGATTATTTACCGAACTACGGCTCTCTTTAGCCTAGTAGGTCCCGCCCACTCATCCCCTCAGAGCTGTTTATTCTAAGCTTATAAAAACTGCAGTCAGTATATCCTTTGTTCAGTGGGTGGAACACATGTCTAGATAGTTGGCATTTTACATAGGGGAAAAAACTGTTTATACAAACATTTAATTTGATGGGTTATTATGGATAAAAACAGAAAACAAAAACTATTTGTGATTTAACTCATTTGAAAGGATTACAGCATCATAAATCTGCAAAAATATAGTAGTGTAATGTTCTTATTTTCATCAACAGTGTGTAAAAATCAACATTGTTGTCCTTTTGTAAACCATTTTCTTCTGCTGTTCACCCTACAAAATGTCGTCATCCCTTCTTTGTCTGTTGCCATGGTTACCTTGCTCCTTGTTCATGATGAGGTTCTTCTCCCCCAGCCTGTGTGTGTGGTCGTGCAATATGGAATGTTTGTTAAAGCATGTACTTTGATCATATAATACTTGTGTATATATACTAGACGGAAAGAAAGGAAGAAATCAAAATTCAGTGCTTAAAGATGCATAGTAAGTAAGAGCAGGGGAAGTGTGGGTGTGTGGGTACGGAGATGACGGTAATCTTCTTACAGTGATGACACACTGTGCAGCTTTAAACATGATAGTTTTGGCACAAAGCAAAAAGAAAAAGGCAATAGGCCTTTCATCTGAGAAATATGTAGTAGTTACACACAGGCATACTGATGCATAGGCATAGGTTATAAATACAGTTTTTAGTCCAGTGACCTGCAAAACGCAGACAGCTGTTGGACTGGTGGGTTAAGGTTGCGCATAAGAGCACATAGTTGGCAAATCTAGGTTTAGGGATGCGAGGTTGCTATGGCAACGGCCACGGTGGATGGAAGTGGGGGACAAACCTGTTTTATGAACCCACGCTCTGTGGTCCATGAATATTACATAGGACAAGGACCCGCTGCGCTGACAAGAATCTATAAATATAGACGAGCATTGAAAGGCACGATGTATAGCAGGAAGAAAAATGACTCATTTGGATGTTGAAAGAGGAGGAGGGAGAAATTTAGGACTGAAGAAGGAAGAGAGATGCTGGCGGGGGTTTGGTGGTTAAAGTGACGTCATGTTGCATCCCTTCGGTGGCTGCTAAGTGGGGCAATGAAGCATTGCTTTTCTTAGGAGACTTCATGATTTTTTTCACACTCTTTGCAGTCTGCCGGCATGCCTAAAGGGAGGAAAAGAAAGTCTTTCCATCGAGTTTTTTGTTAATGCAAATTTTAGAAGCATTTTTCTTTATAGTGATATATATACAAAATAAATTCTCTTGCCCTGTTTCACATTGATTTATGTGTCACTAGCATAATTCTTCACAGCCCCATAGATGGGTTTTACCAACATTTTAGCAAAGCAACCCAATGACTAAATAAAGAGAAAGATCTCTGCTCTCCTTTTAAGTCTATGTGTTCAAAATGTCGTTTTCGGATGCTCAAAATCTTCCGTGCTACCCCTGTGATGGTGGGAGGGCTCTGTCGACAGCCTTGTTTCCATGACAACGGCAGCTGCAGAGGTTTTTTCTGTAGGCTGCCGACTCTATATTCGCTCTGTCTGAGCAGGGTGGGGGGAGGTAATAGAGTTGGGAGGGGGGGAGCGGATGCTTGTACGCCTGGCAGATGGAGTCCTTTTATTCCAGCAGAAATACTCCCTCACTCCTGTTTTCCCTTTGAATGACTTCAGTGCTGCCTCACAAAGCGAAGAGATTAACAAATCTGTTTCCAGAAACACAAATCTTCCCGTCTTGAGGTTTTGTGAGCAAGAAGCCAATACTTTTGAGAAATACATTAGGCGTAAGGTACTAAAGCCAATTGACAGTGATCAAGTTAATGTTTGAAGATGCATTTCATTAAACGATGAAGATTGTTTGTCAGCTAATCTTTCGCAAATAAATTGGATGCAGTATTTTAAAGGAACTGACCTTTCTCTGATGGAATGACCAGTGGCTCGATGTGATGGCAGCCGAACAGACCATCTGCCCTGCAAGTGATGCTTCTGTGTAGGTCCACAAGCTCTGATCAATGACCTTATTTATGCCGGTTAACAGGAGGCTCTCATTGAACTGCGTAAATGGGGCCATTGAATGTTGCCGCATGGTGAACTCGGAGATGAGGAAAATGCTGAGCTTCTGAAGTCTTGTGCTCTGTTAGCTTTGTGTGAGAAATCGACTAGAGTTTTTCATTGTTTAAAATTATTGTACTTTTTATTTTCTGTTTATAAAGATGTGTTTTTGCTGTCAGGCAGCAGCAATGATTGGTCCTTCAAGCAGTTTGGTGCATATACATTTACATTTATGCATTTGGCAGACGCTTTTATCCAAAGCGACATACATTGCATTATACATTTGTTTCTGGATATGTGCAATCCTGGGATCGAACCAATTACCTTGGCATTGCTGAGCCACAGGAAAGCATATAGATGGCTGCATAATCCGTGATTAAGAGGAAATTGAGACTACTGAATACTGAAACATCTGCTGTTTGGGAGATCTGCCTACATGTCTGATGATGCTGAATTTGTGCTTTTGCTCTTGAGAATTTACAGTTAATAGAAAGTCATGCGTATGACCTCTAATCCAGCTGTAGCCTCTCTGAGTCATTCCCTGCGGCGCGATACAGTGTCAGACGCTTATGCGCTTCTAAAACCCTACTGCAAATTCACAGTTATCTAAAGACTGAGTTTCCTCTATATTTGTACATTTATTTTATGAAAGCACAACTATAAAGGATAAGATTCAATCTTCTTTATAGTATGCTTAGCAGACACATATGTGAGGTCAGTCATTTGTACAGTTTATTGTGTGTTAGCTATTGTATTGTACGCATTTCACATGACTGACTGAAAACACATACTGCTGTTTCTCAGAATATTGGAGCCTTTCTCTTATCACCAAGGCAACCACTGCAGTTGTGTGTGGGTTCGGCCATTTTGTGGCAAAGAGGAAATGGCTTCGGTGAGAGGAGCTGTCCTGCTTTAATAAAATGGAAGGTTAAACCTTTCAAGTAGCTCATCTCATTTGACCGTGTTCTCAGCTTTAGTCGATACAATCTATAATGTGATTGTGTAAGTGCATTAGAGAACACATGACCTTGAGTTTCACATTGATGCGATATGTAATGTTGATGTTGAGTCAGCGGTTTTCATCAGTTACATCAGTACAATTTCTTTAGCACAGAATGTGACGCTTGTTTGTGACAGACACTTCGACCGGGACAATTGAATACAGTTTAGTTGTGTAATAGTTTGTGAGTTTGTGACTTTTAAAGCTGACATAAATTAATAATTTATTAAATTAAATGTTCCTGAACAAACACATGGCAGATTGGCTTAGTAGTTTTGCATGGTTATCATCATATTTCAGTTTTATTATGTGCTTGACATGGAGGTGTTGACAATCTTTATATGATGCATTACAAAACGAAACAGCAAAACACTCAGTTTGGTTGTCATCTGCCTCTGCTATGGAAACATTTGAGAATAGTGACGATGCCCTACTTTCTGAATCTCATTCTAACACCAAGGTTTGTGAATCAGTATGAAGCTTAAATGGGTCATGTGTTTAAAGCTACAGATTTGCGCATTTAGATTTGCTTTGTAGCTTAATGCAAAAAAAATAAACACCTAAAAATAATATACACTGTTAAAGAATTCTGTAGAAATTACAGTATTACTGGCAGCAGTAACTTACTGCAGTAACTTTTTATTTATCTAATTTGTTGGCAACAGTTTGTTCAAAGATAAATGAACATTAAACATTAATAAGTCTGTATCTTCACAGAAAAAAACTATAAAATAACAGCCTCATCATACAAGCATTTCTGGGAACCAAAACTCCGAAAAAAAACCCAGAAAAAGGTTGATAAGGATTTTTGGAACAAACTGTTGCCAACAAATTAGATAAATAAAAATCTTTTTTTATTTATTTACAGGCAAACTGCTGCATAACAACAGCAACATTTCTTACAGTGTAACTGTAACATTTATGACATGTGAACAAATTGCCAAAGTCATTAATAGTGTCATTTTCGAGAAAATGTGTTTTGCATATCTGAACAAATATATATAATTTCTTTTGAAACTAGTGGTGATTTTTACGTAATCCTATATCCTGTTATTTATATACTTAGTAAATCATGTCATGTTCGCAGAAAAAGCAACCAAATAAAGCAATGATCAACCGCTCAACCCCGACTGTGAGTTCTGACAAAATTTTATTTAAAATGTAAGTGTTCCAATAGTAAAGTAAAACATAAATCAACAGCAATATAAATATTAGCTTAGAAAATCATAGTGTAACATGAGGTGCTAAGCATCGCTTAAAAAGAATCACAATCAAACACAGAAAGGAAGCCAAGCAGCAGACAGACATTTATATATATATATATAGATAGATATTCATAGTCAAACAGACAGGGGTGGCATTCCAGTATCATAATCGACTGATCGGAATTACAAGCACAGAAAAGTACAGTTAGATGTGGGGAGGATTTGTACTCTAAACAGTAAGTATTGTCTGTTATTCAAAGTTTGAGTGACTGGAGAAGAGGAAAGAAAGTGGGGGAAAACACAAAAATATGCACATACTTCACAAGCCTTAAGCTACGATTGCATGATTGAAAGTTGTATGTACAGTTTGGTTAGTCAATGATCTTGAAGGTGTTTATTCTACAACACTACACTATCTTTTTCTATTGTCTTTTTGTCACTTTTTCTTTAAAAATACTGAAACATTCCTGTAACAGCCAGCTTTTGTGGCTCTAATGTTTGTACAGGCAGGTTACATATTTTATATACACTGTGGTGGTGGTGATGATGATGTTAAACAATGAACAGAATCCTTCATGATCAGAGATCCATTTAAGTACAGTGTTGTGCGCACAATGACCACAATCCTTAGTGTGGCTTGTATTCATTGCTAGCTAAACGGTTACATAACATTGTTACTGTGTTGGTTTGCTGACATCCATTTACGCATTTAAGATACAAAGTCCTCACCAATCCACTTTGTGTTCTACAAAACCACCCTTTCACTATTCTCTGATCCTAGCCTAACAGGCTGGGACATCAGTTATCTCTTCCAAAGTTTAAAACACTGTTTACTTGATGCATTTCCAAAGGATTCATATACCACGCTGCCATAATAATGAATAATAAAACTATGTTACCCTAACATTGAGCTCTGATTTACTGCCTATTAAGAAGTTCATGAGAAGACTGAATTTCTTTTTTTGTTATCATGCCAACAGTCCAATCCTCACCTTCTTGGTCTTATGCATTATCTTATTCTGAAAACATACGTAACATCTTAATATGCTTAAGTGTGTCCCCTTGTTTTGTAGTATGTCCTTTCCACTGCATAGTTTAACTCAATACTCTTGTTTTTCAGTCAGGGTATAGGTTGTGGCACATTATAAAAAGCCTAATAGCGTTTTATTATAACCACAAGAAGCATCTACTTTGCTTTGATAAAAAGAACACAAACTGCCTAAAACATGAAAAAACGTGTTTTCTTGCTGTAGTAATGCTATTTACAGGACAGAGTTCTCTGTCAGAGATAGAGCTCATGGAATCTGAACACATCACCTCTTTGCCCGTAAATCGCTGTCCCATTGCAACAAGAGGACGATAAATGCTCTGAGTACTCGGGTTATTGATCAAGATACCATCAATACAATCAAAAACATGTTGAATTTAATAGAATGGGAGATCCAATAGCAACCCAACAAAGGATATCCACACAGACATGAACGTCATATTAATTTTTTCGATTCTTCAAATCACATTTTGAGGAGAAATGCTCAGATCCCATAATTCTGCAGCTTCCGTTGTCTTACTTCTTGTCTTTCTTGGTGGGTTTCTTCTTGCTGGCTGGCGTCTGAGCTGCTTTGGGGGCTTCGGTGGGCGGCAGGGCTTGGGGAGGTGGCAGGGCCTGCTGGGGTACCTGCTGCTGAGGGTTGGGTGTAAGAGTGGCGGTACTTCCCGGGATGTAGACGTTCTGACGGTAGTCTTGGCCGTACTGCAGGTTGTAGCGAGGTCCCAGAGTCGCCGTGGCTTCACTTGCTACTCGACAGAAACACGGCAGCATCAAATCAAGAACAAATAGAAAAGAATTGGGGAAAAAGAGGGAGAGAGAGAGAAGTAGAGTTTTAGAGTGATTGTTTTCAGCACAGGGCTCATATCTCACAAAGTCGCTCGAGAACTGCATTGCAGCGTCTTCAGTAACCTGCTTCTGCCTGCCCATCCCCCCATGCATTACGTATGACGTAAAATGGACACAAATCACACGCTCCTTACAGGAACAGAATATGAAGACATGCAGTATTCATAATGTGAACGTGACTATTCTTTAAAAGCATGTTATGCCTTCATACTTTATAAGTTATTTTGTCATGTTAATTCTTGATTTCAACTAGCATTCAGATCAAAAAATGACGACAGTGACTTTAAATCGTGGTCGGTTTAATCCAGTTCCACACAATGAATAACCGATCTGCATTTCTAAAAATGAATGGTGCATCCGAGATCATTCATAAAACATTCAGTGCCGTGTTACTAAATAAGCACATGCTAAATTTATCTCTGAATACACTCACAAACTCTTGAGATTGTGTTTAATAGAATGATAATGGTCATGTTATCTAGACAAGAACAGCAGCACAGAGCTGTCATGAGCTGGAGAAAGGCTCCTGTGTCTCTTTATACTCAATTAGGTTGACTTCATAACAGTCATTGACTGGTGAGATCTATTGTACTCTGTAGAAGCAACACTCTCTCTTCCTTATCCGGTTACTAGCACACTTCAGGATCTGATGGATCAAGAATACTTAAATCGAGTGTATGTGCACAAGCTTCTGAGCTAAAAAGGCCCCCATGTCCCCCATGGATTGTTTAACTGTTTTAACCAGTAGCATTATTATGAACACCTAGCTTATATGGATGGTCAACAACAATGTCCTTTTTGCCATTAGGTATTTTTTTATTAATAAAAGTGTAGTAACCATAGTTTTTGGCAGGATGGTGGAAAATCATGAATTGAGATTCACCGTTCGCTGCAGCCATCAGAGCCTGGAGCTGTTCGGCTTCGGTAGGGGGGTTGGGCCATGGTCCCGTTCCTGCTATGACACCAGCGGGGGCACCTGCCTCATCAGGACGGGCTCCAGCCCTACACAAGAGAGTGGGGGTTAGTGACTGAATACGCACACAAACAGACGCTTTCGCATATGCTTAACACTCTGCCTTCGGCATTTTCTCCCTCTCTGCATCATTCTACCTCTCACACATATGAGAACATCAGCCACCGAGTTTGCTAGCATAAACGCTGCCGCTTCTTTATCTGAGACGGCCATTTTGTGTGAGAGGATACGGCAGGACAGTGCAGTGCAGTCAGAAAATGAAGGCTTTCGTAGAACACAGCAATGGTTTATCGTGGTGTAAACCGACAGGAAAGCAGATTGAAATATAGATAGAATTGTTGTTCTGTTTGTTTACACCACGTGATGCGCGACAAGACCGTACTGCACAGTGCACTCTTTGCCCTTTGTTTAAATAAACATTGCGCACCACAAAAAGCTCCCCATTTAAAGTACATTTTGGTTAGTTCTCGGTTTAAAATGACATATGCATAAAAACAATCCGATTCCATATACTTGACTCTGTAAGGACAGACTTCACAGACTTGGCTCTACAAAGCCAAAATAAACAAATTGGAACAAACAACTACAACGTTTTTACTAAGCACAGGTAAACACAGCGCAACGACATCCTGCAGAGCGAGATGCAACACGCAGCTCTCAGCGATGCACACACATCCAAACGTATTCTCCTAAAATGAGCTGTATGTAATTTGCGTTCACATTTATAGGTGTAGACGCACTCTGGGAAACATTGGACAGCATGTCGCTGGAAGCTGCAGAACATGTATTTGGAAAGACCTAAACACAACATTCCACTAGAAGGCTACACCAGATGATGCCAAGCTCTAGCACACTAGTCTTCTCCTCCACTCTACCTGGACTTTTCGTATGGAGTCCATCTCTGCTGCAGGGTGTGGAACCTGTGTTGGCTGAAACATAAGCACAGGAGCATGCAGCCGTCACTCAAGCACCCTGCGTCCGATCAGGACGAGACTAACCACAGCACATTGGATGGTCTTTGAAGTTAGAACCTTGGGATTATGTACGAATAAAATGTGGCACCTCACTGGTACTGAATTTTCGTAAATGTAGATGTTTTCGATTAAATTTTGTCATTTTAAACACGGGGAGGAACGGTGTACGAAGGAAGGTAATCGCCTATCGATAAGAGCTTTTCTATACGCAATAACTAAGATCAACAGACATTTGGCTCCAAAAGTCTTTGCTGTATGATAGCTTGCTCCTTACTGGCCTTCTCTGCACCTTGTCTAATTTAAAGTGCCTTGCATTCAACTGCATTTTCTCTCATGTTGAATATAAACATAAGTAACTTCTGTCTTCGGTTTTAACAAGGCATGATGTGCAACATTAAGCAGCAAGTAGGGTTGCACCTTAGTACAGAAAGGATGTGTTATTTTTAACACTGTTTGTGTTATGCTATTTATGTGTAATGTTATGTAACACTGTGTGTTATTTTGAACACATTTTGTGTAAAATATATATAAGGGACAACGTGTCAGAAATAACACAGAGTTCACATTTGTGTGTTGTCCTAAACTGAACACAAAATGTGTTATTTTTAACTGTTTTTAGAGTGTAATAATATGTATTGTTTTATGGCAGATTGCGTTGTAATAGTCATTTATTATAGCTAGTCATTGATTTTGATATGATTTTTGTACCAACTGAGTGTACAATATCCTCTTACAAGTCCTGCATTTGTGCAAGGGCAGAATGAAACCAAACACTCACCCACTGGGTCCGGGCCTCTGGTTGGGGGGAAACCTCCAGTCAGGGTTAGGTGGCTTTTGCTGAAAGTAATAAGAAAAGGCTTTTATTAAAACTTTTATTTAACACAGAGATTCATAAGCATTCTGGAGTCCTGCCGTGACTTCGTGTTGGTCTGGGATTCTGAAACAAACTTGAGTTGTTAGCGATGTCAACAATGACACAGTTGAATCAAACCACATCTTCTGTTTATCCTCCTTCTTTTACCAAAAAAGAAGAAGAAATGAGAACCAGAGCAGCAAAGAAGTGAGGTAGGACACAGGTTGAGGGATAGAGTGTGTGAATAATTGAACAATCTATTATGTTGCCGACATGCGCGAGTGAATGTACATGTTTCCGGACTGTATAAAACAAAATATGAACTTACCAAATATGAGGTGGATTAAGGCTAAAGCTGGTAAAACTATATATAAAACTATACTACAGTATATCTTGATGATATAAAACAAGACTAAATACAATAATATATTATCTACAATTGTTGATTTTTTTGGCTAGCAGTCCTTACTTAGGAGAGTATTGCACATTCTGCAACAATCCTTAAATTTCTTTATACTAAACTCTCATAGACAAACTGTCTTAACCCAGAGTGTACACTATACAACCTCATTCAGCTGCTTACACTTTGTAAACCATAAGCACTAAAAAAATCGACTTAATCTAATTTAGGTGTTTGAACAGAATCCAGAATTATTGAATTAATATTAAACTTCTGCTGTGTCACCAGGCCTGGAAATAGTTTGGATCTGTTGGTCTAACTCTTAATACACTTGGCATTATAGAATAGCTCAAAAGATGAGTCATAATGATCAGAGCTATAGCCTGAAAAGTCAGGAGTCTCAGAGGACTCGGCTGTACAAGCTGTTTTAGTAACATCTACAACTTCTGAGAAATGAATGTTACATTAAAACCTTGTATGATTTACAAAATGTATTATCAGGACTGAATGTTGATTTATTTTAATTAAACAAAATATTTCTCACCTTCATAATTGAGTGAGTGAAGAGTCTTTTTGGGAGACGCATGCTAAGAGTGCTTTGTGGGGCTTTAACAAACACAAAGTCGCTCCTGCTGGAGATGGTGGAGAAACCAGGTCTGTGTGTGTGTTTATGAAAATCCTGTGAAGCCCCTACGACCTCCATGTATCTGATTGGACCGTCTGTATTTAGCTGCAGGTGAAGGTCACGGTGATGGTGCGTGTGAGGTGCGTTCCTGAAACCAAGTTTTTGCACGAGGAACGAAATGTACCCGCGGTGCCCGAGCCAGCGTGCCACAATAGCAACGATAGTCAGGACAGAAAAGACAATAATAAAGGATAAAGTGATTATAAGGTAAAGGCTGAGATCTGACCCACTTGACTTTTTGGAAGTAAACCTGCGTTCAGAAGAGACATCTGAGGCTTTTTCCCCCAGTGTGATGTTAACCGCTACGCTAGTAGAGATAAAAGGTGTCCCGTTGTCTTTTACAATCACAATAAGGCTAAAGTCAGACTTGCTCTCTTCTCCGGCCAGTTTATGAGCTATACACAGCTCTCCAGTATGAGCACCAATGTGAAACATTCCTGCATCAGGCCCTGTGAGGCTATAGAATAGCCAGGCATTATGCCCACTGTCTCCGTCCACAAATGCTATCCGATTGACTAGATGTCCAGTGCCAGCTGTGCTAGGTACCATAAACTGCAGTGTTTTGTCAGATGGAAGTGCAGGGTATATCAAGACAGGAGGGTGATCATTCTGATCTATAATAAAAACGTGCACTGTGACGTTGGAACTCAGAGTCGGCGTTCCCTTATCCAAAACCTGCACCACAATTTGAAACGCATTGATTTGCTCGTAGTCAAATTTTCTCATAGCATATATCTGTCCACTCTCTGGGTTTATATAGACGTATGAAGACAAAGAGGTGCCAAGAGCTTCACTTTCCAAAATTGTGAAACAGACTGTGGAGTTGTCACCCACATCTGGGTCTGAGGCAGACAGAGACAGAAGTGGAGCATTTGGGGCATTGTTTTCAGCTATGTCCACAGAATAGGAGGGCTGTGAAAAGACTGGGGGGTTATCATTAACATCTGAAAGACGTAACACAATGGATTCCTGTGAAGAACGGGGTGGGGAACCAGAGTCTGTTGCCATCACGGTAATAGTATATTCAGCCACGGCCTCTCTGTCCAGAAAGCCATCGGTCATTAATGTTAGAAGTCCCTTATAGGGAGAACTCATCCTAAAAGGCAGCCCATGAGGGATCTGAACACTCACTTCACCATTTTTCCCTGTGTCTTCATCTTTAACTCTGATGAGAGCTATGACAGTATCTGGATTCACATCTTCAGCGATTACAGAAGAAACTAGATTAATTCTGATTACAGGAGTGTTGTCATTTACATCAATAATTTCTATTTTGATAGTACAAGAGCCCTCCATTGAAGGTGTTCCTTTGTCCCTAGCAAGAACAGTGACGTCATAGATATTCGTCATCTCGTGATCTACAAGTCCTGTAACTTTAATTTCGCCAGTCACAGAATCCACACTAAAAAGTTGTAATACGTTATTAGGAGTGTACTTATCAAACATGTACGATATTTCTCCGTTCAGACCATGGTCAGCGTCAGAAGCATTAAGATATGTAACTAAAGTTCCAACAGGGGAATTTTCTAAAAGCGTGACTCTTTTTGCAGGATTATAGAACTCTGGCGCGTTATCGTTTACATCAAGAATATGCATAAAAATGACAGTATTACCCGATTTTTCTGGACTACCACCATCAACCGCAGTCAAAATTAATCTAAAAACATGCTTCTTTTCTCTGTCAAGAGGCTTGTTTAACACCAAAACGGGGATTTTACTTCCGTCGCTTTTAGTTTCTACTTTCAGAATGAAAAAATCGTTTTGACTAAGAAAGAAGGCGCGCAGAGAATTTATGCCCACGTCAGGGTCGTGCGCGCTTTCTAGACGAAACGTCGTTCCGGGCGCAGCCGCTTCTGAAACTTCCAAAGAAGTGTTTTTACTTTGAAAAACTGGCGCGTTGTCATTATTATCCACGATTTCGATTGTGACGCTATGCATTTCCAAAGGATTTCGAAGAGAAATCTGGATTCGTATATGACATTGTAAACTTCCTCCGCACATACTCTCTCTGTCCATTGTTTGTTTGACCACCAAAGCTCCAGTTGTTACGTCTATGGCAACATATTTGTCTTTATATTCCGAGATTACTCGCATGTCCCTTGGAATTATCATTTGAATGTCCATCCCTATATCTTTTGTCAAGTGTCCAATAATAGTTCCTGGTTGAGATTCCTCGGCTGTGGAGTATAAAATTTCCGATGCACGCGTTGCAAATAACAAAACATGCAAAACAATCCAAATGAAAGCCCAATCCAAAGATCTATGAAAAATCTTCTTACTCTTCATTTTAGGTGTGTATTTTTCAACACTGTAGACTCCTTCGGGATATAAATATATACATTGTTTTTAATCTTTGATTGTGCCGCGCTGAACGCCTACACCATTTGTTGCAACTTTCTAAACTAATCGTGAGATCAACAAGTGTGTGTGGGTCCGAAGAAGGCGAACACAGGGGTGGAGTTAAAAGAAATGTTTTGCTATTGGCTGAAAGTCACTTTGCCCAGACAAAAAAAAACACGCACACACTTATTCACTGACCCGGGGCGCTGTCCACACCAGTGGTGCTGAAACTAGCGTAAATGCATCTCTCACCCATCATCGCTAGACCAAAACTAGGTAAATTACTGTTAAATATAACAAAAAACACAATTTATTTATAACATGTAAATATTCATGTCTCACCTGCTGGCTCTCGAACGTCCACGCGCTGTCTGGTAATGACGCATCAAGCACGTTTAGTGTGTCTGTGAAGTTTGTGGTGCTACTGGGTTTGAGTAGAGTAAAATCACTAAACTCTGACATTGGAGAGAGATAAGACCCGAAAGACTGACTCTGAGACATCATGTCTCCTCCAAGTACTTCCACGTATTTAATGGGTCCGTCAGTGTTTAGTTGAATCTGAAGGTTTTTGTTCGGATTCCTGTAATCACAATCAGTTCGTCTGATACAGCAGCTTGAACTGCCTCTACCTCCTCGCGCACATTTCACTAGTAAGATAAAAAACGTCAGCAAAGACAACAACGACACAGATGCCAGAGAGATGATCAAGTACAAAGTAATTTTTCCACTTTTTTTGCTGGGTTCTACGGTTTTCTTATGATAGTCTGAGATTGGCTCATGGAAGCCATCCTCTATTAGTATCTCCACCGTCACCGTAGTGGACTTCTCTGGTTCTCCGTTATCCTTTATTTCTATCAACAGTCTCTGAGACGAGTCATCTTGCTCTGAAACAGAGCGCTTAGTCCTCACCTCTCCAGTATGTAAATTCACATTAAACAAAGACATGTCCGTGGCTTCGGCGAGCCTGTATGAAATCCAAGCGTTATGACCCGAGTCAGCGTCCACTGCTGTTACTTTTGTAATGAGATGGCCTGATTTTGCAGAACGGGGCATCCTCTGATGGGATACAGACCCCATGACTGTGGAGGGGTAAATGACAGCGGGTACATTATCATTCTGGTCCAGAATAAACACATAAACTGTGGCGTTGCTGGATAGAGATGGAGATCCATGATCTTTAGCCTGAACGATGACTTCAAACATCTTTATTTTCTCAAAGTCAAACGAATGCATACTAAATATGCTACCGTTGTCCGAGTTTATATACATATAAGACGATATCGGTGTGTCAAAAACTTTAGGGTTCTCTATTGAGTATGACATTTTACCATTTAGACCGGTATCAACGTCTTGGGCCGATAATGAACATATAATAGATCCTGGGGTATTATTCTCTCTTACGTATACATAATACACGCTATTAGAGAACTTTGGGGCATTATCATTTACATCAAGAATTTTAACTGGAATTATAGTTTTGCTACTTAAAGGGGGTGAGCCTGAGTCAAATGCGGTGATTTCCACGTTATACTCCGGAAACGTTTCGCGATCTAAAAGCCCATTTGTAACTAATGAATATTCATTTGAGAATGATGGTTTTAAAATAAAAGGAAGGTCAGAATGTGTCTGCAGTGTAACTTTTCCATTGACATTAGAGTCGATGTCTCGCGCGCTTATTAAAGCTACAACTGTCCCGCTTGGAGCATCCTCGCGCACTGGACTCGGTTTCGACGTAAGCACTATTTGCGGCGGATTGTCGTTCATATCTGAGACTTCAATTTCGACTGTACAGTGGCCTTCCATTTCAGGAACCCCTTTATCTTTAGCACTTATTTCAATGTTGTACATAGGAGTGATCTCATAGTCCAACTCCCCATTCAAAAAGATTTCTCCGGTTTTCTCATCAATTCGAAACAAAGAGCGCAGAGCATCAGTAGTGTGTTTCCCTAAAGAATACTGTATCTCTCCATTTGGCCCTTCATCTAAGTCTGTTGCTTCAACCTTTAAAAACGACGTACCCTGCTTTGCGTTTTCGTTAATAGCCACGTTGTATACATTTTTTTCAAACACAGGATTGTTGTCATTGTTATCCAGCACAGTCACATTTATTTGTGAAGTGCCAGATTTAGCGGGGTTTCCTCCGTCTAAGGCAGTTAGCAGCAGCTGGTGCATCGGTTTCTTCTCGCGATCCAGGGCTTTCTCCAGTACTAATTCAGGTACCTTTCGGCCATCTCCAAGGTCTTTTACTTTCAAACTAAAGCAATCGTCTTTGCTTAAAGTGTACGATTTCAAAGAGTTACTGCCGACATCTGGGTCTACTGCACCTTCTAAAGGAAAGCGCACACCAGGTACGGTCGATTCTGGTACGTTTAAAACACTTTTCGTTGTCTGAAAATGCGGGTTATTGTCATTTATATCCTGTATATCAACTTCCACTCGATAAAGTTGTAAAGGCTCCTCGATAACGATTTGAAGAGGCAACAGACAATGTGCGTTTTTTCCACAAAGGCTCTCTCTGTCGATTCTCTCATTAACCACAATCTCGCCTCTGCGTAAATCCACGTTGAAAAACTGCTTACCTGATTCAGAGGCTATTCGCAATTTACGCTCATAAAGCTCAGATATTTTCAAGCCTAAATCTTTAGCAATATTTCCAACGACAGCGCCAACGTTAAGTTCTTCTGGAATGGAGTAGCGAGTCTGTCCTTCTGTCATAATCCACAAAAGAATAAAAAGGAAATAGAAAAGCCAACGACGCTTCCACCCTCTCAAAACAATCCTGTTCATCATTTTGATTTAAAATCCAGACGATTCAGCGTGCAAATAAAGACTACGGATCCCCCACCAAGAGAGCGATGTCGCTTGTACATTTTTTCTTAAATATATATTACAATCCATTTTGTCCGAGCGATCAGAGCATCCCCTGTTTCTGCTTGGTCTGAACATTGTAATGTCAGTGGGGGAGGGAGTAGATCTCTTTGTACAATTCTGCATGTCATTGGCGCAGAAAAGAACAGCAATAACCAATAGCAACGGAGCAGTCTCTTAAAGGCACAAGTTACAGAATCTGCACCTGCTGCCAAACTCAGAGCAAAGATCCTAGCGTGTGATATATATGATATTATGTATTTTTAAAGGAAACAAACATTTTAGAATAAAAAAACTAAAGCAACAGATTACAAATCATGGGCAATTTAAAATTTAGATGGTGAGACGAGTCGAACAATAGGAAAATAATTATTTTATAATAATAATAATAATTATAATAAATAACTCATCATCTTCATCATCATCATCATCATCGTAACAATAGCACACACTGTTAAACAATTCTGTAGAAATTACAGTAACTTACTGTAGATTTATATTTATTGTGAACAGTTTGTTCAAAGATAAATTATCATTAAAGATTAACAAGTCCTTATCTTTACAGAAAAACACTATAAAATAACAGCTTCATGCAAAGCATTATTGGAACCAAAAATCAGAAAAAACAGAAAAAGATTAATGAGAATTTTTGGTTCCCAGAATGCTTTGCATGAGGCTGTTATTTAACTTTTTTTTCTGTAAAGATAGACTTGGTTATGTTTAATGTTTATTCATCTTTGAACAACAACCTGCAGTGACATCAGACAGCTGGCGCTTTGTCCACAAAGCTTGTCTCTGACTATTTTCTCACCCTTCTCTGATTCCACACTAAAAAACTGTCTATCCAATTCAGAGGCTACTCGCAACTTACGAAAACTTACTAACTTTCCTTTGCAATATGTCCTACGACAAACCCTTCTTTCAGTTCTTCTGCTATAGCGAATCTGAGCTTTAATTGTAATCCACAATCGAGAGAAACCAAACAGCAAAAGCGCTGCCTGTTTCCACCCACAGATCCACATATATCTCATTTCTCTGATGCTCTTTCTTTTCTCATAAAGGCTTTCCCATCATTGGTGAAAGGCTCATCTGACTTGTCCAATGGATTGGACAGATTCTCTTAAAGGTATATGATGTACATTTTTATGGTTTTGAAAATCATCTGTGGTATAATATTATTATTATTAACAAAAATAATAAGAATACAATTAAAGTTTATCATTTGCAACCATACTATATATTAAATGTCCTCATTTACTATTATTTTTTTTTTTTTTACATTTCAGGCCAACTGTCACAAACACTGACACATCCAGTAATCGGTAATATGGTGTAATACAGTTCTTAAAAAAGCCTGTGTTGGGCAATTTAAGTTGGGTAAATTATTATTAAAGACAGTGAAGATAGTTTTATTTATTAAAATGTATTTTGTATTTGAAATATAGTTTGAAAGACTTAAAAAAGTTTGTTCGTTTTTAAACGTCACTGAAATAAAACACTTAGAACAAAAACTGTGTATTCCATTTTAACCTCTTTTGTAATGTAATAGGCCTATTGCAATTTGATATTGATACATTCGTATTGCATAACACACTAGAATACCATAAAGCCTCGTAAAACCCCCAGCATATAAACGCAATATCTTGCGTTCCCGTA
Source organism: Oreonectes daqikongensis (assembly GCA_026939265.1). NCBI lineage: Eukaryota > Metazoa > Chordata > Actinopteri > Cypriniformes > Nemacheilidae > Oreonectes > Oreonectes daqikongensis. Next base: position 2,435,999 of record JAOTQM010000043.1, on the reverse strand, counting down.
AAAACCCCACTCATCTTAATCTAATAGATTATTGTTTTAAAATCTGTCTTGGCTCACCTGTTGACTCTCAAATGTCCATGCGCTGTCTGGCAATGACGCATCAAGCACATTTAGCGTGTCTGTAAAGTTTGTGGTGCTGCTGGGTTTAATGAGGGTAAAATCACTGAATTCTGACATTGGAGAGAGATATGATCCAAATGATTGACTCTGAGACATCATGTCGCCTCCCAGAACCTCCACATACTTAATGGGTCCGTCAGTGTTGAGTTGGATCTGAAGGTTTCTGTTGGGATTTGTATATCCAGAATTTGATCTCCTAATACAGCAGCTTGAGCTCCCACTATTGCCTCGTGCGCATTTCACCAGTAAGATGAAAAATGTCATCAGACACAACAAAGACACGGAAGCCAAAGCGATGATCAGATATAATGTTATTTTGCCAGTTTTCTTGTCGGCTTCAGGTCTGATCTTACTATACTCTGAAATGGGCTCATGAAACCCATCCTCTATTAATATATCCACTGTGACTGTAGTGGACTGGATTGGATCTCCGTTATCTTTCATCTCTATCGATAGTCTCTGAGAGGAGTCATCCTGCTCTAAAACAGAGCGTTTAGTCCTCACCTCTCCCGTATGTAAATTCACATTGAACAACGAAGCGTCTGTTGCTTCCACGAGCCTGTAGAAAATCCAAGCGTTGTGACCCGAGTCAGCATCCACTGCTGTTACTTTAGTAACTAGATGTCCTGACTTAGCAGAACGGGGCATCCTCTGATGGGACACAGTCCCCGTGACTGAGGAGGGGTATATTACAGCTGGTGCGTTATCATTTTGGTCCAGAATAAACACATGAACCGTTGTGTTGCTACTGAGAGATGGAGAACCATGATCTTTTGCCTGCACTACAACACTGAACAATTTCACTTTCTCATAATCAAATGAGCTCATGCTGTAAATAGTTCCGTTCTCAGAGTTAATGTAAAAATACGATGATGCAGGAACATGATTCGAACTTAAATCTCCTATAGAGTACGTCACAATAGCATTCTTTTCCTGGTCAATATCAGTAGCGGTTACAGAAAACAAAGAAACGCCTGCCTGTTTGTTCTCTTGTATATAAATGTTATATTCGGACTGTGAGAATAGTGGAGGATTGTCATTAACATCAAATACTTTAACATTTAAAGTCTTCACACTTTTTAAAGGTGGAACACCGGAGTCCATGGCTTCTATTACTACATTATATTCAGAATGAACCTCACGGTCTAAAAAAGATTCGGTAATTAGCGAATAATGGTTAAGAAAAGAGGATTTAAGTTTGAAAGGAACATCCGGGGAGACATATAGCTTAACTTTGCCATTATCGCCAGAATCCAAATCTTTAACGTTAATCAGAGCCACTACAGTACCAACTGTCGCATTTTCAGGCACGGGACTCGGTGAAGATGTCAGAATAATTTCTGGAGAATTGTCGTTCTCGTCTATAACATCAATCTGAACAGATGCTTGACCCTCTAGCTCTGGGTTCCCTTTGTCTTTCGCACAAACCTCAAACGTATACGATTTTTTGGTCTCGTAATCTAGTTTTCCATTGACGGTTATTTCGCCTGTATCCGCGTTCACATTAAAAGCAGTTCTTACAGGTTCAGGCGTGTGCGCACCGAACAAATACTGTATTTCGCCATTGAGACCTTCATCCAAGTCAGTCGCTTTTATTTTGATTACGCTGGTGCCCACAGTGGCGCTTTCTAGAACCGATGCCTTGTACGTAGAAACGTCAAATTTTGGTTCGTTGTCGTTTATGTCTTGAACAATTATCTTCAATAATGATGTGCCAGATTTTACTGGATTACCACCATCCAGCGCTGTTAATATTAGCTTGTGTATAGACTGTTTCTCCCTATCTAAAGGCTTCTCTACCACAAGCTCCGGTATCATTCTTCCATCTTTTAGAGTTTTTACATTAAGACGAAAAAAATTGTTATTGCTAAGTGAATACGTCTTTAGGCTGTTGGCGCCGACATCCAGGTCCTCTGCGTTTTCAAGAGTAAATCGTGCGCCTGGAGCCACCACTTCTGGAATTTTTAATGTGCCATCTTTTGTGTGAAAGTTTGGTGCATTGTCATTTATATCTTGTATTTCTATCTCTACTCTATGCATTTGTAATGGATTCTCAATAACTATCTGCAGCGACATTAGACAACTGGCGCTTTGTCCACAGAGCGTCTCTCGGTCTATTCTTCCATTAACAACCAGTTCACCCTTCCCTGAATCCACAGCGAAATACTGTTCATTTGACTCAGATGCTATCTGCAACTTACGCTCGGCGATATCCGAAATGTCAAAACCAAGATCCTTAGCGATGTTTCCAACGACAGATCCTTCTTTTAACTCTTCAGGTATCGTGTAGCGAATCTGAGCTCCAATTGTCATCCACAATAAAGAGAAAACGAACAGCCAAGGCGCTGCCCATTTCCAATCGCCAATCCTCCTGCGTCTCATTTCTTTGCTGTAGGTAATATTCCCATCAATAAACGATTATTATATTTCCACAGATAAACAAAACGTTATTCCTCATTTTCAAATAACTGCGACCGCTCAACGCATCATCCCCATAAGCCGTGCATGTTTCCTCTCTCTCTATAGCTCTCATCATACTCCTCCTCTCGAGATGGGAGGGAGTAGATCTTTTTGTGCGGTCTAATATCTAATTGGTACAGAGCTCAGTGCGCTCTCGTCCAATAGAAGGTTTACTGGTAATCATCTCTGTTTTGTGTTACATGACATCTTATGGCGAATTTTTTGCTCTGTATCGTGTAAATATTATTTTTCGATCAATTTTTTGTGTACACGCGAGGTTCAGATGATTCGCATTTAAATAAACAAGCAATGTTGAGCATTTCTATTATTTAAATGTGTAGTTTTCTGGCAAAGAGTCTGCTTCTACACTTTCGACATGTAACCATATAGCTCTGTATTTTGTAAAGCCTTTCATGAGCTAATAAAAACAAATAACGTTGTATAAAATGCACTTAATGAAGTGCATTGTTACAGGAGCTGTCCGGTTGTAAGGTGCTGAAATAAGCACTCAACCGTCACCGTTATTTTCACTAATTTGTCTTTTCAACACAATGCTATAAAAATTGCTCATCAACATATACGTAAACAGTTCTCAATGTATTACAATAAATACTTTTATAACATTTTATTTATAACAAGGCTTTAAGCGTTATAATACACGTTAATATCCAAATTAAATGTTTTATGTGACTGCACGCAATGTGGGCGCTGCCGTTTAAAGGGTTACAATGAACTAAATGAGCGCCGTATAATCTACTCCTCAAGGCTGCATAAAGAGAAACTGTTCGCACATTCGAAGATCGTCTGCCATTATGCATCAGCATGCAATATATAGCTGCCATGCTACAAGCTACTCTGTTGGAACAGAAACGTAAGACTAAAAGGTGGAAAAAAGGTCAAAAACTATTGCGACGTGTCGAGACACAACACGTTGCCATTAGGTAACAATGTTTACAAATGCTTCAATTAATAAGTTATGCTTTATTGTCTAATTCAGAATAATTAGTATTGTTTAAAGATCTCTAAAACAATGTGACAGGGTTAATTCACTTTAAAAAAAAACATTCAATCGTTACATTTGTCTACTTGTCTAACCTGTAATGATTTGTTATCAGTTAAATCATATGCAACTTAATTTAAAACATTTTATTTTAAAGTTATTACCTGATGCACATTTTTAGTTTACATAATATGTATATTAAGCCTATGCAGTTATTTTATCTGAATGGAGCACAGCTCCGACCTAAACTCCAAATCCAAGTTTCTAGTTTTTTTTTTTTGCAGAAGACACAATTTGCTGGGATGTGAAGTCATGTCGCTGCCCATGGTTCTGAAATGAACCACTTTAACTATCTTAAATTAGGAATAGGCACTGCTTCTAAAACGATCACTTGTAACTATCCATTGATGCAGCTGTGCATTGGTACAGATTAAATTACTTATTATTTGGCTCACCTGTTGGCTTTCGAACGTCCACGCGCTGTCTGGCAATGACGCATCAAGCACGTTTAGCGTGTCTGTAAAGTTTGTGGTGCTGCTGGGTTTAATGAGGGTAAAATCACTGAATTCTGACATTGGAGAGAGATATGATCCAAATGATTGACTCTGAGACATCATGTCGCCTCCCAGAACCTCCACATACTTAATGGGTCCGTCAGTGTTGAGCTGAATCTGAAGGTTTCTGTTGGGATTCGTATATCCAGAATTTGCTCTCTTACTACAGCAGCTTGAGCTCCCACTATTGCCTCGTGCGCATTTCACCAGTAAGATGAAAAATGTCATCAGACACAACAAAGACACAGAAGCCAAAGAGATGATCAGATATAAGGTAATTTTTCCTGTTTTCTTGTCGACTTCTGATCTGATCTTACGTTGGTCTGATATGGGTTCATGAAACGCATCCTCGATTATTATATCCACTGCCACTGTGGTGGACTGGATTGGCTCTCCGTTATCCTTAATCTCTAATAACAGTCTCTGAGAGGAGTCATCCTGCTCTAAAACAGAGCGTTTAGTCCTCACTTCTCCCGTATGTAAATTTACATTGAACAGAGAAGCGTCTGTGGCCTCCGCGAGCCTGTAGAAAAGCCATGCGTTATGGCCCGAGTCAGCATCCACTGCTGTTACCTTGGTAACGAGATGCCCGATTTTAGCTGAACGCGGCATTCTCTGATGGGACACAGTCCCCGTGACTGTGGAGGGGTAAATGACGGCCGGGGCATTATCGTTTTGGTCCAAAATAAACACATGAACCGTGGCGTTGCTACTGAGAGATGGAGAACCATGATCTTTTGCCTGCACTACAACACTGAAGAGTTTCGCTTTCTCATAATCAAATGAACTCATGCTGTAAATAGTCCCGTTCTCGGAGTTTATGTAAAAATATGATGATGCTTGCACCTGGTTTGAGCTTAAATCCAGGATAGAGTATGTCAGTATAGCGTTCTTATCCTGGTCAACATCAGAAGCAATTACAGAAAACAATGAAGAACCTGCCTGGTTATTTTCTTTTATATAAACGTTATAATCCGACTGTGTGAATAGCGGAGGATTGTCGTTTACATCAAGTACTTTAACATTTACAGTCGCCACAGATTTTAGGGGTGGTACACCAGAGTCCGTGGCCTGTATTACTACACTATATTCAGAATGAACCTCACGGTCTAAAGAAGAATCAGTAATTAATGAGTAATGATTATCAAAAGATGGTTTCAATTTAAAAGGCGCACCGGCGGATACAATTAGCTTAACTCTGCCATTATTACCGGAGTCCAAATCCTTAACGTTAATTAGAGCTACTACAGTCCCAACTGTCGCATTTTCAGGCACAGGATTGGGTAAAGATGTTAGGATAATTTCTGGTGGATTGTCGTTCTCATCTATAATATCAATCTGAACTGACGACTGTCCCTTTAGCTCTGGATTCCCTTTGTCTTTCGCGCAAACATCAAAAGTATATGACTTTACTGTCTCGTAATCTAAGTTTCCAATTACTATTATTTCGCCAGTTTCAGCGTTTACACTAAAGGCAGTTCTTATATTTTTAGGCGTGTGCGCATCGAACAAATAATGTATTTCACCATTAAGACCTTCATCCAAGTCAGTCGCTTTTATTTTGATCACACTTGAGCCAACAACTGCGCTTTCCAGGACAGATGTTTTGTATGCAGCAACGTCAAATTTTGGTTCATTGTCATTAATATCTTGAACAATTATCTGCAATACACACGTGCCTGATTTGACTGGACTGCCACCATCCAGCGCTGTTAATATAAGCTTATGTACAGATTGTTTCTCTCTGTCTAAAGGTTTTTCCACCACTAGCTCTGGTACCTTTCTTCCATTTTTAAGAGTTTTTACGTTAAGACGAAAAAAATCATTATTGTTTAGTGTGTATGACTTTAAGCTATTGCTGCCAACATCTTTGTCTTCGGCACTTTCAATGGTAAATCGTGCGCCTGGAGCGATCAATTCAGGTATTTGTATTGTGCTATCTTTTGTGTGAAAGTTTGGTGCATTGTCATTTATGTCTTGTATTTCTATCTCAACCTTATGCAACTGTAATGGATTCTCAATAACGATCTGCAGCGACATTAGACAACTGGCGCTTTGTCCACAGAGCGTCTCTCTGTCTATTCTTCCATTAACCAATAGTTCACCCTTCCCTGAATCCAGACCGAAATACTGTTCATTTGATTCAGATGCTATCCGTAACTTACGCTCGTTGATATCTGAAATGTCAAAACCAAGATCCTTAGCGATATTTCCAACGACAGATCCTTCCTTTAACTCTTCGGGTATCGTGTATCGAATCTGAGCTCCGACTGTATTCCACAATAGACAAAAATCGAACAGCCAAAGCGCTGCATCTTTCCATCGTCCGATCCTCCCGTGTTTCATCTCGCTGATGCGCCTGTTATTCCCATAAACCAATTTTTGTCTTATGTTCACAGAAAAAGCAAACGTTCTTCTTCATTTCGAATTATTGCTTCTGCTTAACGCATCCTCGATTGCGGTAAATTATTAAGCCTTCTAAACCGTATACGTTTCCTTAGGTCTGTCGCTCTCTTCATTGTACTCCTCTTCTGGCCGGGGGAGGGAGTGGATCCCATGTGCATTCTAAACCTTGATTGGTACAGAGCTTAAGCTCTCACTCGTCCAATAGATGCACTTGCTATGTCTTAAAGAAAACGAGGCCCTTTTGGGTAAAGCATATTAAAGATTTGTTAGTCTCCCAGAATCATTTTAGACATGATTGTAAACCTTAAATATAATTATGGGAAAATAATTTTTTCTTTTTTTTTAGATGCAATAAAGAGGAGAATTCAAGCAAACTGGAATGTGCAGTTTTTAATTTTGTAGCGTTTGTAGATCTCAATTTGAACAGTGAATAATAATAATATTAATAATAAAAATAAACGTTGATGGATCAATTATTAGGGATAATGCAATTTTCAAGAGACATTTTTAAATTAATATCACAACAACACTGGGCTTAACTTTTAAATATACAAATAACAACTTTGTAGCAGTGGACATTAGATTAATACATAATATTGTTAATACTTTAGCGATACACGATTTTGATTGGACTGCTTGTTCAGTTAAGCTGACAGAAGTGCAGAAATGCAAATGCAAATGCAAATGCAAATACAATTACAAGTACAAGTAGTCGTGGCCCAATAGTTAGAGAGTCGGACTCGTGAACAGTAGGTCGCCGGTCCGATTCTCAGGGCCGGCGGGTAACGGCTGACGTTTTTGACACTTGCTTACTTAGAAACAACATGTAGGCTATAGTATAATGCAATCTAAGTTTTTTTTTAATAAAAGCGTCTGCCAAATGCATTAATGTAAATATAAGTACAAAAACACAAATAAAGCACCGCAAAGCTTATTGTGAGAGAACGCAAAACCTTCATTGTAATTTCAGTTTCAGAAATGTATTTCCCTCTCTATCCCCCAGGGGGAATCCATACTTTGGTTTTCAACTGTTTTACAATAGATAGATTATAATTGATTTTTTTTATTTAAATGACCCGCTGTCCTCAATAGTGGTGATGAAAGAAATCCGCTCACTCTTGCGCTGTCTCACACACAAAAGCACATACACACAAATGTGCGCAAAACTATACTCGACAAAATTAACTTTTTAAACAGTAAAATATATATTTACCAGAAAACAAAAGAAAAACATTATTTAAATACGAATTCAATATCTCACCTGTTGGCACTCAAACGTCCACGCGCTGTCTGGTAATGACGCATCAAGCACGTTTAGCGTGTCTGTAAAGTTTGTAGTGCTGCTGGGCTTAACTAATGTGAAATCACTAAATTCTGACATTGGAGAGAGATATGATCCAAATGATTGACTCTGAGACATCATGTCGCCTCCCAGAACCTCAACATACTTAATGGGTCCGTCAGTGTTGAGTTGGATCTGAAGGTTTCTGTTGGGATTTGTATATCCAGAATTTGATCTCCTAATACAGCAGCTTGAGCTCCCACTATTGCCTCGTGCGCATTTCACCAGTAAAATGAAAAATGTCATCAGACACAACAAAGACACGGAAGCCAAAGCGATGATCAGATATAATGTTATTTTGCCAGTTTTCTTGTCGGCTTCAGGTCTGATCTTACGATAGTCTGAAATGGGCTCAGGAAACGCATCATCTATTAATATATCCACTGTGACTGTAGTGGACTGGATTGGCTCTCCATTATCCTTTATCTCTATTAACAGTCTCTGAGAGGAGTCATCCTGCTCTGAAACAGAGCGTTTAGTCCTCACCTCTCCCGTATGTAAATTCACATTGAACAAAGAAGCGTCCGTGGCCTCCACGAGCCTGTAGAAAATCCAAGCGTTGTGACCCGAATCAGCATCCACTGCTGTTACTTTTGTAACAAGGTGTCCTGCTTTAGCTGAACGCGGCATTCTCTGATGTGCGACGGACCCTGTTACTGCAGATGGATAAATGATAGCGGGAACATTGTCGTTTTGGTCCATAATAAACACATGGACCGTTACGTTGCTACTTAAAGATGGAGAGCCATGATCTTTTGCCTGCACTACAACACTAAACCGTTTCACTTTCTCATAATCAAATGAGCTCATGCTGTAAATAGTTCCGTTCTCAGAGTTAATGTAAAAATACGACGAAGCGGGTGCGTGGTTTGAACTTAAATCGAGAATTGAGTAACTGAGGAAAGCATTCTTATCTTGATCGATATCAGACGCAGATACAGAAAATAATGAAGCCCCCGGTGGACTATTTTCCTTTATGTAAACGATGTACGAGGACTGTGAGAAAATTGGGGGGTTGTCATTCACATCAAGCACTTTAACGTTTACCGTTTTTGTTGATTTCAAAGATGGTACACCAGCATCTGTGGCTACCAATTCTATGTTATATTCTGCATTGGCTTCACGATCCAAGACGGAGTCAGTAATCAAAGAATAGTGATTATCGAACGCTGGTTTAAGTTTAAAGGGAAGACGTGCGGAGATGTTTACATTTACTTTTCCGTTATCACCGGAATCCAGGTCTTTTAAGTTAATCAGGGCCACAACAGTACCAATTGTCGCATTTTCGGACACTGGACTGGGTAAAGATGTCAAAATTATTTCTGGGACGTTGTCATTTTCATCAATGATGTGCAGCCTCACTGACGAATGGCCCTCCTGCTCTGGACTCCCTTTGTCTTTAGCGCATACATCAAACGTGTACAATTTTGTTAGCTCATAATCTAGCTTTCCAATGACCGAAATTTCCCCAGTTTCTGCGTTGATATTGAAAGATTTCCTGACGGAATCTGGTGTACGTGCACCAAAATTATACCGTATTTCACCGTTAAGACCTTCATCCAAATCAGTCGCTTTTACACTTAAGACATTTGAACCGAATAGAGCGCTCTCCAGCACAGACGCTTTATACTGCGATTCTTCAAATTTGGGCTCATTGTCATTAATATCTTGAACGAGTACTTGTATCAAAATAGTTCCCGATTTTACAGGTTCGCCACCATCTAATGCGGTCAAAATAAGTTTGTACATAAATTGTTTTTCTCTATCAAGCGGTTTGTCAACTATCAGTTCTGGTACTTTTTTACCATCTTCAAGTGTTTTTACATTTAAACGGAAAACTGCGTTATTACTTAAAGCATAGGAACTCAGACTGTTTCTACCGACATCTAAATCCTCTGCACTTTCCAGGGGAAAACGTGCACCCAGAGCTACGTTTTCAGCTATTTTTAAAATGCTATCTTTTGTTTGAAAATTTGGTGCATTGTCATTCATATCTTGTATTTCTATATCGACGCGATGTAGCTGTAATGGATTTTCTATTACAATTTGTAAAGGCATCAGACAACTGCCGCTTTGTCCACATAACGCCTCCCTGTCTATTCTTCCATTGACTACTAGCTCACCAGTCCTTGTGTCTACACTAAAATACTGTGTACTAGAATCCGAGGTTATACGTAACTTACGATTAGCGATGTCTGAAATGTCCAGACCAATGTCCTTTGCGACGTTTCCAACAACAGACCCTTCTTTTAGTTCCTCTGGTATAGTGTAGCGAATCTGCGCTTCAGCGTTGTGCCATAATAGCGAGAAACAAAACAGCCAAATTGCTGCCCGTTTCCACATTCGGATGCGTGTCATTTCCACAGTATTTGTAACCGTTTCATCAACGAATGCTTCGCTTTAACTCACAGACAAAAGTAGTTTTTCTTCTCATATTAAAATCGTAAATCCAGTCGGATTGTGCGTTCGGTTTTGTGGTGGTCAGCTTCATAACGTGTGTGTATCTCTCTGCACAGCTCTCCAGTCATTGTACTGCTGCACTGCTAGGGGAGGGAGTAGATCCCTTTGTAATTTCTTGTATCTCATTGGCGCTGAGCGCAGTGCTCTGCTGTCCAATAGATGACAGAATCCCCTTTAAAGGAATACATACATATTTTTCTCACGTGCATTCAAACCACATAAATGTGAACTGATATTCATACAAATGCGTCTCGTGAAAGAAATAAAAGTTTAAGCCTGAAGAGGTTTTATTGTAATATGGCAGTACTGTTGTTTTTTTAACTAAAGAGAAAATTTTAGAAAAATAAAAATTATGAATGAATTATTAATATACTTTATAAGCATTTAAACTATGGTGGTGGATTGTTTTTTATGTTGAATATTAACCGTAAAAAATGCCATATGTTTTTTTTGTAAGTGTAAACTTTATGGTGATGTCTCTGTCCATGGTGCTGAAGTTTGAGCTTAGACACTCACGCGTTAAATATTTATTTACATAAACTGTATTTACATGGGAATTGGTTTGTGTTCTTTTCAATTAGATGTGTATTTTTTCTATCTTCGTATTTTCTAGTCAAGTCTAGCGTTTACGAGCAACTCGCTTTTGCCAGAATCAACGGTGAAATAATCTTTGCTATTGTCAAAAGCTATCCTCATTTTCCCTTTGATTGCTGAGATGTCGAAACAAAATGTATTTGCAATACCTCAACTTACTGACCCATATTGCAGTTTTTCTGATATAGTATAGCGAGTCTCAGATCTGACTGTTTTCTAATGACCGCATATTACTCAGGAGCACACGAAACACATAGATTTGCCATGGATGTTGTAGAAAGCCATACATTCCGAAATATTCTGCAAATACGGCGATAGGACATTCACAAAGTTTGTTCTTATGTTTAAAAAGTGCAAGACCGACAACTGTGGTCATATACTGTTAGGAATCTTGGGTTTAGCTACTTTACCCAAGACTAAATTTGTTCATTGAGAAAGGAAGGATGAAGAAAGACAAATAACTTTTTATAATATTATTAGTAAAAACAAATTATCTTACAATTTATCTTTTCTTTTACATTTCAAATTAAGTAAATTACATAAATGACCCTGTCGCTTTTGTATATTGAGATAAGCCTAGATTTGTGATCATGAGTTAAAGTTTTTTATAGAATATAGTATATTGTAAAGGTTTAATATTAATTTAGTATATTTATATTTTTTTTTACTTATGCATTTATATGTGTCTGAATGTTCAGAACAGAGGCGAAAACGACACGGCAACGACATTTCAGTGCTGCTAAAAAGACACTTTTCATTCACCGCCATGTTATGTCACGCTGTCCAGACCTGTGGTGCTGAAATCGACCAGTTGGTGTCGACGTTTTCTCTCTTTTTTTTTGCAAACACAAATACTATTTTATGCCAAGTACATGCCATGTTCAATCACAAAATTATACATTGAACAAATACAAAAAGTCACGCGCTCACCTGTTGGCTTTCAAACGTCCACGCGCTGTCAGGTAATGACGCATCAAGCACGTTTAACGTGTCTGTAAAGTTTGTAGTGCTGCTCGGCTTAACGAGCGTGAAGTCACTGAATTCTGACATTGGAGAGAGATATGAACCAAAGGACTGACTCTGAGACATCATGTCGCCTCCCAGAACCTCCACATACTTAATGGGTCCGTCAGTGTTGAGTTGTATTTGTAGGTTTCTGTTGCTACTTTTGTATCCAGAATCTGCGTGTCGCATACAGCAGCTCGAGCTGCCCCTACTGCTGCGTGCGCATTTTATTACTAGGATGGATAATGTCATCAAAACCATAAGAGACACAGCGGCCAAAGAAATGATCAGGTACAATGTGATTTTACTATTCTTCGGATTGGTTTCTGAGCTGTTTTCGCGAAAGTCTTTTATGGTTTCAGGAAACGCGTCCTCTATAAGTATATCCACTGTGACAGACGTGGATTTCACCGGATCTCCGTTATCCTTTATCTCAATCACTAGCCTCTGAGATGAGTCATCTTGCTCTGAAACAGAGCGTTTAGTCCTCACCTCTCCCGTTTGTAAATTGACACTAAACAAAGTTGCGTCCGTTGCTTCTACGAGCCTGTAGAATAGCCATGCGTTGTGTCCTGAATCAGCGTCCACTGCTGTTATCTTAGTAATGAGATGTCCAGTTTTAGCAGAACGAGGCATTCTCTGATGCGAAGGAGACCCCGTGACGGCAGAGGGGTAAATGACAACGGGGACATTGTCGTTCTGATCCAAAATAAACACACGGACAGTGGCGTTGCTGTGGAGAGGAGGGGAGCCATTGTCTTTGGCGTGCACGACAACTTCAAACACCTTTATTTTTTCGTAGTCAAAAGAGTGCATGCTAAATATACTACCATTTTCGGAGTTGATGTATACATAAGAAGAGACGGGTACGTCTCGGGATTTATTATCGAGAACTGAATAGACAATTTTGGCATTTTCACCCGTATCTAGATCTGACGCGGTTACCGATGCTAGAATTGAGCCTGGGGCATTGTTTTCTTTTACGTAAACCGAATACACGGGTTCAGAAAAAACAGGAGCATTATCATTGACATCTAGTATATTAACTGTAATATGTTTGCTAGATACAAGTGGAGGTGATCCAGAGTCCGACGCTATAAGTTCGATATCATACAATGGATACCTTTCTCGATCCAACTGGGCATCGGTGACCAGTGCATAATGGTTTGAAAACGTAGGCTTTAATTTAAAAGGAGTACCAGGCGATATGACAAGGGATACGTTTCCATTTAGCCCTGAATCTAAATCTTTAACATTTATTAACGCTATCATATCCCCAGCTGGCGCATTCTCTCGCACAGGTTTGGGTGAGGAGGCAATAGTAATCTCAGGTGCATTATCATTTATATCTATAACAGCCACTTGGATTCTACAATGCCCTTCCATGACAGGCGCTCCTTTGTCTCTGGCGCGTATGTCAAATTTGTATGTGGTGCTTAATTCGTAGTCAAGACTTTTTAATATAGTTATTTCGCCGGTATTGGAATCAATGGCAAATAAATGTTTAATTTCTTCGGGTGTCAAAGTTCCAAACGCATACTGAATTTCACTGTTTATTCCATCATCTAAGTCGATTGCTTTTACTATCTGAATAATCGTACCTGGGGGTGAGTTCTCTGTTACTTTGGTTTCATATAAATCTTGTTCAAATGTTGGCGCATTATCATTCGCATCTAACAATCTAACAGTTATTTGGGTTGTGCCAGATCTTGCTGGATCACCTCCATCAATCCCAGTCAAGATGAAATGATGTATTGATTGTTTTTCTCTATCAACTGCTTTTTGCAAAACAATTTCTGGGACTTTAGTTCCGTCTTTGTCATTTTTAACATTTAAGACAAAGAAGTCGTTTTTATTTAAAGAATAAGTGCGCAGCGAGTTTGATCCTACATCTGGGTCTTGTGCAGGCTCCAAACGAAATCTAGCCCCAGTTAGTGTGGACTCTGATACTTCAATAATATGCGTATCTGAAAGGAAACTTGGAGAGTTGTCATTTATATCCTGGACGTCAACTTCAACGCGGTAGAATTGTAGTGGATCCTCGATTATGATTTGCTGTGGTAACACACAACTCGTGCGTTGTCCGCACAACGTCTCCCTGTCTATAATTTCATTCACAAGTAGCTCACCATTCCGGAGATTCAGACTAAAATACTGCTTACCCGACTCAGATGCTATCCGTAATTTACGGTTAGATATATCAGATACATCCAATCCAAGATCTTTAGCTACATTTCCAATAATAGATCCTTCTTTCAGCTCCTCCGGTATTGTATAACGAAGCTGCGCGTCTGTATTGCTCCAAAAGACAGCGAAACAGATCAGCGCTTGCCAGAAGAGAATTTTCCTTTGTATTTGAGTCCTCATTTCCACGCACGACAAATCGTTGTTGAGCTCTGTTTCCTAATATACATCTTACGTGCGTAATCGATGACAAAAATGGTTAACTATTTTAAATTCTATAATACATGTATTTTGATTTAGACTATGGTACATTGCTGCAAGTAAACTGCATGTTGTCTCTAGCCTGTGCATTATGATTTTCAGCCTTCTGTCTGGGGGAGGGAGTAGATCTCTTTGTGTATGTCAGCCCTGCTATTGGTAGAGCGCACTCCAGTCATGACAAGAAGCAGTCTTAAAGGAAAAGTTCCACGCAAAACTCCCAGTAGAAAATTTACAGAACAAGAATTGTTTTATTTTGAGAGGCGATTGCAGAAAGACGTGAAAAATACTAAAAACAATGTATAAATGTTGTTATTAATTTTAGTTAAGTCAAGTGCAAGATAAATAGGATAAAAAGAGCTGTTATAGCATTTTATGCAAATAGTGAAACATGTTACACACACGAGTAGCACTGTAAATATGACTGTGACTACTTCCATTATCATATCCAACATTTTCGCTGTATGTGTGATTGTGTCACTTTGGTGTATGATTTCAAATTCCTGCTCAAAGGTGCCGCCCTCAACAAACCACGTTACGTTTTCTTATATTTCACATTGAATTAAAACTCACCAGATCATTAACAGATCGCCCAAATGTCTGAATTGGGTGTGTGAGATCAGAGAGACCCAAAAAACATAGAAAACAATGCAATAAAATCTATAGCATGTATGAATGCCATTAAAAGTCAGGATTCAGAAAAACGCCCCTATATGATCGAGATGCAGACTTATAATTTGTTCACAAATTATGAATATGACGAATCGCTTGCTTAGACGAATCGCTTGCTGTTTTCCTCAATTCTAAGTCGCTTTGGATAAAAGTGCCAAATGAAATGAATAAATGGAATAGATACAAAAATCGTACGCGCTCACCTGCTGGCTTTCGAATATCCACGCGCTGTCTGGTAATGACGCATCAAGCACGTTTAGCGTGTCTGTAAAGTTTGTAGTGCTGCTGGGTTTTACCAGGGTTAAATCGCTGAATTCTGACATTGGGGAAAGATAGGATCCAAAGGATTGACTCTGAGACATCATGTCGCCTCCCAGAACTTCTACATACTTAATGGGTCCGTCAGTGTTAAGCTGGATCTGAAGGTTCCTGCTGGAATTCTTGTATCCAGAATCAGTTCGTCTGAAACAGCAATGCGAACTGCCCAGGCTGTTTCTAACGCATTTTACAATTAATGTAAACAATGTCAACAGGGATAAAACGGACACCGTGCCCAAAGAGATGATTAAATATAATGTGATTTTACCGCTTTTCTTGTTGCTCTCTGTAGTTTTCATACGGTATTCCGAGATGGGCTCGTGCATGTCCTCCTCTATTAATATATCCACTGTGACTGTGGTGGACTGAATAGGCTCTCCGTTATCTTTTACTTCAATTAACAGTCTCTGAGAGGAGTCATCCTGCTCTGACACAGAGCGTTTAGTTCGCACCTCTCCCGTATGTAAATTTACATTAAACAGAGAGGCGTCCGTGGCCTCCGCGAGCCTGTAGAAAATCCAGGCGTTGTGTCCTGAATCAGCATCCACTGCTGTCACCTTAGTAACAAGATGTCCGACTTTAGCAGAACGAGGCATCCTTTGATGAGAGACAGATCCTATTGTTGTGGAGGGGTAAATGATTGCTGGTGCATTATCATTTTGATCCATAATAAATACACGAACAGTGGCGTTGCTACTGAGAGGTGGGGAGCCGTTGTCTTTGGCATGCACGACAATGTGAAACACCTTCGTTTTTTCGTAATCAAAAGAGTGCATGCTAAATATACTGCCATTTTCGGAGTTTATGTATACGTAAGAAGATAGTGGCATGTCTCGACTATTAGTATCAAGAACTGAATAAGCGATTTGGGCATTGTCTCCGGTATCTAAATCTGATGCCGTCACCGATGCTAAAATTGATCCTGGGGCATTATTTTCTTTAATATAAACGGAGTATACAGGTTCAGAAAAAACAGGAGGATTATCGTTGACATCTAGTATATCAACTGTGATGAGTTTGCTCGATAGCAGCTGAGGTGTTCCAGAGTCTCTCGCTTTAAGTTCTATTTGATATGTAGGAAACGCTTCTCGATCTAAACGGTCGTTTGTAACGAGTGCGTAATGGTTTGAAAACGTTGGCTTTAATTTAAAAGGGGTGCCCGGTGCCATATCAAGTGTTACGTTTCCATTTACTCCAGAATCTAAATCTTTAACATTTATTAAAGCCACCATAGTCCCAGTGATAGCGTCTTCTCGAACAGGTTTTGGAGAGGAGGTGATGGTGATTTCAGGAGTGTTATCATTAACATCTAAAACAGCTACTTGGATTCTACAGTAACTCTCCATTGCAAGCGGTCCTTTGTCCCTAGCGCGTATGTCAAATTTATATGAAGTGCTAGTTTCATAATCAAGATGGTTAGACACGACTAATTCGCCTGTCACTGGATTAATAGCAAATACATTTTGAATTATTTCAGGTGTATGTGCCCCAAATGAATACTCAACCTCACTGTTTGCACCGTCATCCGAGTCAATTGCTTTTACAGTGAGTATTATAGTACCCGCAACGGTGCTCTCCATCACTTTAATCTCATATAACTCTTGTTCAAATAACGGAGCATTATCATTTGCATCAAGAATTTTAATAGTTATCTGCGTTGTACCTGACCGCACGGGATCACCTCCATCAATACCTGTCAGAATAAGATGGTGCACTGCCTGTTTCTCTCTGTCGACAGCTTTTTCTAAAACGATTTCTGGAACTTTAGTGCCGTCTTTATCGTTTTTTATATGCAAAACAAAATGCTCGTTTTTATTAAGAGAATATGTGCGCAATGAGTTTGTTCCGGCGTCAGGATCTTGAGCAGGTTCCAAACGAAACCTCGCTCCCGTCAACGTTGACTCTGGCACCTCGATGACGTTTATTTCCGATAGGAAAATTGGATAGTTGTCGTTTATATCTTGGATGTAAACCTCAACACGGTAAAATTGTAATGGATCTTCGATTATGACTTGTAATGGTAGCACACAACTCGTGCTTTGTCCGCAAAATGTCTCCCTGTCTATAATTTCATTCACAAGTAGGTCGCCATTCCGCATATTTAGACTAAAGTATTGCTTACCAGACTCAGATGCTATCCGCAATTTACGATTAGATATCTCAGATACTTCAAAGCCGAGATCTTTAGCTACATTCCCAACAATAGATCCTTCCTTAAGCTCCTCCGGTATTGTGTAACGAAGCTGCGCCTCTGTATTGCTCCACAACACAGCGAAGCAGCACAGTGCTGGCCAGAACCGAATTCTCCTTTGTATTTGAGTCCTCATTTCCACGCCCGATGAGTTACCGACGAATTTAGTATCCTGACATGCATTTTATAATGTATGATTTCAAAATCCCGCTGTTACATTCGTTGCAGCAAGTGCATTCTGTCTTACGTCTGTGTGCTATGGCTTTTAGCATTAAGACTGGGGGAGGGAGTAGATCCCTTTGTACAATTCTGCTGCGTTATTGGCTGAGCGTTCTCCAGTCATGGCAGGAATCAGTTTTAAAGAAACAGAGTAGGGCGTGGCCTCAAACCCAACGAGAAAATGTACATTTGACTCATTGAGAGAGAGAGAGAGAGAGAGAGAGAGAGAGAGAGAGAGAGAGAGAGAGAGAGAGAGATTTGCAAAACATGAATAGCAATAGAATAGAATAGTGATAGAATATAATTGCATGTGTATGGCTTTATAGACCAGAATCAAAGTGACATTGATATACAACTTCTATAAACACCTATGCACAAACATTCAGTTATTATAATCCTTCTCATTAGCGACATTTGAAATAAATGTTGGCAAAAAATGACATTAAATTAAAGTTTTATTTACTGTACAGTAATGTACAGTAATGTACATTAAATTAATATGTATTTTTAAACGAAACTACATTTAACGCAAATTACAGTTAACCTACTTTAAATGCAATTTATTGTTAACATTTATTTAAAAATGTTAATGAAACATTTGAAATGTTAGCGACATTTGAAATAAATGTTGGCAAAAAATGACATTAAATTAAAGTTTTATTTACTGTACAGTAATGTACAGTAATGTACATTAAATTAATATGTATTTTTAAACGAAACTACATTTAACGCAAATTACAGTTAACCTACTTTAAATGCAATTTATTGTTAACATTTATTTAAAAATGTTAATGAAACTGACGTTTATAATAAATAAATGTCACCCACAGATTGACACCAACAATGCAAACTATAAAATCGTACGCGCTCACCTGTTGGCATTCAAACGTCCACGCGCTGTCTGGCAATGACGCATCAAGCACGTTTAGCGTGTCTGTAAAGTTTGTAGTGCTGCTCGGCTTAATGAGCGTAAGATCACTGAATTCTGACATTGGAGAGAGATATGATCCAAATGATTGACTCTGAGACATCATGTCGCCTCCCAGAACCTCAACATACTTAATGGGTCCGTCAGTGTTGAGTTGGATTTGCAGGTTTCTGTTTGTATTTTTATATCCAGAATCAGTTCGTCTCACGCAGCAACCCGAATTCCTCACGCTGTTTTTAACGCATTTCACAACCAACGTGAAAAATGTCAACAGAGATAAAACTGATACCGTTCCCAAAGAGATGATCAAATACAAAGTTATTTTACCGCTTTTTCTGTTGTCTTCTGTAGGTTTTAAACGATGGTCTGAAATGGGTTCAGGAAACTCATCCTCTATTAATATATCCACTGTGACTGTGGTGGACTGGATTGGATCTCCGTTATCCTTTATCTCTATCGATAGTCTCTGAGAGGAGTCATCCTGCTCTAAAACAGAGCGTTTAGTCCTCACCTCTCCCGTATGTAAATTCACATTGAACAGAGAAGCGTCCGTGGCCTCTGCGAGCCTGTAGAAAAGCCATGCGTTGTGTCCTGAATCAGCATCCACTGCTGTTACTTTAGTAACAAGATGTCCTGTTTTAGCCGAACGAGGCATCCTCTGATGCGAAACAGACCCCGTGACAGTATAGGGGTAAATGACAGCGGGTGCATTGTCGTTTTGATCCAAAATAAACACATGGACAGTAGCATTGCTACTTAGAGATGGGGTGCCATGGTCTTTAGCCTGAACGTGAATCTGAAACACTTTAATTTTCTCAAAGTCAAACGATTGCATGCTAAATAAACTACCGTTATCTGAATTTATGTAGATATAAGAGGAGACAGGCACGTCTTGGATTTTAGAGTCCAAAATGGAATAAGATATTTTTGCATTTTCGCCCAAGTCCGGGTCATGGGCTGAGACAGAGCACAAAATTGAATCATGGCCACTGTTTTCCCTAGCATAAATTGTGTAAGATTTCTCCGAGAACACTGGAGGGTTGTCATTTACGTCCGAAATTCCGATTGTGATCACCTTCCAACTAGACAGTGATGGCGAGCCGGCATCAACCGCGTTTAAAACAACTTTATACTCGGAATATGATTCTCTGTCTAGGCGACCATTTGTAAGTAACGCGTAATGGTTGGAAATCGTTGGGCTCAATCTAAACGGTGGTCCGGGTGTCAACGTAAGCCTTACTTTCCCGTTCTCTCCAAAATCGACATCTTTTGTACTAATTAATGACACTACTGTACCATTAGGGGAATTTTCAGGAATTGGACTTGACAGGGAAGTAATTGTTATATCAGGTGCGTTGTCATTTACATCATTAACCTTTACTTTAACACTGCAGTGACCTTCCATTTGTGGATTTCCTTTGTCCTTTGCAACTATATCAAATTTATGCAAGTTTGATTTTTCATGGTCGAGCTTTCCTTTTACTGTGATGGCTCCTGTTTGTTGATTAATATCAAACAATGTTGTATCTGAAGTTTCGTCTGCAAATAAATACTCTACCTCTCCATTTAACCCATCATCTAAATCTATAGCTTTGACTCTTAAAATTTCTTTATTAATCGTTTCGTTTTCGTCGACAACAGTCTCATAAAACGGTTTTTCAAAATTAGGAGCATTATCATTATTGTCCAAAACAAAAACCGTAATTTCGCAAGTACCTGTGCGCATTGGATTCCCTCCGTCAGATGCCGTTAATATTAATTTATGAACGGGCTGCTTTTCTCGATCGAGAGAATTTTTTAATACTAATTCGGGGATTTTAACCCCATCTTGCGTTTTCACGTTTAAAATAAAATTATCATTATTGCTCAGACTGTATGATTTTAAAGAGTTAGACTGTACGTCTGAATCAATGGCGCTCTCTAAGAGGAATTTAGCGCCTGAATTAATAGATTCCGGAATATTCAATACACGCTCATTAGATTTAAAATTAGGCGTGTTGTCGTTAATATCTTGCACTTCGATCTCAACTCTATGCATCTGCAGGGGGTT
This sequence comes from Oreonectes daqikongensis, assembly GCA_026939265.1. Classification (NCBI taxonomy): domain Eukaryota; kingdom Metazoa; phylum Chordata; class Actinopteri; order Cypriniformes; family Nemacheilidae; genus Oreonectes; species Oreonectes daqikongensis. The sequence goes on along the minus strand of JAOTQM010000043.1, from coordinate 2,415,238 downwards.
TTCTAAAACAGCTTGAAGAGGCAAAACACACGGGACATTATATCCACATAAATCCTCTCTATCAATTCTCTCATTCACAATAAGATCACCCTTTTCCACATCCACGATGAAATACTGCTTACCAGTCTCAGATGCTATTTGTAGTTTACGATCTATAATCTTAGTTACATCCAGACTGAGGTCTTTAGCAATATTTCCAACCACAGATCCTTCCCGTAGCTCCTCTGGAATCGTGTATCGAATCTGAGCTTCTATTGTACTCAAAAGAAGAATATAGGCACAGCACCACCAAATTCTCGTCTTAAAGAATATAGATTTCATCATATCTGCATCCAAGGCTCTTGACGTTTTATCTAAACTTCCTTAAGGTTTCAAAAAATCTGAACCAATGACATAGATCCAAGCAGTATATTGATGACATATTTCCATTTGGCTTTAGTGGTCCTTTTGATAAAAACGAGTAATTCACGCTTTGTCTATATGCTCGAAGCTCCAAAGGAACAACCGTGGGGAGGGAGTGGATCTCTTTGTCCAAGTCTCTGTCTCATTGGTTGACTCTGTATCTCACTGCAACCAATCCAGTTCTTTGAATATCTTAAAGGGCTCGTCGCAGTTAGGCACACAAGCAAAACGATTAAAAGGAAATAGGTGCATGAATTATTAGTATAAGTATTATTCCTATAGTAATATAACAACATATAAATACATTGCTTGTAAATACCAGCAGTTTATTAAACTTAGTTATTTAAATTGTGATGTTTATAATTACCCACAAATAGTATCTATTATTATTCATGGCTTTCATTATTATTATTATTATTATTATTATTATTTTATTATTGTAGTTATTTTAATTAAGATGTGAGTAATATATATATATATATATAAATAAAATCAATCATTATTTATGGATATTATTTTTTTTTTATTGTTGTTGTGCTTATTTTATCTTAGGCAGACGTATTAGTCTTCTTTCGGATTCGTTTTAAAATGAATATGTGCCGAATGTGCCGTCATGTGGTGACAGAGAAGCGCTGCACCAACCGCAGTGTTGTGTGAGTGTGAGGGGGTGGGTGTATTGCTGCAAGCCTAAGATAATGAATCCTGCATTTTAATACCATCAATAATCACTAAGTATTTTTCAGCATTAATTCATGTTAATGCTTTAAAAAAGCAACGGAATTACAATATTTATTGTATTATTATTAAAATGTCCATTTATTAGTACAATGCTGCATGGTTCTTGCAACAAAGGACGCAAAGACGAGCGGAGGAGACCGAGTGTAGAGGAGCAGCTGCAGAGTGAACTGAGCGTTTCAGCACCACGCGGGTGAACAGCGCCACGCAGGCGGCCAGATTCAGCACCTACACTCAGACTGTATTTACATTCTTTTCATTTCTGCTAAACTACAGTTTAAAAAAGCTTATTGCATGTCTTCTGAAATCAAATGAAGCAGGTAAACATATGGGGTTTTGCATTCCAAGAAATTACCTGAACCATAAGCTCTTACCTAGAAATTTGCAATTTAAATCTGTTCATTCAAAACTCCACTCCGCAGTCAGGAGGTTGTTTACACATACACGGATTATAAGGTAAATTAGTAACGCATGGTTAAGAACCTTAAAATGTTCATTGTGTTACTGTGTTACTGCAAAACCCTTAAATATATACAATAGCATTAAGCAATGTTGACCACAGCATAATCCGTGTCTGTGACAAAAGGCCTGTGTTGTTCTTTGCACAGGCAGATTGGACATTAGCGGTCAAAAGTTTTGGAACACTTGAGCTAAATTTTAATCATTATTTAAAACAAAATGTTTGCTTAAAAATCTGAAATTAGTTTAGTAGAAAAAAAATTAATTTTCCAAACACATGTTTTTTCATGACAAAACGAACATTTTATTTAATAAAACAAAGTGAGTAAGTGTCCCAAAACATTTGACCGCTATACACTCTTTGCCATCAAATTAAATTTTATGTTTGTATTGTGTTAAAAATGTTAATGTGAGTCGTAAGATTAGTTTTAATTTAAACATTAAGTATCATTTTATTAAATGTTTGTTGCATAGAAATGTATGGTAAACACAATGATTAAAGTGTGTTTTGTATACAAATATCAAAAGCAGGTATATCAAAATCTGTACATAAGTATTTGTAATTATTTAATAAATTAATTAAAAACACTTGTTTGCTCAGTCAAAAGTTAAAACATTGCATGTCAGAATCAAATCTGTACCTTTTTTCATTCAGGACATTTATTTAATACAGAAAAATAGGTTGTTCTTACCTTGTTAGTGAAAGCCGGGTAGAAGTAAGATGTGCCCAACAAAGAAAAGAAAAAAAATATTGTTAGTATTGCGATTTACATTAGTCACCTGTTCTTATCTGAAAGGTAAGTAGTTGACAAGTATTTTATGATTTGGACTTTATTGATTTTCTTATTTGCAGACAAAAGTGGTATAAACAATCATGTACTTGACATATAAACAACCCACAAAAAGTTGGCAATTATTTTTTAATATGGGCAAATGTGTAATCAATCCACAGTTATTTATTTAAACTATTGTAATTGTGTAAAATGTACAAAGTCTTGAGAGAACAACTCTGATAATGGTAAACACCTTTGCTAAGCACAAGAGGGAGCATGGGAGAAGCAGGATGTGAGAGTGAATCCCCCCCATTAAATGTGCAAGCATCCCACCACCCCTCTAACAAGAAAATGGAATAGTCTATGACTCTGCCTGTTGCCATGGAAACACATTTTGTCAAGAGAGTAGTGTTACAGGAGAAGCAGAAAGTGTATGGACATGCATATCTGTAGGTGGAGTGGGCTGTGCTCAAGCTGTCCAAGAAAAATTAAAAAGACAAATTTTTCAAAGCACTGCATATAAACATTTAGACAGCAATTTATTAATTTTACACCTGCAAATATAAGACTGCATTTGTGTCTGTAATTTAAGGCCTGTGTATCAGCATTTGCATGCAGTCCAGCCCTGGTAGGTGTGCAGACACAAGTAGGATTGAGAAGGCAAATATAGGACAAAGAATCTCACTGCAGAGAGAAAGCCCCTCCTTCCCCCCGCCTGAGAGTCAGCATTCTGCCCAACACCAGCTCAGAGCTGCACTCAAACCATCCCTGTGATTCGAGTAAATCTCCATGTAGGCCTTTTGTAATTATCGCAATGTTGTTGTTGAAATAAGATCAGCATTTTATTATGAAGAAAAGCATCACCATGACCAGAAAAGGTAGATGAAATGCTTGCATTTGACAGTTTTAGTCCTCACTGGAGAAGCTAACGATAGAGTTTTTCAAAGCCAGCTTTGATCAGCTTTTAAAAACAACAAACAAAGGGGAAATAAATGTAAATTAATCTATTTTGAAATACTGTAAACATAAAAGAAAGGGATTGCGCCCGATGTTTCCTAAATCAAAATGCCATTAAAGTGGGCTGTGGAGAGCAGATTAGTGTTAAGTGTGACACACATTTGGTGCTAAATAATGTTTGAGATTTCTGCAGAGATGCCTACTGCCTATTAGAGTCTAATCCTGACCTAACACTGAGCTGCTGTACAAATACCCTGTTACTTATCTGCAAGACTATTTGGATCAAAATTAAACAGCACTAGTTAAAGCAGTGGTGTCATGTACAAGAGCTCACTGTGTAGAGTTTCAAATCAGCACAAGAAACAGGGACACAGTGTGTAAGAAGCCGAATAGAACACCTCTCTCTCTCTCTCTCTCTCTCTCTCTCTCTCTCTCTCTCTCTCTCTCTCTCTCTCTCTCTGCCTATATGTGTGTGGTGTTAACATACATGTCCAGATGTAAAGTACACTTGCAAACATGCCTGTGTGGATTTACATCTTTATTTACTTCTTTTACATACTGCAGTATTGGTCAGTTCCCAGGGAACATACATGGTACCTAAAATGTTTTGCTTGAATGCACTGCAAGGATAAAAGTTAAATGTATTCATGTTAGGGTTGTCAAATGATTAATTGCATCCTGAACAAAAGTGTGTGTTTACATAATATATGTCTGTGTACTGTGCATATGAATTTTGTATTCATAAAAACATACACATATATTTAAATATTTAAGAAAAATAAACAATTAAAAATGAATACACAATTAAATATGATTTCAATTATTGGTAAATATAAATAAATACATGTAAATAATTCCTAAATATATATATAGGCCTACATGTATGTGTTTGTGTTTACAAATACAAAAATTATATGCACAGTACACAGACATATATTATGTAAAAACATACTTTTATGGTAACACAGAATACGAATCCATTATTAATGAATAAATACAAAGGAACAAATGAGTAATTCACTATCAAGAATCTAATAACTACTGTTAATTAATAAAAAACTCTGATTAACAAACTAGTAAGTAATAGCACACAGATGAATGTGGTAGTTCACGAATAACTAATCAATAACTATTATATTTTTCATACTTCTGAGAAGGTTTCATAATTTATGCAAAACTAAACAATAACTAATGTTGGACAAATGACTCGCACTACAATACAATTTTAACTGCTATCGCACGCAGGCGAGCAGAGGTGACGACATGCGACTGAGGTAGGCTATGAAAAAATGATGAAACTAAAGTGTTTCTAAATAATATCGATTATCAAGACTTGATAATCAAACTACTGTACAACCCCATCCAGTCAGGTCTCAGAGATTGAAGGATTGTTTTTAAAATTATGTACATTTTCAACGTTATCATTGTGCTATAAATAAGAATCTCTCATTAGTTTCATACAGTGTGTGCGATTTATGCTTTAAACCATGTTCATAATGTTCGTGTTAAGTATGTTTAAGATACTTAAATAGTTTTAAATACATACATGTTAACATTGCTCAGTATTGTTGCACATTAGGAATAGTGGTTTAGGCAAAGGAAGTTTGTATACCATTGTATTGCACATTTTTTGCACAAAGCAGGCTTTCAAGAAAAAGATCATAGAAAAAGTAATGGGGGCCTGTGGCCCAGAAGAGCTTGAGGACTATAGCAACAACCCTGCTTCAAACAATAAATGCAACACATATCCACTTAATAAAGAAATTAAATGAGCGTTGACCATAAGCTGTGCAAGATCATTTGAACAGGATAAAGTACAAAAAGCACCAAAACCTAAAGTAAAAATATTGGCAAACCTTTACTCTTTTGGCAAAATTACACAGCAGTGAAATATAATAAATTGCTTTGAGTATGTATAGTCTCTACACAATACACAACTTTAAAAACAAATTATATAATGTTTTTTAAATCTAAATGAAAATCACTGTAGACAATGCTTAAACAAGGGTTGCATCAAGTTAAACATCTCTCTCTCTCTCTCTCTCTCTCTCTCTCTCTCTCTCTCTCTGTAGATGTGTGGGGGTGGACCCTGGTGCATGCATCAACACTACAATATATTGAAGAGAGTGGTTCAGTATTTCTCTTTCCTTGTAAACAAAACACACAAGTATTATGTTTGTCTCTCAAAACGTAAATGAGAAAAAAACTGATGCTGCAGGCTTATAAAAGAGTCTCACCTCTGAAGTCAGGTCATCTTTCTCTTGTTCTTTCTTTTCTCTCTGAACTGTCCCCAGCTGACTTTGGCTCACCAGTGTGTTCTGACTGTAGGGCCTGACAAACTTTACGTCACTCATCCTCGAGTCAGTGGTCCCACACATTTCATAATTATACACGTGCTGTAATGTGCCGTCTGTATAAACCGGTGGGTAATATGGAATCACAGGTAGATTTGCTCCAGATTTATAAAACAACTTATTCTGCCTCCATCTGTAGATTTTCACTGATATTATTGAAATAACTGAAATTATAAAGAGCAGTGACACTACTGCAAGAGCCAAAATTAAATAAAAAGTCAGATTGTTGCTATATTCCTTGTCATGTGTAGAATCTGTGAATTCTGAAAGCACTTCAGGAAAATTATCAGCAACTGCCACATTAATGGAGACCACAGCTGAGCGTGAGGGCTGTCCGTTATCTTCAACAACAACAGTGAGTTTCTGTCTCACAGAATCTTTATCAGTCACTTGTCGCACAGTTCTTATTTCTCCATTCTGTAAACCGACTTCAAACAGCGCTCTGTCTGCAGCTTTCTGTAGTTTATAGGAGAGCCAGGCATTCTGTCCAGAGTCCACATCAACAGCCACAACTTTAGTGACCAGATAACCAACATCTGCAGATCGAGGCACAATCTCAGCCACCACAGAACCACCAGTTTGTACAGGATACAGAACCTGAGGAGCGTTGTCATTCTGATCTTGAATCAAGATGTTAAGAGTCACGTTGTTGGATAAAGGTGGTGAGCCTCCATCTTGAGCTTTAACTTTTATTTTGAAAGATTTCATTTGTTCATAATCAAAAGATTTTTCTGCATAGATCACACCAGTCTCTGAATCTATGGAAATATAAGATGTCACTGGTGATCCATTTAAATCTCCATCAATAAGAAAATAAGAAATTTTGGCATTTGGGCCCCAGTCCATGTCCTCTGCTTTAACAGATAGAATAGTTGTAGATGGAGGGTTATTTTCAGATATAAAAGCATTATATGATTCCTGCTCAAACTGAGGTGCATGATCATTCACATCAGATATCTTCAGTTTTAAAATCTCTTTACTCGACAGAGGTGGGTTACCTCCATCAACAGCAGTTATAGTAATATTATATTCTGCTATCTGTTCCCTGTCTAATTCTGAATCTGTCACCAGATTGTAATATTTAGTCAATGAGGAGACGATTTTAAATGGAGAGTTAAGATCAATAGAGCATGAAATCTTACTATTGTCACCAGAATCTAGATCCTGAACATTTAACATTGCTATAACAGTGCCAGGTGCTGCATCTTCAGACACTGCGCTGGAAAAAGACATTATATTTATTTTTGGTATGTTGTCGTTCACATCTATAATATCAACAATTATTTCACTTGAGTCAGTCAAACCACCGTTATCTTTAGCTTTGACTTTGATTTTGAACTGCTTGTGTTTTTCATAGTCTATGTCACCTATGACTGTAACGTCACCAGAATCCGCATCAATAGAAAACAAAGCTTTTATTGTAGAGGTCGCGTGCTCAAAATAATACTGAATATTGTGACTCGACTCGTCAGCATCTGTTGCACTTACTGTAGTCACGACTGTACCTTTAGCAGCATTTTCAACAACTGATGATTTATACGACGATTGGCTAAACACAGGCGCATTGTCATTTACATCAAGTACAACAATATTTATCTGCACAGTTGCAGATCTTTGTGGTTTTCCACCGTCGAAAGCCGAAAGAATTAAATTATGATGTTTTTCTTTTTCTCTGTCTAATGGAGAATGAAGAATCATCTCAATGTTTTTGCTACCATCTTCAGCATTCTGAACATTTAGTTTAAAATGATCGGTGGGGTAAAGGGTATATTTCTGTAGTGTATTTACTCCAACGTCTCGATCTATTGCGTTTTCTAACGGAAATCGCGCACCTAATACAGCTAATTCATTAATTTCTTGATCGATTTTAGCTTTTGGAAATAAAGGACTGTTATCATTGATGTCTTGTATATCAACTGTAACGCGAAAAAACTCCATTGGGTTATCCAAAATAACTTCAAAACTAACACTACAGGCAGATATCTCTCCACATAATTCCTCTCTGTCTATTTTATTCTTAATAACCAGATGTCCGTTCTCCTTGTCCAGTCCAATGTACTCACTGCTCTCCGCGCTGAACACACGCGCTTTTCCTGAAATCAGTCTTTTCGGTTCAAGTCCAAAATCCGAGGCGATATTTCCAACAATCGATCCCACAGACATTTCCTCAGGTATAGAATAACGAATCTGTCCGGTCACTTCAGCAGCAAATAAAGAAATTGTGCATACTGTATAGAACAGCCAAGCATCCACCCAGCCTTTTCCTCCCGACTCCATTTTTGACAAACAAATATTGAGCAGAAGCGTCTAAAGCAAAATGTCAGATGAATTTTAAAGGTGGTCGTTTTATGTGGATTAACAAAGCAACGGTCTTTGAAAAGCGATTTGTCGGTCTCTTGTGTAGCATCCACTATCACCGTTTCTGTTGTCTGTAGGCTATTATGGCAATGCGTTAGGTTTTTGTCAAAGAAATAGAAAACAGCACCAGAATAAGTATATAAAGGTTGAACAGCGGCACTTAGAGTCGAAATATAGCACTGCAGAATAGCAACTTATTTACCAAAATGTAGGAAAGATTTCAACAAAAAAGCTTGAACACTTTCCGCGATTGCGTGCACAGATGTCATCAGAAAAGACAAGTAAAAAGATGTTTAGCCTATCAGTGATGCTAACACACACTTAACTAATATAAACATGACTGGAAATCGTTCAGCACCACGGACAGTACTTTGTAGTTCACTTAATCTGGTCTCCTCTCTCTTTATTCACTCCATTCTCTTTCTCATCTGGTGCTTCACTCTGTCTTCATCACCCTCTGTGTATGCCTGATACTTTGTTTTTATAGAAATATCCTGACAGTTGTAGTTAAGACTATAATATCAATATGTTATTGTACAATTGCAGTGTTGGTGTCATATAATATGACATGGTACGTTTTGTACATGAAAGTTGGCTTATTAGTTAAAAAGAATTACAATAATAAAATTACCATTGTCTCCATCAAAAAGTCCCTACAGTTTAATTTTGTTTAGCATTCTGTGAAAGACACAGATACACTAGAACTTCTATCACATGAGAGCAAGCAACTTATTATTAATAATGAAGCCATGCTGTCTGTTTAGAGTCGAAATATAGCACTGCTGAATTGTAAGTAATTTAACAAAATGTAGGAAGGATTTCAACAAAAAAGCTTGAACACTTTCCGCGATTGCGTGCACAGACCTCATCAGAAAAGACAAGTAAAAAGATGATTAGCCTATTAGTGATGCTATCACATACATAACTAATTTATAAACATGACTGGAAATTGTTCAGCACCACGGACAGAACTCACATGAGAGCAAACAGCTTTTTATTAATAATGAAGCCATGCGGTCTTCACTTAGAGTCTGTTTATACACGTATACATTGGGTTATGTCACATGCTACATAAATGATCTCGTGAGAGAGTATAGGGTAATGGATGTAGTGTGACAAAAGTACAAAGATCCTCAATAAAGCCATATGACATATATTTTAAACTTAAAAAATGGTGAGATTGACAGGTCTCACCTCTGAATGTAGATCATCACTATCATGTTCTTTCTTTTCTCTCTGAACTGTCCCCAGCTGACTTTGGCTCACCAGTGTGTTCTGACTGTAGGGCCTGACAAACTTCACATCACTCATCCTCGAGTCAGTGGTCCCGCACATTTCATAATTATACACGTGCTGTAATGTGCCGTCTGTATAAACCGGTGGGTAATATGGAATCACAGGTAGATTTGCTCCAGACTTATAAAACAACTTATTCTGCCTCCATCTGTAGATTTTCACTGATATTATTGAAATAACTGAAATTATAAAGAGCAGTGACACTACTGCAAGAGCCAAAATTAAATAAAAAGTCAGATTGTTGCTATATTCCTTGTCATGTGTAGAATCTGTGAATTCTGAAAGCACTTCAGGAAAATTATCAGCAACTGCCACATTAATGGTGACCACAGCTGAGCGTGAGGGCTGTCCGTTATCTTCAACAACAACAGTGAGTTTCTGTCTCACAGAATCTTTATCAGTCACTTGTCGCACAGTTTTTAATTCTCCATTCTGTAAACCCACTTCAAACAGCGCTCTGTCTGTAGCTTTCTGTAGTTTATAGGAAAGCCAGGCATTCTGTCCAGAGTCCACATCAACAGCCACAACTTTAGTGACCAGATAACCAACATCTGCAGATCGAGGCACAATCTCAGCCACCACAGAACCACCAGTTTGTACAGGATACAGAACCTGAGGAGCGTTGTCATTCTGATCTTGAATGAAGATGTTAAGAGTCACGTTGTTGGATAAAGGTGGCGAGCCTCCATCTTGAGCTTTAACTTTTATTTGGAAAGATTTCATTTGTTCATAATCAAAAGATTTTTCTGCATAGATCACACCAGTCTCTGATTTTATGGAAATATAAGATGTCACTGGTGATCCATTTAAATCTCCATCAATAAGAAAATAAGAAATTTTGGCATTTGGGCCCCAGTCCATGTCCTCTGCTTTAACAGATAGAATAGTTGTAGATGGAGGGTTATTTTCAGATATAAAAGCATTATATGATTCCTGCTCAAACTGAGGTACATGATCATTCACATCAGTTATCTTCAGTTTTAAAATCTCTTTACTCGACAGAGGTGGGTTACCTCCATCAACAGCAGTTATAGTGATATTATATTCTGCTATCTGTTCCCTGTCTAATTCTGAATCTGTCACCAGATTGTAATATTTAGTCAATGAGGACACGATTTTAAATGGAGAGTTAAGATCAATAGAGCATGAAATCTTACTATTGTCACCAGAGTCTAGATCCTGAACATTTAACATTGCTATAACAGTGCCAGGTGCTGCATCTTCAGACACTGCGCCTGAAAATGACATTATTGTTATTTTTGGTGTATTATCATTTACATCTATAATATCAAGAATTATTTCACTTGAGTCAACTAAACCCCCGTTATCTTTTGCCTTAATTTTGACTGTAAACTGCTTGTGTTTTTCATAGTCTATGCCACCTATAACTTTAACCTCACCAGAATCCGCGTCTATAGAAAACAAAGCTTTTACTGTAGAGGTCGCGTGCTCAAAATAATACTGAATATTGTGACTCGACTCGTCAGCATCTGTCGCACTTACTGTAGTCACGACTGTACCTTTAGCAGCATTTTCAACAACTGACGTTTTATAAGACGATTGGCTAAACACAGGCGCATTGTCATTGCCATCAAGTACAACAATATTTATCTGCACAGTTGCAGATCTTTGTGGTTTTCCACCGTCGAAAGCCGTAAGAATTAAATGATGATGTTTTTCTTTTTCTCTGTCTAACGGAGAATGAAGAATCATCTCGACATGTTTGTTACCACCAGCACCGCTCTGAACATTTAGTTTAAAATGATCGGTGGGGTAAAGGGTATATTTTTGTAGTGTATTTACTCCCTCGTCTGGATCTATTGCGCTCTCCAAGGGAAAGCGCGCACCAATTATCGCTAATTCATTAATTTCCTGATCGATTTTAGATTTCGGAAATGCAGGACTGTTATCATTGATGTCTTGTATGTCAACTGTAACGCGATAAAGCTCCATTGGGTTATCCAAAATAACTTCAAAACTGACACTACATGCTGCTATCTCTCCACATAATTCCTCTCTGTCTATTTTATTCTTAATAACCAGATGTCCGTTCTCCTTGTCCAGTCCAATGTACTCACTGCTCTCCGCGCTGAACACACGCGCTTTTCCTGAAATCAGTCTTTTCGGTTCAAGTCCAAGATCCGAGGCGATATTTCCAACAATGGATCCCACAGACATTTCCTCAGGTATAGAATAACGAATCTGTCCGGTCACTTGAGCCGCAAATAAAGAAAGCGCGCAGATTGTATAGAACAGCCAAGCATCCACCCAGCCTTTTCCTCTCGACTCCATTTTTGACAAACAAAGATTGAGCAGAGGCGTCCAAAGCAAAATGTATGATGTATATTAGATGATGTTTCAGTCCAAATGCCAATTGCTATTGCTATACATTGAAAAACTTCAAAAAGCGATGATTCCGTCTCTTATGTAGCATCCAGTGTTGCTGTTAATGTTGTCTGAATTATGCTTCTGGTTTAGCCTTTGTTGAACAGAGAGAGAGAGAGATAATGCAAGAATATGTCTACAAAGGTTGGACAGCGGCACTTAGAGACGAAATATAGCACTGCAGAATGATCGCATATTGGGGGACATAACGAAGAATTGAAATATACAGCAGCTAAACACACCAGAAAACTGCGCACGGACCTCAGCAGAGACGGGATGGTTTAGAAATGCAGGTATAAAATATTTTTAGTTTTTTGGCTACTTATCCTATTATATTAAATTTACATGTGTATTGCAATATATAACCATTATAATAATTTAAAAGCATTGTATCGTGAAAATAAGTTTTAATTCATGCTTTCTCCGTCAAAGGTTCATCACTTTTTTCTTCTCTCATGCGTGATGCTTTACTTTAATCTCATCACCCTCTTATTTCAGTTGGCACTGTTCATTATGTCACGGTGCAGGTGTACAGGCAGGTGAGGACGCCACAAGGTGATGAAGTGATGGTGAGTGTATTGAACACAGGTACAAGCGATCCTCAAAACAGGTAGCAGGTAAGTATTCCAAACAAACAGATAATCAGGTGAGTATTCCAAAAACAGGTTTTCAGAAACGTATTCCAAACTCAGGTAAACAGGGAAGTAATCCAAAATCAGATCTTCAGGTAAGTATTCCAAACTCAGGTAAACAGGTCAACACGCAACAGGTTAAAAACTAGCAAACCATAACTATGACTCTCCAATACTGCCATACAGACTTGACATTAACGACCAGACCAGACAAAGAACAAAACTCAAATGGGAACTTATATACACACAGCATACACAGAACAGGTGCGGACACAAATCAATCACAGATGAGCGTCTATTCAAGCTGGTGGTTGAGGTGAGGTGCATGCTGGGAGGTGTAGTTTTCAGAAATAAAAGGTCCAGGAACACAAAAACCAAACAGGGGCAGAATGGGAGTGTTACACAATACTTATGTTTCATATTAACAATGTAATTTAGTATATTTGGAATATTATGACTTGCTACGTTATTGTAGAACTATACATTAATAAAACAGTCCTAAAAATGAATGATTGGATCACATTCATATAAAGTGTTTTGGAGTGTAATAAAATGTTTATGGCTTACCTTTACAGTATAATATTATTATTAATAAAATCAATATTATTAATGATAGACTAGATAATAGTTCCCTCTGTTTATTCATTATTTTTGTCACAAATACACAACATTAATTTTCTACTATAAAAAAACACACAAAAAATTTTTTTTAACACTTGTTATTGAAGTTGTTCAGGCTAAATGATAAACTGTAAAAGTTTTGCTGAAGTTATGCAGCAGTTTGCCAGTAACTTACTGTAGATTTTTATTTATCTAACTTATTGTCAACAGTTTTAAAGAAAAATGAGAAAAAAAAACCTATAAAATAACAGCCTCATGCAAAGCATTCTGGGAACCAAGAATCCTCATAAACCTTTTTCAGGGATGTTTCTGGTTTTTGGTTCCCAGAAATGCTTGCATGAGGCTCTTATTTTAGTTTTTTTTCTGTAAAGATAAAAAACTGCTGCCAGTAATACTGCAATTGCTACAGATTTTTTAACAGTGTAGTGATGACTTCTAAACCAATGTTGTCAGGTTATGTCTCACACATCAGGAGTAAAAGGCCAAGGGTTGAAATTAAGGGAGATACGTGTGGTGGGGTGGCAAGCATTCAAAAACATTCTCAAAACAGCCTTATGAGACATTTTTAAATCCTTAAACAAAGAACATTGTAAGGTCTCACCTCTGAAGTCAGGTCATCTTTCTCTTGTTCTTTCTTTTTTCTCTGAACTGTCCCCAGCTGACTTTGCCTCACTAGTGTGTTCTGACTGTAGGGCCTGACAAACTTCACGTCACTCATCCTCGAGTCAGTGGTCCCGCACATTTCATAATTATACACATGCTGTAATGTGCCGTCTGTATAAACCGGTGGGTAATATGGAATCACAGGTAGATTTGCTCCAGATTTATAAAACAACTTATTCTGCCTCCATCTGTAGATTTTCACTGATATTATTGCAATAATTGAGACTATAAAGAGCAGTGACACAACTGCAAGAGCCAAAATTAAATAAAAAGTCAGATTGTTGCTATATTCCTTGTCATGTGTAGAATCTGTGAATTCTGAAAACACTTCAGGGAAATTATCAGCAACTGCCACATTAATGGAGACCACAGCTGAGCGTGAGGGCTGTCCGTTATCTTCAACAACAACAGTGAGTTTCTGTCTCACAGAATCTTTATCAGTCACTTGTCGCACAGTTCTTATTTCTCCATTCTGTAAACCCACTTCAAACAGCGCTCTGTCTGTAGCTTTCTGTAGTTTATAGGAAAGCCAGGCATTCTGTCCAGAGTCCACATCAACAGCCACAACTTTAGTGACCAGATAACCAACATCTGCAGATCGAGGCACAATCTCAGCCACCACAGAACCACCAGTTTGTACAGGATACAGAACCTGAGGAGCGTTGTCATTCTGATCTTGAATGAAGATGTTAAGAGTCACGTTGTTGGATAAAGGTGGCGAGCCTCCATCTTGAGCTTTAACTTTTATTTGGAAAGATTTCATTTGTTCATAATCAAAAGATTTTCTGCACAGATCACACCAGTCTCTGCGTTTATAGAAATATAAGATGTCACTGGTGATCCATTTAAATCTCCATCAATAAGAAAATAAGAAATTTTGGCATTTGGGCCCCAGTCCATGTCCTCTGCTTTAACAGATAGAATAGTTGTAGATGGAGGGTTATTTTCAGATATAAAAGCATTATATGATTCCTGCTCAAACTGAGGTACATGATCATTCACATCAGATATCTTCAGTTTTAAAATCTCTTTACTCGACAGAGGTGGGTTACCTCTATCAACAGAAGTTATAGTGATATTATATTCTGCTATCTGTTCCCTGTCTAATTCTGAATCTGTCAACAGATTGTAATGATTAATTAATGAGGAGACGATTTTAAATGGAGAGTTTAGATCAATAGAGCATGAAATCTTACTATTGTCACCAGAATCTAAATCCTGAACATTTAACATTGCTATAACAGTGCCAGGTGCTGCATCTTCAGACACTGCACTGGAAAAAGACATTATTGTAATTTTTGGTATATTGTCATTTACATCAATTACATCAATAATTATCTCACTTGAGTCAGTCAAACCACCGTTGTCTTTAGCGTTGACTTTAATTTTAAATTGCTTGTATTTTTCATAATCTATGTCACCTATAACTTTAACCTCACCAGAACCCCCGTCTATGGAGAACAAAGCTTTTACTGTAGAGGTCGCGTGTTCAAAATAATACTGAATATTGTGACTCGACTCGTCAGCATCTGTCGCACTTACTGTAGACACGACTGTACCTTTAGCAGCATTTTCAACAACCGATGTTTTATAAGACGATTGG